>CM057459.1:863224642-863898214 GCA_016271365.2 Neoceratodus forsteri | reverse complement strand
GGTGTTTTGCTCCCAGAAAATACTTTGCTTTACCAGTTGAGGAATAAGGGTAAGATTAGTGTAGGTGACCATGCAACACTTCTTTTGTATTTCCATCTATTAGCATTGGAGCTTGGGGTAATGCCACATCAGGTCTCTGATATTCCCAGAGAGTTGTCTGCACCGCCAACATTTGCCATGGCCCATAAGGCACCATTTGTATAACTTAATTGGGGACCTGTACCATATCAGTAGAATTGTCTGTTAGGTGAATCTATCCTTTGCTCAGTGGAGAGATTCCTTCAGCACCCACCCCCCAGTCTTGAGGGGTGAAGTTAATACTCATTTCCCTTCCCCAGCTGAGTCTAGTGTTGTCAGTGGGGTCTGGACCTAGCCTGATTAGTTTTCTGTAAATGTGTCCAGCTTTGTTTTTCTGCAGGGAGGTGGGGTAGAGTATGGAATCCAGCTGCAAGTCTGTGGACAGCCTATATCAGGGTCCCGGGGGGGGGCAGGAGTGAGTCTGATATGGAGATATCTCCAATGGTGCTTTGGGGGTAATTGGTATTGTTCCTTTACCTTCTGGAAGGATTTAATTATTACAGTTGTCTTGTCTGTTAGGTGCTTCAGGATACTGATCCCTGGCTTGCCCAGTTGGGTCAGTGGATCATCTCCTCTTCAATGCCCAACACCTTTTTATGCCATACTGGCAGAGCAGGGGATTAACATGGTGACCAACAGCAGAGTTTGGCTGCACGTCGCCATGCAGCCACTGAGTTCATGACCACAGGGTGTGGTGTTGCTTCCTTTGGGACATTATCAAAGCATACTGTTGTGACTATGTTGCCCTTAAAGATACTTTCCTCATACTGTAGCCACTTTTTGCATTGTGGGCCCTCTGCTCTGTTGTGGCTAGTGAGATCTGATAGAAGGTTGGAACTAATCTCTTGATGTGGAAGTCAGGGAGATAGAATTCACCTCTAGTGGGTTCCTGCATTCGTTTTTTTGTGACTAACTCCCCATGAAGCAGTCCCCAAGAAGTATGCAAACATGTCTTTGTGAAATTTCATTATTAACTGAGGTTCAAGAGGAACATACACATTATCCAAGACATCCTGAATCTTGGGGGACACCATCATTTTGTATGCATGAGCTGTGCCCCCAATGAGAGAGGTGTAGGTGGTTCCACCTTGCTACATCCTTTCCAGTGTCAGATCTCAGATGTTCCAGGTTAATCCTCCCCATAGTTCTGAGGTTCCAGGAGAATTTGATCCTAAGGAACTTGACATGGGCGAGCCCTACCGTTGTGCCCTCTGGAAAGCTCGGTACTGCTGAGACTGAATTGTGTGAAGGTGTGAGTATGAATTTTGACACATTTATCTTGTACCCTAATAATGTTCCATACTTTGTTATCAGAGAAAGCAAGTGGGGTATTAATTCATGTGGTTGTGTGAGAGTGGGCATGGTATCATCTGCAATGGCCATCACTTTATGATCTTCTCCCATCTGCACTCCATATATTTGTAGGTGCTGAAGGGTGACCTGGAGGAAGAGATTCAAGGTGAGGATGAACAGCAAGGGAGACAGGGCATCCTTGTCTTGTGACCCTTCCTAGAGTGAAACTAGATGAGGAGGAGCAATTGGAGATTACTTTGGCCTCCATTTCTTTATAAAGGTTCAAGATCCTTCTCAGCATTTGTGGTTCAAGGTCAAACTTCTCCAGGACATGGAACAGGAAACCCCAATCCACCTGACTGAATGCTTTTTCAGTATCTAGGGAGAGTAGAAATCCTGGTGGGTAGGGGTGTGCTGCTTTCCAGATCAGGCTTGTGAAGCATCTGGTATCTTCTATGCCATGTCTTCAAAGGGACAAACCCCACTTGGTCAAGGTCTACAAGCTGTGGCACCACATCCCTGAGCTTGGCCTCTATCATCTTCGCAAAAATCTTGCAGTCCAGTAGAATCAATGATGGTAGCTATAACATATCTGGGGTTCCCCCACTGGTTTATGGATTAGGTATATTTGAGCAGTGTGCATCGAAGTGGGGAAATTCACCCTTTTCACATGCCTCTCTTAGGGCATCAAGGAGCAGCTCTGCCAGACCCCTTAAAGGTCTGATAGAGGGGGGGGGAGGAGAAATTGTTTAGCCGGGAAGGCACACTAAGCCATAGTGTGCTTCCAGGTGTGACCTGGGAGCACAAGAAAGTTTTTTGACTTGCTCAGACTCACACAGTATATGAACATACGAACATACGAAAATGCCAGCAGAAACAGGCTTCACGGTCTAGCAAGTCTGTTCAATTGTGCAGCCAGCCCCTCAACTTGCAGCTGCCTCCCTCCTCACCCACAGTCATCCCCCCCCCACTCTGTCCCATCCCCTCTTGAAATAGCCCGCCTTGCTACAGGAAACGACCTCCCCAGGTAGTTTTCCACTTGCCTACCACAAGTTCAGTGAAAAAATGTTTCCTGATTTCCATCCTGAATTTTCCCCCCTCCAACCTCAGCTGATACTCTCTTGTATCCCGCCCTCTTCTGAACTGGAATATCTATCCTCTGGTAGTTTTATTATCCCCTTCAGGTACATAAAGGTCTTGATCATGTCTCCCCATCCCTTCCTTCCTCCAGGGAATACACGTTAAGCATGTTAAAACTTTCCTCATAGGATTTCCCCTCCAAACCCTGGATCATCTTAGTCACTCTGTGCTGTACACCCTCCAACAATCTAATGTCCTTTTTAAGGAATGGGCACCAGTACTGCTTTCAGTATTCCAGATGCAGCCTGACCAGTGACCTGTACAGGGGAAAGATCACTTCACTACTTCTAGAGGAGATTCCTCTCGCTATACAGCCCAGCATCTTGTTGGCTTTTACTGCTGCCTTCCTGCACTGAGCCAAACTGTTCCTATTCCCCATTTTAATCACCCCACATCCTTTTCCTCCTCTGTGCTTCTGAACTGTACCCCTCCCAGGTGATAGCTCCTCCTCTGGTTCTAAGCTCCGAAGTGCAGCACATTGCACTTCTTGGCATTGAACCCCATCTGTCATGTCTCCGACCACTCCTGTAGTTTAGTCAGGTCATCCTGCAGTCCCCTCCACCCCTCAATGTCATCCACCACAGCTCCCATCTTGGTAACATCTGCAAACAGACTGATCTTACTCTGGGCCCCATTTGAGATATCTGCTATGAATACCCCAAACAGCACTGATCCCTGTACTGATCCCTGTGGAACCCCACTTGTTACTGCTCTTGGTGATGAGAGTTTCCCCTCCACCAACACCACCACCCTTTGCTGCCTGCTTTTCAGCCAGTTAGTGATCCATTTGACCATCTTAGTACCCATCTGTACATATTCCAGCTTCCCCCTTGCCTCCCATGTGGCATGGAATTGAATGCCTTACTGAAGTCTAAGTACAGGACATCCACTACATGACTCTTGTCCAGTTCCCTGGTCACCCAATCATACTACTCAATCAGGTTTTTCTGGCAAGATCTGCCTGAGACAAACCTGTGTTGTTCCCTGTCCTAGAGACCATTGTTCTCCAAACATGTCACCAGCCTCTCTTTAAGGATTGTCTCCATGAGCTTTCCCACAATTGATGAGAGGCTTATTGGTCTGTAGTTACCTGGATCATCCTTTGGGTGACCTTTATGAATGGGCACCACATGAGCCAACCTCCAGTCCTGTTTATCCTGTGTCCAGAGAGGTACTCAGCAGGTCAGCCAGTGGTCCTGCCAGGCACCCTGTCAGCTCCTTGAGTACCCTAGGGTGAATGCCATCAGGTCCCGGTGCCTTGTCCACCCACAATGCCCTCAATCCTTCCAGTACCCTGTCCTCTGCAATTTCTCCATCTGTCACTCCCCACTACTTCCATGAGGTATCTGTCCCCCACTCTATTCAGTGAATACAGAGCAGAATTACTCATTGAGTGCCTCTGTCTGCTCCTCCCACTTCTTTACCCACCCTCCGTCCTTCTTAATTCTCACTATCTGGTCCCTGTTCTTCCTTCTTTCACTAATGTGTCCTTCTCTCTGCCCATAATGCCCTGTGCCAGCCTCAGTTCTCTGGATGCCTTGGCAGTTCTGACTAGTCTGGTAACTGCCATGGACTTCTTCATATACTCCTGCCTGTCATCCCCCCTTCCTGATCTCCTGAATCTCTGAAAAGCTTTCCTCTTGGCCTTCACCCCCTCCATTACCTCCTGGGTCAGCCAAATGGTCTTTTTCGCCCTTCTCTTCTTATTCAGTGCCCTAGTACTTGTTCCAGTAGCCTCTGCCAGCCCTGCTTTAATAATATCCCACTTTTGATTGGCATCCATGGTTGGTTGGATTCCCTCCAGATGATTTATCAGACTTTCCCCCATCTTGTTCAGTTCTGCCCCCCTAAAATCAGTCACCCTGGTACCTGAACCTCCAGTTTGCTTCCCCATTCTGAGCTTGAACCACAGTGAGTGGTGGTGACTACCAGCCAGAAGGTTGTCCACCTCCAGGTCCCTTATGGCCTTCCTGTTTGATAGTACAAGGTCCAGAGTCCTTCCCAACCTAGTTGGATCATGTATCAACTGCACCAGAAAGCTATCTTGAAATGCCTCCAGTATGACCTGCTCCCTTGCACTTGTGGTGACTGGTGTGCTCTAGTCCACCCCAGGTAGGTTGAAGTCTCCCACCACCACCGTATTCCCCTTCCTGCAAATGCTCCTAATTTGTTCTGCCAACTCCTTGTCCAGCTTCTCCCCTTGAGTTGGTACCCTATAGACTACCCCATCCATCCTCAATACCTTGCTCTTTGAGTCCTGAAACTGCATCCATACAGCCTCTGTCCAGCCTTCTTCCTCCTCTTCTCTTATGCATCTTATTCCCTCCCATACATAGATCGCACCCCACCACCATCTTTCCTGTTTGCCCTGTCCTTTCTGACTATCCCACACCCTGGAATCATCATATCCAAGTCCTGGTACTGGGCAACCCAAGTTTCTGTTATGGCTGCAATGTCCACTTGCATCACTGCCAAGAGAGCCTGTAACTCGACTGATTTGTTTCCTAGGCTCCTCGCATTTAGTGACATCATCCTCCAAACTGTTCCTTTCCCTTCCCCTGCCCGATTAACTCCCCCTCCTTTCGTCCATACCCTGATGTCCTCCTCTATAGCTTGGAGGTTAACCTTGTCTGGCTCTCCTCTTTGGAAACCCTGCCTACAAGCTGTCCACTTGCCACCCACCTTCCTAGTTCAAATCTACCCTTGTTGCTAGGTACCCCTCTATCCCCTGCTTTAATACTCCCTTCCCCTCCCTGCTCAAATGTAGCCTGTCCCTTGCATACAGGTCGTTATTGTCCCAGGTTCTGCCACAGCCACCTACTAACCCATACCCCTTGTTATGACACCATTCCTGCAGTCAGGTGTTGAACTCCCCTATCCTTCCCTTCCTCCCTGTACTTGCACAGGGTACTGGGAGCATCTCTGAGAAGGACACTGATTTCTCCACCTCCTCACACAGCCTTCCCAGTACCTTGAACATCTCCCTTACTACATCCACAGTCTCCCCGTCAGGTCATTCTTACCCATGTGCACCACAACATGAGGTTTCTTTTATCCCCTCCATGTGCACTTGAGAATGGACTGCCTTGTCCTGCCTGTTGTCAACCCGGGAATAGACTCAACCCATATGAGACTATGTCTTTCCCCTTTACTGACCCATCTGATCCCTTTCAGTATGGAGTCCCCCAACACTAGTACACCTCCCTCAACATGTCCTGTTCCTCCTCTCCTCCATTTACCTCTTTGTCTATTACTAGAGTCTGCCTTTCATTGCCCATTTTTGTCTCTATGCTTCTTCCCTTTGACTTCCCCACCTTCCCTCCCTCATCTGTCTTCCCCATCCTCCATGGTCCCATGCTATCATCCACCTCCCCTCCTTCTACCATCAGCCCCTGCCCCCTTTTGCTATGCTTCCTTATCTTATCTTACCTATCAGCACTGCCGCTCTGCCATTCACCCCTGCTGCCAACGCCTTTCTTTTCAGCCATGCCTCTCTCCCCCTGCCCTCTGCTTCCCTCTTCCAAATGTCTGACCCATGCGCTCTCCTTTCCCTTTCTTCCCCTCATCCTCCTCCTGGAGCTCCCTTTTCTCCCTCCTCCACCATTGTTGCCAGCACCACAAATCTACTGCCTGCCACCCCTGTATAGCCAGGCACTGGCTCCTTTCCCCTGTCCTGTGACCCACTTCTAACACTTGACCCCTTGTCTTATGTGATCCTGCACCTCCTCCCTGTCCCTCCCTCCCACCTGATGTTCTTTCCCTGATGTGCCCTCCTGTTACTCCTTGGGAGAGGCTATCCTACCCTCGTTCCCACCCCCCTGTCCACACCCTCTCCAACTCTCCACCAAGCCACTGCACTCTTTCTTCTAGACTCCTTAGCCTGTGGCAGATTGGACACCCTCCCAGTCTTCATATTATGTTTATCCAGACAGCTGCCCACACCCATTGCAGCCCACTATTCTACCAATGCAAACATACAAAATGCCAGCAGAAACAGGCCTCATGGTCTATTGCATCTGCTCAATTGTACAGCTAGCTCCTCAACTTGCAGCAGCCCCATCCTCTCTCCCTTCCTCGTAACTACCCCCCTCACTCTGTCCCACCCCCTCTTGAATCCTCCCACCATTTTACACTATATCACTTCCTTGGGCAGAGTATACTACTTGTCTACCACCCTTTCTGTGAAAAAGTGCCTCCTGATCTCCCTCCTGAATCTCCCCCCCTCCAATCTCAGCTGGTGCCCACTCATGTCCCTCCCCCTTCTGATCCGCAGAACCCCTTCTGTATTAGCCCTGTTTAGTCCCTTTAAGTATTTAAAGGTTTTGATCTTATCCCCCTTATCCCTCCTGTCTTCCAGGGAATACATGTTCAGATCTCCCAGCCTCTCCTCAAAGGATTTTCCCTCCAGTCCCCAGATCATCTTCGTTACCCTATGCTGCACCTCCTCCAGCAGTCTGATGTCCTTCTTCAGGAATGGACACCGGTACTGCATGCAGTATTCCATGTGTGGCCTGACCAGTGACCTGTACTGGGGAAGGATAACCTCTCTGTGCTTAGAGAAGATTCCCCTCCCTATGCACTCCAGCATCCTGTTTGCTTTTGCTGCCACCTTCCTGTACTGAGCTGAGTGATTCATATTATTAGTACTCCTAGATCCCTTTCCTCCAGGGTATTTTCCATCTGTACTCCTCCCAACTGATATTTCCTCCCCTGATTCCTTGCTCTGAGGTGCAGGACCTTGCACTTCTTGGCATTGAACCCCAGCTGCCATGTCTCTGATCACTCTTGTAGTTTGTTCAGGTCCTCCTGCAGCCCCCTCCACCCCTCTATGTCATTTACCACCTCACCAATCTTAGTACCATCTGCAAACAGACTGATCCTACTCCTGATACCAAATATCCCAAACAGCACTGGTCCCAGTACTGACTCTTGGGGCACCCCACTCGCAACATCCCTTGGTGATGAGAGTCCCCCCCACCACTATCCTTCACTGCCTACCCCTCAGCCAGTTGGTGATCCAATTGACCATTTTTGTTCCCACCCCTATGTATTCCAGTTTAGCCCCTAGCCTTCCATATGGTATCGAGTCAAAGGCCTTGCTGAAGTTACAGGATGTCTGTTTTTGCAAATCTTTGCTATGTAACCGAAACGCAATGTATGTCTTTATGTGACGAAGTACCTTTGGAAACGAGCCTCTGGCTCAAAGGTTGTAAACTGATTCTTAAATAAATAAAAAATGAAATAAATAAAAAATAAATAAAATAAATAAATGTCCACTGCATGGCCCCTGTACAGCTCCCTAGTAACCCAGTCGTAGTACTTGATTAGGTTTGTTTGGCAGGACCTGCCTGAGACAAAGCCATGTTAATGCCCATCCTGGAGACCATTGTCCTTCAAAAAGGTCACCAGCCTCTCTTTTAGGATCAACTCCATAAGCTTCCCCATGATTGAAGTGAGGCTCACCGGTCTATGGTTGCCTGGGTCATCTTTCGGGCCGCTTTTATGAATGGGCAACTCATGGGACATCCTCCATTCCTGTGGCACACATCCTTTGTCCAGTGCCATAATGAACAGGTCTGCCAGTGGTCCCACCAGGATCTCCACCAGCTCCTTAAGTATCCTAGGGTGAATGCCATCTGGTTCCAGTGTCTTGTCTACCCTCAGTGCCCTTAGTCCTTCTAGTACCTTGTCCTTTGTAATCCTGATATCAATCAACCCACCCCCCACACCCACTCCACCCTTCCCTTGGGGTTTCTGCCCTCTCTTTTCCTTTGTGAGCACACAGCAGAAGCATTCATTCATTCATTCATTCATTCAGTGCCTCTGCCTGGTCCTTTCACTTTTCTACCCACCCCCATCCGTCTTAATCCTCACAATTTGGTCTTTGTTCTTTCTTCTCTCTACCAGTGTATCTGAAGAAGTCCTTTTCCCCGTCCTGGATTCCCTTTGCCAGTCTCATCTCTCTGGAAGCCTTGGCTGCTCTGACAAGCCTGGTAACCTCCCTGGACTTCTTCATGTACTCATCTTTGTTCCCTTGCCCTCCCAATGTCCTAAGCCTCTGGAATGCCTTTCTTTTGGCCCTCACCCCTTCCAAGACCTCCCGAGTCAGCCAGCTTGACTTTTTTGCCCTACCCTTCTTGCTCCATGTTCTGGTACAAGTCTCAGTTGCCTCTGCTAGCTCTGTCTTAATGATATCCCATTTTTGACTAGCACTCATGCTCACCTGGATTCCTAACAGATGCCCAGCTACAATCTCTCCATCCTTTTAAAGTCTGCTCCCTTAAAATCAATAACCCTGGTACCCATCCCTCCTGTTTCCCTGCCCATGTTAAGTGTGAACCACACTGTGTTATTATGGTCACTCCCATAACCCATGGCTCCCCCTCTTATTTCCTGCTGCCCCTGTACCCCGACCACCCCCATTATAGCTGTTCCACCCATAGTGTGTCCATCTCTGTACCGTTCCATTTCCTACTTCTATGTTGCTGTAGCACTTGTATACCAATGATTGTTAATGTTGTCCCTAAAGCCTCCTTTATTATGTAGACCTACAAGTGTACCTTTCCCTAATCTACAGTGCTTCCTCTTCTGACTAACAGGTTTCCCTTGCCTGGATGCACTCCCAGGCACTCAGCGTCTTGCTTGATGAGCTGGGAACCTTAGTGACTGTATCTGGCTATGCTATCCAGCAATAGTACAATACGAGTAATGTAGCATACACCAATGGCTAAGCAGCAACAAACCATTATGTCTGGAGTACCCGGGGGAGGGTGGGTTTACAGCCTTCCCCAACTCTTCAAGAGTCTATTAGTCCAGCCCCTTCCACCAGAGCCCCTCAGCCCTTCTCTCATGGCTCTCACAGATGATTTGCAGTCAAAAACAGTTCAAATCTAAAACAGCACTGAATAAACCCCCAGACACATACCCCCTCCCATTACAAGTTAAGACAATAAAATCCAAACAGCAGGAACAAATACTTCCCTTTTTAATTTCTCTTCCCTCAAACAGCAGGAACAAACTCTGTCTTGAAGTCCATCCTCCAACAGGTTCTAAATCCAAAAACCAGATCCACTACAAGTGGGGGCTGTGAGATTCAAACCTAGGTCTCCAGTTTTGCAGCTGAATGCCCTTAACCACTGCACTCCTAATTAATAACTAATACTAAATAACTAATAAATAATAGAACTCAGATGGTATGCCATCTCCTCCAGGTGCTTTCTTTGGTGTCATTCAGGACATTGCAATTTGTATGTTGGCTCGCGCGCATGCACAGCCGACATACTGCGGTACTAGCAGATTTGGAGGCACGGTCACTGTTGGGTGAATGCAGGGTACACATCAATAGGTGCGTCCCTCATTCCCCAATCAGCCAGAAGCAGGGGCTGACACCCTGCATACCTAATGTGGCCACCAGATCTGAGAAAAGGTCTGCTGCAATGAGAGTGAAGCTCTCATGCAGCATGACCACAATATACCTCGCGACGTGCAGGCAACATGGCAGCAGTGACTGCTCATCAAACCTATCATAATGCTGACAGGGAGCCCACTTCCCATCAGCATTATGTAACCCCTCCCACTTTTGCTGTGTACTGATGGGGGTGCTCAATCCCCATTGGCATCATGTCACCTCCCCACTTTTATTGTGTGCCGACGGGGTGCCCAATACCTGTCGGCATAATGTGGTCCCTCCTTTTGTTGTGTGCCGATGGGGGTGCCCAATCCCCTATTAGCTACAGCTGCCTCCCCAAAAAAGACTCCGTTGACTCTGGTGGCATGCTGGGAGCTCATCCCAGCATGCCACATGCCCCTGTCAAAGAAAAAATGGTCCCGCAATGTTTGTTTTTTTATACCTGTGGGAAAATAAAATGTTCCCTTGGCGGTCTTCCTGTTCTCTTCCCACAACCTGCGCCCACCCACTGAGCACCCTGCCTCCCCACACCCCCACACCCCATACTTACCTGAGGCGTCCGGTGCGATGATCTTCGGTGGACTGGGAACATGTCTGCACTCTTCAAAGCCGACCTCGAACTGAGGAAATGCTGGTAAGCTGTATAATGAAATAAATAGGGTTTTTTCAACTTTGTTGCATATCTCAGGCATTTTGGGAATTTTGGCACCAAATTTTCAACATGGGGTTTTAGGACTCCTCCTCATGAATTCTGTCACTGTCATGGCATTAATCGGCCCGAAGGTGGATTTCACAGTCACTGCGTGGAATCACCTTTTGGGGACTTAATGAATGAAGCGACAGTACCAGTGTTCAGCGGGTGGTCTCTCAAAAAGCCTATGTTACAAATTTGGTGGGCAAAATCCCAAAAATTAATCTTTTACAAGCACGTGTTGCTCAGTTTCAATGAACACTCATAACTTCATGAATCTGCAATATTTTCACCCCAGATTGTCAACACTGCCATTTTTCCACACCTCCTTGTGAACAGTACAGCTGTCATTTTTCACATCCTGGCTGAAATGTGTCTTTGCACTTCAGGTGCAGAATAGCGTGGTCACTGTGGGAAATCAGTGTTTGGAACAGATTATGAAAATTACAGTGACACTGTTCATTAGCAGAGGTCCTAAAATGCCTATGTTGAAAATTTGGTGACGATACTCCATAAAATGACTGTGTTACAAACGTGCGTTGCACAGTTTACACGCATGCTTGTAAGTTTGTAAATTTATATTTTCACTCAAGATTTTCAACATTGCCATTATTCTGCACCTTCTTATGAGCAGTACAGCTGTCATTTTTCACATCCAGGCTGAAATGTGTTTTCGCAGTTCTGTCGCAGAATTTATTTATTTATTTATTGAAGCATTTTACCAGAAGAGACATACTGAGCAGAATACTGTTCGATTTCAGATGCGTCCTGGGGAAGGGGGGAACATAGGTAGACAGTTGAAAACAGTATAGACAGTGAATACATAGTGGGAGAACACTAACATTTGGTTCTGATTACAAGTCAGTAGTAGATTGAGAGAGTCAATTGGTAACCACAGTTCATACAGCATGAGGTAGACAGTTGAAGACAGTATAGACAAGTGAATACATAGTGGAAGATCATTAACATTTGGTTCTGATTCCACATTCATAGTGGATTGAGAGAGTCAGTTGGTAACCACAGTTAAATACAGCAGGTGTACGATAAATTAACTTTGAACCATATGAGAGACTGTATAAGGTGAGAGAACAATAGTTGGGCACCGAATAATTGCTATTTGCTAAGTGCAGACATACCCTGAGATTTTACTAGTGATTGGAAAATGCCTAGACACAAGCACAGGTAGGGATGACATGAGCTTGGACCATAGAGTTTAGGTGTGAAAGGGAGGTGAAGCGATGAACATTAGCTGGGAATGCGGTAGCTGAAACCTGACTGACCTATGGTAGTAGACCAGTAGGGGACAGCTAGGGACCTGGAGTCTGAGTTTCTGAGTGTGTATGCTTGTGCGCTAGGGTTTGTTAAGATGTCAGAGAGGTAGGATGGGAGACGCTGTGACCAGTACTTGGCTGGGATCTTTGCGCAGTGGTTTAGCCTGCGATTGTCAAGAAAGGTGAGGTTCATTGCTTGATACAGGGCACAGTGGTGTGCGGAGTAGGGGCTGTTCAGAGTGAAATGGTAGAAAGAGTGGAAGAGAGGGTCCAGTCTGGCTAATGTGGTCTTTGGGCTGGCTCTGTAGGCTGCATCCCCATAGTCAAGGACAGGGAGGATCATTTTTTTCACAGTGTCCTTCCTGGCTGGAAGGGGGATGCTGTCACGATTCCAGTAAAGTGCACCAAGTCTAGGGTGCAGCTTCTTGAGTATAGAGTCAATATGCGTGGAAAAGTTGAGGTGCTGGTCAAGCCAGATACTGAGGTATCCGAAGGTGGTGCAGGACTCCAGAGGGGACCCTTCCAGGGTGTGGAATACTAATTGTGACGGGAGCCTAGAAATTTGTTGCCTCATGCCAAAGGTTAAGGAGACTGTTTTGTTGGCATTTAGGAGGAGGTTATTTGCATGGAGCCAGTGCTGGACTGAGATAAAGTCTTGCTGTAGTCTGGTCGCAACCTCCGAGGACGAGGGGCTGGATGCGTATTGCACCATGTCATCTGTGTACATGTGGATGGCGGTGTGTGTGCAGGCAGATGGTAGGTCATTCAGGAAGCTGAGAACAGGAGGGGGCCTAAGACAGAGCCTTGCAGCACTTCTGACGTGATTGGGAGGGGAGCAGATGTGGACAAACTGATACGGACAGCTTGGGATCTGCCATTGAGGTATGAGTGGAACCAAGATGTGGCCCAGTTGGATAGACCAGCATTGACGTGTTTGGTCAGGAGAAGAGAGTGTGTCACAGTATCGAAAGCCTTTGCCAGGTCGATAAAGATGGCAGCAGTGATGTGGCCAGCATCCATCCCTTTGAGGATGGAGTCGGTAGTCCTGAGAAGGGAGGTGGTAGTGGACTGGGATTTCCTAAAGCCAGACTGGTGGGGGGGGAAAAAGGAAGAGGAATCCAGATAGGTGGATAGGCGAGAGAGAACGAGGCATTCTTGTATTTTGGCAAGGGTCGGTAGGAGGGAGATGGGCCGGTAGTTGCTTGGGTTTGAGGTAACACCACACTTGGGAAGTGGGATTATGATGGCATGTTTCTACTCAGTGGGGACTTCTGCTAGGAATAAGGATAAGTTAAAAAGGGAGGCAAGGGGTTGAGCTATGGCAGGTGCTGACAGGTGAAGCATTTTGGAGTCCAACCCAGTGGGACATTTGCCCTTTTCTGGGTTAAGGGCAACCAGTGCATTGTATACCTCATCAGGGGTGACATGCAGGAAGAAGAAGGGGTGAGCTGCAGATGTGCCACAAGATGGGGTAATGGTGGGGTCATGCTGAGCAGGGTGAGGGGTGGACAAGGAAGTAGCATGGCTGGTTCTGAAGACAGTGTTAAACAAGGTGGCAACTGCTGAGGAGTCAGAGATGGAGAGTCCCCCAACCTGCAGGGAAGGAGTGGGGGGCTATGATGGTGGGCAGAGAAGTGATTTGACCACATTCCAGAATTGAGATGGGAGATGGGAGGAGGAATTGAATGCTCCTAAGAAATAGTTGGCCTTTGCTTAGCAGATTCTTTTGGTACTAGAATTGTGGAGTGCACGGTAAGTCTGGAGGTCGGCCTGAGATTTAGAAGTCTTAAAAGTTTTCCAGGCCTTGTCTTGGTTTCGGAGGTGGGCTAGGATTTTGGGAGAGATCCATGGGAGATGAGCACCTCGGTCTCTGGTATGTCTGAGGGGGATGTATCGGTCCCAGATGGCAATGAACTTGAACTTAAAGAATGACAGTGCCTCATCTGTTGAGGTGAGCTGACTAATGCATGACCAGTCATAGTTGCCCAAATCATTTAATAATGAGGGGAGGTCCAGAGATTTGTAGGATCTAGACAGTAAGATTCTGGGTGGGGGAGCATTAGGTTTGTGAATTTTGCATATGGAGTAGATTCCATGGTGGTCACTAAGGGCATCCAGAAGGAGTCCTGAGGCTATGACCCTGTGCGGGTGAGATGTGAGGGACCAATCTAGCAGTGTATGGTTCTGTGTTTTGTGGTTTAACCAAGTTGGTTCAGTGATTAGTTGTGTTAGGATTAGGGCTGTTACCTTGTCACGAAATTTGGAAAGGGACTTAGCAAGCCAATTCTGGTTAAAATCCCCCCATATATGGATCTCACCACCTGCTGCCAGGGAGTTTAAGGAGCCCAGGTCATCCAGTATGACAGGTGAATTGGTGTCTGGAGCGCAGTATGTACCTGCTGTGTAGATTGGGATTGAATGGGGGATGGTGAGTTTTACCATTAAGGCATTAATGGACTCAGACTGTAGGGATAGGGCAATCATGGAGAATATGATGGTGGAGGCAACGTACATAGATATGCCACCTCCTTTTTTGCCCACACAGTCATGGCAGAGATATGTGTAGCCGGGTATAGCAAATTCTGCATCTGTGTTACGTGGTTTTAGCCAGGTGTTGGAGATAATCAGTATGTCAGGGCTAAGGGATATGGTGAGGGCTTGAAGCAAGGTTATTTTGTGCAAGAGGCTACATATATTTATGTGTAGCAGTTTGAGGCCCATGGGGAGTTGGAGTGGAACAGAAAGGTTTTGGGCATGGAGATGGGTCGGTCCGGGGTTAAGCTCAATATCACCTGCAAGGAGAAATAGCAGGGTGACCAGGAGTTTGGTGTGATGAGCTATCCACTGAAGCTTTCTGGAGGTGGTATGAGGTATGGCTATGGCAGCTTTTGGTCTCCAAGTATGTGGCAGAAGGACTAGGAGACTGATACAGAAGGTAGCTGGGATTAGCCCAGGGCCGGTGGATAGTGTATGGTAGAAGTGGCCGTGGTGCAACTCAGCTGTGATAGTAGATGTAGGAATATTTGTTAGCAATCTGTCACAAGATGTGATGTGATCAGGGAGCGTAGGGTAAATTGATAGTGAGAGGGACACCCAGGGGGTGAGGGTAAAGAAGATTAATACTTATAGTTGAGGCATAATACATATAGTTGAGAATAACGCGGTCGTTGTGAAAAATTTGTGTTTCAGCCACATTATGAAAGTGACAGTGACACTGTTCATTAGCAGAGGTCCTAAAATGCCAGTGTTGAAAATTTGGTGACGAAAGTCCATAAAATGAGTGTTTTAAGAATGTGCGTTGTGCAGCTTCCACGCACGCTCATATCTTCATGAATTTGTAATATTTTCACTCCAGATTTTCAAAATTGCCATTTTTTCAAACCTCCTTATGAACAGTACAGCTGTCATTTTACATATCCTGGCCGAAATGTGTTTTTGCATGTCCGGCGCAGAATTGCACGGTCGCTGTGAGAAATCAGTTTTTGTGACAGTTTGAGGAAATGATGGTGGCATTGTTCATGAGCAGAGGTCCTAAAATAACTATGTTGAAAATTTGGTGCTGAAAGTCCATAAAATTACTGTGTTGCAAGCATGCGTTGTGCAGTTTCCACGAACCCCTGTAACTTTGCAAATCTGCAATATTTTCAGGCCAGATTTCCAACAGTGGCATTTTTCCACACTTCCTTATCAACAGTACAGCTGTCATTTTTTCACAGCCTGACCAAAATGCGGTTCTGCAGCTGTGGAGCACAATGGCATAGTCGCTGTGGGAAATCACCTTTTGGGACACATTAACAAAATCACGGTGCCACTGTTCATAAGGGGAGGTCCCAAAATACCTATGTTGAAAATGTGACTAAAAAACTCCAACAAATAATTGGGTTATGGATGTGTGTTGTGCAGTTTCTATGCATGCTCAGGACTTCACCAATTTTTCATTTTTTCACTCCAGATTTTCAGCGTTGCCATTTTTGTACACCTCCTCATGAACAATGTAGTTGTCATGTTCCACATTCCTGCCCAAAATGTGTTTTCATCCCTGTGTCACCAAATGGCATAGTCGCTGTGCAAAACCACCTTTCAGCTTACAAACTGATTGTGCCACTCTTCATGAGGTGGGGTCACAAAAAGCCCACGTTGAAAATTGGGAGTGAAAGCACCAACACACGACTATGGTGTTACAGTTTCCAACTGTGGCACCCCACCCTGTACAGACTGACAGGCATCAGGGGTGTGACTTGAGATCATCGGCTGTAATGCTCACACCATTCCACCCGACCCCCACCCTGCAGCCAGTGACAGGCATCGTAGTGTGCCTTGCAGTGCTCTGCCACAAAGTTCACCCATTCTCCTATACTGCACCCTCCTCAGGGTATTTCCTTATGGAATGGGGTAATATAATGCTCAAAGACCCCAAAGTACACCACAACACTTGTCAGTGTCTGTAGGGTAGGGTAAGGTACAATGGCATGAGCATTTTAGCTGATGACCCAAAGGCACATACCTATGCCTGTCGGTCTCTACAGGGTTGGGGTGGAGTTGGTGTCTCTTCAATACTTCACTGCCATTCTTATTATGCGTCTCTAACTCTGGCACTACCAATGCCAATGCCAGCAAGACAACATTCAGCATTGACAAATGCTTGTTAATTCAGCAACTTTAAAGGGCCTCTCTAGCTCTCTTCTCTGTAACTCTGTGAGGGAGAGCAAGTGTAAGTGTTGCATCTCCTGCTTAGACGATGACATCTTTAAGGTGTAAAGATTCTCATGGAATTTGTGGAAAGCCTCATTTATACTAAATTGGTCCTTGATGACAGAGCCATCTGCAGACACCAGATGTAGAATTCTGGTTCTTTGCTGACCCTTCTTCAATTGATATGCCAAGAGCTGAAGCATATCTCCCTCTCCCAGAAGGCCTAGGACAGCCAAAAAAGGGCCAATTCTTCTCTTTGGTGGAAATGCAGGTTGATCTTGAATTTCGTGCTAACAATTTTGGCTAGGAGTACTTGGCTTTTGCAGTTCATGGCTCAGAATTTATGTTCCAAGCTCACTGAGGAGGCATCTTGCTCCTTAAGATTGTTATCTTTAGTTTGCTAGAGCTTTGAGGCATGTGCGATGTACTTACTCTGGGTGTACACCTTTAAAAGAAACACATTTTTAAACAAAGATTGTCAGACGTGTGGAAAGATTAGACCCCAAGTAGAAGTGAGGCAATAAGCTTATATTTGGAACCAAAACTCATATATTCTGAGTACAATGGACTGGTTCTATAATTTTCATATGTTCAAAAGTGTGTACTGCATTGTTGATTTATGCACCTCCAAAACCACTTTGGGCAGTTAGCTTCAAAAAGAACCACATTGCTGATACCGTGGTACTAAGTGTGAGGCACCCACTTGGTATGGTAACAACCAGGATTCACACCCTGCACTTGGGATGACTAGAGTGGAGGCTGGTAAGGAGGGTAAAAAGCATTTGCATGGAAGTTCAAATCCCTGGGGGGAGGGAGGGTACACACCACTCCTTGAATGGCCCCCGGTTGTAGGCTGGCAGAGACAGTCTCTACAGTATGGGTGATTACATTGTACTGTGCATCTTTCCAGGACAATGCCATGTGTGACGATGACACGGGGGGTCAAAGGAAAGGGAAAAATTGAGAAAATTTCCCACCTGTGATGTGAGAGATGACAGCCCTCAGTGTGTCTCACCAGTGCCACCAGACCACCCTGAGTGCCATCCTTGCCCACCCCTACCACATCCTTGACATAGAAACACAGAAACATAGAATTTGATGGCAGATAAGGACCGATTGGCCCACCTAGTCTGCCCATTTCCCTACCTAATGGATAAGCTGCAGATCCTAGTTAACCAACAGCCTACCTCCTCCTACCCCCCACTAGAATTGCCTTATGTCTGTCCCATGCATTCTTGAATTACCCCACTGTTTTTGACTCTACAACCTCCTCAGGAAGGCTGCTCCATGTATCCACAACCCTCTCTGTGAAGAAATACTTCATCACATTACCTCTGAGCCATCCCCCCTCTATCTTCAAATTGTGCCCTCTTGTTTTTGCAAATCTCTTTTTCTGAAAGATGCTAGCCTCTTGGAATTTGTTGATTCCCTTGAGGTATTTGAAAGTTTCTATCATGTCCCCCCTCTCCCTTCTTTCCTCGAGGCTATACATCTTTAGTTCCTTTAGTTTTTCTTCATATGTCTTCTGATGCAGACCCTGCATCATTTTGGTTGCCCTCCTCTGGACAGCCTCCACCCTGTCTATGTCTTTACAGAGATGGGGTCTCCAGAACTGTACACAGTACTCCAGATGTGGTCTTACCAACTGTCTGTACAGAGGGCCAACAACTTCCTGTTTTCTACCGGTGATGCCTCTCCCTATGCATCCCAGTATCCCCCCAGCCATCCTTACTGCCTTCTCACACTGCTGGCCCACCTTTAGGTCGTCTGATATGATTACCCCCAGGTACCTTTACATTTTTGTTGTTGTCAGTATCTCACCCCCCATTATGTACTCTTCCCCTGGGTTTTTGTTTCCCAGGTGCATTATTTGTATTTCTTTGCATTGACTCTAAGCTGCCGTACATTTCACCATTCCTCCAACCTTGCCAAGTCCCTTTTCATCTTTCCCACCCCACCTTGTGTATCAACCTTGTTGCAGATCTTTGTGTCATCTGCAAAAATACATACTTTCCCTACCAGTCCCTCTGCAATGTCACTTATAAAGACATTAAAAAGGACTGGTCCCAGTACTGAATCCTGCGGTACCCCACTAGTAGCCCTCCTTTCTTCACTGTGGACTCCATTTACTATTACCCGCTGTGTCCTGTTGTCCAACCAGTGTTTTACCCAGGCAACCACCCTAGGACCCACTCCCAGGCTGGCTAATTTGTTTATGATTCTTTTGTGCAGGACTGTGTCAAATGCCTTCCTAAAGTCTAGGTAGGCCATGTCCACAGCCCCTCCCTAGTCTACTGCTTTGATCACCCAGTCAAAGAAATCAATTAGATTTGTCTGACATGACCTTCCCACTGTGAATCCATGCTGCCTTGGGTCCTGTGCCCCACTGGCCTCTAGGTACTCAACAATTCTTTCCTTCAGAAGTGATTCCATCATTTTCCCTACTACTGAGGTCAAACTGGCAGGTCTGTAGTTTCCTGCCTCTGTCTTGCTCCCACTTTTGTGAAGGGGACTCACTTCCACCTTCCTCCAGTCCTCAGGTACCACCCCATCCTCCCATGATTTATTAAAAAGGGTAGTCAGTGGTGTTACTAGTTCTTCCCTTAGTTCTTTTAAAATTCTGGTGTGAATCCCATCAGGCCCCATTGCTTTATCCACTTTCAGTGGGCATCTTGGGCACTTTCTCCTAGGTGAGAGCATAGAGGCCCCCAGCAAGGATAAGCTGGGGCCCAGGGGATGTCAGATGACATTAGGGATCCTGGAGGTAAAGAGGCCAGTAGCGAGGATTGAGTCTGGTGGGCAGGGTAGTGCATGTGATAGAGGGGAGACGGCTCAGGGGCAATGTGAGGAAATATTTTTTTACAGAGAGGGTGGTGAACGCATGGAACCACCTTCCTGGGGAGGTTGTGGGGTCTAAAACAGTGAGGGAATTCAAACATGCATGGGACAGACATAAGGCAATTATAATGGGGGGTAGGAGGAAGTATGCTATTGGTTAACTAGAATCTGCAGCTTGTCTAAAAGGTAGGGAAATGGGCAGACTGGGTGGGCCAAGCAGTCCTTATCCGCTGTCAAAGTCTTTGTTTCTATGTTGGGCCAGAAAGAGAGGGGCACCAAGGGAGTACTGCAAGGAGCAAAATAAAATGAACCACATTGTGAAATCTATTTTACAATAATGGGATGGTAGCCGGGATCCCCTTTCAGAAGGTGCTTGATGGCCTA
Organism: Neoceratodus forsteri; assembly: GCA_016271365.2. Lineage (NCBI taxonomy): Eukaryota > Metazoa > Chordata > Ceratodontiformes > Ceratodontidae > Neoceratodus > Neoceratodus forsteri. The sequence goes on along the minus strand of CM057459.1, from coordinate 863,878,419 downwards.
CAGTCTCAGTGGACAAATAAAGCACCAGAACCAGATGGGATACACCCGAGGGTACAGAAGGAACTCATGGAGGTCCTGACGGAGACCCTGGCAGATGTATTCAACACATCCCTTCTACCAGTATGTGTGCCCCTGGCTTGGAGCATGGCACGTGTAGTGTCCTTCCACAAAAATGGCTCTTGGGACAAGCCAGGGAATTACAGGCCAATCAGCCTCTAATCTATTGTGAGGAAACTAATGGAGACTATCCTGAATGAAAGAATGGAGGCATTCTTGGAAGAGAATGGACTCCTAGATGATCAGCAGCATGGATTCTCCAAAGGAAGGTCTTGTCAGACCAACCTGGTGTATTTTTATGAGTGGTTGACTAGGGCTCTGGATGGAGGCAAGGCAGTTAATGTCCCATATTTAGACTTCAGCAAGGCTTTCAACACTGTACCACATGGGAGGCTGATAAGGAAGCTGAAGGACTGGGGGGTGATGGAAAAGGTGATTAAATGGATTGGGGGATGGCTGCAAAATGGGAAGCAGAATGTGTTGGTATGGCGGGATATATCATCACCACAGGCAGTCATTGGGGGGTCCTGCAGGGCTCTGTGCAGGGCCCAATGCTATTCAACATCCATGTAATGGATATTGCAGTTGGGATTTAGAGTAGACTAAGTCTGTTTGCCGATGACACCAAGCTGGGAGCAGTGGTGGATGGGGTGGAGGGTCAAGGGTATTACAGAAAGACATAGAAGCATTGGAGAGATGGTCATCCACCTGGCAACTGTGTTTCAATGCAAAGACGTGCAGGATTATGCACTTCAGAAACAAGAATCCTGGATACAGCTACCAGCTTAGACGAGTGAAGTTGTCAGTATCTGCAGAGGAAAAAGATCTAGTTGTGCTGGTCACAGGTAATATGAATCACTTTTATCAATGCAGTAAAGTGGCAGCAAAGGCCAGTAAGATGCTGGGGGTGCATAGCATGGGGAATCACATCAAGGAGTGAAGACGTGATCCTGCCACTGTTCAGGTCACTGGTGAGGCATCATTTAGAGTACTGTGTGCAGTTCTGATGCCCCTTCTTAAAAAAGGACATCAGACTGTTGGAGGGGATACAGAGAAGGATGACCAAGATGCTAAGTGGGATGAGGGAAAAGCCCTACAAGGACAAGTTATGAACACTCAATATGTACTAACTGGAGGACAGAAGGAATGCGGTGACGTGTCTGAGATCTTGAAATACCTGAAGGGCATAAATTGGGTTAGCTATGAGGGCCTGTTTAAGTTTAGGAAGAGAGGGGTTACAAGAGGGCATAGTCTGAAATTGGAGGGGGGAGGTTCAGAAGAGAAATGAGGAGGCACTTTCTCACAGAGAGGACAGTAATCATATGGAATGTATTGCTTGAGGAACTGGCTTCACAAACATCATTAGTGGGATTTAACAGGGGGTGGGACAGGGTCAAGGGTAGAATCAGAATGGGAAAGAGTGGGGGGATGGAGGTAACTCAGAAGGTGCAACCAGAAAGGAACGGGTTGAGGGGATGTGGTGGCAGCATCAGTAATCAACACTGAGAGATGCACACTCGAGCAGACTTGATAGGCTGTAAGGCCTGCATATGCTGGCTTCTTCATATGTTTGTATGTTTGTATTGCTCCTACTATGCCCCTCAAGTAAGGTGTGACAGGACTGGGGATTATAAAAGAAAGACTCATTATGATTCCCTGCTCGGACAATTTGATTTTAAAATTAAGCAAATGGGCAACCTGGATTGCAGGGTATGCCTCAAGAAGATCAGGTTGTTACTATTTCCTGAAGATGCTGAATGGAAAAGTGTGGCTTCTTTATTCAGATCAGAACACCTGAAGCTCCTAGGGTCGGGTGAGAATCATTGAAAAATAAGAGCATACCCTGGGACCTTTGCCCCTGGCCAAACCGGGAGATTGCTCTCAGCTAGGTGACATCACAAGCTCCTGTCTACTGATTGCTGCAACCAGCAAAGCCCCTCTACCCAGCACTGTAATATGTGATCACTTTGCATACAGCAGTGCTGCTAAGCAGACCTGCTGCCAAAATGATGCTTGACTCTACAAGTAGTGAGCGTCAGCTTGATGCTTCACAGTATTTGTACCATTATACTTTATGAAATAATTAATGAAATGGGAACAACATAACTTCTTATTTATGTGTGTGTTCTTGACATATTAAAATACTTACATAATTGTTCCTAGCAAATGAATGAAAGACTGCGTTAATTATTAAGGTTTACTATATGTTGTTGCTATTAAAGTGATGATCTGTATCACTTTTCTAGTAAACTTCTGTTCTTATTTTAAATCAACTATTATAATCTTACCATCCAATCTTATATTTTGTTTTTATTATTTAGATAGACTTTATATTATTTGGATAGTCTTTGTGCTGTATATAAAGGTTACTTGATATCTTATTTATGAAGAACTGCTTACAAATAAGGTAATGCATCTATCATGGCATGCTAAACCATAGACATGAAAATTAAATATTTTAAATATATATACTTATTATTCATAGAATGATGGACATCAGCTTGAAATAGCACAGCAACATATATACATGAAATAGTTGATATATTGTGACAAAGTATGATGATATGGTAGATATAAGCTCAGTAACATGTTTTGAAAGAGTAAAAAATAGGGTATTGGCATTCTGAATATGTAGATGAATTTTAATGAGCAAATAAAAAATGTAAATAGTGTATATGGTGTTGAACATCTGCATGGAATGATCTCATGTGGTAATGAAAGTAATGGGCCAATAAAACAATGCAGATACGATATAATCTGTGAGACACTGATGAACATTGTTTGTTGATGCATGGTGGTTTGGAACTTTGACAATGAACTGGCTGTGAAATGATGTGTATAGAAATTGAAGAATATCATGTTCTTTTAGAAAGCTACTTTGAGTATATATTTTTGCAATTGATTTTACACACATAATCTCTCCCCTGAAGAAGCCCATGTGGGGCAAAATGTTGGGATTGATATGGAGGGCAATGAACAAGTATACTTGCAACTGGAATTTTGTGTCATGATGCTGGTTTGTTCTAAGGGAATACATATTTCTGACTGTTTGATTACCTACTAGCCTCTATATTGAACCTTTGGTACTAAAATAGAAGGGTACCCATCTGGAACACAGAGCTGTCTATGTAATCAATAAGACACAATAGGGTGTGCAATGCATTGAGATAACCTCATGCCTTCAAGTCCTGGAAGTGCATTTAACTTGAGTGCAACTCCCCTCCCCCGCCCCGGAGTGTCATATTCCTCTTATAAAATGTGCTTATCTTTTTTAAAATATGATTCATTATCAAAATAAATATTTTTAGATGAAAAAACATATAATTTATTTGTGGTTTTACCCTAAAGTAGTCCTTCTTCCTTTAATTTATTGCTTTGTCTTTGGTCTTCTGACCCAATGGAGACTCCATAGTTGTAGTTTTGTAGTTCCCCTGTCCCCCCCTATGGATTGCATGATTGTTTAAATTGAAATCAATAAAATATGTAATAGTTGTAGTGGTAGTATTTTTTTTTCCAGTGGATGGTTTTCAGTGATGGGGAATTTGATTGTGTGCTTTGGGAGAACAAATAAGCAAGTGCCACGAGAGAGAGAGAGCAGTATTAGCTTGAGGGAGAACAAATGTGCTATGAAAGATAGACTGCTGTGAGAAAGAGGTTAAATGAGAAGTAGCAGCTTCAAGGATCAAGCACAAATTGTCTTTTTTTTGGTGGCTTTGTTCAGTGAGATCTGGAATGAGGACGATTGTGGCTGGGTGAGTAAACAGCTGTACAGCTGAGATGCAAAACAGTGCAATCTGCGTGAGAGACACTGTCAGCTGTAAGCAGAAATGTAACAGCTTCTGGGAGAATATGTAAGTGTTTCAGTCACTTTTTGGTGACTCTCAGTGAGCAAGGGAAAACTGTTTTGATCACTTGCTCGATCCTGCCCACATTCTGGTCTCTGTTGGCCACCTTGGTTCAAGATAAATAAATAAAAGAAAGTGATGTAGTGAAAATGTTAGTGGGCTAAAAAATTACAACTTCAAAATACTATGACATTCTAATTAGAATGCCTAAAAATAAATCACTGAGCCAGCAGATGCTGTGCTCCAGCTGTGTTACTGGGACTAGTTATTAAATTATAGTCCATTTATTTATTGAAGATATTGGATAACACACCTTTGAGTCAAAGACTCGTTTACAAAGGTTCCACATCATTGAAAACAGAGCCATCAGGGACAATAGCAACAACTAGACACAATAGTTACAGAAATGGTTACAGATAACACAGGAAAGCAGCTGGTGACACAGAGTTACAGAGTGCTGCCAAACATAGGTACATAGTGCAGACGGTAGCAGGTAACAAAACATACACTGCAGGGCGGTGGCTCTAGCCATGCCCTGGTGGTTGGTTGCAGGCCTAGGCTAGACAGCTAGGTGGAGAGCTTCTGGTGGGAGGCAGTGCTTGTACCAGTGAAGTAGACCAATACGCACATTGACAGCGGTGCTCAGTATTCAGATGCGGTCATGGTAGGTGAGCCCAGATTCTAGGGTGATACCTAGATATTTGAAAAAGGTAACCTGCTCAAGGGGGTCATTTAGGGAGTTCAATATGAGCAGGGGTTGTCCTGTTCTTGCTTTGGGGGTGTGCAAACACCATGGATTTTGTTTGTTTTTTGTAATTTAAGACTAACCTAGGTTGAGCAAACCAGGATTCAGCTTCTATGAAAGATTTTTGAAGTGCCGAGTGAAGGGCTGTGGGATCAGTGTTGGAGCTGTAGAGGATGGCATCATCCGCATACAAGAGTAGTTTCCCAGAGAAAGCCTTAGGCAGGGAGTTGAGGAACAGGGAGAAAAGTAGGGGGCCAAGAATAGATCCCTGTGGGATCCTTGATCTAACTTGGGGGGGAGGACAGGGTATGGGCAATCCTGACTAACTGGGTTCTCTCAGACAGATAGCTGGCAAACCAGCCAGTGGTCTCTGGGGGCAGGCCTATTTGTGTGAGGTGTTCCAGGAGTAGTGTGTGGTGCACCATATCAAATGCCTTGGAAAGGTCTATAAAAACAACACCACCAGCAGTGTTGCCAGTGTCCAGAGATGTGTGGAGGGCATTTGTTAATTCCAAAAGGGCTGTGGTGGTACTGTGGCTATGGCAGAAGCCATGCTGCTCAGGACACAGGAGGCTATATTTGGAGAGGTAGTCCATTAGCTGGGTGGCCACAGTCTTCTCCAAGGCTTTTGAGATGGGAGGCAGGATTGAGATGGGGCAGTATTTCCCAGGCAGGGTGCAGTCACCACTTTTAAGGATAGATGTGGTGAGGGCAGATTTCCACTTAGAGGGAAACTGGCCCAGCAATAGGAAGCTGTTCAGAAGCATGGTGAGAGGGGGGAGAACTTCATTGAAGGTGATTCTAAGCAATTTAATGTCTAGTATGTCACTGCTGAAACGTGATTTGCTGAGGGCCTTGAGTAGAAGAGGGGCAACTTCAAGCTGAGATATTGCTTTAAAGCAGATTGGGGGGGTGGAGAGGGAGCAAGGTGGTGCTGGGGGGGTAGGGGAGAAGAAGTTGAGGTGGAGAACACCAGTAAGGTTGGAGAATGAGTCATTAAATGTATCTGTAATCAGGGCAGGGTCTGTGGTGATAGACCCATTGGCCCTGAGTTGGGAGGGAGGTGCAGTGGAGGCTTTGCCACTGAGCTCTTTGAGGGTGTCCCAAAACTTGCAGCCCAAGCCCTATGTGGCAGTGAGCAAGGTTTGGTAGTACTCATCCTTTGCCTTACGAATACTCCAAGTACATTTTTTGCACGCTTCTTGGTAGCACTGCCTATCAGTGGGTTTGCCAGTATCCAGCGCAATTTGCCATAGATTGTCACATTCACACATCTGGTCCAGCAGGGCTTGTGATATCCAAGGTGTGTCAACCCCTTTGACTCTTTGTTTGCTTAGGGGTGCATACCGGTTGCAGGTAGAGTTGAAGGTGTCGACAAAATGGTCGAGGGCAGAGTCAATGTTCAATGCAGTTTTGATGGGGTACCAGTCACTAGCTAAGAGGAACTGTCTGAGGGACCGAAGTTTGCCGGGTTTGAGGTGGTGTTGGAGGATAGTTTTTTTTGGGAGGGCTTTATAACACTATATGACCAGTGACAGAGCACTGGGGAGTGGTCACTCAGGGCATTGGGTAGTACCTCCCAATCACCCCACATACAGTCCTTGCCCTATGACAGCATCTTCAACATCTGAGGCAGTTCCTCTTATGCAAGAGCAGGGAGGCCACCTGGCTAGGAAAAGCTGGAACCAAGGGGATGTTGGAAGAAATCAGGAGCCTGGAGGTAAAAAGGACAGTAGTGAGGGTTGCTTCCAGTGGGCAAGTGTGGGCCCAAAAGGAGAGGTGCAATAAGGCACTGACCAGGCAAAGGAAAGAGCAAAAAAAAAATAAATAAATAACCACACTGTGAAACCTATGACTCCTACTGTGCATCTCAGGCAGTGTAAGATTGGGCTAGACATTTTAAAGGCAAGGTTCATTTATATTCTCTAATCAGGCAATTAGCTTTTAAAATGAAAGAGCTAGTGAAACCAAAACAGAGAGACAGGAAAATGACACAAATTTTAAGAAGCAGTCAGCTGAAACTTTTTATTTCCAAAGTAATTTTCTTTCCCTTTTTGCGAATTAGAAATATTTCATTTTGATAATAGTGTGCTGGGTATGGAATAGTTCTCAGCCTGGCACCTGACATATCTGTCTCTATCCCCCCCAAACTACACCATCAACATTGTGACGTCACTGATTGTGACATTTCAGGTGCTCAGAAGAGCCACTCAGTAGCTAGGTCAGTCATCTGTGATGTCACAGTGAAGATGAAGTAGTGGGGGGAATAGAACTAGATATGTCAGCTGCCAGGCAGAGTGCTGTTCCACACATCACACCTACTAACATCAGGTAAACAATCTTCTAATTACCCAAAGGGGAAACAAAATCTCAGATATAAAAGGTAATGGTTGACTGCTCTTAAAAACTACTATCAGTTTCAGGCAGTACACTAGCTCTTTAAGCAAACTGATGACCTGGATTGCAGAGGATGCCTCAAGAAGTAGTAGTAGTCTTTATATATGGCTCCCTTCCCAGGTGGCCCAGGGAGCCATTACAATACAATAGGATGAACACAATCAGAATAACTGTACCAATCTCAAATAAATAACAATAAAGAACTACCTTACTCCACTAAAACAGCATAAAACACAATAAAACTCAATAAAACATTATAATGTGCTGCAAACTGCATTACAAGAAGATCAGGTTGTTACTATTTTCGGGGATGCTGAAAGGAAAAATTGGCTGCTTTTCTCAAATCAGAAATCCTGAAGCTGCTAGGGTGTGGGGCAAATTGTTGAAAAATAAGAGAGCATACTACTCACTGGGTCAGCGACCAATGTAAGAGTCTGTTCTCATCTGATTCTTGCCTAATCTCTCTGCTTAAGTGTAAAAGAGAAATTGCTGCAATTGGATCAAGCACAAGGCTCATTGACATGTCACAGCCACCACATTGCACTCTTTTAGGACTTTTCTAAAAACATAATTGTTAAATGTAAATGATTTACCCTAGTAAAACAGTTGTTGCAACCACTAGGGGTGGCTTACTAGGTGGGCTTCCCTGGGATCTTCTGGACTGAGCATAAGAAAGCATTGCACAAATTCCTAAGTGCTCATGATGCTGATGACCCCTTCATCAAACACTGGCAATGTGGTTGAAGATTCCTCCATCTTTTTTTTTTTTTTACAATTTACTAAACTTTATTGCTTTTCCAACAATACAACAAAACATCAACTCAATATAACATCAAAATACAGATCCAGAAGACAGGAATGGATTCAGGTCACAAGCAACAGCAAACTAGGAAATCCCCCCCATCCCCATAACAAACATGTATATCATTCCATCCCCCAACCCCCCCAAAAGCACACCAGGGAGTACACCTCAGCAATAGGACCCTGTAAGGTTGTAAAGCCTTTATGTATTATCTGTTATATGGGTATTATGAATATGAATAAGAATGTGAATCTAGGAAGGAACATGTTGAGGGTAAAGACGAGTGACCAAAATGGACAGAAGAGTATGAAACAAGACCCAGTGGGATTTAAAGGACTGAGACCTACCTTGCTGAGAAGCTATCTGCTTTTCCATCTTGAGCGCCAACAGTATCTCCTGGTGACACTCCTTAAGTGATGGAATAGCATCGTCCAGCCAATGCTGGCATATGATTAACTTTGCTGTTATGGCCACCAGGGACACGTGAGCTCAGCGGAGACCAAAAAGCTCATCTGGGAAAAAGCCAATGAGACAGACATCAGGAGTAAAAAATGAATCCAACCCTAAAAGAGGGTCTAAGGAAAGCTGAAAAGCATTCCAGAGGGGAGTAACCTTCAGGCAATCCCAGAGGATGTGCTTTAAATGACCCTCCACTGAGCCACATTGGGAGCAAGTGGGATATTCTCGTTTGCCCATCCTGTGCAGCCTAACAGGCGTGTAATAGAGGTTGTGTAAAATACACACTTGTAGCAAATGGTAATGGTCCTGTTTGATGAACTAGTATAGATGTAGCCAAACCCCTTGCCATGCTTTAATTTCCACCTGGAGTTGTAACACCTGCCTTCAATAAAAACAAACAACTTACATACTGGCTGGGTTCTTTGCCTGTAAAAAAAATGGTAGAAACTAGACACCGGATGGGGTTGTGTTGCCATGTGGAGGAGGTCCGGTAAGACCCCCTCAGGTGACAGGGACCAAGAAATGAGGTAAGGGCACCAGAGAGTTGCAGATATTTAAAGGGATGGAAGACTAAGAGGGCAAATCTCTGCATAATCACAGGGAGCAGGGCAACCCCATCACCATCACTAAGAGAATAGAGGCGAAGGAGGCAGTCCTGAGTCAGGGGCAAAATTGAAGGGGGACTGGCCAACGTGCAATCCACATGTTAAGATTTCCTTAAATTAGCTGGAATAGGTCCTTCCTCCACTCCCAGCCCATGTATGAGCAAAGTTGTATGAGAGCTCAGAGAGACACCATAAAGGTGTGTCTTGAAGTTTAGTAGGCAGCTGTCAAGGTTTGAGATATAGGAAACTACCTAGCCTGAGTCCTGCTTTCCTTGCAAATGCTCTGTTCCATGGGCAACCATAACAGTTGGTAGTCCAGGGTATTGGGCATGATCATGGGATGAGTCCCAGAGGAAACATTTGGAACTATGCAGGGCATAGGTAGAGATTGAACAGGAATGGGGAAAGAGGGCATCCTTGCCATGTTCCACATTGCAAAATGAATGGAGCAGACAAAACTCCATTGCAACAGATCCTGGCTGAGGGATTAGAGTAAAGAATGTGACTCAGTAACAAAACCCATCAGGGATAGATTCCTCCATCTTAAATCTCAGACTCATCACAGCAACAGTTGGCTCAATCCTCCACCGGAAAAAATGTCAGCAGAAGCTACAGTGAGAGATTTTAACTGGTGCTCTTCCACTGTTCTGATCCATGAAGTAATAGCTTTAACAATGATGATGTCTTTACTTTGGGTAAGGCTAAATATATGTTTTTCAGAGCTAAACATAAATTCTAGGAGTCCAGGATGAGTTGGAATCTACTTTCTAACTCTCTCTCTGGAAACAACAGCCATATGCCCATTTTATCACCCTTAGAGGCAAGTACTTCTTAAAATGTGCCCTAAAGAAACCAGTTTCAGTATGCATTAGTTCTATAAGGAGATGTTAATGCCCAGGATGCGTCTGGATGCCCTTTCTCTCCAAGACATTCTCGGGGAACTTCCTCTGTCACATTAGGCCCAGATGTACAAACTTCTTTTTTCTTCCTATCATTTATTTATCTCCTTTCTTGGGTCTGGCAGGTAATCTTCTCCAGTGGTGTCATGACTTGGCTCCCTCCCCTATACCCCCCCCCCACCCTAGTGGGACCAGAAGAACTGAATCAAATATAAAATGGGTGAGGTAATTTAAACATTTTAATATTAACAGGTATAGGGAATGTTTACAATTGGCTAGATGGGATCAATTATATATTACCCAAGACATCGACTCAGCAGTTCAATATCTGACTAACACTATAGTACAGATAATTGAAAGACATGCACCAAAGGTAAAATGAAAAATAAATCATAAAAACCTCCCTTGAGTCTCGGAAAAGCTTAAAACACTGATAAGGATCACAAATAGGTTATGGAAAAAGTCCAGGCAGACACAAAGAGTGAATTATAGTAATACTTTCAAGGAATGGGTAATAAATGTATAGAAAAAATTAGGTTAGCGAAAAAGTGGTACCATAGGAAAGATTTTGAACATGCTAAAAAAACAGCAATTTTGGAAATATGTCACAAAAATACAATGCCCTATTAAAGAGCCCAACCAGCTCCAATCAATAAGGAATGGAAATCTTACTCAAGATCAGAGAGAGGCTGGGGAGGTTCTGAATGTTTATTTCATAAATCTCCCTGACCTAAAAGTAAAAGCCCCAAAAATAGACACTAAAGAGATTGTATTGTCAAAACTGGTAAAGATGCACAAGCAGGAAAGGCTTGTAACTCCACGGCATCAAAAATCCTTTCCCCTTTTAAGTTTAAAATGTTAACAACAAACGATATTGAAAAATAACTAAAAAATCTTAAAGGTCACAAAGCAGGGGGACTTGATGGAGTTAAACCAAACTTTTAAAAAATGTGGCAAACATATTAGCAATCCATTTAACTTACATGTATAGCTGGAGCTTGTGTGGTGGAATTTTTCCAGATACCTGGAAAATAGGGCAAGTAGTTCCTATATATAAAGGGGAAGAGTCAACTGAACCCTCCAATTACATACCAATAGTTTTGTTATCATTTATGTTTAAAATCTTAAAGAGAATGGTTCATAAACAAATGAGCCAATACTTGGAGGACTATGGTCTGTTGTCTGCTGTTCCACACTGGTTTAGGGTAAGGAGGTCCATGCGTACCACCCTCATTGACTTTAACAACCTGGTCATGTCCTCTATGAACAAGGGGAGTGAAACAGGGGCAGTATTCATGGACCTCAGTAAAGCCTTTGACCTGGTTGACCACCAGACAATGTTGGTGAGGCTCCTGGGGATGGGAGTACATCAGGAACCTCTATATTGGTTTAATTCATAACTATCTAACAGAAGACAATGTGTTATAATTGGCACCAGTGTTACCCAGTTGAAAAAAGGTAATTCAAGGGGTTCCACAGGGTTCCATCCCGGGCCCACAGCTTTTTAATATTCATGTGAACAAATTAGAAAAGAACATTGGGAACAGCAGTGTGCGCCTGTACGAGGACAACACCATTCTGGTGGCATATGTGTGCAGCTGCCATCTGCTGGAACTCAAACTTCAAGAAGATATGAGCAGTGTGGAAGCATGGTTCAACTCATTGGGACTTCTGCTGAACAAGAAAAAGACACAATGTCTCTGCTTCCAAACTGGTAATAATAAAGGTAAGGGAAATACCCTGGAAGCAAGATATAGCTGTGGACTCAGGATGGATAATGTAACCCATTATAGGTATTTGGGGGTTATGGTAGATCAGAAATTAGATTATAAAGAACACATAAAGATGATGGTTAGAAAGGCTAACCAAAAATTAGGAGCCCTCAGAAGAGCGGCTAATTGCCTCTCAACAGAGAATAGAAAGAAAATACTCAATTATGTGATAATTCCTGTGATAGAGTATGGCTCGATTTTGTATAGCAATGCTAATAAAACAAAATTAAATAAACTTGCTAAAGTTTATTATAAACTGGCTAAATTCATAACCCGGAGTAAACATGGGGTACATGGTGTACCCCATGTTTACTCTGGGTTATGAATTTAGCCAATTTATAATAAACTTGACCATTGCAATCAGTACAATATCCTAAACTGGCTCTACCCTGTGGAAAAAGTAACTATGTCTGGCTAAACTGGTGTCACAAAACAATTTATGCTAAGGGGAATATGTATTTGAATACCACTAAAAATGTTATGCATAACAAGGAGAAGGCTTATAATTTAAGATTCAATAACCTAAATATCCAAACCATCAGAACATACAACAGCTTCTGAGATGTTATGTTGCAGTCCTCTGTTTCTAGAACTTGGAATAAATTGCTGAATGAATTGAAGAGCATTTCAACTCACAGTGCTTTTCAATAAGCTCTGAAACAGTATCTGCGTTACACTTGTACCTGTTTTTGATAGTTAAAGGATACCTAAACAACACTTTGACAACAAACTATTCAAAAATCTGTCCTCAAACCGGACTAAAAGAAAGGTTGCTGAATTCATTAATGCTAAAACTATATTTATGTAAGTTACCTAAATGTGGTTTCAAAGCATTTGAAAAATGTAAAATCAGCCTTCCAATTAAAAAAAAAACTGCCTTACCTGCTTCTTAAAATGGCCACCAAATGTGTTAAGTGATATCATCGGAGCCAAAGTCAGAGAGCTATATGGCTCTCTGTAGTGGTAACTAGTTATTTTTTCCCTTTGCATAGAATTGTTTCACCAAAATGGTCAAAACCATGTGCATTATTTAGATCAATACGCATATGAGGCTATGATTCTGTTTATTTTGTTTACTTTAACATGCTGGAATTGGGTTTTAATCCAACCGAATTTCTCTTTTGGCAAACCACAGTGCAGTACACATCTTGAATAACCTGGTGGTCTAGTGGTTATGGTGGATCCAGGATGCTACAATGGGGGGTGGGGGGGGGGTGCTGTGAGTGTGTGCATACTTGAGATGCACTTTTTAACATTTTTATGAAACCTTTATATTTTCTGCCATTACACTTTTCTAGTATGACTGAAACTACAAATGTAATCCATATTTTTGAATGTAAACATTTGTACAATCAATAAATCAGACTTCTACAACAAAGTGAAATGCAGCAGCAGTAAGCGAGTACTTTACAATGGGGGGGGGTGTTACAGCCACCCCATAGATCCATCACTTGTTTGTAGCAAAGTTCTTCTGTAGTCCAATGCCAGTGTTCATACTTTCTTGGAAATCAAAAATGTGTCTTGTCTTCCCTTCTTTATCCGTTGGAAATAATAATAATAATAAGAAGAATCAGTATTTTTATAGTGCTTTCATACACATTGTATCCCAAAGTGCTTTACAAGCAATGCTAGACTGGTAGTGAAGTGACTAAATGTGTAGTGGCAGCCAATTCACACATTAATACCCACACAGCCTTGGACAATTGCATGAGCTTGTTTTATGGGAAGGGGAATGTTGGCCAGGACAATAGGGTCAGGTAGTCATAATGGTGCTGGCAGCCCCACATCCTATTTCTCACAGTGATCTGCTCATATTTCTCCCCTTCTGTCTTCCCCCTTCCCTGAATATAGCAGTACCTTGCAGAAGTGGCCTTATCAGTCCCCTCTCTGGTATTCATTCTCACTTCTCCTCCTCACACCACAAACTGGTGAGCTCATCACCCTTGTGCATCATGAATGTAGGTAGTACAGTCCCCATGCTGTTTGACATATCAAAAATAAACATATCTTTCCAGTAAGTCAGGTTGATAGCAGCAGGGGACAGGGGGAACTATAGGCTTTCCCATCCTTAAAATATCTAGGCTACCTTTGATTAGGCACTATTAAATGATGGGTGTATACATCATTATGCATGTCATTTAATAGTGCCTAATCATTGGTGGATTAGATCTTATATGGGTAGGAATGCCTATGTTTCCCCTTGTGCCCTGCTGCTATCAGCCTGGCTTACCAGAAGATCATGTTTATTATTAATATGTAAAAATGACTCGGGTGGCTGTACTAACCTCATTCAAGATGCAGAAGGGTAGTGAGCTCGCCAGTTTTTGGTGTGGGGAGCAGAACAGAAGAATGAATGCGAGAGAGGGACTGAAGAGGCTATTCCAGTAGGGTACAGCTATATTCAGGTTAGGGGAAGACAGGAAGGGGGATGTTAAGCAGATCAATGTGAGATATGAAATATAGGGCAGCCAGCACCATGATCACTACCTGACTGTGAATGACAGCAGCCAGCAATGACAAATACTCAGTGGCATGGCTGCACTTAAAGTGTTACTTGAATTCAGTGTAGGGAGATTGCCCTCAGGTGTGAGTGTGGGGGGGGCGGGGTGTTGGCGTATGTTAGGACAGTATTGAGGGAGCTGTGTATAGATCATTCAAGATTTGAAAAGGTGGTAGCCAACCAGCTTGCATCGTGGAGTAGGGCACTAAAAAGTACTGGAGAAGATTCACAGGGAACTGTCCTGTGGGATTCTGCAGACCACAGGTAAAGAAGTAGACTGACATTGGAAGTCTAGTGTATTCACTCAAGGCATTAGTATGCCTCTCCTACTAATAATATTGTTATCCATGGTAAGTACAGCCCTTATGAGGGCATGAACAGCAGTTTTTCTGGTGAGTCCTGAGGCTTATTGCTTGGCCCTCCACGAAGACCCAATTGTTGGTTAATGAGGCGGGACAAAAACACAACAGGGGAAACTGTACATACTGTCTTCACTGTGCAGAAGGGTTGTGATCTACTCAATGTTTACTGTGGGAGCACAAGTCAAACATTGAAAAAGTGGACTTAAGTGTGATTTGGGAGGTATTTTTAAACAGTCCCAGCTGATGATCCGTATAAGTGTAGGTATGCGATTACAGTCTGAGGTGTGATAATTCTCTTCATGAGACCGCAAGCTCATATGCAGCCCCAGGCAGTACTAAGGACATGGTGTGGATGGTGGGGTGTTCAACAGAAGCCAGGCTAGGTGCAAGAGGTTCACTTGGAAAAAGAATACAAGAGAAGCTTTTTTTGTGGATTAACAAGAATGCATGAGCTTTGGAATTGGACCAGACTGGTACTTCGCTGTGTGACCCTAAGCAAGTCACTTAACTTCCTTGTGCTGCCAGGCCACATCTGTAAACAAGGTTTCAGCATAGTGTGTCTCTCCTGGTTAACAAAAACAAAAGTCAGGGCATCACATAACCTCTAGCTCATCAAGTATATGAAGTGTTGTACTGTTCTGCAGTTTGCCAAAGAGAAAGTCAGCTAAATTGCAAAACATTTTCAGCAAGTTAAAGTAAATAAAATGAACAAAATCATAGCCTAACATGTGTACTGATCAAAATAATCCACATGTTAACACCTGGTGTTGATCATTCTGGTAAAATGATTCAAAACAAAGAGGGAAAGAAGAACTAGTTAGCCTATCGGAATCTATATTGGTCTCTGGCTCTGACTCTGATGATGTCATCACGACTGATCACTTAACACAGTTGGCAGACATCTTAGGGAGAAGGCAAGGCTGTTTTTTGTAAGTGAAAGGCTGATGTTTACATTTTTCAAAAGCTATGATCTGCATTTATGTTATTTACTTACATACAGTTTCAGCATGAATGTAAACAGTAGCCTTTACTTTACCTCGCAATGAAGCCAGATTTTGGAGTTTGCAGTTTTAAAACACTGCTTGTTTAGGTATCCTTTAAGTATTTATTGCTGTAACTGATTTTATGTTTTATGTTTGTATGATTTTTCTGTTTTACATGTTTTGTACAGGATATTGTAAATAGGGTTTTGCCTTAACAATTTAGTACTTGTATAACAATAAACTTTTATTCATTCATTCATTTAGAGGAAGGAGGACCAGCTCCACCCTCATCCAGAGCACAATCTAGAAGTTGGGGGGGGGTCGCCGAATGGGATCACAAGATCATGGAGCCTGCCTGCTCCTTTTTCACATCTTCTCCCATCAACTTGTTGCTGGTGCATGCACAAGTGTTGAGGCGCCCATATGCTGCAGAGTGGCAATGCCCACCCTTTGTGTCACCCACATTCCTGGACTACCCCCCAGGCCTCCAGCTGGTGGCAGTCTTATAGCAGGAGTGGCAACCCACCTTTCTCTGAGATAGGAGAGCTGTCAGTGGATCCTCAATCCTCTCCCTCCCTGGCCGACCTCCGGCGGTCTGTGCTCATTCCCGAACATGGGTTGCTGGAATGGTGCGAGGTGTGGTGTCCAGTGTCTCAACCCTCAGCACCACCAGGCCTTTAAGGTCAGACTTCTCTTTAGTCCCCCATCTTTTTATCTGAAATCCTAATGGCTATTAATTCCCTCTCCATTTGAAATGCACCAAGAAAGAATTTGTTTATGGTGAACACCTATCAGCAAATATTTTAATTTGTGGTACTTAACCTCCTGACGTTCATTAAATCTTTACAAAAGAATTATTTCTTGTAGCTCTCTGACTAAGTCTTCTCAGAAGAAAGGCATAATCTCATAAGATTGTAGCAATTACCATTCCACCTCCCTTATCAATATAGTTAACAAGATGGTGGCCCAAATTCTTACCTCCAGACTGGAAGTGTCCAGTCCCTCTCTTCAGGGAAGAAAGTTTGTGTGCTAAAAATATTCATACCATAGCCAATTTGGCTTAGACTGTTAGTCTTCTCTTCTCCATACAGTAAATGCAGTGTCCATTGATAATGAGAGGTCTCCGAGTCACAGCATTGGGGCTGCCTCCAACAACTCCTGTTCCCTACAATTTTGGTAAGACCTTTTAAACTGTGTCAATGCATTTTAATTTAATCCCTACGTTTTATTTATAATACTTAGACTCATACACATTTCCTTTGATCTGTAATGTGGCATGAGGCACAGTTGCCCTGTCTTCCTCCCTGGCTCTTTCTGTAGGCCATAGAAGAATATGTAAGAATGTTCCTAAAATAGGACAAGGTCATGGGAGTCCAGGTGTGGTCCACTGCCACTATAAACAGTATACATGCAGATGACCTACTGCTCATCATTACTGATCCAGTGTACTCCATACCTTTTACTACTGCCACCATTGAGCATTTTGACAGCTGCTCATGACTCTCAGTAAACTGGACCAAATGTATGGAGCTCTACTTTAATAATCTGTATATACCCCAGTTCTGAAACTGCAGGATCATGAGACAGAAACCTTTTAGTATGTCATGCCTTAGGATTATGTTGCAATCTTAAATCAACGATATGGCGAAATCAAATCTTATACAGCTAATCCAGGTACTAGAACCCAAATGGCGAAGTAACTGGTTTAATAATTGTCTTCCTTCTTACTGTCCTGTTGCCTTAAACACCACCTACTTTACCTGATAAAGATACAGTACTAAAGAGTAGAAAGTGTTTTAAGCACTTAGAGAGCCATGATTCAGTTCATTTGGGGGGCATAGGTCTCCTAAATTTAGCCACTGGAAGCTTCAATCACACTGGTCTAGGAGTAGCTTGAGCCTGCCCCGTCTATGATACAGTGTTTCACACGAAACAAGATTTGTGCAGGCTAAATCTCCTATGTACCAGCCACCATGTTTCTAGTTAGATAAGTAGTGGAACTCTGGAATCTCCCCCTGGGCTTTCATAAACCCATACTGCCTCCCCCATTCAATGGTCACCAAGTGATGATAACTACAGGGACATGAGGAAGAAGAATGATTACAACCTTATGTGTCTCACACAGTATCTGCCCCATCCTGATCTCTAATCCCTGTACAGGGAAATTCCTTAATAAAGGTGGATGATCCCTCTGGCCACTGGAGAAACTGGATGGACACAGGGATCATTCTGGTCATGGTCATTCTAAACTCAGTAAGCTTCAGATTCTCTCCTATTTGTTCATCTGCTTGTATATAAATTAGCTCTCCTATCTGAGACTTTTGGAGATTGCTTTAGCTGAAGAGTGCTCTAAGAATTTATTTGCCTACACTGAGCAGCAAGTTCCCATCTGCTTAGTTAATCTTTTTCTTTATCAGTAGGCTACAATGTCATGTGGGGCAGCTAGCCACATCTATAGATCACTAATGTCCTCCTAACTTTCCCCTACTGAGGCTGCACATCAGGGATGGGAAGCAGAGTTTAAATTCAAATCTCAGAAAAGACATGCTTAGAATGACTCTGTAAAACTAGAAATGACCTCTCTCTCTCTCTCTACCTCTCTCTCTGTAGAAGGCATCCCATACTGCTTGGAAAAGCTTCTACCCAGACACAAATATACACATGCAGTTTAATTATCATAAATTAGCTTGCCAGAGTTACAAACACGGAAAGCAGTCACACTTCCAGGGAATGGAAATCAAAAGTCAGGATGTGCTGCGGTACAGTGTGTGCTGATCCAGGCAATGGATAAGGCAAACTCAAAAGCAGGCACTCCAAAAATGGATTTAAATAGCAACATACACATTTTTACTGTGCTTTTAAAAAGTGTTGCATGAGCTGTGGAAGCCACAGAGCTTCAAGGAAGCAAACACCTCTTCCTCAGTGGTCTGGGCAAAGCAATCTGATTACTATTTAAATACATCCTGCTAGCACAGGACATTGTCAGTTCACCAGACTCTGTTGGAACTGTTCAAACTTTCATGATTTGGGCTTGAAGCAAAGAACCTGATAGATAGACACATAACAAAGAGATATAATGGAACAATAATTCATAAAGCCTAACACAAAGTATGGGATTTGAATCATGGCCTCCTCTAAACTCCAAAACCTAAGCTCCTCATAATACCAAAACCATCACAATTGTCACTGAATTTAATCCAGGAGCTACCCAACTGGCTAATATCATCAAAAATAATCGGCATTTGCTAGATATGGATGATGATTTTGCATCATGTGTGAGATCTTCATTAAAAGGCTTGCCTGAGCTTTGATGGGACGGAGCAACCCACCACACTCCCTTCCTGGCATATATAAATGATATTCCTTCAGTCTCATTCAGATCACCATTTATTTGCTGCCACCTGGTGGCTTGCTTCCCTCCCTCCCTCCCTCTTTTGCAGTTACTGCTTTCCATTTAGTGATTTTAAGCCTTTCTGTTTAGATTTTGCCTTTGGCTTCTGTTTAGTTGGTACCTTCTGTAACTCTCTGGTAAGTCTGTTTTGTCTTTTCTTACTGTAGCTTGTGATCCATGGCTTCCCGTGGGTAGCTACTCATGCTGCTCTCATGTCCTCATTTTACTCTAGTGCTTACCTTCAGTGCATTTTCCATTAGCTGACTCAAGTCTATGCCCTACCTCTGTCATGTTCCAGTATTTAATTTGCTTTCTCAGCCTGCTTTACCAGTATTCATAACCAGCACTAACCACCTTTACACTACAGTCCCTGTGCATGCATTGCATTCCATCTATCAGCTGCAACCAATTAAGCCTGTCTGTTCACATTGTTTCTCCTAGTCTTTCCTTTCTTATAATTTGAGAGAGCACTGAATTTAGCAATTTCCCTCAGCATGACGGGAATTGAAGTTTTTGGATGAGTTAAATGAAGGAGGAGATCATCAGTGTAAGCCGTAATCTTCACCACCTGATTATCTATCGGGATACCACTTATCTCCGGATTATTGAGAATGTTTCAGATAAGGAGCTCTAAGTATAAATTAAATAAAAGGGGAGAAAAAGGGCAACCCTGCCGGGTACCAGAAGACAAAGGAAAGGGTTTGGAGAATGCTCCGTTGCCAGAAACTCTGGCAGATGGAGTTTGGTATAAGGCCCGAATAATTTAAATCATCATCTGATGAAGGGTGGAGCCCTAAGTTCACATGGGTTCCTTTAACTGTGCCGACCAGGTAGACAGCACTTCTGAACGTTTTTTCCCTGCTTCTGCTTAAGGTTCACTGAGTGTTGTTCTGAATCCCCTTCCTTTAGTTTCCAGTCAAGGTTAGACCTCTTCATGATTTCAAGGCTGGGTGCTAGCCTTTCAGCAGTTGCTCTCTCCTTGTTCCACATTTTTGGGGCCAGCTTCCCTGAGGTATCTTCTTTGGCTTTGAGAGCAACTTATGGCAATCCCACAATGTTAGCCCATTAGAGGGATAGAGTGAGAGTAATCTCTCCAAAAGTTTCCACCGAACTAGAATTCCAAATCAGTACAGTGATCCATAATAATATTAACAATATTTATGCTAAGAGGGATGGCAGCTGGGACCATTGATCCCCAGAGATTTCCTCCACCAGTGTTTTTTCTCTCCTGAGTTCCAAAGGCTATAACATAGTTGTCTAATACCATTTACCTAGTATTAGAATTTCTGCTGTGAGTTGGGGTCACTTGGTGACCTACATAAAAAGCTCTTAGAACCAGCCACATAAACAATGTATGTTCTTAGGTTTTGAAATTCATTAATTGTATCAAGAAAAGATCCCCACTGCTGCAAAGCCCAATGTCTCACCCTTCTTGGGCTTCTTCAGGGTAGAGGATCTATTTGTAAAATAATAATACAGTCATCAATTAGTACTCAGTTTACATATAATTAAGCAATAACACACAACAAGGTTTGATATATAATGGGATATCATCACACCTTGGGAGCGTTATGAGGAGCGAGGCCACAGGCCAAGAATCTCATGCACCTGAGAAGTGATAATATCCCATGATATACCACACACTGGAGTGCATTACTGCTTTTATGAACTGGTTTCATTATTTGTTTAAATGGAAAATTAAAAAAAAAGTTAAAAGTATGTTTTCCCCAATGCTTTATAATGTGAAAGAGTACATTGAAAAAAATACATTTCTGATTTTAAATCGAGTCCACCAGATATCGCTATTTTAATGGGAGCTGTTTGGTCTGTATGCAGTTAGGTGACTATATGAATTTTGCTTCTCCCATCCTACGTATTCTGTTGACTGACAGGAGGGGGTACACAAAGACAATTAGGTGGAATGGAGTTCAATTTATTTTCAGTGCTGTGGAGTCTGGTGAGTATTTTCCAATCACTCTGTTTTGTAAGTGGTTTCAGACTGTCATTGCAGGAGGCAATGATCACTTTAGCAGGGGAGAAGGTATGGCAGTATGTGCATAAAAAGATCATGAGGCAGTTTGTGACTATTGGGGATGGGAATGTTTCAGTATGGCTAGTGCTTCCTGTGTGGCCAGCATTTCTTTTTTAAACAAAAAACCTGCTGCTTAGCAAAATAGCCCTCAACATTCTTGACAAAGAGTGTCTGCGTGAAACGTTGAGGGTTATTTTACTGGGTTGGTGGCTTGCCTGCAGTACAAGTTTGCTGACACTTATTCAATAAAAAATCCCAGCACTTCAAGTGGATTGTGCTTTGGCATTTTGGATCTATACTCATTTTGCAGTGTGAGTGTGTGCATCACTTTTTTTTGTTTTCACTTACATTATTGTTACTGCTTGCACCACATACCATTGGACCGGTTCTGTGTTCCCACACCTTTTTTTTGTTGTTGTTGTTGGTTTGACTCAGGTGGTGGGACTGGTGTGTAGCACGAGCAGGCAGGAGTGCTGTTCATGTTGCAGTGGATGAGAGAAGTGAGTAGGTTCTGTCATGGCCTAATTAAGGCTGTGTTTGAAATGCTGTGGTGCATGTTATCAGTGGCACAAGTCAGGGTCCATCAAAGAGCAGGAGGAAGGTAACAGTAGCCACAAATCCACTGTGGTTACTTGTACTGCAACTTTCTTTAACTTTTGAATTGGCAATTGTTTAGATCAGCAGATGCCGTATGTGAAACTTTTTCTCTGGAGTAGGACTGAAGAGGAAATCCTATCTGGCTGCTGAAATGTATGGGCAGACTGATTTGGAGCAGGTAAAATGACCTGTTAGCTGGCACCTTTTCTTACCTGTGATTACATTGTGGATTTTAATTATGGCTAAGAAGAGGGCTCAGTCAATCAGGTCGCAGGATTTTTGGCAACCATTTCATAACGCATACTTATACATTCTCTTTGGGCTTCCAAAGACATGCAGGAAGGTAATGCACTCTGTGATCCCACTTTATCCTGTTAGAAGCATTGGTAAAGTATTTAATTCATTTCCTATTATAATTAGCCAGCAGTGCATTTAGCAACGCAAATATACTGATTCTATATAATAATACATCAATCCACTAAATATTCACAATGCCCTATATGAGATTACTACCCACAATAGATCACACACAATTATTCCATTTCAGTCATTAAGTCAATAAATCCTTTCAAACAGTGACCAAACAAATTTTAGTCTGTCAAAGCTAAGCTTTCCAGCTCATGAAAAGGTCAAGTTGATTCATAGATATAACTCCTCCGGGTCACAGATTATTTCCAATATAGAAAAGGGTATGTATGAGCAAAAACAACCCATCAGTATAGTGACTTATTATATTTATGTAAAAGCAAAATTAGAATTTCTTAAATGTACTATTAATATTATCCAGTTATGCTGTCAATCTGTGCAGACAACATCGACATGACGCTATGTGTCTATACATTAAACCATTTGTCTTATGTGTGCATTCACATCTAGTTAATTTTTAAAATAATCTCAATCTTTTTATCATTCTCATTAAGAAAAACACATTCTGTTTCCATGGTACTGTATCTTTATACACCATTTTTATCTATGTGACAATCTCAGTGTATATTAACAGTACTAAATTATTAAGAGATTAAAGTGCTGAAGCAATCTAAATGAATCACATACCCCCTTATTTGGAATGTAATAAAACCCTTCTGATATAATGATTAGTTGTTGATGTTTTTTATTATAAAAATATTTATTGAAGTTTTCAAGTTTTGACAAACAATGGACAGAATACAACCAGGCCAAATGATGTAAGATTCATGCACACCTATGATCTTTATACCGGGGAAGGCTGGCTTCAAGTGAATGGCAGAATTAGATACCAAGCCTGCCTCCTCACCAAAAAGGTCACTTTAAATCTACTACCAACAGGGGTACAGAACCTACTAACCCTGCATTTGAGTACTCGTCAGACCAGAAGTTCTACCAGTCAAGTCTTCAATATATCCAGATGCTGCACTGCCTTGGCCCAACATGCATTCTCCTACTGCTCCCCCCTCTGGACCAGCGCTCTACCACCAGACATTACCGGTGCTGCAACAATTGGTTCTTTCAAACGCAAACTTTGTCAGCATCTTATTGATACTGGCAACCATGTTTGCTTCCACTAGGTCCTCTGTCTTGTCAGTAATCACCTAACAGCACTTAATGCCCCCAGCCAACTGTCTCAGTTGGTGCAGACCAACCTCAGCACTTCCTTGGTCCCCACTCTGGCTCCCACCTTGGGCACTGCCACCACCCCACCCCCATTACAGTGCCTACCCTCTCCCACTCTTCTCTCTCTCCTTCTGACCTCTCCTCTCTGTCATTTCGGTCTGCTACTCCCGATGTGTCCATTTTAGTAATGTGTTTCCAACTTCCTGACTCAGGCATACTTTGTACAATGCCTCAGCTGCTATAATCCTTGTGCGTCACTGTACTGTAACTTACTGTACCAACTATGTATAATGTCTCATCTGTTGCATCTTAATGTTTTTTTCTGTCAGCTGACGTGGAACCCATTTAATGAGCATCCACACAAAGGTATAATCCAAGACCTAAATAAATAAAAAAAGTAAAGGTAATATGCATTTTAAAGAGCAGCTGACACCATCAGGAGATCATTAACAAAACATAATATTTAGATACAGTTCAGCTTGTATTTCACATTAGTTCTGTAATTCACCTCCCCACTGTTTATTAGTGAAGTTATTTGCATGAAAACAGGATCTTTGTTCCGGAAGACTTTGTCAGTTCCTGTTGCTGTCTCCCTACCTGAGGCCATAATGCATTGATTGTGACATCATAGTTACTTCAATGGCAACAGATTGTGATGTCACAACAGAGGAATATGACGTGAAGTAGGGAGAAATCTACAGAGGCAGATAAACTCTAAGGGAACTCTAAGGCAGAATGGTTATATATTCATGCAAATTTATTCAGTAATAATTAATGGAAAATAGGAATAAATAGAATACTGTATATTTGAAATGCAAGCAGACTTGCACCTAATTATAATGTTTTTCAAAGTTTTCTTTGAGGCATCAGTAGCTCGTTAAGTGGATGGCATTGAAACATTCATCCTAAATATCACCAAGCAGCATACTCACAGACTTCTAAAACATGCTAGAAAACATAATTTCAGTGCTTAGGTATTGAGAGACTTATTCAGATTAGGTGTACAGTAATGCAATTGATAGAAACTCTGTATGTAATTGAAGGACCCAATACACAAATACTTGAAACAGGCTGAGTTCTGTACCACACACTTGCAGCAAGAAAAAACGTTAGCTAAAATATAATTTATGTCACACATTATATTATTATTTGAAGATATTTGTTTCAATTCTGTCACTACATAGTGTTTTAAACCAGATACTAACCATATTAATGAACTAATATAATGAGAAAAGTGTGTGTGGAGGGAATATTTTCTCTAAGGTTGCAGAAACAGGACCGTGATGGTAATATTGGGTATACTGATATCTTGGTGGAACACCCAGAGGAGGCACAGAAGAGAGGGAGGGGAAAGGCTTGGAATGGGCTAAGTAAATAATTTATTCCAATGAAAATGTTCACAATAGAAGCTTCACATGACGTATGAAGAATGCTGAAGGAATGCTGTGTCAAATAATTATAGTAGCCTTGGTTCCTATTTACTAAACAGATTGGAGAATAACTCCTGGTATGATGGGAGATGATTAAGGCCTAATGACCAGGTTCTAGGATGGATGCTGCCTCACCTATGTGGTAGCATGTAGAGATTCTGCAGGCTAGTATAGTCTATGTATTTGCCCTGTGTGCTTTGATAAGCAAACAGTTTTCCAGTGGCCAAATGGGCTAGGCATTCACAGTGGGCTGTTAGGTTTAGGAGGTTTTCCCAGTCACCAGAGGTGGGCACTTTTGGCTCACATCAGTGACAGAGAAAAATACATTCATCTACTGCTAATGCCCCCACAATCCACAAGGCCTGTGGGGTAGATAGTTGTGGAAAGGTTGGAAATATACTTAGTAATGTTTACAAGGGTCTCTGATCTCAGGTAGTGGGACAATGTTGGCACAGATCTGCCATATTCAGGACCAGAAGGTTTCCAGCTCTGTGTAGGCCCACAAGACATGGTACAGAGTAACCTGAGGGGAGGAACATCTCCAGTAATCACTGTTTACTCTGTAGAGCCACTGGGGGATCTGATAGGCCTGATGGGCCATTTTGTGTTGTAATGGTTTTGTGTGTAGCTCCCTAGAGGCTCAGTAAAGCTAAGTCCATATAGAGTCCCAATCTCATGAAGAGATACTGATGCCTGTTTCATGCTCCCAGGCTTCAAGTGGAGAAGCAGTGGAAGTTATTGGTTGTGCCATGGTGTGTAAATGTTTAAGCCCTGTTGAGATTCTTTTTAGTTAAGTTAAGGATCCAAGCCAGCGTTCAAAGAGGGTGGCCTCTAGCAAAGAGTGTGTATGAGATACCTTAAGCCTCAGAAGATCTCTTAGTTGCAGGTATCTCCATAAGTGGTTGGTGGGAATATGAAATTTGTTAACAATTTTAGAAAAGCTATAGAGGATCATAGAGGTCAGCCAATGTGTGCATACCAGCTTGGGCTCATGCTTCCCAGTGTATGGGATGGCCTCCTATGGCCAGCTGTGGGTTCTGCCAGATAGGTCAGAATTTGGATTTGGTGGGAGACCATCCCAATGTCTTGGTGAATTTAAGCCAGACCCTCTGGGTGTGATGGAGACATGGGGATACTTTGGTTTTAAGTGTCCAATCTCAGAAGAGAAGGGTGCCAGGTACTGGCAATCCATGATTTTTCTCCAGGGCAGTACAGTGGGGTACATAAGATCCTTCAGTGGGATTTAGGCAAGTGACTGTTTGTCAAAGAACCACTAATTCATGTTGCTGATGTAAGTTAGTGTAACCCCTCACTCCTGCCTTTTTGAAAATGACAGGTGGTATGCTGTTGAAGCTGACAGCAGTACCAGGTGGGGACTGGATTTGGGGAGGACTAGGTTACTCGGCACAAGGGCTAGGTTTGGCTACTCTGCACAGGTGCACCCAAGTAAATCCAAATACCAGGAATGGGATTCTAAAGTGTGGCTTTATTCACATCCAAGCAGAACAAAACAAAGCATAGATGGACCCCCACAGGGCTACATTCCTGGTAATGCAGAATAAAAATCAGAACACTTCCTCAACACTTCAGCCTCAGGCTCTGGACCCACGAGGCACACAGCCCAGACTTGCACGCTGCTTTGGGTACACAGCCCGACTTGTACACTATTTGGGGGTTTCCCCTGGCTCAGCTCCCCTGCCGGCCACTCGAACACCTTCCATTTGACATGGACACATTTTCCAGTGGCTCCCTAAACCACCTTAGAGCCTTCGACTCCATAAGGGAAACTTCCTTTTAATCCCACATCTGGGTACTTTCCTCAGCACTGGCCAAGTGCCTGAAGGAAAGTAAAAGGGCCACAGAGCAAATCTGTAGAGGTGAATTTGGTTACTACTGATGGGGGGTCTCCCACCTCTCGCTTCCACAATTCATACCCAGCCATTTCTCTGGACATTAAACATCTCTTTCTGAAAAGCTTGGCAGTGTAGATTAAAGGGTAAATGCATAGCATATTTCCTCTACATCTATTGGCTTTCCCCTTGTGCTAAACTTGAACATACTTTTACATTTCTTTCTGAAAAGCTTGGCAGTGTAGATTAAAGAGTAAATGCACAACACATTTCCTCTACATGTCTTGGCTTTCCCCTTGTGCTGGACTTGAACATACTTTTACTTGGCTTAGCCTATTCCTGTAGGCCTCCCACTGACTAAGCAGTCCAATCCCCACTTAACAACAGTTCAGGTGAAACAATGGCCCTATGTAAGAGCAGACTCACCCTTTGGTTGCAGGTGCCCCACAGGCGATTCTTGATAGCTTCTGGTGCAGCAGCACAACTTGAAAAATAAGGCAGCTTCTTTCCTAGCTAGAACCAGGAGGGTTGCCCCTGGAATGACAGGCAAACCTTTTCACCCCCATCCTCTCAGGGATGGGGCACAGAGACCAGTAACAGCGGTCTCCACCACTTCACAAACAGCTTACTGTGTTCCTCTTTTGGTGGAAACACACACCTCTCCCTACAGTAGCTCTATATCAGAGCTTAGGCTCAGAGAGCCTGTCCACAGACTGCGGTACTGCTTCTCTCTTCAGACTACACACAGACTGTTCAAAACTCTCCAACATTCTAACCTAACTCCCAACTACAGATTCCAGTGTGGCTCATGCAGCTGCGAGAGTTCTATGGTGATGTCATCCCTCAGTCTCAGCTGAGACTGAGAACAGAGTGAGACAGTGTGAAATCCATTTTACTGGAGTTTCACAAGCTGCCTTCCCTGCCTACCACTAGCTCTTACTGGGATTCTAGTAACCCCGGGTAACAGGGGGATTACACTCGCCCTGGGCCAGGAAAATGACTGTCCGCAGTCATTATTTACCAGGCTGAGGCGATCTCACCCTATGTGCTACCTCAGTGGAGGGGGGTGATTCAGGCCCCTCCTACCACATGTGCTAGCACAGGCAGGCAACACTAAGGGCCTAGAGGCCTTTGGCTGACTTATCATCCTCTACTCTACCCACTAACTATGGGTGCCTAGTGGCTCTGCTAGAACTATCCAGAGCATAGACCTAATAGATCAGCACTGCAACCCCTACTGCAGGTCAGGGCCACAGCCTGTCTATCCCCCCTAGCCCTCTAGGGAAAACCTATCTGCCTGTAACTCAAATCCCAAAACAAAACAAACTGGGGACCTCCCCGACCTTGGGCACCATGCAACCACACACCAGGAGCTAATACCAACCATACATTACTCCCTCACTCCCCCACAACCACACCTGTGGAAAGAAAGGGTTACTACACAGTAACAACAACAACAACAACAGCAACAGTACTTGAAATACTACACACTAAAGTACTAGTGAGGAACTCCGATGAGCCCCTCCTCCTCTTCTTGTCTTCTCTTCTATCTTCTTCAGGAACACCTGCAAGAAAAAAGAAAGACAACACACACTCCTAATCTGCATACACAGTCTATCTAAACCCCTACCATCAAAACACTGGAGAATCCCAAAAGATTTCTTTTTAGAAAAGGTAGAAAAACAGTATATACACTAGAAAACCGTAGAAAAACAATGACATTCTTTACAATACACATTTGGGGGATGGAGTGCCCTAAAAGTCCCATCTAGTGACCACAGTGCCCGAAGGCTAGTCCATTAAAGAGTCTCTCCTGGGCCGGAGCCTGGTGAAGCACAGTTCTAGCAGGCCAAAGTCCCGAAGGGGAGAGTCTTTGAGGACAGTTCACACATCTGAAGTCTGCTAGTGTCGGGTATGTGCTGCAATGTCATAAGAATAGAAATGTTTCGACTTACCAGCCCCTTGTAGAATGAACAACACACCGGCATGCTCCTTGGCTGAAGAATCTCCCTGGCAGCATTCTTCCGATACAGCTGGGCAGACATCTTCCAGGAACTACAGGAGGGCACATCTGGAAACTGCTGGGATGATGTCATCTCTGGAGATGGAACCTTGGAACAGGAACAAAAAGGAAAACAGCTGGTCTGACGTCATCTGATTACCAGGCGATGAATCAGGATACAGCTGGGCTGGTGTCTGCTCTGGATCTGAAGTCATCTGGTGGGCCAGTCAATGGATTCTGGAAAGTCAGTACACTATAGAACTGATGATGTGGGGCACCTGAGTCCTGGATGTCCATACTGGTGGAACAACAAAGGCACTGCAATGGCTGCAGTGGCAGCACTGACTACCACTGCTCGGCTTTCCATCTGGTAGGCATGGGCATATTTGCAGGGAGGTCTTTGCATTGAGGCCAATAGCATAACATGTCAGGAGCTTGAATTATTACCCCATCTGGGTGCACATAATTCGCACTGTGAAAGGTTTCATGTCCTTCTCCATCCACTATTCGAACAGTGTCCATAAACAGTGTCCTGCCTCTTTTCCACTGGCTGTATTTTTCATGAAACATTCTGTTCCTGACATGCTTGTTTGCACCAGGATGCACACATTTCAATGCTTCTGCCCAGATCCAGGATTTCCTGCTGTTCTCAATCTCCTCCCAGACTCTCTGAGGAAAGGTAGGAAAGGACATCCCATAGATTTCATTTGCCTTCCTACGAACCAGTCTCTCCTCTTTACTAGCTTTGGTCAACCTGAGACCGCTGGCCTGGCTTGGGTGTGGCCAGTCCTGTCTGCCAGCTACGCATTCTCAATGAGACAAAAAATGGATCCCTGACTTCTTCTTCTTGCACAGCCAGGGCAGTTGCATCACCAGTCTTGTCCATGCATTCCTCTGAGGCAAGAGCTTGAGGCTGTTCCTGTTCCTTTTTCACAAGGCCACATAAGTTCCCCCACTTCTTCTTCCTCACTGAGAATCTGTGCCCAGGAGTGAGCAGTTGTCCTCACTCCTGAGACTATCCACTCTTCACTGGGTGCGGAGGTCGATACCTCCCATTCAAAGGCCTCCCTCATCTCATCTTCTCCTATGAGACTTGGGCTAGGCCCCCCTCTCCAAGGGTCTACTGATGCTCTGTCTGAATTGTCTATCTGTGATTCAGCATCTGAAACATCAGCATATTATTCTGTCCTCAAATCTGCACCCTCTATCTTTGTGCCACACTCCCCCGAGGGGCCTTCTCCAACAGGCTCCGCCTGGTGCTGTGTGCTGCCAACTGCAAATTCTTGAACTTTTGTCCACGTGGGAGCCAAATGAATCTGGGGCGCTTTAAACAAGCTATATTTCTCTAAGCACCCTGAACAGTGAGGTACCATGAAGATGTCCCTTCCGGCATTTAAGCATATTAAACACACTTGCACTGGGTATCCAGGAATTGCCACATGAGAAGGCAGTTGTCCTCCATAGAAACACCTCTCAATGTCCCTTAACTTATTTACTTCTGCTGCTACCGCAGCCCTGGCATGATCCAGGTAGTGGGCTGGTCCTGAGACCATGACTGCAGAGAAAACAAACAAATGCTTACTGTTATTGAAAGTCCCACATCACTGAACACTTTCTTTCACTTTCAAAATGGCTTCTCTGCTGCAGTGTTTTCTTTACTACCCGGCCCTGTAATGGCGGTGGCAGCACTCCTGTGCATCAACATTCTGAAATTGGGTCAAGCCACTGCGCATCCGATTTACACACTCTACTGATAACTTTGCTCAAAACTGCACAAACTTGCACTGTTCTTTTTCTAGCACATTTATATGATTTGGCACTGACTTTTCACTTGCTGAAAACATTGATTTAGCTCACAGTCCCTTAAAGCCTCAGTTATTTCAAGGACAGGATTGCCTGTAACTAGTGCTGCATAAATTAATACAACTCACAGTCTCTCTCATGGCTTTGAAACTTTAAACTGACACTGAACCCATAACTATGCTCACAGTCGATGGCTTAACAGACTTGCTTCAGCTGGTAAAACTTGACACAGTCTTTATTTGCTAAGCGACTACACTGCTGCACACAGATTCAGCTGGCTTTTGGCAAAAAATCACTGTTTGAGTAATTATTACTGTTGGTACTCACTGTTAGTAGCTGTTTGCTGCGATGGAAAATGGCCTGCAGCCAGTCTTGGAGGCCTCAGAAAGGAAGTGGGTTGGCAGTCCTGCTGATCGTCTCTCCGATCACCACACTCACAATCCAGTCGATCAAGATGCGGGTTGAGCCTGATTTTAGATGGAAAAGTCTGTTTTTTGAAACTTTTACAGCACTTTTTAATCACCGCGACGTTCCTCCACTAAGCCAGTACATGCACTCCACTCTCCCTCTCGAATGCTAGGCAGTCACTGTAATGCTGGCTTGGGACTGATTGCAGTCTCACCAATCACATGACACCATGCAAATGAGCCTCTTTCCCTCACGAGTGCTCTTCTCCTCACAGCGATCGTCGAGCAGGCAAATTTAAACTGTAAGACCACTTTTTTTTTTTTCTCTAACTGACTCCACGGCGGGAGCCCATTTCAACCATTTGTTATGGCCATTAACACAGCAAGTCTCTCAGTTTACTAAAAAGCATTTCCAACGTCCAGGGCACAATTTTCCTGTTGCTACCCCTAGTCTTCCACACTTTTCTTTGTCACAACAGTTTTTTAAAAGCTGGCAAAATGCTGTAAATATTTGATGCACGACAAAGGCATACTCTTTCAGGCTTTACTACTCCTTGGTAAACAGTTGGCATTTTAACAGCAGCATATGGACAACAGCACACAGCAACACACTAGTTAACCTTGCTTCAGCTTTTTTTGGGCTACCCATGGCCAGATAGCCAAAACGCTAGCCCCTTGCCCGAGCACCTTTCCTTCCTAAATTAAAAATCCAAAGCAGTGCCTCCATTTTGTAACCCCTCACCCCTGCCTTTTTACGAATGACAGGTGGTATGCTGTTGAAGCTGACAGCAGTATCAGGTGGGGACTGGGTTCGGGGAGGACTAGGTTACTCAGCAAGAGGGCTAGGTTTGGTTACTCTCCACAGGGGCACCCAAGTAAATCCAAACACAGGAAGCAATAACTGTAATGTCCAATACCAGGAATGGGATTCTAAAGTGTGGCTTTATTCACATCCAAGCAGAACAAAACAAAGCATAGACGGACCCCCACGGGGCTACATTCCTGGTAATGCAGAATAAGAATCAGAACACTTCCTCAACACTTCAGCCCTCAGGCTCTGGACCCTCGAGGCACACAGCCCAGACTTGCACGCTGCTTTGGGTACACAGCCCAACTTGTACACTATTTGGGGGTTTCCCCTGGCTCGGCTCCCCTGCCGGCCACTCGAACACCTTCCATTTGACACGGACACATTTTCCAGTGGCTCCCTAAACCACCTTAGAGCCTTCGACTCCATAAGGGAAACTTCCTTTTAATTCCACATCTGGGCACTTTCCTCAGCACTGGCCAAGTGCCTAAAGGAAAGTAAAAGGGCCACAGAGCAAATTCGTAGAGGTGAATTTGGTTACTACTGACGGGGGGGTCTCCCACCTCTCGCTACACTCATACCCAGCCATTTCTCTGGAGATTAAACATCTCTTTCTGAAAAGCTTGGCAGTGTAGATTAAAGGGTAAATGCATAGCACATTTCCTCTACATCTCTTGGCTTTCCCTTTGTGCTAAACTTGAACATACTTTTACATCTATTTCTGAAAAGCTTGGCAATGTAGTTTAAAGGGTAAATGCATAACACATTTCCTCTTCATGTCATGGCTTTCCCCTTATGCTGGACTTGAACATACTTTTACTTGGCTTAGCCTATTCCTGTAGGCCTCCCACTGATGCAGCAGTTCAATCCCCACTTTACAACAGTTCAGGTGAAACAGTGGCCCTATGTAAGAGCAGACTCACCCTTTGGTTGCAGGTGCCCCACAGGCGATTCTTGACAGCTTCTGGTGCAGCAGCACAACTTGAAAAATAAGGCAGCTTCTTCCCTAGCCAGAACCAGGAGAGTTGCCCCTGGAATGACAGGCAAACCTTTTTACCCCATCCCCTCAGGGATGGGGCACAGAGACCAGTAACAACGGTCTCCACCACTTCACAAACAGCTTACTGTGTTCCTCTTTTGGTGGAAACACACACCTCTCCCTACAGTAGCTCTATATCAGAGCTTAGGCTCAGAGAGCCTGTCCACAGACTGCTGTGCTGCTTCTCTCGTCAGACTACACACAGACTCTGTTCAAAATTCTCCAACATTCTAATCTAACTCCCAACTGCAGATTCCAGTGTGGCTCATGCAGCTGCAAGAGTTCTATGGTGATGTCATCCCTCATTCTCAGCTGAGACTGAGAACAGAGTGAGACTGTGTGAAATCCATTTAACTGGAGTTTCACAAGCTGCCTTCCCTGCCTACCACTAAGTCTTACTGGGATTCTAGTAACCCCGGTAACGGGGGGGGGGTTACATTAGGAAAACCAAAGTCCCCTTCTTATCAATGTTTATGAAGAACTGACATACTCAGTTATGGGACCTTACCATTCCAGATGGACACAGAAAGCTTCTTGTTTAAGGCTTTAAAGAAGTGTGCTGGTAACTGTACTGGGAAGTTGGACAATACATATTGAACTTTAGGTAAAGCAATAAACTTGAGTGCATTTACCCTTCCCCAGGTAGAGAGCATATTCCCCTTCCAGCTGTCTACATCCATGGACAATTTGTCTAACAGAAAGGTCATATTTGCAAAGATAGTATCAGCAAGTGTCACTTTAATCAGTATTCCCAGACAAGAAACCCCTGCTGGGGTAAGAGGCAAATAGTGATCCCTGGCAAGTAAAAGGTTAAGTGAAGAATTTGGGACTTGGCCCCATTCAGTTTGTATCCTGACAGAGAGGCATACTCCGGTATAACTGTAGTCAGTGTAGAGAGAGACCTTGAGGGGTCTGTAATAAATAAGAAATATTGTCCACAAACAGTGAGATTTTTGGGGGGATTCCTCCACTTGTAATACCAGGAAAGGAGGAGAAGGATCAGATTTTCGGGGACAAGGGTTCAACAGCCAGAAGAAAAGAAAGGGGGACAAGAGGCAGTCCTGATGAGTACCACTATACAAAAAAACAGGTTCTGATACCACATACTTGGTGAGGACTTGGGCAGAGGGGGTGATGTATAAAAGTTTCACCATGTTGATGAACTGAGTGGGAAAACCAAAATGAGGCATTGCATTAAAATTATAGGTCCTCTCTACCTAGAAGTGGGTGAAGTTCCCAAACTTCGCTATATGAAGCACTTCACATATTAGCACTGAATTCACGTAGTGCTCCACAATGCGAAGCGTATTACTCCACCTTCTAATTTTGAAACGACGTGCATTGACTGCAATGGACTTCACATTGCTTCACCTTGTTTTCCTGCCTTCCCGTTAATTTTAATGCAAAGTGCATTGATTTGAATGGACTTCGCTTTACTTCACCTTTTTATTGCTCTTTGAGGTGAATTTTGCTGTGATTCATGGGATGGCAGGTCACATGGACTCTAGGTTGTCTTGCACAGCCTTAGTTCTGCATAGTGTGTGTAGTGGAAAGCTGGAGTGAGTTTGCTGTCAGAACTCTAAGAATCAAACCATCGAAAAAGCTTTAAAAAATCACTTTTCATCCAATTATTTTGGTCAAAATTTAGTACACAGATTGTAGGAAACCCTTCTGTGCTTATATCATCGAGTGTGATTGTTTTTGTGTGCATTTTGAATGTTAATTTAGAACATTCAGTCTGTGTACTAACAGACACTGTTGAAGTGTGCTTTAGGGGAGGGGCGTATCTGTGGTGGAGGAAGAATCACAGTGAGAAAGGCAGTCTTTCTAACTGTTGGGTAGTAGTAGTGTGTTAGTATTTGTGTGTTCATGTACACACAGTAATACTTGTATTAATTTTTGATAATTGTTTGCTGTTGTGGTGCAGTGCATATTTTCAGTCAGTTTAAATGATTTGGTTATATAGTGTAGTGAACTGTTAAATTTTCTGCTCATTACCTATAGTTGTGTGTGAGTGTGTGTGCATACCATCAAGTCAGACACATTTTATTGTGTCAGTGCTACACAGTAATCGCAACCCTCTGAATCGGTTATCCATCTACAATATTTTTTACTGCTTCCTTCTATCAAGCTAGTGGACTGCTACTGCAGTGCCACCCCCCAACCCACAAAAGGTCTAATTTATTTTTCTAGTTTTGGATTTGTGTGACCACTGGTTAAGGTGTTTTTGTGCCTGTGCAGCTACATCTCTTTACAGTGTGCAATCTTCATCTGTGCGTTTGCATCTGTTTAGGGCCCAATCTGCATCTGTAAGCCACGGATGTTTTTTGGCTTCACATCCACCCCAAAGTTTAGAAATCTCAATTTGTTGTGAATTTTCTGTGTAATCCAAAACAAATGCCTGCAAAGAGACGTGCATGCAAAGATGTTTCTGGTCATGGCACTGCAGCCAGTGGTGAGAGTGGCCATGGGCGTGGTAGTATGCAGCAGAAGAGCATAGTTGATGCTAGTAAAGGAATTTCTCTGACTATGTTTTTCACAGTGCAATCAGTAGCTTAAATCATGGTTGGAGATGATGTTGTCCCCACTGGTGGTAG
This sequence comes from Neoceratodus forsteri, assembly GCA_016271365.2. NCBI lineage: Eukaryota > Metazoa > Chordata > Ceratodontiformes > Ceratodontidae > Neoceratodus > Neoceratodus forsteri. Next base: position 863,843,447 of record CM057459.1, on the reverse strand, counting down.
TGAAGTTGCTGATGGCATGAGTATTGCCCCAAGTTCAACCCATGACAACAAGTTATCCAGTTTCCAAAATATTGTGGAGACTAAAGCCATGACCGTGAGTCAGAGTGTAATAGATGTCACACTCCCTGACATCCCGATCCCTGTGCCCACATTGGTTGAACATGATTCTGATGCTGATGGTGACTCATTGCAATCTCATGTTTTCAGCGCTGTTGATGAGTTCATGCCTGTGCCATCCAACCCTTCAAATATTAGAGGGAAAAATATTGTATGATCATAATGATGCTGTGGTTGGTACATGTTCTCCGCAGGGCAGCATCCAAGCTGAAATTGTGGATGTGGATGAGGAATATGATGATGATTTCGGTGACCCAAGTTGGGAACCAGAGAAAAAGAAATTAAAGGTGGCTGTGTGTAAACAGTCTCAGTCTGTCAGTGTTAAATCACCCCCTCGTCAAAGTTGTGATGTGGTGGTTTCTGTTGATGATGATGACCCAGTAGTAGTCATCATAGACAGTGATAGGCAGGTAGATCCCAAGTGTGGCCAGCATCAAAAATCATGTAGTACACCCCCATATCATTGTCAAAAAAACTGGAGTCCAATACATACCTCTCAACCTTTTGTCTCCCAAATGTGGAACATTGCCTCGCAAAATGTGGAACAAATGAGCAAAATGTGGAACACTTAATCAAATCTTTACCTAAGAAGCTCATAACACTGTTAAAATGTTTGCATTTATGTTCAGAAAGTCTGTTATTAATTGAATAATATATTTTTGCATCATCTACTACAGATTTTTGCTTTAAAAATGTTAATACTGAATGTGGGACAAGTCCTCACAATGTGGAACAGGGAGCTTTTGTGAAGTAAAATGAGGAACGTTCCTCGTAATGTGGTACAGTTGAGAGGTATGGTCCAATATGCAGCATCAGGGACCTGTGAAAACTAAAAGTAGGGATCAGAATCCCTTGTTTGGGATTTTTTTGTACAAGATTCAAGTAATGAAGCAGTGGCAATCTGCCAGCATTACCAAGTGAGCATCAGATGTGGTAAAAAGGGTAGTCATCTGGGCAATGGGGGACAGCATACACATTTGAAGAACAGGCATATGGCACTGTGGACTCGGCACCAGAGGGGAGCTAATGCTATAGTGGGGCATTCACCTCATCCACCTTATTAAGCATGGTATCCCTTTCCATAACTATAAGTAGCCCAAGTAGCCATTTCTGTAGTAGTGGTGAAATAACAGCTGAGGATTACTACAGGCATGAGGAGGAGATGATTTTGAATTGTCATGTGGTGGTTAGAGTAGCAGCAGTGGTGCTGGTATTTCTAGTCCAACATCAACCCCTGTGCTTAAAACTGGGAAAATAACATCATTTGTGGACTTACCAGTGACACCTATTCACCCCTCTTCATCACATGGCAAAAGCACCCCACCCATGGTCGTTCATAGAGCAGAGCCATTTGTCACACCACATGCAAAATTAGTCACAACTCAACCCACATTGCAGAGTCTTTTTGCCCTGAACATGAAATGCCCACCCAGTCATGCGGTGTCATGTGAACTGAATGCTGCTGTAGTGGAAATGCTGACAATTGACCTTTAGCCCTTCTCCTTTGAGGAGAATTCCAGATTCCGGCATTTTGAGGCATGTGCCTATCCCAAGTGGAAAGTCCCGTCCAGAACATACTTTTCCACCCGTGCTGTCCCAGAGTTGTACTGGACTGTGACAGAGTCTGTAAGACATGCCCTTCAACCGTCCTTCCTACCATTCATCCACTGAAGTATGGATATTTGGACAAGTAGCAAAACAGTAGGCAGTTCATATTTGTGTATTGCTGCACATTGGGTGCAGTTACAGGGGGTTGTCTGTGCTAGCGGTATTGGAAATTAATGTAGCAAGGCAGACTGTCATGGTAGCAACCTTCTGGGAATTCGACAGCATGCAACACTTGCAATGCACAGTGTGGTCTGTTTCCACACTGGTGAAAACAAACATGACTTGCTACTGACTGAAATTGATGAGTGGCTGAACCCCCTGTCCGTCAAAGCTGGCTCTATAGCCAGTGAAAATGGCTCAAATGTGGTGAAATGTATCCTCGATGGTGGCTTTGTTCATGTTCCATGCATGGCCCATTGTTTAAATCTCATGGTCCAGGAGTTTTTGCACCACCCTGACATCAAGGAAATGCTGACAGTTGCATGCCGCATTTGTGTACACTTCTCACGCTCTGGAAAAGCCAGTGACCATCTTCGGCAACTTTTATTTATTTATTTATCAAGTCTAGGATTACAAATACCTTTGAGCCATGGCTCTTTTACAAAGGTTCCACATCAGAGAAATACAAATTATGGGGAACATCAAGACAGGCATTACAGAGTACAGATTAATACAGTTCAAAGGCAGCATTGTAACAAAGGCAGCCAGCGGCATTTGTCAGAGAAAATAGACAACAGATAAGAAGTGCCAGAGTCATAGGGAGAGGGAAGAGGGTAGGGGGGAAGAAGGAATTTAGGAAGGGTGGCAAGAGGGTGAAAAGTGCAGCATTGGGTATACCAAGATGTGAGGGTAGAATCCAGTGAGAAGGGGAGGAGGGATTCAAAACAGATTCAAAACAGACTCCCTCAGCACCACCTCAAGCTGGAAGCTGTCACGCATTGGAACTCAACCCTTTACATGGCAGAGAGGTTGTATGAATAGTATAAAGCCATCTCAGAATACCTAGTTATTCACACTAGCCGTGACACTTCCAGGGCCTCAATGTCTATGACAACAGAACAGTGGTGCCTCATTGACTCAGTGATATCAGTTTTGAGGCCATTTGAACATGCCACACAGGCACTGAGTGGTGACACTGCCTCCATAAGACAAGCCATTCTATTGCTGCGGGTGCTGAGGCAGACTTTGTTGAATCTGCAATGTAGCCTTGATGTGTCCGGAGATTGTTCAAGCAATGCGTTAGTTAAACACATGCTGACAGTATTCAACCACAATTGGCTCATTGCAAGTATTTTGCAAAGTGCCTAATTTGGAATAGCAACAATGCTGGACCCACGATAAAAATGAGGAATTGCATCCTTACTGGAGGGAGGGCTGAACAGGTTAAAAATCTCAGTGGACAACTAGCGTAATTGGTTCATTGGGTACAGAAGTCACATGCCAAGTTCAGCAAATCACAGTATAAAAAGGATGAAGGTCACTGTGGACTAGTAAGCACATCTAGTAAGATGGCTGCGGGCCCAGGTGGGGTGTCAGCAAAACCAGCTGCCATTAACCCACTTTGGGGTGCCTTGTCCCAAGTGGGAATCTGTGACATTAATGAATCTGGTGAACGGGAGGATGATTCAACAACAGAACTGCATGAAGCACAGAGAATGGTTGACTCATATTTGGCTGAAAACAGACATCTGTCAGTAATTGATGATCCTCTCCTGTACTGGATTGGAAAGGTGAGTGAATGGCCAGAGCTGACATCAGTAGCACTGAAGTACCTGACCAGCCCACTTTCCAGTGTAAGTGTGGAGAGGGTATTCAGTTCTGTAGGGCAATAGTTTGAAACCGTCATACCAACCTCTCACCGACAAATGTCAGCATGCTGACATTCATAAAAATGAATGAAGGTCACATACCTACTCGAACTACCACATTTAATTCTAAATCTCTCATTCTCTACTGCCTCGTTCCCCTCTTCATGGCAGCATGCAGTGGTCCTTCCTCTACCTAATGGGGGTGACCCCTCATCCCCTGGCAACTATTGCCCCATTTCTCTGCTCCCTACCCTTGCCAAGTTTCAAGAATACATTGTCCTCTCCCAACTTGCCTCTTATCTATCTGACACTTCCTTTTTCACCCCTTCCCAGTCTGGTTTTAGGAAAAAAACACTCAACTACCACCTCTCTCCTACAGCTCACATACTCTGCCCAAACCAGGATGGACAATGGCCAAATTACCTCTGCTGTTTTTGTCAACCTGGCCAAGGCCTTCGACATTGTCTCGCACTCCCTTCTCCTTGACTCACTCCCAGCAGCTGGCCTATCTCCCTCTAGCACAAACTGGTTCAAGGCCTACCTTATTGGCAGAACCCAATCAGTTAAGATCATGGATGCCACTTCACCTCCCCTCCCCTCCCAATTAGCACTGGCATCCCCCAGGGCTCTGTATTAGGGCCCCTCCTATTCTCCATCCTCTTAAATGACCATCCCTCTGTTTGCTCTTCCTCCACAGCTATACATATGTATGCCAATGATACAGTCCTGTTTGCATCTGGCTGCTGTACTACTGAGGTTACAGCCAGCTTACAGCAAGACTTTGACAAGATTCAGCTCTGGTTTGCTAACCATCAACTTTTCCTCAATGCCAAGAAGACTGTCTCCATGACCTTTGGCACAAGGTAGAGACTATCTAGGCTTCCCTCACTACCCACTTTTCACACCCTTGATGGAACTTTTCTTGAGGACGCATCCTCCTTCAGGTACTTAGGTGTTTGGTTGGACCAACACCTAAACTTCTCTGGACATATTGATGCCATCCAGAAAAAACTGAGCCCCAAGCTTGGTGCCATGTTCAGGAACTGTAGTTGCATCCATCCTATGGTTAGGCGTGAATTTGTTCAGAAGATGATATTACCCATTTTTGACTACTGTGATGTAATCTATGCTGCTGCCCCTAAGTCCTCCCTGGCCAGACTGGACACCATCTTCAATTTCTTCTGTCGCTTTGCCCTGTATGCCCCCCACACCCACCACTGTGATCTTTATCGTGCCCAGTGCTTCCCTTCTCTTATAAATAGGCAACTCTCCCACTGTGCTAAATTCACCTCAAAGCACTGATTGGGTGATCTTCCTTCCTACCTAACCTCCTCCTTTATAACAACCCCCATCCTCCCATTCCCTTAGATCAACTGACTTCTGCACCCTGGTAGTCCCCCGCAGATCCACCCTAATTGGCCAATCCACTTACTCTCACCACCTCTCAAAAATTTGGAATTCACTCTCACCTCAAATCCAGCACTCATCCTCTGCTTACTCCATTAGCTCTGCCCTCACTAATAACCATGCGCCTAGCTGCTCCTGCCATGTCCCCCCCAATTCCCTTCTCTAAGCCCTGGATAAACCCTACCCCTCTACCATCACCTTCATTTTACCCTGTGCACTCCCACCCCCTAAATTTCTAGCTCTCCTCCCCTTCCCCAAAATTGATCCCCCTTACTGGCCTCCCTTGACCTCTCACAAAATGAAAGGGATGCCAAATTCTCTCCATGGGTCCCTCTCCCACCCCCAAGGGGCTTGTATCCCTCATCTACTCCCTTCCCCCTACATCCCTCCACCTCACCCCTCCCTCTCCTTCCCCCCTTTTCTTTCACGTAAGCACTCTACCTATTATGCACAACTTTGTTTTAACACTGTTTGTAACACCTGCCTTACAACTGTAAGTTAATGTTGATCTTGTAAGTTAAATGTAACTTGAACACGACTCTTCCCCCTCCCCAACCTCACTCCTCCCTTTCCTTTCCCCCTCTTACTGCCCTCTTTTCCCTCATGTAAGCACTTGTTTACTTATTAACCTGGCACTTATTATTATTGTCCACTCTTTCTACCTATTATGCACAAAACTGTTGTACCACTGCTTGTAACACCTGCCTTAGAACTGTATGTTAATGTTGATCTTGTAACTTGAATGTTTAATGTTTCACTCCTATTGTACCCCTTGCCCCCAGGCCGCACCAGGAGATGAGCAACTTGTCCTTCAGTGTGCCTTCCTGTTGAAACATTTCAATAAATAAATAAATAAATAAAATGGGTGTTTGTACCCCATCACATCGACAATGGTTGTGCTGATGATGTGGGAGAAGCAGACCATCTTGGTGGCAGCATCAAATGGCTGGCCATTGAGGCTGACGATGCAATAATGGACAAAGAATTTCCTAGAAGGTACAATTCTGACCTTGATGACTGTGAAGGCAGCTACCTGTTTGATGAGAATGAGGCGGATGTTGCTGGTATTTAAGCTAATGGATTGAAAGGCTATCACATTTTATTAATGGTACTTTTTTTTGTTTTTCATAAAATAAAACCAGTGTTCTTGACTCAGTCTCATTCCATAAATCAGATTTGCACAAATAATGACCCATCACAATCATTCTATTTTAGCTTCCCCTTGGTATATTTTCTGATTACACCTAAAGAGCAGGTATCCACTGTTAGATACCCAGCCCCCCTCACATATATATAATAGCCAACCTGCTCCACTATTGAGGGGTATTAAAAATTCCATGTACTTCCCTCCAGTTAAAAAGTTATAGCATCCTTAATGTTCACCCCTATAAAAACAGAGCCATGCCTAATACACCCCCAGGGAGGTACCCCCAGATCCCTTTTGTGATGTGATAAAATGAAGGCTGTGTCAGTGCTCCATAGACCTGTAATGGCACCATTTTTCAATTACTTTTAATATTATTTAGAGTTGCCACTTGGAAAACAGTGGAGCAGGTCCACTATTATATATGTTTGAGGTGGGGGCTGGGTACCTGACAGTGGATACCTGCTCTTTAACAGAATGAGTGCTGTTATTAGCAAACTCAGTCAGCCTCTTAAACACAACTGTCCTTTTGTAGTAGGTGGTACTCATTTAAATCCTGACATTTAAAGATATCTTCCTCCTGAGTGACACAGAAAGACTGTAACACACCATATCCAGCCAACCAGCTGTCTGTCTGACAGTGAGTGAGAATGTGTTCCTGTACCCATGACCAGAAGTAACCTGCAGTCAGCCAAATCCACCAGTCTGACTAACAGAGAGAAAGAGAGAGAATGTGTTACTGTGCCCATGACCAGAAGTAACCCACAGCCAGCCAAATCCACCAGTCTGACTAACAGAGAGAGAGAGAGAGAGAGAGTGTTACTGTGCCAGTGACCTGAAGTAACCCGCAGCCAGCCAAAGCCACCAGTCTGTATGACAGTGAGAGGGAATGTGTTCCTGTGACCATGCCCTGCCAGAAGGATCCTGCATCCAGCCACAGCCACCATGCTTCTTATTATCAGTAGTTTATAGTGAGTATGTACTAATTTGTCATACTATGGAATTTCCTTGAGCAGTGTGAATACTTCCTTTACCATTTTAGAGATGCACTTCAGAAACATATACAGTCATTTTTTTTTCTTTTTTTACAGCTTTCCAATTTCAAACAGTGTAACAGGATAGGAAGACTGGAGTACTGTAGTACTATCTACAACCAGCTATAGGATATCAGTTTCAGGTAAGTATATCAATCTTATTTCATCACTTCTTTAAGGTATTTCATTTTTCCAAGTCAGTGTAAATCATACAAAGTAGGTGACGTGTACGGCAGATATTATATTTTTCATGCACTTCAGTCACTGGCTTACTTCAGCAGGCCATGGGGTTGAACAAAGATTTATCCTGGTCATGACAAGACATCTTGTATTGTAACTTATGTTAAGACAGTGGGCCAGTGCACGTCACATGTACTAAACTTGTTAGTTGGTCTTGGTGTGGCTTACTAATAGCTTGGTATCTGTTAAGCTGGATATAACAGACAGTAACAGCCACACTTACAACAGAATGTGTTAGTGCAATGAAGTACTAATTATTTCTTCTTCATCTGTTTGCAGGTAACATTTCAGTGCTGTGTGCTGCAATCGGTGCTTTCTTCAAATAAGAACACATGCAACTTGTATGAATCTGGAGGATACACAGAAAACCTGTAAAGAAGTCAAAACAAAATCATTAATGAAACTTGCTTCCAAATGATACCCCCCACCTACCCATCCCCCAAAAAATACCTACCTTTCCTGGCTTGACAGCTTTCCTACAGCAAAATTCCTCAGCAAGCCAAAAAGTGCACAACCCAAGTATGACTCGATGACCTGTGAGAGAAAAAACAGCAATGATTACATGTATGTATGTGTGTATATATATATATATATATATATATATATATATATATATATATATATATATATATATATATATATATATATATATATATACATATATATAATAGAGGCAAAATCATTTAATGCATCAATAAGGTTGTTCACAGCTACAAAAGTGAGGAGATTGGGTAGTTGAAAACCCCCCAGACCCCGCCACCCCAACCGGCATTGAGGGGTGCTAAGCAGTCGTCGGCCCCAACTTTCACCCCATCACATGTGTAAGAAGCAGAGGTATAGGAGAATGTGGTGAGAGTTAGGACCGTGACCCCAGTGCACACCCCAATGCCAGTTAGGAGCGGGCTGGGGGTCCAAGGGGTGTTTTCAACCCTAATGCCGAATTTCCTCACTTTTGTCGCTGTGGAACAACCTAACTGATGCATTAAACAGAGTTTTTTGCCTCTAATTTCCCTTCTTTTTGAGAATGATGATGACAAATAGTGAAAGTAATGCAGCGGCAGAAGCAGGACCTGCGCTCCCGCCACATGATGTCTTGTGACATAGTAACAGGAACAGCAACACAAACAGAAGTGCTAACAGTGGTGTACATGGTAACGGAAACGTAAATGGTAAAGGAAATGTTAATAGAAACGCAAGCTCAAAGTGACGCCAAAGCGAACAGTGATGCAAACACAACTGGTAATGTGAACAGTGATGGCAGTGGTATTTTAAATGGAAATGTTGTGTCACAGCAAAAAGAACGTGAAAGGGAACAGAAACGAAAATGCGAACACGAGTGCACACGTAAATGCAAACCGTAACGTGCACAGCCATGGTACTGCAATAGTAAACACAAATGGTAAAGCTAACATGAAGAATAATGCCAAAGGAAACAGAAATGGAAACAGGAATGGAGGCGCATATGTAAACATAAACCGTAACGTGCATGGTCACGGAACCGCAATTGTTAATGCAAATGGTAACAATAACAGCAACAATAACACCAAAGGAAAGAGAAATGCAAATGCAAGAGAGTACAGAAACGCAAACTGTTATGCGCACGGTCATGGTACCGCAATTGTAAACGCAAATGGTAACAGTAACAGCAAAAATAACACCAAAGGAAACAGAAACTAAACAGAAATGCAAGCGCATATGAAAATGTAAACCATAATGCACATGGATTGTACCGCAATTGTAAATGAAACTGGTAATGGTAACAGCAACAATAACGCCAAACGACACAGAAAATCAAACGGAAGCGAAAACGCAAACCGTAACGCACACAGTGGCGTAGACAGTAATGGTGCCACAAACGATAATGGAAATGCAACTGGAAATGCTAACTGGCACAGTAACGAAAGGGCACACCCTTCTTTTCCCCAAAAAATTCATTGGAAAACACAGTGAAAACAAAGAATGTATACATAGCAATGGGCCTCGGAGTAGAAAACGAGGACTTGGAATATTAAATTGCTTATATCTCAGGAACCATATGACATAGAAAAAAATGTAAATTTCATATGAATTATGACTTTCCTGGCTAGTTTTGTGACAAAAAGTCCGTATCTCTCACCTTTTCTGAGACACGGGCCTTGAAAGGTGCGACGAGCGCCGTAATGTTATCCAATGGGAAAAAGCATTAACTTCAGAGTGCTGTCACTGTGCTGCCCTGTAATATTTTTTCACCAAACTACCAAAAGGCACATCAGTGAGATGTTGGCTTTCTTCCCTCCAAATTTCAGCCCAAAAGAGCAAACTGTTATTTTGCAGCAGGGTGGAAAAGGATTCCTGTAATGCGGCAGACGCCGTAACGTTATCCTATAGGAAAAAGTGTCAACTTTGGAGTGCTGTACCTTTGCTGCCCTGCAATATTTTTTCATCAAAACACTGAAAAGCACATCTGTGAGATGTTGGCTGCGTTCCCTCCAAATTTCAGCCCAAAAGACCAAACTGATCTCATTGCAGCAAGGTGGCAAAGAATTGCTGTCATTTTGCCATAGCCTAGAAAAGTAGTGTCGCAATTTGCGAAAGCTTTCGCAAAAATTTGCAACACTTTCGTGAGTGCGACACTACTTTGTGAAACTACTTTTTCCAGAAACTTGAAAAACATATTTCTAGGGTGTTTAACCTCAAAATAAAGACATGCCTAGCATCCTCAGGGTCCGACTAGGTAAACACAAAAAGAATTGTGTTCCTACAGGGTCCCAAATTTAAATGCCAAGCATTTTTCTGATCACCAACTGAAAACAAATGGTGGATTTGCAAAAGTAAAAGGGCCATTTGTGAAAGTAAAAACTGCATTTGCGAAAGTGTTGAACTTTTTGTTAACTTTTCTCATTGACTTATAATGGGAACTTATTTTTTGAATAACTTTTGAACCGTTCAATATTTTTTCATGAAATCTTCAAAAGGCACATCAGGGACCCCGGTTGCATGTTCCCTGCAGTTTTTGGATCAGTCGCACAAACCGTATGACCTGTAGGCAAGAACTAAGAAATCGCAAACAAGCGTAATTGCGCAATTGGTTGTTGCTTAATAACTCCGCAGCTCTATATCCAACTAGTACAACATTTGGCAGATCCCAAGATCTACCATGCCCAATTGTGTGTACCAAATTTCAGGCAACTCCATTGAACGGTGGCAAAGTTATTAAGGTGCAAAGTTGACCCTTTAACCTTAAAAGTGCTACTCAACCCTAATTATGGTAGCACTACTGCTACCATAATATATATATATATATATATATATATATATATATATATATATATAGAGAGAGAGAGAGAGATATATATATATATATACATACATATCTATATATATATCTCTCTATATATATATATATAAATATGTACTACAAAAGAACCCCACAGCAAATGCCCTGAGGCATGGGTTATCCCAGAGGATATAGGCCATACCAGCCAAGTTTTAAAGGAAACGCAATTGCATATACCCCAATAATGCAAAGCATAATGGGAAACATATGCAAATCCCCATGAGAGAATTTGGACTGGCTCTGCTGTTCTTAGCCTTTGCTGATTGTACTGTGAGGATTTCTGGCACCATGCAATTCTGCTTAAAGTAGAGCCAATCCAAATTCTGTCATGGGGATTTGCATATGTTTCCCATGCTGCTTTGCATTACTGGGGTATATGCAATTGTGTTCTCATATATATATATATATATATATATATGTAAATTAAATGTCTGGTTCTGGGAAAACCATCAACTTGCAAGGTACAGTAACTTAACAATGGTAGTATGAGTACACACACACATACGGCATCATGTTACAGCCAACGCAGCAGATTTTCGGTCTGCCATAGCATCATCACATCTTTGTTAACACAATGGTCATCTGTGGCTATCATCATTTGGCAAGACACTGTGCAACACCCCAGTCAGCGCAGGCAGCAGAAGATAAAAGTACAGGAGCAGCAGCAGGTGCCATAGTTGTTGTGGGAGTGGGTGCACACATAGAGCAGTGCGTCAGAAAATAATTGAGAGTTTTCAGCACATTTTGGAAACATAGAAATTGTTGGCAGATAAAGACTGCTAGGCCCATCCAATCTTTCTGTAGGCTTTATATATTGTATATGGCTACTGTCCCTATGTGATCCATGGTTTTTCATCACTCCCTCCCCTCTCAGGCTTCCCTTGTGCCTGTCCCAGGCATGCTTAAACCCCTTCACTGTGCTTTCCCCCACTACCTCCTGTGGTATACTATTCCAAGCATTGACTACACTTACTGTGTAGAAAAACTTCCTCACATTACCTCTTAATCTACCCCCTTCCAATTTCACATTGTGCCCCCTCATTCTAGTACTTTTTCTACATTGGAAAAGGTCCCCCACCTTCACCTTGTTTATGCCCTTGAGGTACCTGAAAGTTTCAATCATGTCCCACCGCTGTCTCCTACATAGAAACATAGATTTTGATGGAAGATAAGGACCGCTTGGCCCACCCAGTCTTCCCATTTCCCTACCTATTGGATAAGCTGCAGATCCTAGTTAACCAGCAGCCTACTTCTTCCTACCCCCACCCCCGAGAATTGCCTTATGACTGTCCCATGCATGCTTGAATTCCACCACTGTTTTGACTCCACAACCTCCTCCGGAAGGCCATTCCATGCATCCACAACCCTCTCTGTGAAAAAATACTTCCTTAAATTATCTCTGAGCCGCCTCTTCTATCTTCACATTGTGCCCCCTTGTTCTTGCACACCTCTTTTTTTGAAAGATGCTACCCTCTTGACTTGGTTGATTCCCTTGAGATACTTGAAAGTTTCTATCATGTCCCCTATCTCCTTTCCTCGAGGCTATACATATTCAGCTCCTTAAGTCTCTCTTCATATGTCTTCCGTGCAGGCCCTGCACCATTTTAGTTGCCTCCTCTGGACAGCTTCCATCCTGTCTATATCCTTTCGGAGATTGGGTCTCCAGAACTGCATGCAGTACTCCAGATGGGGTCTCACCAACTGTCTGTACAGAGGGATAATAACTTCCTGTTTTCTGCTGGTGATGCCTCTCCCTATGCATCCCAGTATCCCCCCAGCCCTCCTTGCTACCATCTCACATTGCTTGCCCACCTTTAGGTCATCTGATATGACTACCCCCAGGTCCCTTTCCATTTTTGTTGTTGTTAGTATCTCACCCCCCATTGTGTACTCTTCCCCTGGGTTTTTGTTTCCCAGGTGCATTACCTTGCACTTTAGCATTGAATCTAAGCTGCCATACATTTGACCATTCCTCTAACCTTGCCAAGTCCCTTCTCATCCTTTCCACCCCACCTTGTGCTATCAACTCTGTTGCAGATCTTTGTGTCATCTGCAAAGAGACATACTTTTCCTTCCAGTCCCTCTGCACATGAGCTTATAAAGACATTGAAGAGGACCGTCCATTACTTGAACTTGCTAAAATCTCCCATCACTAGTAACCCCTTCTTTCTTCAGAGTGGGACTCATTTACTATTACTCTCTGTGTCCTATTCTTCAGTCAATTTACCCAGGCTGTCATCTTGGGACTCACCCCAGGCTGGCTAACTTGTATATTAATCTTTGTGTGGGACTGTGTCAAATGCCTTGTTGAAGTCTAGGTAGGCCATGTCCACAGCCCCTCCTGATCTACTACTTTGGTCACCCAGTCAAAGAAATCTATCAGATTTGTCTGTCATGACCTTCCCGCTGTGAATCCATGCTGCCTTGGGTCCTGAGCCCCTCTGGCCTCTAGATACTCAGAAATTCTTTCCTTCAGAAGTGATTCCATCATTTTCCCTACCACTGAGGTTAAACTAACAGATCTGTAGTTTTCTGCTTCTGCCTTGCTCCCACTTTTGTGAAGGGGAATCACATCTGCCCTTCTCCAGTCCTCGGTACCACCCATCCTCCCATGATTTGTTAAAGAGGGTAGTCAGTGGTGTCACTAGTTCTACCCTTAGTTCTTTTTGAATTCTTGATGAATCTTTTCAGGCCCCATTGCTTGTCTACCTTCAGTTTTAAGAGTTCTTTCAGAACCTCTTTCTCAAATGGGCTGGTATCAACTTCTGTATCCAGAGTGTTTCTACTGTTTGTTTTAGGTACCTCCCCACTTCCTTTGTAAATACTGAGCAAAAATATTTGTTTAGTATCTCTGCCTTTCACAGTCACCCTCTGCCCACCCTCCCTCCTCTTTATTAGCTTCTCACTCAGCAATCCTTAGTCTTCCTTCACTCCCGATGTACCTATAAAAGGTTTTATCCCCTTCTTAACTGAGTTGGCTATCTTTCCTCGGTTTGGGCCTTTGCTGTTCTGACTGCCTTCCCAGCTTCCTTTTGCTTTAACTGATACAGTTCCTGTCCTGCTCCTTCTGTGATTCCTTGTACTTCCTGCATGCTTTCTTTTCTCTTGAACCTTCACTGCCACTTCCTTTGAGAACCATAGTGGTTTCTTACATTGTTTTGTTTTGTTAATTTGCTTCACACAAAGGCTTGTTACCTCTGTGATGGCAGTTTTTATTATTCCCCATTGTTCTTCCACCCCTCCTTCCTGCCCATTTGCTAGTGCATTCCTTAGGCACTCACCCATTTTGGCGAAGTCAGCCCTCCTAAAGTCCAGTACTTTTGCCTTTGTATGGCTTGACTCTATTGCTGTGTTTATTGTGAACCATACTGTCCTATGGTCGCTAGTTCCCAGATGGCTACCCACTTCTACATCTGTGATCCTCTCTTCATCTCCATTTGAGAGAACCAGGTCTAAGATTGCTCCCTCTCGAGTGGACTCCAATACTAGTTGTCTAAGGCATGCCCCTTGTAGGGCATCTAGAATAACCCCACTCTTTGAAGTGGCTGCTGCAACTGCATTCCAGTTAACATCTGGCATATTCAGATCACCCATCAGCAATATCTCCCCTTTTTCTGCCATTCTAAGTATTCTTTCTATCATTTCTTTGTCCATTTCCTCCCCCTGAGAAGGGGGTCTCTATACAACCCCTGTGCGGATTGTGGTGCCATTGCCGGTCTCCAAAATTACCCACAGTGCTTCTTCTTCTCACTGTTTTCCCTTTTGTTCTGTTGCCTTGATTCCTTCCCTTATGTAAAGAGCTACTCCTCCTCCTCCTCTTTTACCCTCCCTGTCCCTCCTGTAGATAGTGTATCCTGGTATGTTTATGTCCCAGTCATGGTTTTGTGTGTACCATGTTTCTGTGACTGCCACAATATCCAGATGTTCCTCCTCCATCAAGGCCACTAATTCAGGAAGCTTATTACTCAGACTACGGACATTGGTACTCATTGCTCTCCATTTTTTGATGGCTTTACCTTCTTTTGCAGCATCCCCCACTGACCTGTCTACTTCGGTCTTTTTCTCATTTAGTACCCTGTTTTGTAGGGAGAGGCTGGGATTTTCCTGCTGTTTATCAGTGCCTTCCCCCTTGACTAGTTTAAAAGCTTGCCAATGAAGCCTTTAAACTGATTGCTCAAAAGACTTGTTCCCTTCCTGGACAGATGCAGACCATCCTGCCAGTATAGGCTGGTGTCCCTCCAGGTGGAACCCCAGTCCCCAATGAAAGCCAAACCCCTGTGCCACACCATTTTTTCAACCATTCATTAAACTGCATGGTGCAAAGTACCTCCCATTCTCATGCCATTGACAGGCAGCACCTCAGAGAAGGATATTGTGTGTGCTACTTGTCTTAGGCCCTCCCCAATTCTACAAAGTCCTTCTGCACTGCTCTAATGTCATGATTAGCCAAGTCATTTGTCCCTAGGTGGACAATGACATCCAGCTCAGATTCCTCGGCAGCTGTTCTTGTGATCCTGAGGATGCGCTTCCTGTCTCTCCAAGCCATGGCACCAGGCAGGCACCTTACTTCAGTTTTCCCTGCTCCCCCCAGTTCGATCCCCCTAATAATTGAGTCCCCCACCAGGAGCTAGTTCCTTTCCTTGTGGTGTCCTCTGCCTCCTTCCTGTGGGCCTCCCTTGTGACAGTTATCCTCAGCCTCCTTAATCTCCTATGCAGGTGCATCCATAGGGGAGCTATGCTCCCCCAGAATGGTGTATGGATTGTGGTGTGGAACAACTGACTGAGTGTGCCTCTGTTCCACCATCCTCACCCTCCCTGAGCCCACTGTGGTCCAACTGCTGTGCTTTCTTCACAACCTCTGAGGTAGTGGTGGTGGCTCTGGTGCTCCCTGGATGGGGTAGGTTCCCTTCCTACTGTCCAGTGTGGCCTGGTGGAAGGTCCCCTTACTACTGTCCAGTGTGGCCTGAAGACGGGCAACTTCCTCCCTCAGGGCAGAGAGTTGTCTGTGAATAGGGCAGCATCTCAGCCTCCAGAAAGACTCCCTGAACACTTCTGCCCCACAGCCATTACATTGCACTACTCCCCACATTTTTTTTGTGTGTGTGTGTGTGATTGGTTTGTAATATAGAAATATATATATATATTTATATTATACAATGTGTATGCTTATATTGTCAGTGCAGTGTGCTAGAGAGGATATGACAGTGATATGCACCTTGCACTCTTGAGGAAATTATGTCAGAACCCCAGGTATAAAGGAACTATTTCCAGGGGTGGGTGGGTGAGAGGTGGGAAGGGGTTGGGCCAAACTGTGCCCCTCACAAAACAATCAGCTAAAAGCTCTGACCCACTGCTGCACTGAGTGCCTTCCTGTCAGCAAGATGCCCTACACAACAATTTGACAGAGAAAATACCCTGCTAATCAAACAGAGAAAAATCCACACATCCAAGTCAGACACAGGTAATCCTCCCCAGCCCCAAAACAGGCCTGGTGGTTTGTGCTCTGAAAGCTGTCAGCCCCAAAATAAGTCAGCTGTGCTGTAAACTCTTCCTGCACTGAAAATGTTAAGAATTGTAACAAACAAACATTTGCTATGACCACTCCTTAACCCCAGTAACTTTGTTAAAATTATTTTAACTATCACAAACTCCTACGCACCAGTAAATTATTTAAAAATAGTTTCTGTCCCAAAATCCTAGTAGTCAATCCAGCTACCCCCAAGGGACAACCAAAATGCAGTATTCAAACACTTATGAAGTTACTTCCAAGATAAGCAGAGTTTGCAAGTTTCTTTTTCAACTCCTCAGCCACCTGTAATTCATTTAAAATAGTTTAACTGTCAGAAAATCCTAGTAGACAATCTAGCTACCTCCAAGGACCTACCCAAATGCAGTATTTAAATCCTTTTGAAGTTACTAACAAGATAAACAGAGTTTGCAAGCCCCTTCTGGGTTAAACACTAAATAAATATGTGAATAAAAAGCAATTACCGAGGGTAGTTAGTTTCACCTCCCACAGAATTAAGCCAAAGTGCATGTTTGTTGCAGATATCAAGTGCAATATAGAATTTCTCACACAGCTCGCAGTTGAATAAAGCAGTAGTGTCCTTCCAGCTCCAGAAAATGTGCTTTGTGTCTTTTAAAAATTGCAGCCTCCAGTAACTTATAGTAATCTGATCTAGTCTGGATATCTCCACCCAGGGCAATTTGTTGCCAATGGTTATGAAGTAGCCATTCCTTTTCCAATACAACCTGTTTGGTCTGAAAACAATGTCCTGCCCCCTAAGGCTGTCTGTGCTTCAATTCACACTGCAGGTTTTGCTATGACCACTCCTTAACCCCAGTATCTTTGTTAAAAATAGTTTAACTATCACAAACTCCTACGCACCAGTAAATTATTTAAAAATAGTTTCTGTCCCAAAATCCTAGTAGTCAATCCAGCTACCCCCAAGGGACAACCAAAATGCAGTATTCAAACACTTATGAAGATAATTCCTAGATAAGCAGAGTTTGCAAGTTTCTTTTTCAACTCCTCAGCCACCTGTAATTCATTTAAAAATAGTTTAACTGTCAGAAAATCCTAGTAGACAATCTAGCTACCTCAAGGACCTACCCAAATGCAGTATTTAAATCCTTTGAAGTTACTAACAAGATAAACAGAGTTTGCAAGCCCCTTCTGGGTTAAACACTAAATAAATATGTGAATAAAAAGCAATTACCAAGGGTAGTTAGTTTCACCTCCCACAGAATTAAGCCAAAGTGCATGTTTGTTGCAGATGTCAAGTGCAATATAGAATTTCTCACACAGCTCGCAGTTGAATAAAGCAGTAGTGTCCTTCCAGCTCCAGAAAATGTGCTTTGTGTCTTTTAAAAATTGCAGCCTCCAGTAACTTATAGTAATCTGATCTAGTCTGGATATCTCCACCCAGGGCAATTTGTTGCCAATGGTTATGAAGTAGCCATTCCTTTCCAATACAACCTGTTTGGTCTGAAAACAATGTCCTGCCCCTAAGGCTGTCTGTGCTTCAATTCACACTGCAGGTTTTGCTATGACCACTCCTTAACCCCAGTAACTTTGTTAAAAATAGTTTAACTATCACAAACTCCTACGCACCAGTAAATTATTTAAAAATAGTTTCTGTCCCAAAATCCTAGTAGTCAATCCAGCTACCCCCAAGGGACAACCAAAATGCAGTATTCAAACACTTATGAAGATAATTCCTAGATAAGCAGAGTTTGCAAGTTTCTTTTTCAACTCCTCAGCCACCTGTAATTCATTTAAAAATAGTTTAACTGTCAGAAAATCCTAGTAGACAATCTAGCTACCTCCAAGGACCTACCCAAATGCAGTATTTAAATCCTTTTGAAGTTACTAACAAGATAAACAGAGTTTGCAAGCCCCTTCTGGGTTAAACACTAAATAAATATGTGAATAAAAAGCAATTACTAAGGGTAGTTAGTTTCACCTCCCACAGAATTAAGCCAAAGTGCATGTTTGTTGCAGATGTCAAGTGCAATATAGAATTTCTCACACAGCTCGCAGTTGAATAAAGCAGTAGTGTCCTTCCAGCTCCAGTGAGTATATATTGAGGTCCCTTAGTCTCTCCTCACATGTTTTGTGGTGCAACCCCTGCACCATCTTTGTTGCCCTTTTCTGGATAGTCTCCACCTTATCTATGTCCTTGCACAGGTGTGGCCTCCAGAACTGCACGCAGTACTCCAGGTGAGGCCTTACCAATGTTTTATACAATGGCATCACCACCTCACACCTCCTGCTAGTGATACCCCTGCCTATGCACCCCAGCATGCCAATGGCCCTCCCTGCCACCGTTGTACACTGCTTTGATACCATAAAGTCATCAGAGATGATAACCCCTAGATCTCTTTCCTCTTTGTTGACAGTCAGCTCCCCCCCCAACCTGTAGCTCTCCCCAGGGTTCCTTCTGCCCAGGTGCATTATTTTGCACTTCTTTGGATTGAACCTTTTTATCATGTTATTTCTCTTGATCTGGAGTCTGGCATTTTCAGGCCACTTTGACAGCAGCCATTTTTGGGGGCACTCTTATGCAGAGTGGGTGCATGCTTAAAGCAGTGCATCAGGAAATAATTGAGAGTTTTCAGCACATTTTATCAAGTTATTTCTCTTGATCTGGTGTCTGGCATTTTCGAGGCACTTTGACAGCAGCCAGACCTCATCTGGAGTACAGCATGCAGTTCTGGAGAGCATATCTCTGTAAAGGCATAGACAGGATGAAGGCTGTACAAATGACAGCACCTAAAATATTTCAGGGTCTGCGTCATAAGCCAGGCAAAAAGAGACTACAGGAGCTTAATATGTACAACTGCAAGGCAAGGAAGGGGGGCATGATAGAAAGTATCAAGAACCAAAAGTGAATCAACAACGTACAAGAGGGCATCATCTTTCTGAAAAAGGGATGTGCATGAACAAGGGGCAAAAGTTCAAGATAGAGGGGGGACGTATCAGGGGCAATGTCAAGAACTATTTTTTCATGCAGAGGGTGGTGGGTGCAAGTACAAACAAAAACTAATGATCAATGTTATGGTGTGAGAGCAGCAGTTGAAGCATGGCCATAAGTTGGAGTTGGTGCACCTCCATGGGCTCCAACCTCTGCTCCACGTTGTCAGTCCATTGGTTCACATGGTCCAAGTCACTCCATATCAGGCCCAAATTGGTATGTGTGGTAGGTATTCACGCAGGGTTGCCACCATCACCTGCAAGTTGTGGAGCAGCCGCTTGCTCCATAGCGAGCTCCCACTTGACACCACATGCAGGTGGAGGCTGTGCTGCCACCTGTTGCCCAGCAGGGGCCAGCAGATGCATTCCTGCCCTATTCAGCAACCTTGGCCTGCCACTCTGCATGATGATGGTGGTTGTATAGGTGGGTGCACTGACCACCCATACCAAGATGACTTCCATTGGGGCCACGTTGCACCACCACACCACACAGATTGCACTTCACTACACTGGAGTCCATAGGCAGTGTAGTGAAGAACTCCCACACTAATGAGATGCGGGGAGGACCAGGCATAGGCGGGAGGGGGCCAGATGTTGTTGGCGGCTGCTGCTGGTGCTCAATTGGGGCCGAAAGTAGGGAAACCTGCTGCTACTTTTGCGGTTGTGACTGCTGCAGCTCCTCCCTCACTTCATGCTAAGCCACTGGTGCAGGGGCTAGGGGCAGGTGTTGTCACTGGTGGGGAGGCACTGGTAGGTGCCACTGACAGTGGTGTTTCCATGGCACCATTACCTCCTGCTTCAGGGAGGGGACCACTAGCCCGGAAGGGGCTCCGGTTCAGACGTGGGGTACCACCACACATGCATACACCCACATGATCTCCGCTCCATGAACAAAAATCACCTCTCTCCATTCTTGTCTGTGACACACACACACACACACACACACACATTAGACTGAAATAGGTGCAGAAACACAACTCAAGCCAACAAATAAGCTATTAAACTACAACATAATCAGCTAATTATGAAACTTATTCAAACGATTTTTAAGATTTTTTGCTATCTCTCTCTCTCATGAGTCTCCTCTAAAACACAGTTCTTTCTCCCACACTAGGTAAGGTGAAAGTGAAAATCTTTCACTGTCTTGCATGATTAACTTCCTGCCTGAAGCATGTGACCTGGAGACTGTGAGCCATGTGATCTGTAGGTTGTTTCAATGCTCACTCACTCCGCCTTTAAAAGAAAAGTGAAGTGGAGTAAGTAACGCAGTCATTATGAGGCAAAGTGGGCAAAGTAGTGCATTTTAATGGCCACTTCGCATAACTGCAAAACAAGGCGGAGTGGGCTACTCTGCCTCTACTTTGCTAGTGGAGTTAAACTTCACTGCATCTCTAACTCTACCCAGTCAAATGCCTTCTCAGCATCTTGGGTTAGGACTTTATGGCAGTGGGATCTGCAGAGGAGGAAGATTCCCAAAGTAAGTCCAGGATGCATTGAACATTGTCATCGCCCAGTCTGCCAGGCACAAATGCAACCTGATTTGGATGGATAATGGTTAGGATAATTGGCTCACTATGTTTGGCCAGTATTTTGGCATAGATTTTGGCATCAATGTTGATTAGTGATAGAGGGTGATAGTGAGTACATAGCACACTATCTTTTCCCTTTTTTGGAAGTAGGGTAATTAGGGCTTGGTGGAGAGAGGACAGAAGGGTTCCCCTTTCTTGGAATAGATTGTAAACTGTGGCTAAATTAGGAGCTAAGATGTCCAACAGGGATTTGGTAAAATTCATCAGGATAGACCTTGTGACATTCCCATTGACATGGACATAATCGCATCCTGGGCCTCTTGTGCAGAAAAGGGTAATGTAAGAGAATCAACCATATGGCTAGGCATCTGGGGGACTTATAGCCACATAAAAGTGACCAACTCCCTTGCAGGTGGTGCACAGATTGGAGAAGAATTCTTGAAATTCAGAATTAATAAGTTGGGAGCTGTTGAACTAGATAGATAGATAGATATTTTATTTATATAGTGCCCATTACCGAAGACTCTGGGCGCTGTTCAATATAGGCACACATATCATACAAAAACATTTTAAAATACAAAATTTTTTTAAAATAACAACATACATAGTACAACTGAAAGCAGTAGCTTAATTAACCTTTATAAAAACACTATTATTTTAAAATACCTTCAATTAAAGGCTTGATTAAATAGATATGTCTTGAGGCCCTTCTTAAAGGCTTCTACCGAGGGGACCTCCCTAAGATCACCAGGCAGGGAGTTCCACAGGGTAGGTGCGGTCGCCACAAATGCCCTGTCACCCGAATAGAGCAACCTGACCCAGGGAACTCCAATGAGACCACCCCCTGCAGAACGAAGAGCCCAGGTAGGGCTGTAAGGCACAAGGAGCTCTTGCAGATAGACTGGGCCCCTCTTGTGCAGGGTCTTATAGGTCAACAGCCCTATTTTGAAGACAATTCTATACCAGACTGGCAGCCAGTGCAGTTCACAGAGCACAGGGGTGATATGTTCACATCTTTTCACCCCCATTAATAATCTCGCCGCCGCATTCTGCACCAGCTGCAGTCTGTGGAGGCTGCCTCCAGATATCCCTAGGTACAGGGCATTGCAGTAATCCAACCTGGAAGTGCCGAAAGCATGCACCAGTATAGGCAGGTCATCAGGCGGAATCAGGGCATGAATTTGGGCAATATTCCTGAGATGGTAAAACCCACTTCTCACCACGGCCGACACCTATGCATCAAGTGTCAGACCACTGTCCAGGATTACTCCCAAATTCCTAACCTGCCTAGAGGGGGCTAAAGGCACACCCCCAGCACAAGATTAGGGGATAATGTTATGCCCCCCCCTCCACCCTGATGACCCGGCTCTACCACCAGTACATCAGTCTTGTCTGCGTTGAGTCTAAGAAAATTGGGAGTCATCCATATCTGAATTTCCTCAAGGCAGCTGTTAAATACAGAGTCTGACTCCTGGCTATTGGGAGCACAGGGCAGGAACAGCTGGGTATCATCTGCATAGCAGTGAAAACCCAGCCTGTACCACCTGATAATGTCCCCCAGTGCCAGCATATACACCATGAACAACAGAGGCGTCGAGACCTATCCCTGGGGAACACCACAGCACAGAGGCTTTGGATTTGATGAGAAAATTCCCATGGTCACCCTCTGCACTTTGTCTGTCAGGTATGACCTGAACCAGTTGATGACATTTCTGGACAGGCCACATCAAAACCATAGTCGGTCAAGCAACAGCTCATGTTTCATAGAAACATAGATTTTGATGGTAGATAAGGACCACTTGGCCCACCCAGTCTGCCCATTTCCCTACCTAATGGATAAGCTGCAGATCCTAGTTAACCAGCAGCCTACTTCTTCCTACCCCCACCCCCTAGAATTGCCTTATGACTGTCCCATGCATGCTTGAATTCCACCACTGTTTTCGACTCCACAACCTCCTCAGGAAGGCCGTTCCATGCATCCACAACCCTCTCTGTGAAAAAATGCTTCCTTAAATTACCTCTGAGCCCCCCCCCCATCTATAAATTGTTCCCCTTGTTCTTGCACACCTTTTTTTTTGAAAGATGCTACCCTCTTGGACATTGCTGATTCCCGTGAGGTACTTGAAAGTTTCTATCATGTCCCCCCTCCTCCTTTCCTCAAGGCTATACATATTAAGCTCCTTAAGTCTCTCTTCATATGTCTTCCAGTGCAGACCCTGCACCATTTTAGTTGCCCTCCTCTGGACAGCTTCCATCCTGTCTATGTCTTTGCAGAGATTGGGTATCCAGAACTGCACGCAGTACTCCAGATGGGGTCTCACCAGCTGTCTGTACAGAGGGATAATAACTTCCTGTTTTCTACTGGTGATGCCTTTCCCTATGCATCCCAGTATCCCCCCAGCCCTCCTTGCTACCCTCTCACATTGCTTGCCCACCTTTAAGTCATCTGATATGACTACCCCCAGGTCCCTTTACACTTTTGTTGTTCTTAGTATCTCACCCCCCATTGTGTACTCTTCCCCTGGGTTTTTGTTTCCCAGGTGCATTACCTTGCACTTCTTAGCATTGAATCTAAGCTGCCATACATTTGACCATTCCTCTAACCTTGCCAAGTCCCTACTCATCCTTTCCACACCATCTTGTGCATCAACTCTGTTGCAGATCTTTGTGTCATCTGCAAAGAGACATACTTTTCCTTCCAGTCCCTCTGCAATGTCACTTATAAAGACATTGAAGAGGACCAGTCCTAATACTGAACCCTGCGGTACCCCACTAGTAACCCCCTTTCTTCAGAGTGGACTCCATTTACTATTACTCTCTGTGTCCTATTCTCCAGCCAATTCTTTACCCAGGCTGTCATCTTGGGACCCACTCCCAGGCTGGCTAACTTTATATTAATCTTTGTGTGGGACTGTGTCAATGCCTTGCTAAAGTCTAGGTAGGCCATGTCCACAGCCCCTCCCTGATCTACTACTTTGGTCACCCAGTCAAAGAAATCTATCAGATTTGTCTGGCATGACCTTCCCGCTGTGAATCCATGCTGCCTTGGGTCCTGTGCCCCTCTGGCCTCTAGATACTCAACAATTCTTTCCTTCAGAAGTGATTCCATCATGTTTCCTACCACTGAGGTTAAACTAACAGGTCTGTAGTTTCCTGCTTCTGCCTTGCTCACACTTATGTGAAGGGGAATCACACCTGCCCTCCTCCAGTCCTCGGGCACCACCCCATCCTCCCATGATTTGTTAAAGAGGGTAGTCAGTGGTGTCACTAGTTCTACCCTTAGTTCTTTTAGAATTCTGGGATGTGGTATGGTCCCTTCTATCCTTCACCATCAGGAGGTCATTAAGGACCCTCACCATGGCTGTCTCTGTACTATGCCCCGCTCCGTACCCAGACTGGAAAGGCTCATAGGTGGAAGAAGCAGCAAGATGCCCTCCTCCAGTCCTCGGGTACCACCCCATCCTCCCATGATTTGTTAAAGAGGGTAGTCAGTGGTGTCACTAGTTCTACCCTTAGTTCTTTTAGAATTCTGGGATGTGGTATGGTCCCTTCTATCCTTTGCCATCAGGAGGTCATTAAGCACCCTCACCATGGCCGTCTCTGTACTATGCCCCACTCCGTACCCAGACTGGAAAGGTTCATAGGCAGAGGAAGCAGCAAGATGTCTCTCCAGCTGAACGGCCACCACCTTTCCTACAACCTTCCCTAAAAATGGGAGGTTCAAAAAGGATCTGTAGTTGCTGAGGCAATCCGGGTCTAAAGATATTTTTTTTCATAAGAGGTCTAACCAAAGCCTCTTTCAAGGCCAGAGGAAAGATCCTACTCCTTAATGAACTCCAGACATACCCCAGCAATCACAGGGCCAATCAGGCCCAAACATTTCACCAAAAGATGAGTTGGACCTTGGTCCAAATCACAACAGATTGGCCGCAGCTTAGAGATAATCTCTACCACTTCCCCAACCTGAATCAGCTCAAACTCATCCCCAGACAGGAGAAGTGCTCTGACTCAACTCAGGCCGGACCCTGCAGCCCTTTCGCGAGACATTTGATGAGACCTCAGCCCTGATGGAGGACACCTTGTCAATGAAAAACAGAGCCAGCTCCTCGCACCTTGTGCTTGAACCTACCCCTCCAACACACAGACAGGCAGGATGTAAAAGCATATCCGCTGTTCAGAAAAGCTGAGCTGGTCTGTTTCTCATTGTAGCAATCTCCCTAGACAGAAACTGCCTTTTTATGGGAAATTGCCCCTTGATAGTCCATATAATGTGATCTCAGGGCCAATTTGTCCCCCGCCAGACAAGATCTCCTCCAATGCCTCACTAACCTCTGGCCCCTAGTCTTTAAAGCTCACAGATTCTCATCATACCAAGGAGATCTCCGATGAGTAGTCAGGGGTCGGACATACAAGGGTGCAATTGAGTCAAAGTCCCCACCAACTGCCCCATTATAGGCCGCTACTGCCTCCTCCGGCCCAATCGCACAAACTGCCCCAACACCCGATAGGTCCAGCACTGCCAAAAGGTCCTCTGGGGATACTCCCCTTAATGACAGGTTTTGGACCATCTCCATAGGGGCAGGACCATGTGGGGGGGCCCTAAACGTGAACCCCACAGTGCTATGATCCAACTAAACCACAGGACCTACAGAAAGGTCCATAATGTCCAATTCCGAAGAAAAAAACAGATCCAGTGTTCCATAGAAATGTTTATAGTATGCATAATGTGAATATAGTAACTGGCCAGTAATTTTTTTAATGGGCTGACAGAGCTATAATTTGCAGTTATAACCAGCGGGTTATAATGGCAAATACATGCCATGTCACTCAAGCAATAGCCGCATCCTGATTCGCTCTTCACTCTTGTTGGGTGGGCTAAAACCAATCAGAAACATGGTGGCGCCTCAACCCGCAGTGAAGACCTGGCAGACGCAGGCTGTTTCTCATCTTTTTTTTTATTTATTTAAAAACAGTTCAGCACCCCAAACACATCTTCCATTCTTAACAAAATCTATTTAGTTTATCCTGCTATTCCGACTGTATACTGAAACACTCTCACAGTAAACAGCTCCAACCTCGCTGACTGAGGTAAGGATGATCACAGGCAAATTAAATATTAAAATACGTAAACCAGCTGTAAAAACAAACCAAAAAAAAAATGTGTGTGTACCTCTCTATATGTGTGAGTGAGTGAGTGAGTGCATGAGTGTGTGTGTGTGTATGTTTGTGTGTGTGAAAGTCAGGGAGTCACAGACGCTGGATGATGGCTAGAAAAAATTGCTGCCCAGCAATTATAAAAAATAAAAGATGGGCAAGTGTACTTTAAACTCAAATTTAATGGTTGCCCTCAGTGTGGGATGCTTTAATAAACCCCTCGGGCTTTGCCCTCGGGGTTTATGTAGCAGTACATACCTCAGGCAACCATTAAATTCTCGTTAAGCACACTTCCCCATCCATTATTCTATATATAAAGTTCCACCTCCCTGGTACATAATCAGTGAGCAAGGAGTTTACCCGGCTGTTCCTGATACTCAGTAGGTTTGATTAAGCCAAAAAAGGGCATATTCCATACGGTATTGAAGAAACTACTTGAGTTTTGCCCTGTTCTGTACTATTCGGGGTCTGATGTGTGTGCACTGTTATGCAAGGTCCCCACATTCTAATTGGCCTCCCACCATGCATCTGAGAGAAACCTTATGTCACATATATACTGTTACGAATTATTAGTAACTAATAGGGTGTTGGCACTTACTGTATAAATATAAGTGTCAGGGAAGGATAATGGGTATGATTTTATTCTATTTTACTTTGCTTAGCAACAGTATGCAGTAGGCCAAGACACCTGTGTCTTTGTTATCTTCTGAGATGATATTATTCAGACTGCACTGACATCTTTTGGATTTATGTATAACTATACTATATCCTGTATTTTCTATGCATCCTTTGTTTCATGATTTAGCTGACATTACAAATAATGTATTAGAATAGATAACACTTTGGAGCCACCTAACTTTCCGCCAATAGGGCTTATTTTATGTATCTAGTCTTTTGGCAACTATAGTAACTATCAGAAGTATATAATCTACTGTATTACGTATTGCCCTTGAGACCTTCTTCACTCCTTGGGGTATCTGGGAAACCTTCAGCTCCCAGTGTCTATGGTAAGACCTGCTTAGGGCAACTGTTTATCTTTTGTGTAATAAACAAGTTTTATTTCCTGATATGCCACTAGTACGTGTCTCTTTTGCATTTCTACAACAGCAAAGACTCTGATCAGGGCTAACCACCCTAACATATTGGCAACCTTGTGCAGGTGGTCTGGATTTGCAAAGTTTCACTACTTGTTGGCTTACCCCTTCCCTGCAGGTAGTACAGTAAGTAGGTGTACACACCCATACCACCTCACCTGCACTTTTATTCTGCAACATCTTGTAAAGTCTGGCTGCTTAATGGGCTTGGTCGATGCCTACTCACCTTGCTCGACAGCAGTTTTGAATTGCAGGATTGTGAGAGTACAGTAGCCTGAACATCTGTTGGTTTGCCTACCAGGTCATAATGTCGTATGCTTAATAGTGTACAACATTATAGCTAACCCATAATAGTGCTGTCTAGGACAGTGAATGGTGCACTACCATGTATACTGCTCTATGCGGTATTGCACCATTCACACACTTCCAGGCAGAGAATAAGACCTCTTCTGGGAGTGGGTTCTGCCGAGCAGCTGCCGTGGCTCACTGGACAGAACCACAGTAGCAGGGACCTAGAAATTTTATTTTTTTTCAGTCTTTGTACGCTTCCCAAGTTGGAACCCCCTGAAGTTAAGAATCTTTAGTAGGGGGATCCGGGGGAACAGCCCCCCACAATGGGTGGGTGGGGACTGAGACCCCCACAGAAAAAAGAGTTATGCCACATGGCATAAATAGTGCTGTATTAGCAGTGCGATTTAGCCATGCAGCATAATGTCTTGCGACATTATGACCCTGTGCCATTGGTTTGCCTGCTGTGGATCGATACACAGAACGGCACCCACTGATTAACCCACAGGTTAACGTTTTGTGTTTCCCAGAATTTTTACTGGTACCACTATGTCTACTTCTAATTTCTGTGCAGACTTGAGACTTGACGTCTCTAACTTTCTTACCTCCCATGGAGGATGGAACAATTTCACTCTGGATGCGAATCACTCTGAAAACACCCATGCTGGGGATTTCAATCCAGTACTCCAAGTGGAGGCAAACAGCTAAAAAGTGTGATGCTAAAGGGCTGTTGGGTATGGCTGTCTATGCCACTTTAGAAGCCTCTGAATTGAGGTTTCAATCCCTTGAACTGCAACTCTTGTCTCTTAAGTAAGAGATGGAACTACAGGCATCTTAAAGTTTGAAAATGGAGCAACGGCTTGAAGCAGAACTTCAGTCAATGCGCTCTAAGAATGAGACTCTTTTGCACTGTTCTGTACAGGGTAGTAATCATGATTTAAGTATGTTGAGAGATGAATGTGAACAGCTGAGACAGGACAAGAGACAGGTGTTACAGATGAATAATTTGTTGAGTGACACAAATGAGACTTTGCGTGAGGAGCTGGATGAAATGAGAGATGACCTGAAATGGGTAAGTGAAGAATTGGATAGGGAGCTTAGGGACAACTGTGAGTTAAGCACCATGTATAGAGTGTTAGAGAAAGAAGTTGTGAAAGGTGTAGAGCAGAACATTGCAAAGATTATTCAAATTGGGGGGACTTCTGGTGTAGCGATGGTGGAGTGAGCAGCACAAGTGAGGAGCTCTCCAAAGTAAGCCAACTATATCTGCCTCCATTTACATTTAGGGACAATATTTCTTCAACCAGATGACAATGGGAGGCAAACAAATGATAAAATTACCTCCTGGAAGCTTTATTGACAATGTCCTGTGGAATGAAAAACCGGTTCCAGCCTTTCATGGAGCCTGATGACATGAAAACCTGGCTCAGTCCAATACCGAACTCCTCCCACAGACATTAACTCCTGCAGTCATACAAAACTTCAGTAAAGGGGGAAAGAAGGCATTGGAGAACCTCGAGACCACAACCATACAGCAAGCAATCTGCGACTTTCGTGAGGAAATGCGAGGCACCATTCATGATCTCTGCACGGATCTGGGGGCCTTACAGATCCGGGGTGGAGGAGGCAGACCAACAGTTCACAGCCAACACAAATCTGTTCAATGAACTGGAGGCCTCTCTGAAATCCCTTGCTACAGAACAGCTATTGATGGTGTTGCATCAGGAAGATGCAGAGAATTGAAGGAGGAAAAGAATGTCAGAATATATGGGCTTCCTGAAAATGAGGAAGGCCAAGATGCTGTGACCTATGCTGATTACTTACTAAGGTTGGTGCTGAATTCAGAACCAGAGTTTCAGTTAGGTCTGGAGAGAGCTCACGGAGCCTTGGGCCCCAAGCCTACTCACCCAGATGCGAGACCACGTTCTTTTATAATCAAATCCAGTTATACCAAGTTAAGGAACAGTTATTAATCAAGGCCTGGCAGAAGCAAAAGGTCATGCTGGGATCTCAGAGACTGATATTTGTAAAGGATTATGCTCCATGTACCCAGTGCTTATGATGAGAATATGCCCCTCTCTTTCCCTATCTGCAGGCTCAAAAGATCAAGTTTAGAACCACTTACCCTGCTAAGCTGGTTGTAATGTACCCTGGGGGCCAAAATGTATATACCACAGCCGCAGAGGTCAGGGAAGACCTAATAACCAAGGGCATCATACAGAACATGGAGATGGGCCAGCACACCAGGAGATCTGAGATGAACCAAGCCCCACAGAGAAAGGATCCAAATTTCTCCATACCTGAGATCTTGGGCAAGTTACGTCAATTCAGAAACCCTACTCTACAGACCTGAGGTATTCTCCCTTTTTTTTTTGGCTTTCTAGCCGGTTTGATGGGCGGGCTGTGGGGGCGGAGTTGTGGGTATAGATGGCATGGGTAGGGTCCCAGCATTCAGGCACCTCTAATATAAAATAAAATACTTTTTCTGGTCTCTTATTCAGTAGTCCAGTGCCTCATTGGTGGGCTGACCACCTGACTGAGACATCATGCTCAGACTGGGTTCTTCTTGCCCTGCCGGCGTCCACTGTGGCTCTCCCCTCTCCTTTATCCTGGACCCTGACTATTGCCTATGCAGAGGGCAAGGGGGCCATTCTGTGGAAGGTGAGGGCTACAATTGGACCTCAGGATTCACCCCAGGACTTGAAAGAGGTTATTGAATCCTAACCAGGGACTTCTAATTTATGTTTGCATTTCCCGGAACCACAATTGGGCAGCCAGCTGCCCTGAACTACTGTAACTGTAGCAACACAAAGAGCCCTATGGGTGGGGAATTATTGGCTTTTGACTGAGAAGGACTTTAGGTGGTTCTAATATGTTTTCTCTTCCCACAGGCTGAGGGCAATATTATTAAAACTATAATGTTCTTTCTCACTCAGGCAGGGCGGATCCTCTAAGTGCAAGCCTACAACAGCATTTGTGGCCTGGGGAGTAGGGCTGGTGGCATGGAACTCAGCTTGTAAGATTGGATGCGAACAGCCTGGGTCTCTTTATGGAATGAAGTCAAGATCTGGTGTCTCATCTTTTGTTCGTTTACCTTGGTCCAGTGGGGGGACCTCCGGGGAGGGGGAATTACTTGAGGTGCTCCTGATCTCTTCTGGGGATAGTAAAACCATGTTGCAGGATGAAGGGATGGGGGACTGGGATGGGGCTGAAAACATGAACTTGGGAGAATTTAATTCCACGGGATTTAGTAAACTGGAAGCACCTGAGATCTAAGATGAGGTAATGAGCACAGTAGCTAAAACCTTCTTGGGGGGCTCCTTTATTGAGGGTTTATTGTTTTCAAGTTGACACCAACTCAGGGACTCAAGTCACAGGTTGATGTTGACCCTGCTGTTTTTTTTTTTATGGCCGTACGGTAGGCTTTCTTCTCACCAGTGGAGACAGACGCCCACGACTCCAGTCCAGTGATCCCAGCTGGGGCTGCAGGCTGGAGTAATAGAATGTGGTACGTATTTTGACACCTTCCTTGTGGAAGCCAACGTGTATACAGTTAATGGTTTGGGCACAGTAAATTCAGATACTCATAGCCCTATTAGGAGGTTGTGGGACACAGGGTAGGACAAAACCAACCAAGAAGGGAGTTGCTTTGATGGGGGATATGTTATGAGAGTAAGTTTGACTACTCTCTGGGGACAAAAGGGAGGAAGGAGGGTGTTTTCTAAGGAGAGGGGGAAGAGAAACAACCATGGGTTGTGTCCTTTAATTGGTATAATGGGAAAAGCAAGCAAGAGAGGATGGAAGGGGGGATATAGAGGGGATTTATTTTTCAGTTAAACGTAGGGAGGGAGTTTATTTTTCAGTTAAATGGTTCATGGTTGAAAAAACAAGCATTTGTCAATGCCGAATGTTTGCTTACTGGCATTGGCAGTGGTAGTGTAGAAGTTACAGAGCTGCGTAATAGGAATGGCAGTGAAGTACTGAACTGAAGCCAACCCCACCACCACCCTGCAGAGAGTGACAGGCATTGGGGTGTGCATTTGTCGTCAGGTATAACGGCCACGCTATTTCACCACACCCCACTCTGCAGAGACTGACAAGTGTGACGTGTTCCTTGGGGTCTTTGGTTTTATGCGCACTCTATTTCATTAGGAAATACGTGATGGGTGTGATATAGGAGAATGGGTGAAGTTTGGGGTCAAGAGCCCAAGGCATACCTCGATGCCTCTCAGTGACTGCAGGTGTGGAATGGCGAGCATCACAGGCAAGAATCCCAAGTCACACCCTGATTCCTGTCATTCTCTATAGGGTTGGGCGATTTAGTTGAAAAGCCTAATACCTCAGGCATTTGTTGGTATTTTAACTCCAAATTTTCAACATGTTTGGTTTGTAGACCCCACCTCATGAACAGGGGAATATCAGTTTAGTAGCCGAAAGCTGCTTATGCACAGTGACTACGCATTTAGCACCACAGGTGCAAAATATTCAAACAGGCTGTAAAAATGACAGCTGTACTCTTTCATGGGGAGGTGTAAAAATGGCTATAGTTGCAAATGTGTAGTAAAATATTTAAAAATTGAAGTCACGGCGTACATAGAAACTGTGCAATCACACCGTTATATAAGTAGGTTGAGGATATTTTATAGCAGATTGTCAACTCAGGCATTTTGGTGCCTCCGATCATGAACAGTGTCACTGTGATTTTCTTTATCTGTGCCGAACAATGATTTCCCACAGCGATCACAAGATATCTGCACTGAAAGTGTGAAAACACATTCGCCATGTTGTGAAAAATGCCAGCTGTACTGTTCATAAGGAAGTGTTGAAAAATGCCACTAGTGAAAATCTGACTGAAAATATTACAAAGTCATGAAGTAACGAGGATGCATGGAAACTGCACAATGCTCACTCGTAACACAGTCATTTTATGGACTTTTGTCACCAAATTTTCAACATAGCCATTTTAAGACCTCTGCTCATGAACAGTGTAACTGTGAGTTTCTTAATCTGTCCTAAACATTGCTTTCAGACACCAACAGCACCATTGTGCGCTACTATGCGATAACACATTTTGGGAGACATATGAAAAATTGCAGCTGGACTGTTCATAAGGAAGTTTAATAAAATGGACATGTTGAAAATCTAGAGTGACAATATTAAATCTGCAAACTTACGAGCATGCATAGGAACTGTGCAACGCACACTCGTTAAAGTAATTTTTAGGCATTTTTTCACCAAGTTTTCAACATAGCCATTTTAAGACCTCTGCTCGTGACCAGTGTCACTGTGGTTTTGTTAATGTGTCCCATACATTGAGTTTGCACACCGACTGCACCATTGTGCACTACATGGGCGGAAACACATTTTGGGCAGGATGTGAAAAATAACAGCTGTACTGCTCATAAGGAGGTGTGGAAAAATGGCAATTTTGGAAATCTGGAGTGGAAATATTGAAAATCGCTAAAACCTCTGACGTCGTTGGAACTTCGTAGCAACGCACACTCGTAAACAGTCATTTTAGGAATTCTGTCACCAAATTTGCAACATTGCCATTTTAAGATCTCTGCTCATGAACAGTGACACTGTAATTTTCTTAATGTGTCCCATACACTGAGTTCTTTAGCGACTGCGCCATTATGCGCTACATGGTGAAACACATTTTGGGTAAGATGTGAAAAATGACAGCTGTACTACTCATAAGAAGGTGTGGAAAATGGCAATGTTGGAAAATCTGGAGGAAAATATTGAAAATTCAAGAACTCATGAGCGCAAGGAACTGCGCAACGCACGCTCGTAAACAGTCATTTTTAGGAATTTTTTTCACAAATTTTCAACATAGCCATTTCAAGACCTCTGCTCATGAACAGTGTCACTGTGATTTTCTTAATCTGTCCCGTACATTGATTTCGCACACCGACTGCGCCATTCTGCGCTACAACGGTGGAAACACATTTTGGGTGAGATGTGAAAAATGACAGCTGTACTACTCATAAGACAGTGTGGTAAAATGGCAATGTTGAAAATCTGGAGTGAAAATATTGAAATTTCACGAACTTACGAGCCTGCGTAGGAACTGTGCAACGCATGCTCGTTAAACAGTCATTTTTTGGAATTTTGGCACCAAATTTTCAACATAGGGGTTTTGGGCCCCTTCTCATGAATGATGTCACTGTCATGGCGGTATTCAGTCCTGAAGGGTGATTTCGCAGTCACTGCGCAAAATCACCCTTCGAGCCTGAATAACTCCATGACAGTGACATCATTCATGAGAAGGGGTCCCAAAAACCCCATGTTGAAAATTTGGTGCAAAAATTCCCAAAAATGCCTGAGATATGCAATAAAGTTGAAACCCCCCTATCTAGCCCATTATACAACTTACCAGCATTTCCTCAGTTCGCGGTCGGCTTTGAAGAGTGCAGACGTGTTCCCGGTCCAGCGATGATCGCCGCGCCAAGCTCTGGAGGTAAGTATGGGGTGAGGGGTGTGGGGAGGCTGGGTGCACAGTGGGTGGGTGCGGGTTGTGGGAGGGGCTTGGGAGGCCATGCGGAACGCTTTTGTTTTACAGGAAAACAAAAAAAGATATTTGGGACCTGCCATGCTGGGGTGGGCTCCCAGCGTGGCACCAGGACTTTGGGGCGCTGGCCGATGGGGATTGGGCACCCCGCCGGCAAAAAATAAAAAACAACAGCGGGACTGTTTGCCATGCTGGGGTGGGCTCCCAGTGTGGCACAAGGACTTTGGGGAGGGGATGCTCAGCCGACGGGGATTGGGCACCCCATCGGCAACAAGACGGATTGCCACGCTGGGGTGGGCTCCCAGAGTGGCATCAACTACGGGGATCGAGAAGATGAGCTGAGCCGACGGGATTGGGCACCCCCGCCGGCTATACGCTGCATGCAGGCGCTGCACGCCAGGCTGGGGAGCTGCGCGTGAGCAGCTTCTTATCGCTGCTCACCAAGCCGCAGCTCCCCTTTCAACTGTAGGCCACTGCATTTTGGAGCTGTCACAGACAGCTCCAAAATGCATTGGCTTACAGGGGCCGCGCCTGCCAGCACAGTGCCTGAATTGGAGGAGGAGGTGACACACCTCTGAAATCTCCGATGAAGGCACTATGTTTCTTGCACATGTGTGCAAGCAAACATAAAAATGAGACACACAAGCTAGTTATTTAAAAGTTACCAATCTTTATTGTTTTAACAAACTACAGTTGGATGGATTGTGGAGGCTGGGGTCTTTTGGCGCATGGCTCCACCCTTTCATCCTGGTCAGTTGCAATGGGTCCTACGAGATGACCAGGATGATGGTGGGCCTTTGCTGAGAACCCTCTCTTCCACATCTGTTGTCTGGATTGACACTGGATGGATGTTCTTTCTTCAATGACAAAATGTCACTTCAACTTGTGAAAATATTTTTGCAGAATATCAATGGGCTACATAGTCCAATCGAAAGGTCCAGATTCATGCAATATCTTAGAAAACAGGATGCTGATCTATATCTTATCCAGGAAACACCCTTATCCAACATTGAACATGCAAAGTTGAATTGGGGCCAAAAATATACTGTCTATAGCTCTTCCCATCTAGAGGCTGTAGGTGGGGGGGGCTATGTTATTGCCAGTGACAATGCCTTTAGAGGTCAATAGGACATATGTAGCTGGGCAGGGATGTTATATCATATTTCAAGGCAGACCTTTCTCACAGGAGGTCACCCTTGTCAGTGTCTACCCGCCACCACAATCTAAAGTCCCTGTTGTCTGTACATTTCTTAATAAAGTAATGGAGTTACTACGGGGCCAGCTCATAATGGGGGTTGATTTTAATATGGTGTTGTCCACAGGCCAGGAATCTTCCAACCCTAAGGTTTATAGATAATCTAGTGCAATGAAATATTTTAAGGGGCTACAGGACTATCTGGGGATGGTGGATGTATGGAGGAGGGTGTTTCCCTCTGTTAAGGGTTATACATATTATTCCACCTCCCACCATTCTCACTCATGTCTTGATTACTTCTTCATTACATGTGTGCACTTTTCCAAGGTACAAGACCTCTCTATAAGGCCTTTGATGCTGTTGGATCACCACCATCTTGTCCTACAAGTAGATCAAGGAATGGTGAAAAAACAAACCCTTTGGCATTTAAACACATCCCTAGTAAAAGACCCTAAATACATAGAATACATTCAACAGCGGATCCCAAAGTTCCTTTCTGAAAATTCCAGTTCCCAAGTCCCCGAGTCAATGATGTGGGATTCTCTTCAAGCTACTGTTGGGGGGAGACTATCGCCTATACAGCAAAGAAAAGGAAGGAGATGGAAGCTAGATATAACAATCTACTGGAAGAACTCCAAAATTATTAATTACTATATACGGACAGGGACAAAG
Source organism: Neoceratodus forsteri (assembly GCA_016271365.2). Taxonomy (NCBI): domain Eukaryota; kingdom Metazoa; phylum Chordata; order Ceratodontiformes; family Ceratodontidae; genus Neoceratodus; species Neoceratodus forsteri. Next base: position 863,807,851 of record CM057459.1, on the reverse strand, counting down.
ACCTACAATTCAAAATTCGAGACACAAAAGTGCTATTCAAAAAAATTATGGACCAGAAAATACAATACGTGCTTCTCTATCTCAAGCAATCTAATTATGAGGGGGGTGCAAGGGGTACCTGCCTGCTAGCCCAATGTTTGAGAACCAGTAAAAGAGCAGCCATGATACTTAAAATTAGAAACTTACACACAGGCCATGATGATACAGGAATTAGAGAGTTTTTTGCTACATACTATAGACACCTGTATCAGCAGGGGTCCTCCTGTAGTTCTGAGGAGAGATCTGGTTTTCTAGAAGAAATAAATCTGCATTTATCTGAGTCTCAAATAGACCTCTTGGAAGCCCTGATATAGACAGAAGTTCTGACCTGTATTAAGGCAGCAGCCACCCTTCATTGTCCAGGCCCTAATGGGTTCCTGGCAGAGTGGTATAAAAGATTTGGAACAGATCTTTTGCCGAGACTGTCGACGATGTTTAGGTCAGTGACTGAGGGTGAATCCCTGCCCCCACCCTCCTGGACGTATGCTTCTCTTGCTGCTCTTCCAAAACCAGGCAAAGATACCTCTGACCCATTAGTATATTGCCCCATATCCATTTTGAATATAGACTATAAGATCTATATGGTGATATGGGCAACAAGACTGGAGACTATCCTACCCTCCCTCATTCATCCTGATCAAGTGGGATTTATTAAACAGAGGAACACAATGGATAACAATAGGAAGGTTATTACTCTGTTAGATTATATTCAAACTAGACATATCCCTGCAGCTCTATTGAGCTCAGATTCAGAAAAGGCCTTTGACAGGGTGTCCTGGTCTTTCTTATAGGATGCCCTGGCGAAATACAACTTCCTGGAATCATTTCTACAGTGGATCCAGAATATATACATGGCTCCAAAAGCTTATGTCCAAGTAAATGGTGTCTCCCTGCCTATCACCCTGTTCCAATGGACAAGACAGGGATTCACCCTGTCCCCACTCCTCTTTGTGCTCTACATGGAACCCCTGGTGACAACCCTGAGGATGGCAGAAGAGTGAAGGGCATTCCCGTGGGTCAACAAGAGTACAGAGTCAGCATTTTTGCTGATGATGTTCTTCTCATGCTCCTCTCTCTGAAGGAGTGCATCCCTCATGTGCAGAACCTCTTACATAACTTTGAAAAAGTGGCAGGATTTAAAACTGACACCACAAAAACTGAAGTTCTCCTGTTTAATTTTACCCTCTCGGACACAAAGAAAGGTATGCCCCCGTACAAGAAAATTGAAATATTTGGGGATATATAGTCCCCTTGATTTAGGGGTGCTTGGCCTTATTAATTATGAACCTTTAACACTAACTATACAGTTGGATTTAAACAAATGGTCAAAATTGCCCTGATCCATTTTTCAGCAGATTGAGATTATCCACATGAATATTTTACCTAGCCTACTTTATTTATTTCATATCATCTCTTTCTTTCCAACTTCCTTCTATTTCAAATCCTGGGACAGGACAATTTCAAATTTTATATGTGGAGGAAGTCTCCCAAGAGTCCGCCTTTCCACCTTAAATTTGTTCCTTGCCCAAGGATTGTCAATCTACTCAGTTTGGAGTTGCATGCCAGATCCGTCTTCTGCAGGTTCTCCTTTTATGGCTGTCTCATATCTATGGGACCCCATGAAAGACTTTAGAATTTGTTATTAATGATTTACATGATATAGGTAAGCTGCTATTTTCTTCTGGGGATAGATCCCCACCACTTCGGGATTAAGCCCATACCACATATTCTTAGGCAGTGGCATTTCATGAAAAGGTCTGAAAGGTATAAACACATTTTTGCTTACTGACAAATGATTTCAGAGGATGAATCCATTGAACTGGCATGGACAGATCTGGCATTCACTAGATGACGTAACTTGGGCTTAATGTATGTCTACAAATTTCTGGGAAGGAAGGGAGTACTTCCATTTGGCTCACTAAGGAGATAGTATGGCCTTGCAACAAGTGATTTTTATAGATATCTACAGGTGAGGAATTACATCCTGCACCAGCGAATTGTTACAGTGAAGCTGCCCTCCCTACTGCCCCCTTTACTTAAAATGCTGATTGATTTCCTTTTGGGTAATACCTGGGGCCATCTTACTAGTAACATATTCAAGATATTAAGGGAGGGTTCGAATGACTCTACACTCTCTATTTTGGAGATATGGAATGGTGATCTTGAGCTGGAGATCCCTGAAGTCTCCTGGATGAAGGCTACCCTTTCAGTGATAAAGATCACTTCCTTCCATTGTGGAGGGAGCTTGCCTGGAAAAATAGAAGCAGGTACATTTGCTTTTGTACATTTTTGACTAAGTACCTCCTGGATACCTATGGACATTGCTGGAGAAAGTGTGGATGTAGGTTGGCAGATCTGGTTCATGTCTTTTGGTATTACCCACTTTTGAAGCCATTTTGTGCTCCTTGCAGGTAGAGTTATGTGAGTGCTAGGGGGAACAGACAGAACTCACAGCAGAATCTGTTTATTTTATATCTATCCAGACCACTCCCCTCCTTGGCACAAGACTCTTCTTCCCATATACATATTGGCTGCTAAGAAGGCCATTACTCAGAAATGGATGACCACAGTTGTCCCATCATTGTCAGATTGGAGAGCTATTATGGCTGACGTATATCAAATGGAAAGCAGAATTGCATGATAAATCACCACTCTGCCACACAAAGTGGGAGAGATGGATAATTTATTTGGCCGAGGTCACCCTGGAATTTGTCCTATAGGGACAGAGAGGGAATGGGAACTTGGACCAGAAATGTTATAGGGATGAGATGTTCTGCAAACAAACAATATAATGCTAAAAGATACTTGAGCTATCCTAAACCTGATAAGGGTTGCAATTTATGTTTTAGCCCAGGAAAACTTGTTATTGATTATTGATTAGACCACTGTTTTGAAATGAACTCTTATATCTATACTGCAGTCTACTGTATCAATTACAATTTAGTTGGTGTGTCCTCATATTTACTAATAAAAATTAAATTAAAAAAAAATTTAGTCACATTGGTTTTAGAGCAAAAATGGCAAACAATGTGCAATCAGTGAGAGGTGCTGGGCTGGTTATGTCAAGGTGATGGGCGGGTTTCACTACTCACTCATCAACCTTACATCATCTGGTGATGACAATTCTGGTGATGACACCTGCCAAGATGGCTCCCAGCCACACCCTCACTGTGGTCCAGTGTCCACCCGCCACCCACAAGATGGCAGATCTCTATGCTACAACAGCACAATCCTATGTCATCAGCAGAACGACGACTATCACATGCGACAACAAGATGGTGACCCCCATGATGGAGGTCGAGGCCTAGGTAGAGCCCCTCCAATTTCTGCTTTGACAAAAGGTGACAAAGCGGAGATCAATCAAATGATGAAGACCACCCTTTCTTGGATGGAGATGTCTGAGAAAAACAAGCAGGTCTTCAAACAACATTTAGATGCAATGATGAAGGAGGCTGATGCTCAGCTATCTGTTGTCAGCTCTGTGGCTGAAGCTGCAGTGGAGGCTGCCCTTCATGGAGCACAAAACCAGAATCCCTTCCCTGAGTGCCCAACAGCTCACAATAATCCCATTCAGTAGGCCCACTCCATGCAGCAGATCACTGACAGCATAGGCAGCATGACCCTCAGTGACAATCTCAGTTGCCATTTGGAGAAAGTACATTCCAAATGTGAGATGCTCAGCCTGCCGGCAGACTACCAGGTACAGATCCTCCAGCAGACCATAGAGCCTGGCCTCTGGGCAAAACTCCCAGAGGTGGCCCACCAAGACACAACTGTAACTTTTGATGAGATCACAGTGGAACTTATTACCTCACACAACCCCGGTGTAGTTGGTTTGATGTTGGCCTACCCAGTAAAACAAACTGCCAAGGAAAGCCCAATGACATACCACCGGAGGTTATGGATGGCTTTTTGTACTGGCACGTATCTTTTGAATGAAACCACAGCCATTGATCCAACTGAGTACAAGAACTTGTACCTCTGGAAAATGCTTCCAGCCATCGATGAAAAAGTTAAGCCCACAATTTTCCCTAGAATGGACAAATTTGATGACATTCTTTCAGAAGACCAAGAGGGTTTACCAGCTCTACCTCTGAGATCTGAATTCTGGTTCCAAAAAGGTGACCACGGTGCAATCCACTAGTGCGTCCACAACCCACTACACGGTGGAGGGCAAGGCCCAAGACAAAAAGGCCCCACCCCCAGACAATAAGCAGCACTCCCAGTCCAGAAGTGGAAATCAGAACCATAACAGAAATAACACACAGAACTGGAACAGCACTAATTTCAGTCGGGGCAATTGAAATCATCTACCAGGCCCTTCTTACCGTTAGATTGCAGAGGAGAACAACAACCTCCTCAACCTCCTTGGTCATGTCCGGTCCCTGACGGACACAGTCCCAGCACGGTCCATTATAGCATTAGCTCCAGAACCATAGGCCTTACTAGGCCAAGGAGATATGGGAGCCTCCTCAGACCAGGCCATACTAGTTCTGAATTCTGAGGTGACACCATTCATTGCAGCTATGCAGGACCTGGAGGTGGTCCAGTAGGAACAGGCCTTACTTCTCCAGGAACTCCCTAGTGGTGGCAGTTTGGATTGACAACTACAGGCCCCAGTCTATATTGTGAACAAGCTCATTCTTGACACAAACAGAAGGCCTTGTAGTGAGGCCAGAATCAGGGGCTGCCAACTGACTATTTTGTTAAGTACAGGCACGGCTGTGTCTGTACTACATGGTGAAGATCCAGAAAACTCTTCCTGGTCCACTGGATGGAGGACCAGTATATCAGGTGTGGATGGCTCAAGGCTATACACCTACTGCTCTATTATACTTCCTGAGGTAACAGGCAATCTTAAGATGACCCATACCTTTGACCTCATGATATTTTACATGATCATCACAGCATTCTGGGTATTGATTTTCTTGCACAGCATGGCTGTGCAGTGGATCTAGCCAACATTCTCCTGATCCAAATCAGGGGACAATACCATACAGCCATGATTTCTGATTCACATGTGGTTGCAGCTATTACCACCAATGACAAGGAATATAGCATCATAGCTATATTCCAGACACATGAGTTTTTAAAACAACTCCTACCCATCCTGCAGAAAAAATTTGGATGCTTTTGCCACACACAAACATGATTGTGGGAGAATGCAGACCATAATCCAAATTCCAGGTCCAGCACTACAGGCACAGGCTATACCCCTTTCCTGCTGAGGCCTTACCATCACTCAGAGAAACCATTCAGTCAATCCTCAAAGAGGGTGTGATCAGGCCTTGTGTCTTGACCAACAGCTCACCAATTTGGCCAGTGAAAAAGCCCACATGATCTTGGAAACTCACTATTGATTACAGGAGACTTAATCAAGTTACTCCTAGCTGCTCCCCTACAGTAGTATCAGCACCTTATGTGCTCAAACTGCTAATCCCAGATCATGGATGGTTTAGTGCCCTTGACATCTCCAATGGCTTTTGGTCACTGCTTTAGCTCTGGAAAGTCAGTACAAGTTTGCCTTTAGCTTTGACTGTCAACAGTACACATGGACTTGCTTACCCCAGGGGTTCCACAATAATGCTTCCCTTTTCCATCTGCACATAATGGACACCCTGGAGGGTTTCTCTGCCCCCACAATGTCTTCTGCAGTATGTGGATGATGTACTGTTGGCAACTGCCAACAAAGAGCAACATTTTGACCTCTTTGATGAACTACCGACCCTCTTACAGAGGGCAGGCCTCAAGTGCAATCCTGGAAAAGCACAACTCTGCCAGAAAGAAGTCATCTTTCTTGGCCTGCTCATAACAGAACAGGGCAGAAGCCCAGCTTGGAAGAAAATCAAAGACCTACAGGATTTATCACTACCAACCAGTGTGTCAACACTCAGACATTTCCTGGGTATGGTTAACTACTCCAGAGACTTTATTTGCAATTTTGCGCAGAAGGCCGCCCCACTGTATGAGCATCACACTCAGGCTGTGACACTTCTGAAAGAAGCCCTGGCCTCTGCTCCAACCTTGGTAAGCCCCAATCCAGCTTTACCTTTCCATTTGGAATCAGCCACTTCAGACATTGCCATGTCTGCCGTCCTGGCTCAGAAAGTGAATGGTACCTTGAGACCTACTGCTTATGCATCCCAAATATTGTCACCAGTGGAACAGAAGTGCAGTCTTTGTGAAAGAAACCTTCTGTGTACCTAGTGGGCTGTCAAGCATTTTCTATATATCATCAGGTACTCACCTATCATTCTGAACACAAACCACACCCCCACAGCTTTCTTGCTATCAGATAGAATAAAGGATGGATTGGTATTCAACACCAGAATGACTCACTGGTCTCTTCTTCTCCAGGATTGTGACATGCTGGTCCACTCTGCCAAAATGCCCTCAATTTTATCCCATGGTCTTTTGTACCAAGGAGCCCCACATGATTGTATACTCCAACCACCTGAATTGCTTGAACCAGGCCCTTTTCTTCTTGCTACTTCAAAACTCCTTGCTGACACCTCCCTGTGTAATGTCTTTACTGATGGCTCTGTCTCATACTATCAAGAAGAACAGGTAGCCATATTTGGAGTGCTCATCATGCATCCTAATGGTAGCACTGTTCATGCTTCTGAACACTGCAGTGTGGTATCATCTCAATATGCAGAACTGGCAGCTGTGGCCTGTGCCCTTGAATTGACACAACATGGTGTCAAGGACACCATCATTTTTAAAGACTCTAACTGAGTCTGTTGCTTTCTGACTGAATTTTTACCTTTCTGGCAGAAGAACTCTGTTGCATCTTCTGATGGCACCCCAGTGAAGTACGAAGCACTCTTTGATTAGATTTACAAGCTGACCAAGCACTTTAAACACAAGTTGATCATTCACAAAGTAAAATCCCATTCAGTCTGATCTATACAATTCATTCAATGATCAAACAGACACTCTTGCCAAAAAGGGTGCTTGAGGGGGAGAGAAATTGGAAATGGCTCACCCTGATGCTCTAGCAGCTGTACACATAGCTGCTATAAAGAAGAAGCCTGAATCTATTGTGCCACTGGACTTGTCCACAGTACAGAAATCCAACCCTCAATTGAGAGAAGTATTCTGATTCCTTAACAAAAAGACTGAACAAGAACTGCCTACTCACAGCACTTACAAAAGACAAGCAAACCAACTGCATTTATCCCAGGACAGTAAACTGATCTGGTATAAGCCTGACAACTCAAACTATAAGATGTGGGTAGTCCCTGAATCCTTGAAATCTGAATTTATCCACCAAGTTCATGATACCCCAACTGGTGGACACCAGGGAGTGGAAAACACACTCCAGAGAATGAAAACTGTTGGTTGGTGGCCAGACATTACCAAGGATGTCAAACACTACATAGAAAATTGCCTGTTTTCTGCACACAACAATCTGGCCCCAACCAAGTGAAATGCCAAGTTACTTCTTCAGAGGCAATCTGGCCCTTGGTATGCAATCCAAATTTATTTTGTTGGTCCATTGACTAATATCAGCATGAACAAGTATGCACTTGTTGTCATAGATCTGTTTTCTAAGTGGACTGAAACTTTCCCCACTAAGAACTGCACAGCCAAAGTGACTTCAAGAGTCCTGGTAGAATAATTGTTCTCCAGGTGGGGCCTACCTCTTAAGGTAGACTCTGATAAAGTTTTACAGGTGAGTAAGTGCAAGAAACACTTGAACTTCTAGGGGTACACCAAAAGTTCCACATACCTTACCACCCTCAATCATCAGGTCAGGTAGAAAAAGCCAACAGGCAGATTAAGCAAATACTTCCCAGATTAATTGAGAACAATCCCAAGGATTTGGAGTACCTTTTTCCTTTACTCCTTATGGCAATTAGGGGTACTCCTTTAGCCACCAACCAGTTGACACCCTTCAGCGTGATGACTGGTAGAACCATGAGACTACCTGTACACCTGTTGTTTGATCTGAACACACCCACTCTAGAAAGAGTGTCTGTAGATATATACAGTATGTTACAGAACTCAGAGATGACATTGTTAAAACCCACTTGTATGCTGCACACCGTATGGGCAAGGCCCAACAACAGTCCAAATTCAGGTTAGACAAACATGCACATGAAGTGGACTGGCAAGTCAGAGATCAGGTAATGGTACTCAGATTTGTTCACCCTACACATTCCTTCTCCAATAAGTGGGAAGGACCCTACTCCATTGCCAACAAACTCATTCCCAAAGTCTACCAAGTTAGACTCCTCCAGAACAAGAAACTTAGTAAGAAATGGTTGCATGCAAACCAGTTGAAGTTATATAAATGAGTTTAATTACATTTCCTAACCCCATTGGGCAGAATTGTACCTACTGACCTTTTCTTTTTCCTTACAGGTATTCCTATGAGATAGCTATCTTGCTATTGACCCTCCTTCTCCTAGGATCATTCCTCTTTGTCCATGGCAAGTATGTGAAAACTATATCAGAAGCAACCAATGTTTAAGGCAGCTCCTTCCACTACTTGATCATCCTCAGGGATAGTACTTGACCCCAGCAGACAAATCCACCACCATCCCTGAAGGAGTTAACATAATGTTCCCAACAAATTGTTTACTGTCCAGCAAGGCAAGGACATCTTTCTCACTTCTGCAGTTCTGGCCACTGATAAAAATTCCCTAGAAATTGAATGGCAAACTGACAACAATAGAAGAACACTCCCCATTGCCGCCTTGCAAAATACACTTTCCAAGGTTAGCCCCACACCAACCTTGACTCTAATGGTACCCTGTCTATTCACCAAGCCAGTCATAGACATTCTGGTTTATATAATCCAACTGCTCTAATTGACCCTGCTTTTTTGTGAGAGGTTCCCACAAGACTCCTCAAAAGACTTCTGTACTCATCATTACAAAGCTACAGCAGCTAAGTTTTAGACTGTTGTACCCACTATTGAAGCTGAATTGTTGGATTGTCCACCACAAGAACATGGCCCAACCAGTGGTTTGACAGCCACTTCCCTTCCTGGTACCCTTTTTAATAAAGTGCAGTATGTGCAAGTTCCAATTATCTTTAATCTTACTTATTGGAATATGGCTGAATTTGGTATTTGCCACAATACAAACACATCTAAGTTTTTCAGTAATATGTTATTAGACTGCCTTGCAGCATACCAGACATGTACACAAGACCCAGTAGCTCATACACATACTATTTAACACTTAGGTTTATTCAGGTTTAGGCCTGCCCCAATGACAAGAAAAAGTACAAATCTTCCTCCTCTCAAAGGAGGCATGACACTGCTGATGTCACTGATGCCACTGTCACTATTCCTGGCATGTCCATCTGGAACAGAGCAGATATAGCCTCTATCACTAGTCAAATGTCGAAATTCCAGAATGGCATGAAGAATGATATAATACTACCCTTACTGCATGGTGTAGATGGGCTTAGTCAGGAAAAGTGCTTTACCGTGTATAACATGCATGATATTGCCAAGAGTTTTACAGATACTAAAGACAAAATTAATGAACTTATTCAGCAAAATAACAAGGAAGCAGACACACAATATATTGCCAGGGAACTTCTGTGCTCTGCATATGGCTCTTATGTCATAACCACTGTCAATAATCTCTTCCATGATTTGGAACTTGGATGTATTCCAGATATTATTCATGACAGAATACTTGCTAAATGGTGCTGTATTGTCCCCATTGTAAATCCACTGCTTGCATCCCAATGTGCACTTCCAGGTCACTGTCTATCCCCATGTCCACTGCATGCTACTTAGGTTATGTCACCCATCACCCAAATGGGGGACCCTGTTATAATTCAAACAAATGTACTATCAGAGATACAATGTTTGTGACTTTCACTTTATCTTTACCACAAGTTGATCCTACTACAGCTCTTTTTGATCAATTAGCCTCCATTCACTCCATTGGGGACCTTGATGAGGCTATCTATAGAGAACGCATTGAACTTCCACCTCTTTTGGTCTTCCGTCCCACCCTTGAAGCATGGGTGGCACCTCATATGGACTGTTCTGCCAAGAAGGGATTCCATTATCTGTGTCGTTGTGACATTTTCAATGTCATTAAACTGGTATGTGGTTATTCACCAGACAATATTGATTGGTCCTTTACTATGGACTTGGACATTAAAACAAATGATACCAATAATCCCAGGGCACCATCAACAGCATTACCAGTGCACAACATTGGATGCCTTTACCAGAGCTATGCTGAAGCGGTTCATTTCCTGACTACATGACTAAGTAATCAATCTTTCATCTGCCCAATACAACTGAAGAAATGAAGGGTTCCTACTGTTAAAATGACTTATAATTCTGATGGACAGTACTGTACTGTTACTAATTATAAAAGCTTTACCTATGGCCTTAAGTCTTGCAAAGTTGATTTTTGTTATGTCTGTTTTATTCCTCATCAAACTACAGTTATAGGAGATATGGTTATTACTCCTGTTCCCATCGCAGTACCAGATGTTATTGACAGTGACCCTAAATATATGCTTGTTCGCTCAATATTTACCCATTTTTAATGCCCATATTGACCCACTGACATTAACCCTGAAATCTCTTTTACATAGAAAAGATACCCATCTCATCTACATCAGCAATAACATCTCTAAAGCTGGAGATGCCCTGAACACACTTATTCATAATTATTATTTAGAGACTGCACTCTCAAATACTTGGTTAGAAATTACCTTTAAAGGTTTTGTTGTTATTCAAGCATTTTTAATTGCATTTTTGATACTAACACTTTGCTGCCTGAGACGCATGCTGAAATAACATCAAGAACAACTCAAGTTCCTTTACAAGGCTCATGCGTCGCGTCAACAATGGAGATTGTTCCCACTACTTTCCCATAGTGTTGTTGTCTTTTCGGTAAGTCAACAAGTGGGGAAGTTATGTGAGATTCCCACTCTCTAATTGGCCTACCAACGTGCATCTTAGACAAACATTATGTTACATATATTCTGTTACAAATTATTAGTAACTAATAGGGCATTGGCACCTACCGTATAAGTGTAAGTGTCAGGGGAAACATTATGAGTATGATTTTATTCCAATTTACTTTGCTTAGCAACAGCATGTAGTAGGACAAGACACCTGTGTCTTTGTTGTCTTCTGAGACAATATTATTCAGACTGCACTGCCATCTTTTGGATTTATGTATAACTACACTATAACCTGTATTTTCTATGCATCCTTTGTTTCACAATTTAGTTGACATTACAAATAATGTATAAGAATAGATAACACTGTGGAGCCACCTAACTTTTAGCCAATAGGGCTTATTTTACATATTTAGTCTTTTGGTAACTATCGGAAGTACATAGCCTACTGTATTATGTATTCCCCTCTAGACCTTCTTCACTCCTTGAGGTATTGGGAAACTTTCAGCTCCCAGTGTCAATGGTAAGACCTGCTTAAGGCAACTGTTTATCTTTTGTGTAATAAACAAGTTTTATTACCTGATATGCCACTAATCAGTGTCTCTTTTGAATTTCTACTACTGTAAAGAATCTTATCAGGGCTAACCACCCTATCAGTGCCATTCAGGGTGTTGAATGAGGTCATGTTCTAGGCATATGAGAGTGCCCTCCAACTGCCTGATATTTCAGCTCCTGTCTTTTCTAAGCTTGGAAGTATGTGAAATAAGCTTGCCCCTAAAAGTGATTTTCATTGCTTCCCATTGAATGGAGGGCTCAGTGTCCAGTGTTCTATTGTATTGAAAATAAAATGAGGGTCTCCTGTCATAGTCATGCAGCAAAAGATTCCTGTTGAAGGAAAGCAGTGCTTATTTTTTTTTATTTATTTTAGTTTTTCTTAACTGGGTAAGACCCACTAGGCACAAGTGCTTGTTTTCAGGGGTAATCTGTGAGCACTGCAGTGCTTAAGTGACTTGCTCAGAGTCACACAGTATGCAAGTGGACATTGTTGGAATCAAACCCAGGTCTGCAGGATATACCTAGCTCATTCACAGCTCATTGCTCTAACCTTTGGGGTATAATCCATTTATTTCTTGCAGCATGCATACAACCCCTTGCCAGAGATAGAATGACAGGGGTATTGCCCAGGGACACATTCCAAGTAGAGGGTATTAAGTCATTGGAGACAAAAATAACATCCATACAATTAGAGATACAGCAACATTTTATTTTGCCTGCTATATTCTGGTGAAATCATGAATTTCATCGTATGGAATATTTCATGTATTCCATGCATTCCACAAAATATTTTGCAGTATGAAATGCAGACTTTCACTGGCAAAATGCAAAATTTCACTGTCAAAATGCAGAATTTCACTGGCAAAATGCAGAATTTCACTCACGAGTGGTGAAATTTCACCTGCAAGCGGTGAAATTCTGCATTTTATGGGCAAAATTTTGCATTTGACCAGTGAAGGTCCACATTTCACCAGCAGAATTTTGCATTTTAGACACATGAAATATTTTGTGAAATGTGCAAATTTCACGAAATATTCTGCGGAACAAAATTCTGCAATTTTGCACAACACTACATGCAACTATATGTCTCATGGGCCAGAAGGTAGAAGGGTAAGTCTTTCCCCGAGGGGTGGACTGTATGCCATATATCATGAAGCCCTACCACATAATAGGTTGAGGAAACATGTGTCACTACAGTGGCTTTCAGTCCTGCCCCCAGACCTGTCCTATCCAGAGCAGGCTCCAGTTCTAAAGTTAAATCACCTCCCAGTATAATACTTTTAGGGCCACTAGAGAAGGATTGCAATAATGAGTCAAAAAAGGAGGATTCTGGGGAGGTGGTCACATAAACACTACTCAATATCAATGGCTTACCCTTGATATGCACCCCTGGCAATAACCAATCTAGCCTCAGCATCAACTGAAAAATCATTACTGCTGGTGCCCAGCCTGCCAGCTCAGCTGTTGGATTTCCACTTTCAAAACCAATGACTTGGGTTCAGGAATGGACCTGGGGAGTTGAAGGGCTGGGCAGGGGAGAAGGGTTGAGCATCCCATGGACTGCTGTCCTTTTCCAAGGGGAGGGAGGGGGTAGAGTATCCAGTGCCTGATGGACCCCTGGCAGAGACTGGGGAAACCACAGGCAACTGGTGCCAACACTGTAAGTGGGGGGTGGAGCAGATGCTGGATGTCATTGCATGTCCCTTCCCCTGGTGCAGCCCAGAAAATAACTGCCAGCTGCCACAGATAAAGCCTGCCCGGCACCTGGCCTGCATAGCTTCCTGCCTTCCTGCCAACCAATTACAGCCCATGAATGCCCAGCTAAAGACCTTTATTACACAGAATTGCTACACCTCTCCGTTTAGATGAATTTGAGTTTTCAGAAATTGACTCCACTGAGGAACGCTTCAAACACTGTGTCATGTTGCAGTGAGGTGTGTCTCCTGTAAAACAGCCACATTGTGTTGCATGTCTTTAAGTTTAAGTAACTCTTTTCTTAATGCTTAACAGGGCAGTTAGGATCCTTAACATTTCCAGGATATAATCTTCAATGAATCATAGGAAGTCATGATGACCAAGTCTGATGTAAAAAACATGGTATGATAAATATCTACCCCCCACTCCCAGCCACCTCCCCATCACCACCTCCGACCACCCAACAAGTAAATAAGCAGTAAATGAAAACTGACATATGCTGCAACCTTAGGATAACAAAATTAAGTAGGTAAATCAAAGCAGATCTCCACTCAGAGGAGTCAGAATAGTAAGGAAATAAAGTATTTTACAGGGAACATGAATTTAAACAAAAGTACTTTATTAAATAGCAAGTCTGTCCAGTTGAGGTAAACTGGTTGCAGTCACTAGCTGACCACAAGAAGTCTATAAAGCCCTCCCTGGCACAGAACCTGGGGAACAGAGCTGAAGTTAAGCTCAGGCCACCCAGTGACCCCACCCTTGATGAAAGGGTTGGCCTGTAATTACCATCTATGGATACAGGCAAAAAAGAGGTGGGGGAGAGCTATACCAAGATAAAGGTAGCTTGCAATGTCCCCTACCGTCCCCTTGCCAGGCTTGATTATGGCTACAGGGTCAGTATGCATCAGGGAAATATTTGGTCCCAGCTCCTATGCCACATAGTTCTCATAAAGACAGATGGTTTAATCTATTATACATAACACATTAATGATTGAAATAAACTGTGTTCTAGCATTGTGCTAAAAAAACACAGGAAACTTGCCATTAGCAAAGAGGAGGAAGGAGCTAAGAAAGGGAAATAGAACAGGATGAAGAATAATGGGAAAGAGAGTTAAGGGTATGGGGTGGATGCAGAGTACTTCCACAAACTACATCACACAGTGATGCACCATTAAATAGCTGAATGACTCTAGACAGTTTATCACAGACTGCACAACAGGTGCAATAAAAATTGTAAGCAGATTCCAACAAATTCACTAAGTGCAGGCTGATTTGGGGTCCATATGTGAACCTTCAGAATTTCAACTGAGTGATACTAGCTTTCCAGAGGGTAAAACAGAAAACCCCTAGATGGCAACCCACAGAGGGGGGTATAATGCTTAGTTTTTAGATCATAAATATACCTGCATAGAAAATGTACCAATGCATTCTTAATGTTTTTTTAATTGAACAAGAAAAAAGTCAATACTAACAGCCAACAGCAAGACACATACAACATTATAATATATCAATCAGCATAAACAATGATGAGAAAGAGGATCACATAAATTCAAAAGCATTAGGGAGCCTTTGGGTCAAAGAATAATGGGCAGAAGCCCTGTAACAAAAATCCAGTACAGTATAAGGAAGTGCCAGCAGGGTCAAGAAACATTGTATGTCACAGCAATGTTCATGAAGGGGTCTCAAACTGCATGAAAAATTTCTGCTTTGTCATTAATAAAACAATGAATTTGCTCCAAACAGTATAAATCCACCATGAAATTAAACCAGGTCCTCAGAGCAGGAGGACCAGTGTCTTTCCAGACCAGCAGGATACATTTTTTAGAGAGTAAAAATGCTAAGGAAATGAGATAGTATTGAGGATTGAAAGTATTCTGATGGTGAAGCTTATAACCTGAAAGAATTGTAGAAGAATCCTTTTTCGATTTTATGCCAGTAGCATGTTATAAAACCTCAAAGATAGTGTCCCAGCATTTTGTAAATTTTTTGTGCATTACAGACATGTGAATAAGAGAATGCCAATTGCTTTGACATCTGGGACACTTATCTTCCAAGTTAGTACTGAAGTTATGTAGTCTGGCCTGTGTTAAGTGTGTTCCATGTAAAACATTAAACTGAATCTGTTGTAGTTTAGTTGAATAGAATTCACTATGAGGGTAAAAGATAATGTTATCCCAGTCATCCTGAGAGAATTCCATACCCATATGTTGTCCCCACTTTGCTTTTAGTTCGTCAAGATTAATAGATGTTGAATCATGTAGTAATTTATATAAGAAGATAAAGGATTAAAATTAAGAATTAGGTTAACAAAATATTTTCCACCGGAGAGTGTGCATGAGAATATTTGATCTTTATAATATAATCTCAGATTTGTAAGTATCAAAGGAAGTGGTAAATCAGTTGATTGTATTTATTTTGGATTTGGTTAAAGGACATAACATTTTTATCTTCAAATAGGTCTTTTATTGTTAGGTTGCCCCGCTCTTCCCAGAATCTAAAACCAGGATCAGAAACTGATGGCTGAAACCCAACATTGCAATAGATGGGGCTACAGTATTGGAAGGTGTTCTTTCTAGATGATAATCCCATGGATTTGTTTCCAACATTGCCAAGTGGCGCATGACACTAATAATCTGGGACTAGGGAGAGGAAGCTTACCTTTTTTTGTGCATACAACATGCTTTTAGGGTTAGGATGTTAATTAAAGTATTGTTCAGTGTATTTATTACAAGTGGGTTCTCCTTGAAACCAGTCTGAAATCTGAGATATTTGTGCTGCAATAAAATAATTTTTGAAATTTGGAAGAGCTAGGCCATCAAGTATATTAGATATCCTAAGATTCTGCAAACTAAGCCTTGGTTTATTTTCCTTCCAGATAAATTGAGGGATCAAGCAATCCAAAATTGTAAAACATTTTTCAGGAATAAGTATAGTAAGAGCTTGAAAAAGAAACAGTAACTGGGGTATTATGTTTATTGTAATAATGTTACAGTGGCCAATCAGAGAGGGGAAGTTTCATCAACCTATCCAGGTCCTTATGGAGTGTGCATAACACTGGTGGGAAGTTACACTCATATATGTGTGTGTGTTATTTGTTTGGGTATTGTCACCCCAAGGTATTTTATTTTATTCTTTATTATGTTCTGGTATTTTAGAAATATCTGCAAATGTGGAGCTGGATTTAGATGCAGGCTTCTGTTTTAGTTATATTTATCTTGTAACCTGATGCTTCACTAAATTACGTAATGAGGGATAAACAAAAAGGTAATGAATTTTCTGATTCGGTTAAATATAGCAATGTGTCATCTGCATAAAAACTAACTTTATGTTTGCTTGGGCTGACCTTCTTGAATACCCGCTGCTAATAGTTCAATTGCCTGGGTGAACAATAGAGGTGACAATGGGCATCCTTGCCTCATGCCTCTAGAGAGTGAGATAGTGTCAGAAAGGTTAAAGTTGGTATGGATCACCACCATGGGAGAGTGATATAATAGCTTTATCCGTTTAATAAAAGTGTTTCCAAATCTAAACTTTTTTTAGACTTTCCAAAAGGAAGTCCCATTTAATCTGATCAAAAGCCTTCTCAGTGTCTATAGTCATTATAAATGCTTTTTAGTGTTTGATAACATCAATTAGGTTTATGAGTCATCTCGTATTAGCACCCAGCTTTCTGTTTTTGATAAAACCATTTTGATAGGGTTGAATGAGACTATGTATAACCTTATCTAAGCGTATGGCCAATAATTTAGCCAGGATTTTCATAACTGTATTTTAAAGGGAAATGGGATGGTATGATGCCACTAATTCTGGATTTTTACCTTTTTTGGGGAATACAGTTATTTTTGCTATATAAAAGGATAGGGGCAAAATGCCAGACATAAAGGTAAAATTATATCATTCCAACAAGGGTTTTTTGCAAACAAATCAGCATATTGTTTATAAAAATCTGCAGAATGGCCATCCATTCCAGGAGCCTTGCCTGAAGACAGGTTTTTAATAATATGTAGAACTTCTTCCATAGAAAAAGGGGACTCGAGCGTTTCCATTTCCTTATCAGAAAGCATACGTAAGTTAATCTGTGAGAAGAATTTTTCAGTTGCATGAGGAAATGTTGGCCTATTTGATGTACAGTATATAGGTTTTTATAGAACTTGGCAGAAATATTGTTTATTTGGTAGTTAAATCATTATTTTCATCTCTAATAGCAAAGATCATGTGAGCCTGATTTTCTTTCTGTAGTTGTAACTTTGCGCTATCAATGAGGGCTCAGGCAAAAGATCGCCTGACAGGTGAGTGCCAAGGAACTGGTCACCTGCCACCAGACTGCACATGGTGTGTGCATGATTTTCTGGAGGGGGATAAGCCACACCCCCCATCGCAGTGGGGCTGTGCCCCAGCACCCACTACTATATTATAATCACCTTTGTCCTGCCCTGTACCGGGGAGGTGGCAACCATAATGTTGCATGCCCCAAACTCCCCATTGGCCACACTGTGTGTGCCCTCTTTAGCATGCCCTAACAATGGCACCCTAATGATGGTTCCACGTTAACGGTATAAGTTGTAATGCCATAACACTATCTGGCTTGTCTCCCATGGGGTAATACTTAACACTTGTACGTAAAATATTTTTCTCTGCATCCAAAGAAGAGATTCTATTAAATTAATCCTTATCTGCAAGAAGGGCCTGGAATATCTGGGGATCATGTAAAATCATATGTAATTTTTCTAGTCTGTAATTCTCCTTTTCTGCAGTCAAACCTTTTTGTTTGTATGTTTTTTTAATAAATGATCCATGTATGATTACAACACCTCTCACTACTGCCTTTAAGGTTTCCCACCAAACCTCAGGTTTGATTTCAGAGGTACTGTTTAAAATAAAATATTCAATTATAGCACATTTTAGGACAGCCAAAAATTGTTTATATTTTAAAAAAGAGTTATCCATAGACCAGTCCTTGTACCTGGATGTAATAAGGGCTTCTATAGACATATCCATAGAAGCATTTTCAGAAATATGAGTAAGGTTGTTGTGTATATCTTTAATATTAAGATAGAATGAGCAGAATACCAGAAGTAAATCAGTTCTGGTATAACACTGATGGGGAGAGAAAAGCAGGAGTAGGCCTAAAAATACCACCAACAGCTTAATCTTGTTCAATTTCAGTTGCTTACCATCTCTATCCCCTGGTCACCCCTGAAAAAGGGACTTCTAGACCTAGTGGGCTTACCGGGTCAACAAAATTAAATAAATAAATAAACAATAGACCTGAGCAGCTGGGTGTACCTCTCTCCAGGGATCAGCCAAAGTCAGATCATCAATAAAAGTTCTAAGTATTTTTCTCACAGTTACCACATTGTCTGAGTATGATGTAGACATGTCAAGCTGAGAGTTTAAGGCAACACTAAAATCTTGACCATCAATGAATGGGCGCTGGAAAATGGTTAAAGTAAGAAAAAAATTCTGTAAAGAATTTTGGGTTACTGCCATTAGGGTAATATATATTAGCTACAGTAAAGGCACCATCTGTAGATACAGTTTTGGTTATACCATATCTACCATGAGGATCACTGCAAGATTTGCCAAATGAAAAGGAGAGTTTTTCTTAATGAAGGTTGCTACCCCTCTGGAGACATTCATATAATTGGCTGCACAACCATACTCCCATTTTTTTAGAATAGAATAACAGTTTGGCCATTGAAAAATTTATTTCTTGAAATAAGATCATATTTGCATTTTTTCTGTCAGTATATCTAAAGACTTTATTGGCCTTGACCCTACTGTGCAGACCCCTAACATTCCCATGTCAGAACTTTACAAGCTATATCAGCTTTTCCTTCTGAACAGTTATAACAGGCTCCCTGATGATAATATATGCAACACAATTTATAATAACAAGGAGGTACAAAAAGACAATAGCATTGTTGTTTTTGCTGTGGTCTAGTTTCACACCTAGAACCCCACCTGACCTTGTTATAGATTCTGGATTGTAATACAATGAATTTAAGGAAAAAACATATTCAAACCACTAACTGTAAACCCCATAAAGCTAGAATCACACCCCCATTTCTCCTCCCCCCCACACCCTTTTATATCAACATAAGGCAGCCTCATTTCCACTAACTTGGTGTGTGGGGAGAGCCAGACCTCACCCTGTCAGGGAAGAAAAAAAAGGCAACCAAGGCAGACTAGGTGGTGTGGAAAGCAAAAATGTAAATCTTGATGCTGCTGCCTGCCAATGAGCCTCAGAAATAAACAAGGGAGAAAAGAGAAGCCTATAGCAAAATATCAATAAAGCAGAGAGCATTTACAAAGCTTGCAACAGTATACCTAACCCATGTATCCCATCTGGATTAGCAGTATTGAGCATCTGCATCTTTTTAAACTTAACTTGCTCTTTCCCCTTCCTTTCTCCCCTTTCTCACCCTCCCATTGTTGCCCTTCCCAAGACTCCTACCAGTAGCACCCTGAATACTCTCTGACAATCATTATAGTGTCTTTCACATTTACATGAAGTCATTGGTCCCACAATACATAGCCAGATTTTATATACTAACAAAGGTCAGACAAAACCAAAAAACGGGATTACACCATTTAAATGAAAAAATCAATTAAATTCACAGTTTTGATTAAGTCTCAGTGGTTGCATATAAAGATGTATAATGGTTCTTAAGCTGCAAGACCTTCTGCAGGGAAATATTTAAGCCTGAACTGGAATTTATTGTGGAGTTTGATTTTGGTTGCTGGACAGAGGCAGCAGAGTTGGATCTGGAAGGGCCATCTTCATGAATCAATGCCTCAGCCTCTTTGGGGGTTGACAAAATAGAACATATAACCCTGACAATAAAAATGTAGCTTAGGAGGGATAAGAGTATATTTAATTCCTTTTTCTTGCAATATGTTCATTACCAGGGTAAACGCTCTTCTATATGACAGGGTTCTGAAGTGAAATCTGCAAAAATTTGGAAATGCAATATTTTGGCTGACAGGCCTTTTTCAGTATGGGCTTTTTACAGCAGGAGTTTTTGTCTTGGAAATAATGAGGCTTTATATAGACAAAGCTGGGGTATTCAGAACTGGACGATTTTCTAGCAGTGGAGATTCTATGAGCATGATCTAGTTGTATTTTCTGGTCAGCATAGATTCATCCAGCAGCAATAGTTAAGAGTTCCTCAAAGAAAGGTATCAGATCCCCAGTGCTTTCCACACCTTCAAGAATTCTGCTAAATTTCAGATTGCCCCTCCAGGAGCGATCCTCTTGTTCTTGATCATTTTTTGGTAAGAGAGGCCAGTTGCACTGTATAAAGAGAGATTTTTTTTGCATAGCATCCTCTATACCCCAACATGTGTTTCTGCCTCTGCAGTGTGAATGTTTAAGGCTTCAGGCTTTAGAAGTAATGCCTGCAACTGTGTTTTCGAGCTGCCCCAGTGCTTTTTGAATAGAGCTGATACCTGAAAGAACATCTTTTCCAAAAAACGAATGGTTGCCTCCTGCTCCAGAACTTGTGGAAACACTCACCAAAGTAAAAAAATTAAGGTGATCTTCCAGCCCCATGGCAGTGAAGGGGCCGGAGGCTGAACTTTGTCCAGGTTCATGATGAGAAAGAGGATGCTGAACTGGAACCGAGTTAAATTCAAAAGATGTGCTAGTTTGAAAACTTGAATACCCAAGGGGTGCTTGAGAATGACAAATATTTTGCCAGATTCAGAGGCCCTTGAGTTTTAAATAATAGTCGGCACTGCAGTACAAAATATGGATGAATGATCCTGAGGTCTGCAAATCATCTGTTGTGGAGCCGTGTAAATAGAAGATGCACAGATCTGCTCTTGTACAGTCTCATCTACTTGTATTTATACAACATGTGTGTTCCTCTTTTCAGGAAGATAAAAGAGATATCTCACTGACCACATGTGAGATATTTTTTATCTTTACAGTTGGTATGTCACAATGGATATCTTGACCAGTTGGGTATGTCACAAAGGGTTCTGAATTCATTTGGAATGTTTGGCTTCAGTAACAGTACTAACTGTATTCAAATGCAAATAACTGTAAAATAAAAAATGATAGCATTGTACTGTGAGTACAAAGGTTGTTCAGCACAAAAAGGTCTACAAAATGAGTGGTGTTTCATTTATAGCTACCTTTATTTTTGCTATAATTATCAAATAAACAGCTGAAAATGTATTTTCTTTTCACTTTTTCATCAAACAAATGCAAATAACTTTAAAGCCGAAAAAAGAGAGACCCACAATTGCTGTATAAATCGAATATGACATGGGTGGCAGTGAGACAGTAGAAATATCTCCACTCGCTGTCTTGAACTTTAGATATCTCACTCATGGCTTTGCTACTTGTGGGATATCAAGAATTCAGTGGCAGCTTGTGGAGATATTTCTGCTGTCTCACTCTCACCCATGTCATATCCCATTTATAGTGTATTGAGAAATGCAATTGTGCATGGATTTCCATACACACAAAAAAGTTGTTCTGCTTTAATAGTGATGTACCTACTAATACAGAATGACTTTTTTTTCTGCGTTAGTAGCTATGTTAAAATTCAACCGTCACCAAACAGCACTGTTCATTGGATATGTGGCGGTTGACTAGTCTGTGTGCAAGCTGGCTGTTCAGCAGAGACTTAGGAAGTGTGGGTCTTGAATAAAACACTGCCACAGATCAACAATAATAAGTGATTTCTTTTTCTATTCTCAGTACCTCGTGATTTCCATGATGAAAGGGACCTCTTGAGCTTCGGTCTCAAGGTTCACAGCATCATGGAAACCACTCGGTATGAGAATAGTGTGGTTGTGTACAGGCTTCCATACGCTATCCTATATGTTGTGGCCAGTGATTGTAGTTGAACCTAAAGGCTTTACAGTTGTCGAATATGTTTCTTTGGTCGGGGCATGAGTAATAAACGTTACAATTCGTGTAGTAGAGTCAAGAATAAATGAAGTAGTGGGGACTGTAAAATTAATAGTAACGCATTTCCCCAAATTAAAGTTTGTGCTTTCTGAGTTATACAGTCTTACCTCCTTGTAAATGAGGGAAGAGAGAGCGTCTATAACTCCCATGGCTTGTGATCTACTGTCCATGTCTCTGAGAGCGTTAGTACACTGGGGATAGCAAGGTTTTCATGGCCACAGCTAGGGAAGAATTTGAAAGATTCCATTTCATCCATTTGGACAGAAGCCATAGCATCCACAGGCTGGATAGAAGAAGAAACTGATTCCAAAGTGATATTGTCGATCATGGTTCGCATGGTGGCTGAAGCAGGAATACATTTTCCCCCTTCCACCTGAACAAGATGGCCAGGCAGTGTGGCTTGCTGTATTGGTACTTGTGGAGAAGGTGGTAGGGGAGAAATTGCTGTAGGGAGAGAAACTGACTGTATACCTCCAAAGTCAGTGAGCAGAGGAACTGTAGAGCTGACTGGTACCAACACTGTAGAAGCATGCTCCCTGTTTACTGTTATCGCTTCAACAGGTGTCAAGGAAGACTTGGGGAGGGCAGACCAGAATCACATTAAGAGTTGATGTCTTTGTCTTTTTTGCCTCAAGTCAGAAGCTTATCCAAAGTTTGCTCCACCAGCAGGTCTTTCTTGAGGGCTGTCTCAGAATAGCCATCCATAGAGCAAGGTACTAGGAAAAAGCAGCGGGGACGGGGCGGGAGAGGAGGTACTGAATGGTGCCTGCAAACTTCTGTGAAAATTACACAAAACAAAATATCAGTTTACAATGCTCTGCATTGGGGGAAAAGAACCAGCATATCATCTAAAACTTAAATTACAGATAAAGTATTTGCATACCAAGAAACAGTACTTTATGTATGCATTAACACCCGACAGGGTGGGCAGTATTGGGCAATACCAGACTGCCCAGTGGTGTAATGAGTCCCAATGCCACAGGCGGATGGCCTTATAACCCCTGGATGGTTTGGTATTTTCCAATACTGCCCAGCTTGGAGGGTATTATTGCACTTAGAAAATGGGCTACTTGTAATATTTTTCTGAGATATTTAAGAAATAAAAAGCGATAGTCAAAAACATTTGTAAAAATTAACATATAGTTGCTTTGCTGGCAAAGTAGTCCCTATATTAGTATACTTACTATACTTACCAGTAAAGGGCAGTGAAGTGCTTCACAGTAGTTGAAGTGTACAGTAGGTTCCCTCCTTGGTCTTGAACCATCATCCCCCACCTACCCCCAGTTCACTTGCATTTCATTTTATGTTTGTTTTTGTTTTTGTTCATCACCCCCTCAACTCACTAGCATTTCATTTTTTTGTTTGTTTGTTTTTGTTCCTTGGTGAGACCGTGCTCTAACCCACTCTTCAGGCAGATTTCCATTCCCTTTTCCCCCTTGGATACAGGTGGCTGATAGTGGCAGTGTGATCGGGAAAACAGAATGTAAAGAGTTGAAGATGTTGTACAGGTTAACTGGACCTAATTTTTTTATAAAAAGAAACAGACAAAAAAACAGAAGTTTTGCTGGAGAGGGAGTGGGTTACAGTGTTTACAGGACTGCTGTATGCGAGAAGCACTGATCACACAATGTGCCAGCGCTACTAATATAAAAAAGATTACAGTTTTTTTTCTTCTTTACTGTGCCAGAAAATTGTGTCTAAATGGGTAGCATGTAGTAGCTCAGTCTGCAGCATGTGTTTGTTTTTTGTGTATGCTTCCTGCTGGTGGCAGCTGTTGTGATTTGGGAGCTGGCGCTGTGGGAGCCTTCACCAGTAGCCAACATTAGCATGCTGTGTTTGCAGTCAGGGGTGGCAGTGTCTTTTGGAAAAGGAACTGGCATGCTCTGTGATGGCCCATCGCATCCCTGTGGGCTGCCCCTGGCTTCTGGATTATGCTTTGGGGGGGAGTCAGCACTCTCCTCCCTGGCCATGTCATGGGGGTAAGCCCTGGAGGAATACATGGGGTTGGTTTGAACAGAGATGCATGGGCTGGAGGGTGAGTCCCTCCGAAGGAGGGCCATAGCCGCCTGCCAGGCTCTGGGATGATAAAAAGATAAGAGAAAAAAAAGTATACAATTTTGTCAATCATATCTGTGAAAACAGGTAACAAGAAAAAAAGGAGAGGAGAAGAAAATGGAGAGGGAGTTAATTTGTATAGAGGGGCAAGGGGGATTAACCAAAATTACAGGGTAAAAAAATTTCAGATAATTATCTCTACATCTAGGTAATAAATGAATGTAATTACATGCATTCTTATTTGTCACCGAGTATTCCAATGATTCTTGAAAAAAGGGGAGAAGTAAATGTGCCAGGTTTCTCAGAAACTACTAACTGATGTTGGTATGCCATCTCGACAGCGACACCCACACAGCAAACCCCCCAAAGTGAG
This sequence comes from Neoceratodus forsteri, assembly GCA_016271365.2. Taxonomy (NCBI): domain Eukaryota; kingdom Metazoa; phylum Chordata; order Ceratodontiformes; family Ceratodontidae; genus Neoceratodus; species Neoceratodus forsteri. Next base: position 863,783,315 of record CM057459.1, on the reverse strand, counting down.
ACCCCGACATCACCTGTATTTGCAGTGATGGGTATTTCACTGTGATGGACTTTGTGGTGGTGGGGGGGGGGCATATCTCTAACTCCACCATCTGTGCAACATGGATTAGATATCTCAAGTGGGGTGGGGTGTGGGGGAGACAGCACACTCACATTGCCATGATCGATTGTGGCCATCGGTGTCAGAGTGCTGCCAGTCATTGCGGGGATGCATCGGTGTCAGGGGTGTCGAAGGGTTTTTGTCGGTGTAAGGGACTTCGCTATGCGGGATGTCATGTTGGTGTCATGGATCCATAAAGGTTATATTGCCAGTCTAATAACAAAAGTAGCCAGAGGAGTTTATTGCATGTTAGCATAAGGGATGTAACTGAGGCAGAGGGGAGTGTGGCACCACAATATAAGGGATATATTTGCCAACAAGATGATCAGTTTTCCTCCTCATTCATGCCTAGTCAGTCACTAATTGTATTCAATTTATATATCCAGAACATCATCTGTTTCTCCACAACCTTATTCCAGCCCCCATCCTGAGCTAGGTGATCCATATTTTCAATAGCCCAAAATCAAAGTGAGGCAATGGTGTGTCCCTGTTGGGAAAAATGCTGTACCACAGGGGCACTCTTATACCCAGTTCATGTAGAGCTCTTATGTTCACTTATCCTAAGCTTCAGTGGTCTACATAGTACTTTGAACATGGGCAAGTCAGGACACATATCACTTGGTATGAATTTCAGTTCAAAAATGATTTAATGGGATACTCTGTGTTCCCATTAGGATGGGTGATTTATTTTTTCATTGAAGTGTTACCACAATGACTGCACCTCCCACAGGGGTGCATGCCATGTTCTAAATGTCCCAAAAGTACTTCTCCCCCAGATGGTTCTGGTCTTTTCTGTTCAGAGTGTACTAGCCTATGTTTAAGGGTACTAACTCTTTTTGATGTTATTACGGGTTTGCTCTTAAATTCAGGTATTCCCAGGGGCCTTAAATATCCCAATGGAAATTGATTATTTTTCTAACAGGCTCAGTGTATACTAAAACTTCCAATGATAGCACTATTCTGTCCATTTTTTCAGTCACTTGTTCAGATGTTCTGTTAACATTCCCTTGTTTCATCCTGGCTGCTGCTTGGTTTACTGTTCCCATGTCATATCATCTCGATAAAAATCTCACTGCCATGTTTTGAAATTCAAATTCTTTTTCCTGTTCATCACTATTTTCTACTTACATACAGCCTCTGTGAATAAGGTATGCTATCCTTCAAGTGCTTAGGACAGTAGTTATCTGCATGCATCAGTTTTTCTGTCTGTATCCTTTCTATAGATCCTATTTTTTAGCTTCCCATTACATTTGTAAATAAGTTGATCCGAAAATGGCACTGCATGATCACTGGCAAGCATAACAATTTTCAAATTATCTGTCAAAGAACTTATGTGTTCATGAAACAATCACAAATGCTACATGTGTTCTTTTCCAAAAAAATAATGCATCATCAATGTATCATTTTGTAGCACAGGAAGGATGTTTCTGATAAAAGGGTTAACAAAGGATTTAGAATAAACTGCATCTCAAACATATCCTTATAAAGGTTAGCATGCATGGGCGCCATAGTGTTGCTGTCTGTAACATTGCCCCTCAAAGTGGAAGTAATGTTAATGAAGTATCAATCTAACAAGTTCTGGAAGGGTACTGAAAGATATCATGTCCTCAGCTTAACTTTTTTTTAATCCAGCCTCCAGGCTAAGGATTCCTTCTTCACGTGGTATGGATGTATATGAATCCTTCACATCCCTACAACACAAAATTATATTATCACTCTGCATAACCAAATTAAAGTTTTTCAAATGTGTAAGTACATCATTAGTGTCTACAACGTAGCTGGCCATTTGTTGTACCACTAGATGAGCATAATAAACAAAGCTAAAAATCCCTTCGCGAATGGATTCATTCCCAGATACAGTGGAGAGTGTCGGAGGATTGATGCCATCTTTATACATTTTAGGCAGTCCATAAAAGACTAGAATTGTCAGAAAAGTGGTTTCCAACAGTTCTGTCTGCCATTTTTGTAAATGTTCTAACTCCATTTCCACCTCTATGACCTATTTGATTCTTTCCTGGTGGGCTTGGTGCACTTTATATGCAGGAGGCAGGGGGGGTTCCACTAGACTACCAGAGTATGTCGCCTTAGACATATGCCATGATCAGGGAATCAGGTGGGAGGGGGTTCTACTAGCCCACCAGGGTGTGTTCTCATTTACATTTCACATGGAATTGAGAGGGAGGGAGGGAGTACCACTAGACTGCCAGGGGGATGTGGGTGCTTGTGGATGATGTGCTCGGTGGGCAGGAGCCACCCACGGCCTGCGGCTGCTGTTTTGTACCCTGTAATAAAGCAGCCCACCTGTGGGTGGCTGGGATTTCTTTCCACATTTCACAGGCTCAACCTTGAGACCCCTATGTGGCGCAATGCAGGGCTGCACCAGCATATGCACTGCACATCCCGGGCTGAATATTGGGATGTGCCGCATATGCATGGACACGCCCCCTGCAGCTGCGCCACATACGATTACATTGTGCCCCAGTGCATCGGGATTTGTGCTGCACCAGGCAGCCCTTTCAACATCCTGCTGGGGCACAATGCAGGGTTGCGCCAGTGCAACTCTGTAGTGCCCTGTGCAACCCCTTTGAATATCCGGGCCATAGAATCTAGAAAGAGAACACATAGAACAATGGATCAGATAGAACATTTACAATGAAAATAAAGTAATTTTTAAACTAAAAAAAAGTAGAACAGTAAAAAGATACAACTGTTAGGTAATACATTATAAGGGCACAGTAGCACCCCTATAGTGAGGATTAGTACAGCACTTCAATGTTAAATCCCAATTTTTTACACCTTAATAACATTGGCATGTTTTGATGAGCTAACCCAAAATTTGGTATGCACAGTCATTCTGCCAGTGTCTCAAGATTTGGAAAGTTTTGTGATGGCATCTTGTTTGATTTTGAGATATAAAGTGGTAGAAAACAGAAAAAAAAACATTGTTCCCATTGGTGAACATGGGATTTTTTGCCATCATCTACAGATCAGACAGAATAACTTTTTTCTTTGAATTTGTCAGGGATGATGGGGTCTGTACCATGGATGTGATGTTGGATGGTTTGTTGAGAAAACATTTTACCAGTTTTGAATTATAATGATTTCTGTGATAGCCACAAGACAAGCAGGTAAAGAAAACAGTTCAAACTGTAAGTTTACTGTTCAGACTGTAAATTTACTTGACCTGCTCAGAGAAAATACTGTTTGTGATGTCAGCCATCTTGTTTTTCTAACAATTTGAAAAATAGTGTTGTACACAGCTATTGCCTGACAAGGACAGCATAACACCTGTATTTAGGTTTCAGTGGTTTGCTTAGTTCAAACTTTGTCTTAAAATTAGTATCACTACAGGGCTAAAATGTGTTTTTACTGACAATCATGTCCTCTGTCACTAGCTAAGTAATTACTGTTCAATTTAACTGTTCAAACTTTACTGTTCGAAGAGTAAATAACCATAGGCACTTATTAATAATTCGAACTTTACTGTTCAAATGGAAAATTATATCCTATTGCTGTCCCCATACTGCCCCCCAAATTTCCCTGGTAGTCTAGTGGTCCCTCCCCCCTCCCTTGTTCTTTGATTGCCATCTCTGTTAATAGACATCAAAGCCCTGGTAGTCTAGTGGTCCCTCCCCCTTCCCGTGTTCTCTGATCGCCATCCTGTGTATTTTTTTTTTATATTTCTATTTTCCCCTCCTACGTCCCGCCAGAGCCACACCATTGAGAGTCACCAATTAAGCCTGTCCCTGCCAGTGCTTTATCTGACTTCCCCTGGTCCCTCCATCTAGCCTCAGAACCCCCCTTGGCGAGGTCAGGTGGGGCTAACCCCTGAATCTTGCAGTCTTTGTCAGGGTCCTTGGACTGCAAGCAAGTACCAGCACATTGGGACCAGGCTCAGCACTCCATCTTCCTGGCTTTGGAGGGATTTTTCCCCTTGTTCTGTAGGACATTGTGTGCCAGTACGTCATGACACACACAGATGTCTGCAACTTTCCTCCCACCTTCCACAAAAGAGCTTCCCCTGAAGCTGACTGGTCCCAGGCCTATGTCTGTAACCAATCACACCTCAGTGACTCCAGCTTGCTGTCATGCTCCCAGCCTCTGCCAGGGGTCACTGCTTACTGGATTTAAAGGCCCTCCTTACCCCCCTGGAGAAGGTGAGCTGTCGTCAGATGCTCCAGCTTTCCCCCCCAGCCAACCCCCGGCAGTGTTAGTAAATTCCCAAACCCGGGTCACCAGCATGGAGTGAGGTATGGCATCCAGTGCCTCAACACTCAGAGCCACTGGGCTGGCTCCTGTATATTGCTTTTTATTACCTAGTAGTCTAGTGGTCCCTCACCCCTCCCAGTTCTCTGATCACCATCCCATGTATTGCTTTATAATTCCCATTGGTAGTCCAGTGGTCCTTCCCCCCATTCCCTATTCCCTGATCGCATCCCATGTATTGTGTTTTAATTCACATTGGTAGTTCAGCGGTCCCTCTCCCATTCTATGATCCCTGTCCATGTATTGCTTTTTATTCCCTGGTAGTCTAGTGGTCCCTCTTCCCTCCCTTGTTCTCAAATCACTGTCCTGTGTATTGTGTTTATTCCCTTTTAGTCTAGTGCTCCTTTCCCCCCTCTCCTGTTCTCCCATCACAATCCCGTGTATTGCTTTTTATTCCCTGGTAGTCTAGTGGTTCCCCCCACCTCCCCTCTTCTCCAGTCACCATCCTGTTTATTGCTTTTTATTTTCTGGTAGTCTAGTGCTTCCTCTCCTTCCCCCACTTTCCAGTCACCATCCCATGCTTCCCATGATGTTTTGCATTATTGGGGTATGTGTAATTTGTGTTTTCTATAAAATGTGGCTTTATGGTCAATATCATCTGGGATAACCTATGTCCCAGTCCATTTGCTCTGGGGTTCTTTTGTACATACCGTGTATTGCTTTTTAATTCCCATTGGTAGTCCAGTGATCCCTCCCTTATTCTCCGATCGCCATCCCATGTATTTCTTTTTATTTCCTGGTAGTCTAGTGGTCCCTTTCCCCTCACTCGTTGTCTGATCATCGTCCCATGCATTGCTTTTTAATTGTCATTTGCAGTACAGTGGTCCCACCCCCATTCTCCAATCTACATTCAGTGCATTGCTTTTTATTTCCTGGTAGTCTAGATGTCCCTCCCCCTCCCCCATTCTCCCATTGCCATGTCATTGGTAATTCAGTAGTCCCTCTCCCCTTCTCCATTTTGCAATTGCTGTCCCCATGTCCCTGGTGTCTAGTGTCACCCCCCATTACTGCCTATACCTGAAATGAAGAAATATATCCATTGATGTTTTTTTTGCCTGCAAGAAAAAAGGTCCCTCACCGATTCACCCTCCCACCCCTTCCTCAAACTCAGCACACACCACCCTATACCCATTTGTACATCCCCACTCACCCTCACTCACCTGAACAGGTCCAAGGTTTGAGATCTACTCTTTGACTGAAGACACGTCTTGCTGTTGGAACCGATGACTGCAATATTGCAAACTAAGGTAAATGTAGTTCAATGTATTTCAATGGGGGTTTCAACTTTTATGCATAACAGCCATTTTTTAACATTTTAATCACAAATGTTCAACATGGCCTTTTGGGGACCCCATTTCACGAACAGTATGACTGTCATTTTGCAACATCCACCTGAAAGGTGATTTTGTGGTCAGTTGGTGAATTCATCTTTTGGGTGGGATTTGATGATTTTTCCTGATCGGCTTCTTGAGGTGGGGTCATAACAAGGCTAAGTTAAAAATTTGGGGTCAAAATATGTAAAAATGTCAGCATTATGACCATTTGTTGCAATTTCACTATGCACGTGCATAACTTCAGAAATTAAAAATATTTTGACCCAAAATGTTCTACTTTGACTTCTTATTACCCCATCAAATTCATGTCACAGCTTTAATTGTTCAAATCTTGGTCAAAATTTATTTTCGCACCTGTAGTGTGGAATGGCATTGCAGTTGTGTGGAATTACGTTTTGACGGGGATTCAAAAATTTTCAGTACCTGGTACATGAGACGATGGGGTAATAAGACATCCAGTCTGACAATTTGGTTACTGTTGTCCCATGAATGGAAGTGTAGGGCACTTCCATATATATATATATATATATATATATATATATATGGATAGATAGATATATTGGGTGGGTCTAAGAGATATTATGGATATTTGGATATTCACACAATGTATTTGCACTTTATGTATTTTGAAAAGCATATATAGTGTGTATAGTTATGTGCCTATTTTTTGTTTATCTTTCCTGCAACTACTTTTTTCTTTAATAAAAAAACAGCATTTGCATTACTGTTCATTCCCTACTTGCTTGGGCCCCCTCAACAAAATAGAAAATGAACACCCACATTAAAATGCATCAGCTATTGCTACTTATCCTGTATCAGTCTGCTCTGCTACTGTTGATCAAACAAAACACCATGTGGTACAAGTCCTCTCCTCAGTTGTACGATGTGTGGGCTGAGGCTCCCCACCCCAAAAGACACAAGAAACACCCGTAAACAGTTAGTCTGATATTGTTTCATGTCCTTTATCTTTTCTCTTTCTTGTTGCCTCCATGTTGTGTCAAAAAACATCACTTGCTGTGAACTCCACAGGACATTCACTGTCTGCCCCCACACCAAAACAAGCATCATTTACCTCCCAAACTATCATACTAAATAGCTTTGATGAGCTTTGGTTTGGAGTAAAGTAGTGACTTACTGTATGTAGTCATCGCCTGTTATAAGACTGAGCAATTCATCATGGCACACAATAATCACAGAGGCACCCATGACATCGGGCAGTATCACTTTCACCTCCCTTCCTACATTTCATACCAACATTATTCTGTGCTAGAGATGTCACAAAATAAAATTTCACAGTTGAAATTGCCATGAAATCAGCAATTTTATTGCACAAAATATTTCACAAAATTGGTAAATTTCACCCAAAAATGGGCAGCTTAATATATAAATTAGTGGAAAAGGGTCAATAATAAATAAAATGACCAATCCTGACTCCCTGGTGTCTAGTGGTCCCACCCCCCACTGGCTGATCACCAGCCCAGTTCTCAAATTGAAAAATCCCCCCCCCTCCGTGATCGGTCAATTTCCCCATCCTGGTATAATAAAAAAAATTCCTCATCCTGACTCCCTGGCATCTAGTGGATCCCCCACCCCCACCCAGTCATCAGATTGTGCCCCCCACTGTACCCCAAGTGAGCCACCGGCACAGCCCTCCACTCACCTCCACAGCTGGCAACCCGACTGAGCACTTCAATGGATGAGCACGTGCTTGTACAACCATACACTCATTGATTCACTGTTCAGTGGGTGGCCAGCCATGGAGGAGAGTGGAGGGCTGTGCTAGTTGCTGCTCAGGGTTGGAATGTGGGAGAGTGGGTTAGTAGGATTCTGCCTGCAGGGGTGAGGATGGGGGGGTGCACTAGACCACTAGGGATTTGGGGTGCTTCAGGAACTCGGGATTGGGTATGGGGGGGTCTACTGAGAATGTGATTTGTTTTTTCTAACAATACGAGGGATCATGGTACTTCAGGGGCTAGGGATCAGAGATGGGGGTCTACAGAGAATGTGGGTTTTGTTGTGAATAATAGGACACTGACATGATTCTGTCAGGAGACACTAGCAGCCAGTTGTCCATGGAGGGCCTTAGTTGGTGAACTGGAGTGTAACACACAAATAAATCTCCAGTACAGTGAGGACCCAATCCATGCTGGACTCTCAAAACCAGTAGCAGCTCTTTGAAGCAAAATCCATCCTTTATTAGGCAGTCAATGCAATGTCTTAAATACATGCAAAATATGCTTCCAAGGGCCCTTGCCTGTTATTAGCAACATGGCAAAAAATGGCTTTTAAGCTTCAAAGATGACCCTGTATACACAAGAGGAATGCACTAGTGTGGCCGGTCATCAGTAGCGGGAAACAGGCTATGCATTCAGCTAACTGTTGGAGACTGAAGAAACAAATTTTGACAGCAATTCATATCTGATGCTCAAACGTCAGCAACTGATTCAAGAAAACACCTAGGCTATGTGCCACCTTAACAACACCCAATCCCTTACCATTTATTGTAAAGAGGACATGATGGGTGCAGTTGTAGCTTCAGTTGTAACACAAGGGGCTCTGCATCTCTTGTATTGCACAATATCTCACACCTTCCCTTAGGGCTGCTCATGTTTTGTATTGTGTTTCTTGTGAATACACCTAGAGATGAGACACCCACGAGATGCAAAATTTCACCCAAAACAGCAAAATGTCACCCACAAGCAGCAATTTTTGTTGTTTTATGGGTGAAATTTTGCACTTTGTGGACAAAATTTTGGATTTCTCATCCCTGAAAATGGCCAAATTTCACAAAATATTTTGCGGAGCTAAATTTGGCAGTTTTGCACAACACTATTCTGTGCTGAGCACATGGAGTGTGACTTGCACTGTCTGCATAAATATGTAGTCATGGTATTGTCTCACTCAGACTGACAAATGTACTGGCAAACAACAGCCTTAGAGGTATCCACTAACAGAGTCTGTCAAGATCACTTCACCTCCCAAAATGTCAGTGCAACAGTGTCACTGGCACTGGGGCAATGTGTGGTGCACCTGGTGCAGCAGTTTTGACAAACAAACTCAATACCATATTTATATGTACTCACAGCGTGGTTAACAGTGGCAGTACCCTGGAGAAATGCTAGTAGTACTTGTTACGATTTTGTGGACACTGGAAATTCAACTGAAATAAAACTTATGTGGAACAACAACAACAGGCACTACACCATGAAACAGAAAAATCAGCCAGTGTGGCTTCACAAGATGTCATCATAACAGGATACTGCATGGCATGACTTGAGTAATGTGATGTATGTAGTACTCATTTATGCAGTAGTGACAGAAGACATGCTAATCATACTGCTCTACTATAGCCTATAGGTTAGCATGAACTGCAGTACCATACCACAGAGGTTTTTTTACTGCTTCGGTACTCTGACAGTGATGGTATCCTCTGACTTTAACATATCACCTCTCCTTCCACCATTGCACAGGTTAGTAGAAATAATTTGTGTTTTGGTCTACTAATGAATTCTCTTGCCTTGTCTTATTAGTATGAAGACACCATGCAACAATTATTAGGTTATCGATATGATATCCATTCCCCAGTTCACCACTGCCTCTCCTCTGATGGTGCTGGAGTCAGCTACTTTCCTGCCTCCTCCATTCCCTCTCTGACATGTTTTCCTCCTCCCACCACCCCCCCCCCGAGTCCCTGGCTGCCTTGAGTGAACAACAGCAAATGTGTCTTCCTGCTGCCTCTTGTCCTTCTCTCGCACCTGGACATAAGCAGTGGCTCAGCGTGCCATTCCCGTTTGTGAATTTCTCAATAAGTGCATTAATGTACATGCAGGCATCATGCAGCACTCAGTTCAGTGTGATGATGACCTGTCATTATTCTACTCAAAGTGCCCTGCACACCATTGGTGCTGCTATGCATGACTAGTTAGTTCTGGCCATTCTACTGTAGACTCATGTTCAGGAAATCACTGTGTTCATTTGCTGGACAACTTTCCTTTGCATGTGCACATGGCATTATGATTATATCCCCTGCCTGGTGCCTCATCATCAAGTGGCCCTTTGGAGGGGGTATGACTCAAGGTACAGTTTAACACTGTTTATAGCCTCCTAATCTGTGTTTTTGAACCTGCTTCTAGATCTTAAGACTTGCCTGACAGGGCCATATAATTGATAAATGTCTACTGTTTCTAAAATAATTGTTCATAAACTGTTATGCTGCTTTTTCCAGGTTCATACCTTGGATTACAGTACGTCTGCTGCTGCTGCCATAATGATTTCACCCTCCTCTGAGCATGGACTATGGCATGGACATCTCAAGAAGGTATGTAAAAGATCTCTTTGTAATAAACTGAATTTATTTGATAGGTGACTGAGGTGCACTGCCCAAGCTCATTATTACAGCAGGATGCCAGCAGGAGTAATGACTGGCTGCGTTACCATACTCTAGAAGTGGAGGTGGTGTTAACCTCATGAACACCTTTTCTGAGACTATCATGGTTGCAGTTTCAGACAAGTATGTGAGTTGTTAGGCAGTATTTCTTCACTGAGGGTGTTGTTGGATGCAAGTAACAGTCCTCCAGTGTGGATAGCGTTGCCACCTGTCTGGTTTTAGACAGGATAACTCCAGTTGTTAGGGTCCTTACACGGATATCCCTTCATCAGGTCTAGTGTCACTTAAATGTAGTCTGTTTTTTAGCTCATGTTCAGGGGGATCATGACACTTACAAATGACAGTATCAAATCATGTAATGTTTTGGCTGCATGTCCAGGTTACCATGAAGTTCTTCTGTTTCTATGTGTTCCTATGTGTTTGTGCAATCTCTGAATGATTTTCTTTTCAGGTCTGTCAGTGGAACTCGTTAAGGATGCTGCTCCTGCCTGCTGTTGCTGCTGCTGCTGAGATCCCATGTAGTCCGCCATCCCTGTGACTTCATGGTGTGTCCATTACAAGTGCCCAGCTAAGTACCAATGTTTGTTACACCTTGCATATTTTTTTTTCAGACAGGTTATTATATGGGAATGGGATAGATGTATATTCAGACTGAAATCAGGGCAGGTGAGTGTGTTTGGGTGAGAACTGTCTTAGGTGCAAACCAGTTGTGAAGACAGATTAGGTAATGAGAGGATGTTCAGACTTGGTGGACCAGCCTCCCAGGCAGTATGCCTTTGCTAACTAATGCAAAGTTTCCCTTGAGTTTGTGCAACTCTCTATATGTTTTTTTTTTCAGGTCTATCCATTTAAGACTTTAAGGATGCTGTTGCTGCCTGCTGCTGCTGCTGCTGCTGCTGTTACTGATATCCCAGTGTAGTCCACCAGCCATTTGGCTTCATGGTGTGTCAATCACAAGTGCCCAGGTGAGTACCACTGTTTTTTACACTTTGCACTTGTTTCAGACAGGTCATTATACGGAAATGGGATAGATATACATTCAGGCTAACATCAAGGCAGGTGGGGGTGGGTAGGTGGGGGCAGCCTCAGGTGCAGACCAATTATGGCGGAAGATTAGGTAGTGAGAGGATGTTCAGACCTGGTGGGCCAGGCTCCCAGGTATCCCTCTGCTAACCAATGCCATGTTTTCCTTGTGTTTGTGAAACTCTCTGCATGATTTTCTTGTCAGGTCCATCTGTGTAAGGCTCGATGGATGCTGCTGCTGCTCCTGCTGTCCTGATGTAGTGTGCCAGGCCTGTGGCTTCATGGTGTGTCCATCGCAAGTGCCAAGGTAATTAATATGTTAAATCATAATCTATTGTTAACCTTCTTCAAGCATTGGTTTCATTAGCTCAGTTATGGCACAGTACGTGGTACATTTATATCATTTCAAATGTATATCACTGAAAAGCATTTCAGCGATATACAATTGTCAGTGACCCAACTTCTGGTTAAATTAAGTGTTTTTGCTGGGGAAGGCTACACCCCTGCACCCCTCAAGACCCCCTCACAGGGTTCACCCTCCACCCCTTACTTAAGATTCTCAACTCCAGGAGGGTGCATGTCGAGGAGGGGGCAAAATTCTGTGGTGGAAAAAAAATACGCAGCCACAAAAGACTATCCCCAAGCAGGTCCTGAACCCAGTGCTTTCTGAACCATAGCCAACCACCCTCATCACTACACCACAGGGCTGGTTTGATTGTAGCAGGCTCACCTTCCCTTCTAAACCCTCCCTCCTATCCCTCCTCTACAGCTCCCCATCCTTCCTCTTCCGGTCACTCTAGGTGCTATACCATCGCTACTGTTGCAGGGTAACTGATGATGATAGCACTATAAATGAGTCACTGTTTCTACAGTCACTCATTTGTAATCACTATCATCACAGGCTACTGCACCAGGGTGAGCTGGTGTAGGTGTATACAAGGTGAATATACAGTTTCCAATGTAATATGACAGTGTATTTTCTTTAAGACAGCTTTATCTCCAACTGACTGGGGTTGCAGCCCCTTTAGCAAAATTAATAAACAAAAAAAAAAGACTCCTGTCCGGTGTTCCAACTAAAATAAACACTCACTGCATCTGGTTACCAGCTACCCTGGTTCCCAGCCTTAATGCCATCACTTCAAACTCCACAGTCCTTTCCAACAGTCTCTGTCTGCAGCTTGAACACACCATTTGCAGCACTGCTTCCTGCTTTTGCCAGGCCTCTCTCTGACTAGGCAGCTTTTATACACTGCCCCAATCAACACTGACTGCAGCTGTGTTTGATTAGTTCTCTACTTGGATGCTTCCAGAACTTTCTGTGTTTAATTAGCTCCTTTCCTTGTAAGCAAGCTGGGCAGCCTGAGAGTGGGTTCCAAGGTGGTACACTGGGTTAAAAATTGGCCAAGCAACAGGACACAGAGGATGCTAGTGAAACAAACTGGGCAACCTGGGAGTTGTCCCAGGGTGGTAACCAGGGTCAAAAATTGGCTGAGAGATGGGATACAGAGGGTGGTGGTGAATGGAGTTCAATCCAAAGAGAGGGGGGTGATCAGTGGGGTCCCACAGGGATCAATGCTTAGACCAGTCCTATTTAATGTATTCATGAGTGATATTGCAGAAAGATTGGAAAGGAAGGTATGTCTCTTTGCAGATGACACAAAGATCTGTAAGAGGGTAGACACTCCAGTAGGGATAGAGAAAATGAGAAGAGACCTAAGCAAGCTTGAGGAGTGGTCAAGGGTGTGGCAGCTTAGATTCAATATAAAGAAATGCAAGATCATGCACTTGGGGCACAGAAATGCAGGGGGAGGAGTACATGATGGGGGGTACTGAGAGCCACATATAACCAGAAGCAGAACACAGGGGGCCCTCATGGTGCCTTTCCAATGCACAGCTCTCAGACAGAGTGCCTTTTCCTACAGAGCCCCTCTTTGGCTTAACGAGGTACCCAAGTCCATTCGGAACTCCACTAGCCTGTATGGCTTCAAATCAAACCTTAAGCACTACCTGACCTCCAGCTCTGTGTGCACCTGCTTCTCCAAAAGCTGATAGACTCTGGATGACCAGGTCTTGCTCTGCTAACAGCAACTAATCTCAGCACAAGACAGAAGCCACCTTCCCACACGTTCCTTGACAATGCCTCTGAATCACTCTAAGGGGGCTGCTCCTGTACACCCCCCTCCCCCCGTCTCCATGCTAGAATGGGTCTCTGCCTCACCAGCCTTAGCCCTGCCTCCTTGACCACTTTTATTAGAGGCCCCCTCCTCCCCTACCAAAATCCTGTCCTTACTGATCCTCTGCCCAACCTAACCTAACCTCTAGTGCCTCTGCACCTTACCTGCACTTGTAATCAACTAAAGTTGATGTTCATATGCTGTATAGTGTTTTACATGTCTAAGAAACTCTGTAACCTTTTCCTGACTGCTGTGCTGTTCAGTGTCTCAAATGTCCTAAAACTCTGTAACCTTCTTGATTGAATGTCTATACTCTGTTCACATGACGTGGAACCTTTGTAAAACAGCCTTGGCTCAAAGGTTATTTTCTGAATACCAAATAAATAAAAATAAAATAAACAGGAAAGAGACCTGGCAGTAATTATATCTAATGACCAAAATTTTGCCAAACAATGTGAGAAAGTCATGAGGAGAATCAGTGGCATGCTACGGTGCATAGGAAGAGGTATCTCCAGCAGAAGGAAGCAGGCGGTGATGCCATGGTACAGAACATTGGTGAGACCTCATCTGGAGTACTGTGTCCAATTCTGGAGGCTGCATCTCCATAAAAACATTGACAGAGTAGAAGCGGGTCAGAAAAGGGTGACAAAAATGGTGCAGAGGCTGCACCAGAAGTCATATGAGGGGAGACTAGGGGATCTCAATATGTATTCCTGGGAAGAAAAGTGGGAGCTGGGGATGTGACAGAAACTTTCAAATACCTCAGAGGTATAAATAAGGTACAAGAGAGTAGCACCTTTCATTAAAAGAAGGTGTTCAAGAACTAGGGGCCATGATATGAGAATAGAAGTGGGTAGACTCAGGGGTAGCGTGAGAAAGTATTGTTTTCATGGAATGGGTGGTGGATGCATGGAACAGCCTCCCTGCACAGGATGTGGGGATGAAAATGTTAGGGGAAGTCAAAAGTGCATGGGACAGGCATATAGGAACTCTAGGAGTAGGAAAGAGAAGGTAAGCCACAGATCATTTAGAATCTGTGGTAAATGAAACATGTAGGGAAAATGGGTGGTTCTTATTTGCCATCAAATTCTATGTTTCTATATACCTGGATGCTTCCAGAGCTGTCTGTGTTTAATCCTTTCAGGATTTCTACAAAGGGAACAAAGCTTTATTCATACTACTGCTGACATAAATTACATATAGAATAAATGATGGGTAAGTGTGTGTACAAGAACATTTTTTATTTTAGTTTTTGGTCACCGGGTAAGGCCCACTAGGCACAAGTGCCTGTTTTCAGGGGCGACCTGGGAGCACTGGGCGGTTAAGTGACTTGCTCAGAGTCACACAGTATGCAAGTGGAGGTTGTGAGAATCAGACTCAGCTCTGGTCTGCTGGATGTATCAAGCTCGTTCACACCTCATTCCTCTAACCTCTAGGCTATATTGCCAGGCCTAAAATAAACCTAACGAGTGAGCTAACCAGATCATAAAGCCAAGAGCCTGAAGGGTGACTGGTTTTATGATTTGGTTGGCCCCCTTGATTAGTTTATGTCATTGTATGATGCACTTACTCATCGTATTTATTTTATATTATAGATTAGGATGGTTACTGTTAGCATTAATCACAATTATGTCAACAGGGAAAAGGCATACAGGAAAATAACTGCTAACCACTTCTAAGGAGGAAAAGTCCTATCCTGTATTATACAGAAAATAACTAATAGATGACAGTGTGTTATGAAGTTTTTTACACACCAAGGTGTGTGAGACCCATAAACCATTGAGAGCGAAGCTCAAGAGGTTTATTAGGTCATCACACATTGAGGCTGTGTAAAAAAACTTCATAGACACACAGTCATCTATTTTTTTTTATATATAATTACTGGTGCACGGAGTCAGTTGCTTGGTCAGCCCCTCTGCTCTGAGTACACGGGAACACATACACGCACACACACACACACTCTCTCTTTCTTTCTCTCCCCCTCTGCAGTAGGGACATTTTTTTTTTAAATAAAATTGGCACATTTCCAGTACAGACATTCTTTTCCTTTTTCGAAAATACAATTACAGTTAGGAACTGCAACCATGCATAAGTAGCACTGTAGACAGTCAGCTGTGGCAGTTCCTGGTTGCAGTTGCTGTCTCCCTAAGCTGACGTACACCAGGATCAACTTGATACATTCAGGCAGGATTAACTGGATAAATAAAGATAAAATAAAATAATACACAATAAGATTGAAGGCAACTTAATGCTGCTCCTTGCTAAGTGAGAAACTGAACTGCCATGTCTGTTAAGGTGTTCGGCCTGCCCACACACAGAATATTAGCCAGTGAGGTGGCGCGCTATAAGTGAGTGACACAAAATGCTGTATTATACAATGGAGTAAATCGAATGTGCCAAATGCTGCATCCTGATTGGTTGGCTGGTACCTTTCCCAGCATGGTAAATCCTTCAGTGTACCCACGGGAAAAAGTGCCAGCCAACCTTATCTTGTGCCAGTCCAGTCGCTTTCACTTTAATCGAAACTGCCACCATTTGTCCTGTCGCTGCTTCACTAAAACACTGTGGTAAATATTTAAAAAATGACATCCTCCTTCCAACCATACAGACCTCAGTTAGTTACAAAATATCTAAAAAAATGTAAATAAAACAACATTTGCCATTGCATAATATCAATTTATCCCTCCAGGGTGTGGGTATACTGGAATGGAGGACTTAACACAACTGGTGTGGTTCGGTCACTCGGCTGCGCCTCGTGGCGAATCACACCAGCCATAGTAAATCCTCCAGTATACCCACACCCTGAAGGGATAAATTACTTAAATAACCAGTTCAACTGGTCATTACAGTGTTTGAAACACAGATTTACTCCGTGTGAGAAAGGGAGTCACCAGTAATTATGTCTACCTACCACGCTGTCACATTATCATAGCACTAGAGGGGTGCGTGTGTGTGTGTGTGTTCATGCATGCGTGTATGCATGTGTGTTTGTGTGTGTGCATGCTTTGTGCTGTCATGTTAATAAAACCATTCTTGTTATTTCCTGTCTGTGCAGGGCTGGTCTGCAGTTTTTGATGTAGATGATGATTTTTGCTGAAGGCCATCCCCAGTCTACTGTTCTTCTTGGTCTAGATCCATGTGGTGTTACTGCTGTACAACCAAATAACTTAACCATGGGAGTTTGATGTACTCTTGCTGATGCCACTGATGTTACATGCCCCTATTCCTGCTCCTCTGACCATGTGGTGTTGCTGTGACCACAAACCAGACCCTCGTTTTTGCACTTCTGGACAGTAACCCTCACAAAAATTGCATTGATCATGTGTATACCTATATATGATGGATCAAACAACATGAAGTTTAGCCTATTGGAATTTGTAATAATGTGAGCCTCTCCGTCATGACTCATGCATCACAAGTAACAGAATGTGATGTTCTCATTTGCATATGATCTGAATGCAACAGATCACAGTAAAGCAATAATCTATACAATCACAAACATCAATGTATAAAAACAATTGTGTGGCAGTAGCACATTACTGCCCATTACAAATAGTACCCCTGGACATCAATGAGAAAGACTGCACGTGCTGCTGCTTATACCGTCCTCTCTTATGTACTTCTGTATGATGAAAATCGTTGTGCAACTCCATGCAATACACTTTAAATTTACTTCTGAAACCAATCCCAAAGCTCCACAGCAGTCCAGTCTGCACCACCAAAGTGCCTCCATTTCCATCCCCACACGAGGGTCCCTCTGACTCAGTCACTCCCATCATGATCTTCATCACCCCTGCTGTCAAAATCAGCATCCCTTCCAGTGAGTCATGTTCTGTACCTGAACCACCAGTACTGTAAAATTTGAAAGAGGGATTGTAAAAGAAATCTGAAGGTGAATCAAACAACAGTCAGACAATATGTTCATTGAACTTTTGTCAATGTTCACACCTAGTGAAGAAACCCATGACAGGTAAGTCTTGTGTCAACAGGGAAGTGTTTATATTAAGAAAAAAACAAGTTATAAAAAGAACAAATAATTACAAACAAGAAAACAAAACTATTTACATAACAACAACAACAAAAGATTCAGAGCTATTTACAATGTTTAGCCATAAGTGCTCTTGAACAGCTTTCAGCAGTCTCAGTTGCCAGCTAATGGCCTATGATGTGGCCTCCCCCAGTGGACAGTTTTTTAAGTAGCCACAAAATGTGTTACTGGCTGGCCCAGAGTCTTGGTTGTCCAGTCTGTAGTGACAGCACCTTTTTTTTAATGTTGTTTTTTATGTCTGTGTGAATGGCATGGCTCTCCTCCTGCAGGGTGGGTGCCAGGGGTGGTGGGGTGCATTCCTGAGCAGCAGGTGCTGCAGCTGGCACTGGCCTTGCCACTGTTTCTTTCTCAGAGTGCTGCTGTTGCTTCTTCCTTGCTCCCAGCCTCTGCAGCTCCCTCTGTATCTTCAGCACACCATTCTTTGACCGTGTGCTGATTGTCTTCTGCTTTGCCTCCTCGCTGCACTGTGGGTGTGGCACCAGTGGTAGTAGTGTGTCAGTGTTATCTGTAGTACAGAAAGAAAAATGCAACTTGAACAAAATGCACTATGCAAATGTCAAGTTAATGACATCAGTAATTGAAGTACATTACTCTGTCCACTGTAATTTTACTGTACCATAACCCTTTGCTGATAGTTTATAGCCTCTATCATTCACCTACCCTCCTTGGTCCCTGCTGTACAGTATGTGTACCACCCCCACCACATCCCAGAGAAGTAGGGCAAGTGTAAAGCCCATGTGTATGTGAAAGCTGAGGTTTAACTGATGTTTCAGCACCCACATGCTCCTCTAGGCTGTCCCCTCATCAGCACCTCCACCACTGTCTCTCTAAGGTGTATTATCCATTGTATAACCCCCCACTTACATCCATATACCTTGTGTTGTGTCACCCCTCCACCTATGTGGTTCTGAACATTTTACCATCATGTTTATCCCTTTCTGGAATGGGACTTTGTCTGCCAAGTGTATGTTTCCCGCACAGAGCACGAACCCTCCTTGCCAGCCTGTGGTGACTACATGTCTAGTGGACCAACTTGAGCCTCATACAATGTGCGTGGTTAAGTGGACCCTACTCATTTAGGATACTAAACAGAGTATGCTGCAACATATACAGCGTGTATATATCTCTCCTCAAAAGGACCCCATAACTGGACATTGGACACAGTGTTGCACTCTGTATGACATGTGGTGGTGTCTGTCATAGGTTGTAGCATGTGTCTGATATAGAAAATGAATCAGCAGTAGGCATTAGTCACGGGCAGCTTCAAGGGGAAACAAACAATGCACTATTGATATACTATGACAAACATTGATCATGATGATGAATTTATCAACAAGTGGTTATGTCAAACATTTTACCACAATACATGACTGACATTGAATGACATGAAAATGCTAGGGGGTTTGCAAGTGAAGTGATTCAGCTGTGATGAATGTGCATGGTGCATCCAGCAGACCTGGGTTTGATTCTCTCTCCATGCAGAACAAATATGTGTGATTTCCACATGCTGATATGTGGATGTTTTGTAATGCAGTTTACGAAAGTTCTGCAGTTCACACTGGGATACAGTTTACAACATGCAGAACTATTTTACTGCAGGAATGCGTAATACATAAATACGTAATGTGCTGAAAATTTCAACACAGCCGTGAGTTTTTGGGAATCATTCTGCTATTTACCATGATGTGCAGAATAATATGAGATCTGTGGAGTCAGAATTCTGCCAGAGTGAGTGTGGTGGCAGATAAATACACATTTATTTTCATATCATTCCACCTTTCTAGATAAACTGGGCAATCAGTTCTGCAGAAACATTTTTTAAGGAATTTAATATAAAAATGCACAGTACATACAAAAATCATGCAGTTCTAATTTGGAATTCCATGAAAGTTGCCAAAATGATTTCTGAACTTTCGCAGAAATGAAATTCCAACTTTCAGGGAAATTCTGCTAGCAGAAGATTTTTTTTTTTTAGCATACCTCTTGTTCAACGTTACTGAAGGAGGGGAAAGTCAAGGGAAACAATGGAAAGAAATAAGCCACAGACTGAGTGGTGAACACTGAAAATAGACTGCCTCATTTGTTTCACTCGCTCCAACAGATATGGGGCATTCCCCAATTGGAGTTCTAGAAATACCTCCAACTCAGGGATGCACTCCGCCATCACCTGGACCCCCCCTCCCAATACAAGGTACACCATCAGCCCTACAACTTTGGTTACTACACCCGAAGGGCCTTGCAGGGTGCATATATGCCATTCCCAGAGATACACACTCTTCCTAATCTGAGGAATCAAAACATAAATGGGAAAAAATGCTACGCTACCACATTCCCTCTAAGGCCTGGGAGCAGGCCTGGAGAGACACACACATTTGGATTAAAGATGCCAGGTCTAGACTTATCTAGAATAAGATCACTCATTCCTGGAACAACACTCCAGTGGTTCTAGCCAAGGCTAATTTGCTGGACTCAGATGAGTGTTGGAGATGTCAAGGAGTGGGAGGGGACTTACTACACATTCTGTGGCTGTGTCCATGGACTCAGCAGCTCTGGGCAGAAATACAAGATGTAGCATCCAAGGTTCTGCAACAGCAGATCCCTCTCAGTCCCCTTTTCTTTCTCCTTAGAATTAGAGGGGACCTTCCAAAGTTATCCTTTTATTTATTTATTTAATTTATTTAAGAGTTTTACCAGGAAAGCATACTGAGCGGGTTACCGCTCGATTCCAGATGCGTCCTGGGGGAACATACAAGTGGAAACATTCAAGTGGAACTACAATCATAAGAACAAAGAAGAGTGTACAAGAATACTATTATATTTACATACAGTAGTGGAAAATTGTACATGTTTACAGTTACACTGATCAGGAAGATGTTATGAGAACTCAGTTGGAGGACAGGAGCATGCAATTAATAACCACACAGTGGAAACACATGTATGCAGCTACAATGCACAACAGTAGGATAAATGGTGCATGTAACTATTAACAACAAGCAACAGGTAGCTGAGAACAAGCAACAAAGAAAAATAAAGAGTTATGCACGGTTTAATCTGTAACCCCTACAATTTGCTCAGCAAACATATAAGTTACATAGGGCCGGTGTGCTATGAGCACAACAAGAGGGCCTGAATGGCTTTTATGAACTTAGATGGCTTGCCCTTTTGACCCTTCAAACAAAGAGAGCTCTGCTTTGTAAAATATTCAGTCAGCTGTTATACTGAAAATTCATCCAGGAGCTGGCTGCATTCTTGCCTGGAGTTGCAGAGTCCCAGGCGGGTACCGATGTCTGCTATAATTGTAGAAGATAGCAGCAGCTTGCATGCAGGATCTTACAAAGTGCCAACCTTCTTAAGCAGAGGGTCATGTGATGGAAAGTTTTTCTTCATTTTAGCTAGCACTGCTGCATAAAAAGCTTTTGACTTTTTTATGAAATTTCTTTTTTGCTGTTATCCCAATGATGTCATCAGCATTTTCATCAAGGTAGATCTCTGCACTGGGCCCACATGGATTTCGGTGTCTGGCAGTATATTTCCTTCATCTTCCAGTAAAGAATTACTGGCAGATACAGACTACAGAAATTCAGTGGCAGCAGGTGGCTTCAATATCCTGCTAGCATAGGTCTGCATGGTTTTCATGATGTCATTGTTCAGGTTCATCCGCTGACAGTCCCTGCTCTGCATCTGTACATTGAATTTATGCAGAGGTTCCACTGCATACAGTAAAAAAAAGGTATCCCGGCTTCACCTCATGACTTTGCAGTCTGTCAGCAATGACTTCACTTTAGCTGTGCGCTGTTTAAAGGTCATAAAATAAGACTTCAGAGCAGGCCACATGTCCAACATTCTTTTAATGACCTTGCTCAGGCTTAGCCATCAAGTTGGTGCATGCTTTATGATTTTCAATGGCTCTATTTCAAGAAAAAATGCAAACTCCTTTAACTTCTGCTGGTGATGCGCACTGCTGGAAAAATGACAGTAAATGTCAGATATTAAGTCCTTAATAGGCAGTGCCATTGCGTTCATACCTGATTTCAGGCAGAGATCTGACAAATGGCATAAGCAGCCCATGTCAATAAGACTGGGATTGAGTTCCTTCAGGTGGGATAAAACCAAATTTATTTTGTCAATCATGGCAGCAGCATTGTCCGATGAATATGGAGCCATGTTGCTCTCAGGAACATTGAATTTTTGCAGTGTTTCATGAACACAGTCAAATATTGCTTGCCCAGTTCTGGTTATACAAAGGGTCATCTCCAAGAATCGCACAACATTTCTTCCCAAGCTCTGGTCAAAGAAACCAATCAAAATGACTAGCAGTTTGTCATCCCCCATATCAGTGCTCTAGAAACATAGAAACATAGACTTTGACGGCAGATAAGGACAGCTTGGCCCATCTAGTCTGCCCATTTCCCTACCTACAGGATAGGCGGCAGATCCTAGTTAACCAACAGCCTATTTCTTCCTACCCACCACAAGAATTGCCTTATGTCTGTCCCATGCATTCTTGAATTCTCCCACAGTTTTAGACCCCACAACCTCTGTGGAAAAAATACTTCCTTACATTGCCTCTGAATGCCCCCCATCTTTAAATTGTGTCCCCTTGTTCTTGCATGTCTCTTTTTCTGAAAGATGCTACCCTCTTGGACTTTGTTGATTCCACTGAGGTACTTAAAAGTTTCTATCATGTCCCCCCTTCTCCTTTCTTTCCTCAAGGGTATACATATTAAGCTCCTTTAGTCTCTCCTCATACGGCTTCTCTTGCAGACCCTGCACCATTTTAGTTGCCCTCCTCTGGACTGCCTCTATCCTGTCTATGTCCTTGCGGAGATGGGGTCTCCAGAACTGGATGCAGTACTCCAGATGGGGTGTCACCAACTGTCTGTACAGAGGGGATAACAACTTCCTGTTTTCTGCTGCTGATGCCTCTCCCTTTGCATCCCAGAATACCCCCAGCTCTCCCTACTGCCTTCTCACATTGCTTGCTAACCTTAAGGTCATCTGATATGATTACCCCCAGGTCCCTTTCCTTTTTTGTTGTTGTTACTATCCCCCCCCCATTGTATATTCTTCCCCTGGGTTCTTGTTTCCCAGGTGCATTATTTTGCACTTCTTTGCATTGAATCATAGCTGCCATACTTCTGACCATTCCTCCAACCTTGCCAAGTCCCTTCTCATCCTTTCCATGCCTCCTTGGGTATCAACCCTGTTGCAGATCTTTGTGTCATCTGCAAAGAGGCATACTTTTCCTTCCAGTCCCTCTGCTATGTCACTTATGAAGACATTAAAAAGGACTGGACCCAGTACTGAACCCTGCAGTACCCCACTAGTAACCTCTCTTTCTTCAGAGTGGACTCCATTTACAATTACCTTCTGTGTCCTGTTGTCCAGCCAATGTTTTACAGGCTACCACCCTGGGACCCACTCCCAGGCTGGTTAATTTGACTATTAATCTTTTGTGTGGGACTGTGTCAAATGCCTTGCTAAAGTCTAGGTAGGCCATGTCCACAGCCCCTCCCTGGTCTACTACGTTGGTCATCCAGTCAAAGAAATCTATTAGATTCGTCTGACATGACCTTCCAGCTGTGAACCCATGCTGCCTTGGGTCCTGTGCCCCACTGGCCTTTAGGTACTCAACAATTCTTTCCTTCAGAAGTGACTCCATCACTTTCCCTACCACAGAGGTCAAACTGACAGGTCTGTAGTTTCCTGTCTCTGTCTTGGTCCCACTTTTGTGAAGTAGAATCACATCTGCCTTCCTCCAGTCCTCGGGTACCACACCATCCTCCCATGATTTGTTAAAAAGGGTAGTCAGTGGTTTCACTAGTTCTACCCTTAATTCTTTTGGAATTCAGGGGTGAATTCCATCAGGCCCCATTGCTTTGTCCACCTTCAGTTGTAGGAGTTCTTGCAGAGCCCTTTCTTCTGTGAAAGGACTGGGATCGACCCCCCTATCAAGAGTGCTTCTGTTAATTGGATTAGGTACTTCCCCCTCCTCTTTTGTGAACACTGAGCAGAAATATTCATTCAGTATCCCTGCTTTTCACTGTCCCCTCTGCCCACCACCATTCATTCTATTCAGCCTCACTATCCCTCCTTTGTCTTTCTACGCTCGCTGATGTACCTATAAAAGGTTTTATCCCCCTTCTTAACCGAGTTGGCTATCTTTTCCTCAGTTTGAGCCTTTGCTATTCTGACTCCCCTCTCTGCTTCCTTCTGCCTTAACTGGTACAGCTCTCTGTCCTGCTCCTTCTGTGTTTCCTTATACTTCCGGAATGCTATCTTTTTCTTCCTGACTTTCACAGCCACCTCTTTTGAGAACGATAGTGGCTTTTTCTTTTATTTTGATTTGTTTATTTGCTTCACACAAAGGCTTGTTGCCTCTGTGATGGCAGTTTTGATGATTCCCCATTGCTGCTCCACACCTCCTTCTAGCCTGTTTGCTAGTGCTTTTCTGAGGCACTCTCCCATCTTCATTCATTTCATTTCATTTTTATTAAATGGGTTAGACTATTGAGTAAAACTCATTTAAAATGGTGACCCTTGGTCGTACAATATTATGGTTACAACAATTATATAAATACAGAAAAGAAAGACAAACATACATTAACATACTTAACACAAGAAAACAATAAAACTTATTTAACCACAACAATCCTTCTTTTGCTAACTTGCCAAAGTCAGCCCTCCTGAAGTCCAGTACCCTCACTTTTGTATGGCTTGACTCTATAGCTGAGTTTAACGTGAATCACACTGTTTGATGGTCACTTGTTTCCAGATGGCAACCCACTTCTAGATCTGAGATCCTCTCACTGCCCCCGTTTGAGAGTATGAGGTCTAAGATTGCTCCCTCACGAGTGGGTTCCAAAACTAGCTGTCTGAGGCCTGCCACCTGTAGGGCATCAAGAATGGCCCTGCTCTTGGATGTGGCTGCAGCAAATGTGCTCCAGTTAACATCTGGCATATTCAGGTCTCCCATCAACAGTATCTCCCCTTTCTCTGCCATTCTAAGAATGCCTTCTATCATATCCTTGTCCATTCCCTCCCCCTGACATGGGGGTCTGTACACAACCCCTGTGCGGATTGTGGTGCCCTTTCCAGTCTCCAAGGTGACCCACAGTGCCTCCTCTCCTCCCTGTTTACTCTTTTGTTCAAGTTGCTTTTATCCTTCCTTTACATGAGAGTTACTCCTCCCCTCTTCTCCCCTGCCTGTCTCTCCTGTAGGTTATGTACCCTGGTATGTTAACATCCCAGTCATGGTTCTCTGTGTACCATGTTTCTGTGACTGCTACAATATCCAGGCATCCCTCTTCCATCAAGGCCACCAGCTCAGGGAGCTTATTGCCCATACTACGGGCATTGCTACTCATTACCCTCCATTTCCTGATGGCCTTACTCCTTTTTGCCCCATCCCTGTCCTTCTTGCCCTTATCACTTTTTCCATTTACCCCTGCCCTTCTCCTTATCGACACCTCTATGTTGGTGTTTACTGCACTTACAACCATGATTTTTTTTGGGGGGGGGCTAGGATTTTGCTGCTCCTTTCCAGCGCCTCCCCCCTTGGCTAGTTTAAATGCTTGCCAATGAAGCATTTAAACCTATCACCTAAGATCCTGGTTCCCCTCCTGGACAGATGCAGCCCGTCATGCCAGTATAGGCTTTCATCACTCCAGGTGGACCCCCAGTCCCCAATGAAGCCAATTCCCTGAGCTCCACACCAGTTTTTCAACCACTGATTGAATCCCATGGTGCGGAACACCCTAGCCTCTCCTACGCCATAGATGGGCAGCACTTCCGAGAAGGTTATCGTGCGTGCTACTTGTCTCTGATCTAGGTATGAGCAGAACAGCAATGTGCGACACATTACTGCCACATCCTCTTGGTATTTTGGACCCAAAACATCACGGGCAATGCAGGCATCCTATGTAGCCCCACAGATCATCTTTTTCTCCCCCTCTGCATCCATGCAATATTTCTTCATATACTTCAGCAGATGAGCCCCAGCAGTGAATGACAAGTTGTGTTCAGCCAGTAGTGAAACAAAGGCTAGTTCAACCTCAACAACCTTTGTGTTCCCTAGTTGTGAGGCAAAAATTTCAGTGACCTTTCTTCCCTATGCATGCTTGACACTGTTTGTGCTTTTCTGAATCCATGTGCCTTTGTAGATCATTGCGACCTCCATGGCCAACACTGAGGTTGGTGGCACAGACTTTGCAGAAGGAAAATCCCGGGCCACTCTTGCTCTCCATCACCCAGTCAAAGGATACTTTCCAGCTGCTTTGAAAGGATGCCATTCTTTTTTTCTTCTCTGGTGTTCCATCTGTGAAAAAAAAAGACAAAGGCCCAGATATTCAAAAGGGATGCGCCATGCGCAACAGAGATGCACCAGCACAAGTACGAAAATGCGCCATTGTGCAATATTCAGTGGGAGGCAGCTGCACCATGCAAGTTGAAATGCGCAAGAGTGCTATAGTAATAAATGCATGCTCAACAGTAGTGGGAGGAACCATGAATAAAATGCATAGTGCGATATTCAACAGCATGCGCCATGCGCAATAGAGGAGCTAGCGGAAGTTGCACAACAGCGGCAATGATCCCAAATAAAAAGGAACAAGAGAGAGGTGCAAGAACGCTACAGGGAAGCCAGAGGTGGGAGCGAGGTGACAGGAACAAGGCAGAGGGTAGCAGTGAGCAGGACTGGGCAGGAGCAGGACAGAGCACACCTGGAAACAACTAGGAACAGAAAAGAAGTGGAGATTCTGTGCCACTGTGCAGGAGTCATAGGGAAGTGCCACAGTGGACTGAGTGCAGTGGCAGTAGGCAGGACAGCCAAAGGTTGGAGGTGTAGCCAGCGCAGGAGGAGCATTACAAATGGACAGTGGGGGGAACAGGATAACAGCTGCCAGGGAGGGGAACACCAGCCAGGGACATGGCCAGTGCCACCTTCCAGATGGAGGTGGTAATGAGGGGTGTGAGAAGGCAGGTAGCAGGGGGGCCCAGCCATGGAAGGGTCCATCAGCGGTACGCCCCGAACAGGTGGTACCAAGCCTGCACCACCTTTGAACACTACTCTGACACAGAGGTTGTGGGCCAGTACCGCCTGAACCGGGTGATCCAGAGGCTGCTCTGTGAGCTGTGCAGTGATGAGATGCAGGCACCCACACAGCAAAGCCATGCTCTGTCAGTGGAGACAAAGGTGACAGCTGTCATGTGCCTGCTCGCCACGGGCACCTTCCAGAGACCAACAGGGGACACAACATGCATAACCCATTCGGCTGCATCACGCCTACTCACACAATTCCTCAGCACACTGCTGCCGCATGCTGCGGAGTACATTCATTTCCCCAGCACACAGGTGGAGTGCACAGCACACATACAAGAGTTCCACAGGGTAGCATGTATGCCTGGCATACTTTGGGCCATTCACTGCACCCATGTGGCCATCCGCATGCCACCTGGCCCAGATGGTGTGTCCTACATAAACTGGAAGGGGTATGCCAGCATCAACTGCCAGGTGGTGTGCGATGCCAGGGGGAGCATAACCAATGTCTGTGCCATGCATCCTGGGGGAGCACATGATGCCTTCATCTGGCACCAGTCCACACTGTGCCACAGGTTCGAGAGTGGGGACATCCCCACTGGCCACCTAGTGGGTGAGTATAAACATCACGCAGGATGACATGAGCAGATGTGGGGGAGTGCATAGTCAGAGGTGCCACAGGTACTGGCCTTGACGGCCCATGGCAGAGTGATGCAGATCACCATAATAATGTCCACTCTTTACACACAGCTGACAGTGGCCACCCACTCCGTCCCTGGCTGCTCATACCATACCGGTGCCTCGCCACCCCATCGCAGCTACAGTACAATGAGGCACATGCCACAACACGGAATGTCATTGAGTGGGTGTTTGGGATTCTGAAGGCACATTTCCAGTGCCTGGACATGTCTGGCGGTGCCCTACAGTACAGCCCCTCAAAGGCCTGCGGGCTATTCCTGGCCTGCTGCATCCTGCACAACATGTCCAATGACTGTGGGATAGCCGCAGAGGTTGAAGAGGGGGACAGCAGTGGGGATGATGAGGATGCCGGTCCAGACAGTGATGGGCAGCCACCCACTGGGCAAAGGGACCCCCGCCTGATCCGGATGTCACAGCTGCACCAGGACACTATCACAGAGGAGCACTTCGGCCAACACAGGTAGGTCATGGGGCCATGTGCAAACACCAATGGCAAGACCACAACCCACAGACAGGCATGGATGAACCCCAGGGGTGGATGGAGGCAAGGGAATGGGTCTGAGCATGGAACTGCACACGCTGTCAGGGATGGGCAGGGTCAAACATGACACGCGCTCACACACACACACATACACCACAAGACATGCACATGGGGTAGAAGGTACACCAACCATGAATGCAACCCCTACTCACACACAGGTCCACACATGACCACGCCCAGTGGCCATCACTGTTCGTGTCTCAGACACTGGGCACCATTGCACACTGGTGGACAGCGCAATGCAGGCTTCATCATGCACATACCACAGTGGCCAGCAGCCAGGAGGGTGTGCACAGGGACTGTGTGTGTGCAGGGCTGGGTACCCCACCCATGCATCACATGATACACAACACACTGCACACAGGGCAGTGGAAGACAGTGGCCATGGTGGGAGACAGGTCAGTCATGTGGCACAGTGCCACGGCCACCACGGATGCATGGGAGGCCCTGCCGAGACCTGCCATCCATGTCAGGCTGACCATTGGCCTCATGGGGTGGCACCAACGGTCACCCAGGGGTGACACTGCGGGAACATGACCATGTTCACGCAGGGTTCTGCAGCTCACCGAACATGCCCGCGCCAGGCGTGCTCGGTATGCCCACAGCCGAACCCAGTGTCAACATGGGAGGTGTCGCACGACGCCAGGAATGGGGGGGTGGACATGACACTGCATGGTGTCTGCTGCGCATGGGCAATGAACTGGTTGCCCAATGTGGCCATGACAGCTGTGAATGCACATGTCTGCCTGTCAATGGCAGCGGTCACATCCTCCCACTGCTGGGCCATCTCTGCCAGGAGCAGACCGTGGTCTCTGCTGCGCCGCTCCTCTGTCTGGTGCAGAACCACACTGAGTGCATCCACCGCAGTCACAAGTCACAACTGCTGATCCACTGAAGCCTGGAGTAGGCAGCTGTGCTCATCAAAGAGGTCATCTGCCAGTTCGGCATGCTGTCCCTCGTGGTGTCCTGGCCCTACTGGGAAGCACCCCTTGATGATGGGTGCTGCACACCAGAGTCATGCCGGGGCACATCCACATGAGGTGCACTGCTGCTGCCCCCCCAACACTGTCCCCCATCACCATTGGCTGACTGCTGGCACTGCCCCTCCAGCTGCCAATCACCAGGGCTCACCAGTGCCACTGCAGCAGCTACAACAGCCCCACCTGCCTGGACGCACACCAGTGCTGCCCCACTGGGGCATACAGGCACAGGCTTGGACTGTGATGTCATGCAGGCCTCCACGGTAGCACCACCCACGGCTACGCCCATGCCATTTCCTGCTGTGGGACCATCCTGTGTCCCACACTTATCACTGTCTGGGACATGTGATCCATCATCATCGGTGCCAGATCTGGCACCAGTCCGTGTCCCAGCATGCTGGAGTCCGTGGGTGCTGTCATGCTGGGAGACAGGCAGGGCCTTGTCTGCACCTGCACCACCATCTTCAGTCCAGACAGACAGGCAGGTATGCGGTGGTCCTGTCCCTCGGATACCTGTGGAGGTGGATGGGTGCTCCTCCTTGTCCAGGGCATCACCCTCGGTGGACACACCCACCACCACTGACCCATATAGATGCTCAAGAGCTGTAAGGGAAAACAGTAGTGTTAATGTCTCTGCCCTACTCTGTGGCATTCCCCCCACCTCCCACACAGTGACAACACAGGACCTACCATGCAGTGATGGGCTGCCACCCATCTGGAAGCCACCACCAGGAATGCCCTCTATGGCACAATGTCGCATGCTGCCAGCCACCCGCTCCTCCTGTGGTGTTAGGCGTGGCACATCCGGCTGTCCACCACTGGTTGCAGCATGTGCTGCCCAGATGGCAGACACCTTGTCTTTTATCCTCCTATTGTCCGTGCCAACCTTTTTTTTACACTCCTGCACAGACCACTGGTTGCTGCCATGCTGGTTCATGGCACGCACAACCTCACCCCATGCCGCAGCATGGACCTGTGGTGTTCCACACTGTCCACTGAGCAGCGGTTCCCTGTCAAGATAGGCCTTGAACAGGGCATCTGATTCCACCTGGGTGAAGTTGGGCCTCCTCCTTCTCCCACATCCGTGTTTCTCCTCTTCCTCATGTTTGGTCATTAGAGAGCCTTTGGGAATGACAGGTGTGAGCTTTGAATGTGCAGTCCCATGCATCTCTCACACACCACAGTCCACACTTCCAAACAGCATGCAACCCACCACAATAGACTGCAATACCAAACTATGTCCTCTTCAGCCCCATGTTGCATTCATATAGCACAAGGCATGCAAATGAGGTGAGATGCAACTTTAAGTGGTTGCTATTGCAGTGGCTGCACCATGGAATTGCTGATGAGCTGATTTGCATATGCTGGCTGAATATCGCACTGTTGCGCCTTGCGCAATGGTGTTGAGAGTGCTAAGGCAATGGCACAGCTCTGTGACGTGTGCAGTAGGCACCGCACAGCGCATGCCTGAGGTGCTGACACTGATGTCCGCCACGCTGATGACGTGCTGCGCATGGAAGGCAGTGCAGGGCACGGCCACCACTGTGCCAGTGGCACTAGTGTGCTGTTCTCAAGTGTGGAACTCGTGCCCTGGAGCGCCGTAGGTGCCATGGTGCCACAGCACAGCAGGCCACTGCAGGGCATCACCCACAGGCACCCTACCGTGCTACACGCAGGGAGTCCCAATAGTGCTGTGGCAGTCCATGCCCGACAGACTCTTGACCCTGCAGTCGACCTTTGCCCCCTAGGCACCATGCATCTGCATAGATGCACCCCTATCATGCTGTTCGGTGACAGCATGATGGGGAATGGCAGTGCTGTACCACGCAGGTTCTGCACATGGGGGACGTGTGCTATAGAGCGCCATTTTGTTATCTGGCTTGCATGGAAAATGGCATGCAGGAGAGCACCACAGTGGAGCACACTAGAGCTAGCCAACCTTGTGGCTATTGTTGAGCCCTATGCTGGGGCCCTGTTTGGAGAGGACCCACTAGACAGACCATGCAGCACCGTGTGGGAGGAGGTAGCAGAGGCCATGGAGAAAGCCACAGGGATTGCCCATAGCACTAAGCAGTGTCGCCACCGGTATGGGGACCTCCTGCAGAGGGACCGAGATAGGCTGGGGCGACTACAGGCAAGTGCCAGCCAAGGTGCCGTGCCATGGCCAGGTTAGTGCTCCATCCATACACTGGTAGCATCTGTCTGTCTGGGTATCACAGTGTGCATGTGTCCACCACGCAGGGAGGTGGGGGCCATCCAGTGTGGGCAGTGATGGTGGTGGTGGGGTTGCAGCATGTTAGGGCTGTGCAGGATCACACACATGGGTGGGGGGGCTTTGCTACTGGTTTGTACTGGTGTTCCCCTATCCGTGTTTGCACCCTAGGCCTGGAGGAGCATCGTCAAGCTAGGAAGGCCAGACCTGAGAGGAAGAGGGCTGTTGTGGAGCAGCAGGGATGTGGCAGGGGAGCCATGGGACAGCAGTGCCCGGCTGCTATGGATGCAGGTGAGTGCCTTTTTTCCATCACATCTGTGCATGCTGTGTTGCAGGGTTGGTGGCGGGGCATGGCCACCAGCTCTTGGCCCCACCACCGTGCATGCCACACGGTACACTCAGCACTGTCCTGTGGCACTGCATGTGTGGGTGGCATCGCTGGTGATCCATGCATGCACTGGGTACATGACTGTGCCACTGCCTTCACACCACATAGCCATGTCACTGTACGGCCACGGTGGTGCTGTGCAGAACATGGGCGGTGGGTGTGTGCAGCAGTCCACATGGCTGTGGGTGCCTGGGTAGGCATGTTTTGTGGACGCGGTCACTGTGGGTGGTCGCACACCATCACAGGGGCATGACCCATGGCTGTATGCCATGCACAATGGGTGGGCTGCAGGGGGATGGACGGTCACATGTATTGACTCTGCTCCCTTGTCCTAGGTGGACATCACTGGATGGCAGTGGACCGTGGAGTGCAGGAGCTGCTGCAGCTAGCGCGAGCGTCCCTGGAGATTCTACAGCGGATGGAGAGGGACATGGTCCGGTGCCGCAGTGCACAGAGGCACCACAGAAGTGGAGAGCGGGGCAGGCAATAGGCCCTCCATGCCCCCTGACTGACCTAACCCCCCCAGAACCCACCTTCACACCCCTTCTTCCCTCTCCCATTTGTTCACCCCTGCTCCATGCACACCCCCACCTGGTTTGTGGCCCTTTCCCCCCACTCTTTTATATAACTGTATATATGTTTTATTGTTTATACTGTTCAATACATACATTTTGTTATGACAACTGTGGTGGTCTCTGATTTGCAGTGGGCTACAGGTGCTTGGCTGCAGTGGTGTGCATGGCGTTAGGGGTGGTGCAGGCATGGGCGTGTGTGTGTGTGTCCGGCAGGGACCCGCCTATGGTGTGGGCAGGGGACTTGGTCACTGTCTGTGTTATATGTGTTGTTCTCTGTGCACTGGATTCCTGCGTGCAGTGGTCCATGCTGCATGTACTGTGTCCATGGTGCCCCTGTCAGACTGTCCATGGCCTGTGCAGCTGACACCCTTGCATGTCTGTGCTAAGCATGGTCTGCTGGCATGTCAGTGGTGGCTGTCCATGCTGGCCATCCCCTGTACCCGGCGCAATGTCCGATTGCCTCCTGTCACTGGTATGGTGCACGTCTGCCTCAGGTGGCACTGTGGCCTCCGCTGTTGTTGTCCCCCCTCCATGCTGTCGCTTGTGTCTGTTGCAGGGAATGTGCACCAATGTCTGTCACTTGTGCTTCAGCCGCATGCTGGTGGCAGATGGAGTCATGGTACATGCGCAGGGTGGCAGGTACACCTGTGCCATGGAGGGGTGCTGGCTGTGGGTACATGGCTGCTGTGGCCACACGCCAGTGGGTTTGTTGCCCCACTATTGTGTCCCTGTGTTGGAGTGCCCTTGGGTATGGGTGGGTGTTTGTCCGTGCACTGTGTTGCATCCTGTGTGGTGCATGCTTCCGTGCACCACTGTGGGCATCTGTGCTGGCTGTTGGGCCAGTGCTGGGACAGGGTGTGTGCTTGAGTGGGTGTGCGGGGTGCTGTACCACTGGTGGTGGAGTCTGGGGAAGGCCCTGTCACATGCAGGGTACCTCGTGTGCCGACGCAGGGTCGATCTCTCAGCTATGCCTCGGGAGGGGCCATGCAGGGTGGCACTGTGTCTGCAGTTGTTGCATCTCTGGCTGCTGCCACCCACTGCAGGGCGCTCACTATGGGGCTGCCTTGCATGGCTCCATGGTGCACAGGGTTGCATTGTCACAGTGGGGGTGGTGGCATGGATAGGGTGACATGCACTGTTGGGCGCTGCTCCTGTGCAGGGTGTCTGGGGATCGCTGTGCAGGGTGTGCTCTGTATTGGTGGGATGGTGTGGCACATGGTGGACGGACCTCCTTGTGTTCTGGTCACGGCTTGCCTTGGGGTGTGCTGGGGCACCATGCCTCAGCTGTGGAATTGTTGCTGGTGTCCATGGGCTGGTGGTTCTTCCAGCTCACCTAAAGGTTGTGCGGTTCATGGGGTGTGGGGGGTGCTGTCTGTTCTGCTGTGTGCTCCTATGCCCATGTCTTCCATGGGTGGTGAACCCCTGCATCCTGTCCCTGTGCATCCCTGGTTGTGCTGATGTACTGCTGCACTGCGCCACTGCACATCCCTGGTTGCACCATGGCATGGTTGGTGCAACATTCAGTTGTGTTGCTCAAGCACATCTTGGCTTGTGCTGTGTTTGAATATTGCATGTGTTGTGCATAGGCGCACTGCAGTTGTGTCTGCTCCTGCTATTGCGCTACTTTGTGGCACAGTTTGAATATCTGGGCCAAAGTGTTTAGTTTATGTTCAGACAGAGAAACACACTTGACATATTCTTAGATTTACTCTAGAATGCTAATTGTTCCACAGAATACACCCACCCTCCCCAAAGTTTAACTTTATCTCCATTAGCCTGTAACAACTGCTCAGTAAATAAGGACTCATACCAGCTGAAGCAAAAGGCAAAACTTTTTCTGGCAGGATTCCATTTTATTTTACAACACTCACTGTATACTCTACAAGTTTTGTGATGCAGGACAAGTACTATTTTTAAGATATGCACTGGTTGGTGTATATTTCTTAAGTGCAGAGCATGTACCTGAGGGAGGGGTGAGCAACATATAAAGGAAATTGGCCAACATCATGTAACCTGCTTAACAGGTTTTGACCATTTCATTTCTTTCACAGGTCATGCACCCCAGCAGTATTCAGGAGTGGGATATATGTTTACGCACAGAAAAACAGTCAACTTACCCTTCTCAGTCACTGCTGGATGTTTGCCTATAAGAACCTGTGCTGGCACTGCTACGATCTCCTGGTTCTGGGACTGGGCCATTGCCATGTTCGGTGAGCCTTGAATTCTGCTTGCACTGTGGAATCAAATGAGATGTATGCAAGAGAAAGTTAGTAAAGGTGGCAGCAACACTAATTCAGTAAATTTCAGCTAATTTGCAGTAGAAGCTGACCCTCACCTGTCCAATCCAACTAAAGTCAGGAGTCCAAGGATGAAGGAATACTGCAACACTCTAATACTGTATCCAGAACCACAAAATGTCATCACATATGAGCCAGCAGAAGGTTGGGTGCTATTTACCTGTTCAATCCACTCAGCTTCCTGAGGATGGCAGACGAAGGGTACATACAATATCCAAAGACTGGATGGATCTCAAAGTGTGTGTGTGTGTGTGTGTGTGTGTGTGTAATAAATTACCAGATACATCTGGAAATCCCATGTATAAATAAAAACAATTTTCAACACAAATTTGCCAGGCTTTTATTACTTTCTTTTACTTCCCACATCCCATTGAAAATCACCACAGAATAATAAACCAAAACTCTGCATAAAATGAAGCACCAAGCCAGGCTTCAGTATTCAATTCAGGATTGATACTATTCCATGTAGTAGGATGCAAATAGCACCTCATGTGGCACTGGCAGGCTGCTGGGTCAGTCGGACACTGTCATTTTCACCAACTGTGCTGTAACTACCTGATAACTGACACATGTTATCAGGTAATTACAGCACAGTTTGTGAAAATAGCAGTGTTCAACTGACCCTGTGACTGCCACGTGAAGTGCTAATTTCAGCCTGCTAAGTTATCTGCAGCTGCTAATGTATCTTGGCTAGATGATCACATTTTGTCACATGTGCATTACCAATTATTTAGTGGACCAAAACAGTCCCCCCCCCAGTTTCTTGCAATGCCCACCTCAAGTGTCTGGAATTACTCATCTTAAAGTCACACTGACAAGAGAAACAAGGAAAATGTATTTCCAGTTTTATACAGTGAGTGCAGATAGTTTTATAATAACTTGAAACTTAAAAGTACCTCAAGGGAATCAATGAAGTCCAAGAGGGTAGCCTCTTTCAGAAAAAGAGATGTACAAAAACAAGGGTGCACAATTTAAAGATGGAGAGGGACAGCTCAAGGTCAATGTGAGAAAGTACTTTTTCATGAAGAGGGTGGTGGATGTATGGAACAGCCTTTCTGCTGAGGCTGTGGGATCAAAAACAGTGGGGGAATTCAAGAATGCATGGGGCTAACATGAGGCAATTCCAGTGGAGGATAGGAGGAAGTAGGCTGTTGGTTATCTAGAAACGGCAGCGTATCTAATAGGAATGGAAATGGGCAGACCGGGAGGGCCAAGCGGTTCTTATCTGGCATCGAATTCTAGGTTTCTATACAAACATACTAACATATGAAATTTGCCAGCAGGTAAAGGCCTAGAGGTCTATCAAGGCTGCTCAAATGTGCAGTAAGCACCCCTTATTCTGCAGCTGACTCTCTCCCACCTGTCCCCTCCATTGACCCTTCCTCTTGCCATTTCCCAGCCACATTTGAAGCAGTCCACTGTTCTACTGGATACCGCTTCTGCTGGTAATGCATTCCACCCAGCTACCACTCTCTGTAAGAAAGTGTCTCCTCATCTCCCTCCTGAAAATTCCTCCCTCCAGTCTCATATCACGGCCTCGTGTGTCCCTCCCTCCCTACTTTTAACAGCCCCTCAGTACCTGTCAAAGTTCCTTTCATGTACTTAAAGGTGTCAGTCATGTCTCCCCTGTCCCTCCTCTCCTCCAGCAAGTACATGTTCAACTCCCTCAGCCTCCTCTCGTATGGCAAGTCCCCAGTCCCTTGATCATCTTTGTCACCCTGTACTGCACCCTCTGGTAACTTAATACCCTTCTTCAGATACGGGTGCCAGTACTGCATGCAGTACTCCAGATGCGGTCTAACTAATGACCTATACAGTGGCAGAATCACCTCCCCCCTCCTTGAGGAGACATCCCTTGCAATGCAACCCAGCAGTTTTTGCAGCTGCCTTCCTACATTGTGCCAAGTTGTTCATTGACCATGTAATGAGCACCCCCAGATATCCTCCTCCTTTGTCTTAGCTAGCTGCACTCCCACCAGCTGGTAACTCCTGCTTGGGTTCTTCACCCCAAATTGCAGCACCTTGCACTTTTTGGCATTAAATCCCAATTGCCAGGTGTCTGACCTGGTTTCCAGCTTTTCCAGATCATCCTGCAACCCCTGCCATCCTCCTAGGACATCCACCACTGCTCCCATCTTGGTGTCATCAGCAAACAGACTGATCTTGCTCTTGATGTCCAATGATATGTCTGCAATGAATATCCCAAACACTGGTCCCAACACCAAGCCCTGTGGAACACCGCTCGTCACTACCCTTGGTGATGAAAGCACCCCTCCCACCACCACTCTCTGTTGCCTTCCCTCAAGCCAGTTCCCTACCCATCTCACCAGCTTTGCACCTACCCCTGTGCCTTCTAACTTACTTCCCAGCCTCCCATGTGGCACGGAGTCGAATGCCTTACTGAAGTCCAGATACAGGACATCCACTGCATGGCCCCTGTCAATTGCCTAGTTACCCAGTCATAGAACTCCACCAGGTTGGTTTGGCAAGATCTGCCATGTATGAAGCCATGCTGTCTGCTGTCCTGTAGTCCTTTGGCCTCCAGGAGGGCCACCAGCCTCTCCTTCCGGATAATCTCTCAATCAGCTTACCCACGATGGATTGGGTCTCACTGGTCTGTAGTTACCCAGTTAAAAAGTATGGGAATTTCTCCATTGTCCCTGGCAAATTGCACCCATTCATTAAAAATAAAACCAACTTAATGCCGTTCAATGTCAGCTGGTTACCATCTGCATCACCCCTGAAAGAAGGACTACCAGTCAACACAATTTAATAAAAAATCCAGAATAATATTCTTGCTCAGGTGGAAAATTATTTTAACCACAGGACCAACAATGTGGCAAGCAAGTGCCAGAATCCCAGTGCCAAATCAGAGGAGTAGGAACATGTAATATTCTGTAGACCTACAATAGGCATGTGTAGCTTCATACATATAAACAAGGCAAAACAATACAACCCAATGCTTTGATGTGCACAGCGAAAATAGGCACATAATCCCAGTGCCACCACAACCTACCCAACACCACATAAGCCAGTCACACAAAAATAAGCTACCAATATTCAGTTCTCCATCAGTGACCCAACCACTTAAATGCTTAACTGAAGATTGTGAGTATACTATGTGTTATTGGGCAGCTGCCTGATAGCAAGTAGCATACACACAACCTTCAGTTTAGAAGCTGAATATTTAAAGTTACGCATCACTACTATACTCAACATAATAATAAGCATGATGAAGGCATCTCGGTCACTCTCAGTCTCTGTCAGACTGCTGCTGCTGCTGGTGCTGCTTCCTTGCCATTTTTTTTCCCCCCTTGTACTACTTGCTTGCCAGGCACACATTATACACTAACGTCTCTGTCTTGACCCTCTACTCTAATCAAAGGACATCATTCTCTCATGGTAGAGTGTTTATATGGGCAATTCCAGCTAATCAGGTAGCTGATCCAGATCAGGTACTGATCCAGACCAGCTCCTCCCACCCCATCCCATAGACAGACACAGGCACAGCCCCTCTGATGAGAAACAAAACAGCAAGAACTACATGGCATAGGTATACTGCCAACCAAGGGTTAACTTTGGCAGGGTCCCATACGAACAATGTCCCCCCCACCTAAACATTTCCAATATAACCACTGCATACAGCCCCTCTCCCCACTATGGCTCTCAAGTTCTCATGGAGAACAATCAGTACCACACGGCAGGCACATGTTTATCCCCAGACTAAAATGACAACAGAGACAGACAGTCACTCAGCCTGCAGGCAGGGGCCATGCAGAACTCTTCAGCCCAAAATAAAATGTGCAACTCTGTCATGGGACTGTGAACCTCAGCTGTCCCATGCAAGGGGGGGGGTTGGGCTATTTATTCCTTATTGTAACCACCTTTGAGAAATCAGGACATTTTATGCCAAAACAATATTTTTACCAGGACACTATAACATTTTATTATTTAAAGCATGTTTTTGAAAAGTGGTCCATATCTGCCATCAAATTCTAGGTTTCTATCCAGGAAGACATTTTAAAAATACTCCAACACATTTTAGCTTATGTTTCATTAATGTTCTCAACATTTTTTAGAACTGAAGACATTTGCGCTAAATAAAGGAAGAAAGAAAGTACAGATCTTCAGGATAAGCCTGTACAAATCTTATCAAAGGAATAATAGGGTAGCTTGCATAGGATGCTGATCTAGAATCTTACCAAAATAATACATGATTGATTTCACAGTATTCTTGTTGGTCCCTACTTATGAATGGGAGATGACCCTGATGGACGTAGTTTCCCTGTCTGACCTTAAATTTCTATGTTACTACTTTAGTTCATTTTAGTGCACTAATGTTAAAAGAACCTTTTTCAGGTACGACCCAGTGTACCATAGGTACAATATATTCAATAATTTCACAATATGGCAAAAGTTTACAATATTAAAGACAATACAAGATTAGACATGTCAATATACAATAAACATTAAAAAACACAAATATTTAGACATTTTACATGTTCATAAAGTGCATTTAGAAATAAATTGGCTGAAGGCAATGTATGGGGAGTAGCAGGTAAACTGTTCCATAATGAGGTTGCTCAGAAGTTGAAAGCAGATTGGCCCATATTTGTATACACATACAAGGAATATAAGTCAGTTGATATCAGAAAAACATTAAAGATATAAGAAGTAGGTTTTAGTAAATCTGGCAAGCACTGCAGCTGCTGTTTATGTAACGTTTTAAATGTACATTTAACAAGATTCAAGGCAGATCGTAGTTCTGGTAACCACCAATGAAGATTTTTCAGACTGGTATAAAATCAAGAATAGTTTTTGACACACCATTGACCAGGCCATGGACCCCTAAATTTCTGGAACCTAAACAGTTTTTCAGAAATCCTCTGTACCGCAAGGGATCCAGTGTGCCTCGACCAGGCCACAGACCCCTCAATTTCTGGAACCTAAACAGTTTTTCAGAAATCCTCTGTACTGCAAGGGATCCAGCGTGCCTTGACCAGGCCACGGACCCCTCAATTTCTGGAACCTAAACAGTTTTCCAGAAATCCTCTGTACTGCAAGGATCAGCGTGCCTTGACCAGGCC
Source organism: Neoceratodus forsteri (assembly GCA_016271365.2). Classification (NCBI taxonomy): domain Eukaryota; kingdom Metazoa; phylum Chordata; order Ceratodontiformes; family Ceratodontidae; genus Neoceratodus; species Neoceratodus forsteri. The sequence goes on along the minus strand of CM057459.1, from coordinate 863,744,168 downwards.
ACGGATCCCTCAATTTCTGGAACCTAAACAGTTTTTCAGAAATCCTCTGTACTGCAAGGTACTAGCCCTGACTTTTGGATTTGTTACCAGTGGAAGCTGATTTCCAAGTGGCCCACACTGTCTCCTGCTGAACACATCTCTAACTACTGTATCTCCCTCTGTGTCTCTAGTTGAATTTATGTGCTAGGGTTTAATAATTTGTTTAATCCTTACAGTCATTTCAAGTTCTGAGTTGATATCAGAAGTGAATTTGTAGCTTTTTTTTTTTAATCTGTTGACTTTTCCATTAGCAGATTATATCCTCTCACCACTAGAGGGCTATATCTCTATCTCTTTCTCTATCTAGTACATAAGCCATGTGGGTTCTCTCTGCCTTTCTCTCTCCTCTCCTCCTCCTCCTCCTCCTTCTTGCCCTGCCCCCCTCTTCTCTCTCCCTGGTCCTAGCCACCCCACCCCACCCCACCCCCACCACCCTCTACTCTGGTTTCCACTGCTACTCCAGGGAACTCTCCACTTCCACTCAAGATTTTTGCTTGGTGCACCATTTGGATATTCCTGGTTACTTAACCCGACCACTACTCTCGACAAGTGTGGCCACCTCTCTACACTGTACCACCTTGCAGTCCATATGGGATACCGCCTGGAACCTTGCAACTTCTACTCCCGGAAACAACGATCAAAACTATCTATCAAAGAGCTGCGAATCTGCTCCTTAAAACTCCTACTCCTTCTCCTTCTCCTTCTCATCTCAGGCAGCGTCCATCCCAATCCTGGCCCTAGAAGCTCAGGCCACACACAAACTCCAGGTGCCCTTATCCTTGCAACCATTAATATCTGCAGCCTACTACCAAAGCTGGATGCACTCCAAGCCTTCATATGCCAACACTACCCTGACATCCTTGCAGTGGTGGAAACTTGGCTGACACCTAAAGTTCCTGACTCAGCAGTAACAATACAGGGCTACAATGTCCATGGGCTGGACTGGATATCCAAAAAAGGCAGTGGTTGTGCAATCTATATCAAAGACTCCCTGTCTTGGCACCCTGTAGCAACTCCATCACTTTCTGCCTCGGCCCAGATTCTGCCAATAAAAATCGTCCTAGGTCCCAACCATAAAGCCCTAACTATTGTCTCCGTATACATCCCGCCCAGGGAACCTAAACATGGATTCAACAACGTCCTAAACTTTATCAACTCTCATCCTCCCGAAAATGAACTTATTCTACTAGAGGATTTCAACATAAACTGGTTAGCATCGAGCGCCAGTGCCTATAAAGACTCCATCTCAGCTGCTAACCTCACGCAAATGGTAAACTCCCCTACTAGGATTAACTACAAGACTGGCACCAGTACCCTCTTGGATTGGGTCCTCATCACTCACCCCACAAGGATTTCTCATACTACCATTCTCCCAGACTCTCTCAGTGACCACTCCCCAGTCATGTGTGCATGGTCTAACAAATTCCTTAAGCCCTCTCCCAAAATTATCGCTAGCAGAGTCCTTCCTCGTGGAAAACTTCCACATCTCAAACAACACCTGCTTCTACAAGACTGGCTACCCATCTATGAAGCTACAGATGTTAACTTGGCTCTTGATCACTTCATCTCAATTTTCAACAAAGCCTGCGACCTCTTTACCCCTGCTAAAAGGCACAAAATAAAATCTCTCTCTAACCCATGGGTCACCACAGCTCTTCTCTCACAGCTGAAACTAAGGGATCACCTCTGGGCAGTTGCCAGGGTCACTGGCAAACAACTGGACATCAAAATTACAAACAAGCACGAAATGCCTGCACAAAAGCCATACGGCTAATGAAATCCACCTATTACAAAGACACTCTCACCAATACATGGGGAAATGGTCGTGCTTTCTGGGACAATATCAAGGATGTCACAGGGAAGCAGCCAAAAACCTCTCCAGCCATGTTAATGGTTCATGGATCCTGAACCCTCGACCCCAAGGTGATCGCAAACATCTTTAACACGGCTTTTTCAGACCTTAGTGCTGTTCTACACCATGACTTTTTCGAAAACAGGGCCTACTCCCCAAATACCTCAGCCCCTCAATCTAACCATCCCCTCTTCTACTTCAGGGAGGTAAGGCTGAATGAAGCTCACCGCTATATTACTGCAGCTATCTCTAAATCTAGATCTAGTAGCGACACCCTGAACCTTAAGCTTCTGTTGCTCACCCTCAATAAGGTAATTCATCCATTAACAAAAATCCTAAACCCTTCTCTCAGATGTGGAAAATTCCCAGACCTTTGGAAAACAGCCACTGTGACACCCGTTCATAAATGTGGGGACAAGGCGAATCACTCAAATTATCGCCCTATCTCCATACTGCCCCCACTCTCTAAGGCACTCGAGCGCATCATGGCTGATCAACTTACCGACCACTTGGATAAATACAATATACCTTGACCACAACAACAAGGCTTCCAGAAAGATCACAGCACCACCACAGCCCTTCTTGAGTTCACTGGAGCTTTGCACAAATCCCTTGACAACGGCCTTCTCACATGGGCCGTTATCGTCGACCTCTCCAAGGCCTTCGATACAGTACACCATGGATTACTAATACACCAACTACTGAATGCTGGGCTATAACCTGACTCTTCTCTCTGGTTTAAAAGCTACTTAGAAAACCGGTCACAGAGAGTAAAAATTGCGGACGCTCTTTCTAACTCCCTGCCTGTTCGCTCGGGTGTCCCACAGGGATCCATACTGGGCCCCCTCCTTTTTAGCCTTTTCTTAAACTCCCTCCCTTACCACTGCTTTGAGCAGATCATACTATATGCCAATGATGCTGTTGTATTCTCCACTCACAAAGATCCTGCAACTCTTCAACACAACCTCCAACTTGGTTTCTGTTCTGTAGAGACATGGTTTCTTAATCATAAACTGGTCCTCAATGACAAGAAAACCAAACCTATGCTCTTCTGCAGCTCTCATAACCCACACAAGCTACACCACATGGCTATCTCCACCACCCAGGGGAACACTCTAGATCAGGTGGGGTCCTTCAAATACTTAGGGATACAGCTTGACCCTAATCTCTCCTAAGGACTTCATGTAGATAATGTAGCTAGAGCTGCTAATACACTGCTTGGTCTCCTCTACAAACACAGACCACACCTCACGCCAGAAGCTCTGAAGGTTGCAGTCCTGAGCTCTGTGATCTCTGGAATAGACTATGGTCTCATCATTTATGGCTCAGCCACAACTAGACGCCTCTCAACTGCCTTAAATAAAGCATGTCAGCTCATCACTGGTGTTCACCGTCTCACCTACACGTGTGACCTGTACACTCAGACCGGCTGGCTCCAACTATCAAACCGCATAAAGTTTCTCACCTGCTCCATGGTGAAAAAAATCTACCTTGGCCTTTCACCTTCTGGGGTCTCAACTCTGTTACAACTCCGCATTAACAAATGGTGCCTTAGGAGATCCATGCTACAGCTACTGAAAGTCCCCCACTGTCACACTTCACAGGGACAACGCTCTTTTGCTTATCGAGTGCCACTCTGGTTCAATGGCCTCAGCCCAACCATCTCCTCTGCCCCAACAATTGGTATGTTTAAAACTAGGCTCCAGGACTATCTCACTACCAACAGCTCCTGTGACTGCCCAACTTAACCTTGTTTCTCCACTTCCCTTTCTGCTCTAGTTGTCCCCCACCCTCCCCTCCTCACTGGATTCTACCCTCACATCTTGGTATACCCAGTGCTGCACTTTTCACCCTCTCCCCACACTTTCTACATTCCTTCTCCCCCCTCCCCTCTTCCGTCTCCCTATGACTCTGGCACTTCTTATCTGTTGTCTATTTTCTCTGACAAATGCCGCTGGCTGCCTTGTTACAATGCTACCCTGGAATTGTATTAATCTGTACTCTGTTTGCAATGTCCACATTGTTGTAATGTCTGTCTTGATGTTCCCCATAATTTGTATTTCTCTGACGTGGAACCTTTGTAAAAGAGCCAAGGCTCAAAGGTATTTGTAATTCTAGACTTGATAAATAAATAAAAATAAATAAAAATTAAAAATAAAAAAGTGCAATCCATGATTGGTAAAAGATTATGTGTGGCAATTTGTTTTCTAGAGTTCAGTGCTAAGTAATTATTAATCCTGTGTAGTTGGCCCCATTTTTGATGCAGGCAAAAAGAAATATGTTTCATATGGCAAACACATGTATTTATGCATGCCAACCTGACACCAAAATGGCAGCAGGGTTAAGGAAATTATGCACTGTCACTGCCTCTCTCATTGTGCACCATTTTCATTACCCCTCATGTCACTGTCCTTCAATCCTCCAGCTCCCCCCCCAATGTCTATGACACAATAAGTACAGTAGCTGTTATGTTGTATGCTCACAGACAATTATGATGGGAGTGGGGTAAAGTCTGAGACAAAAAAGATTACAATTTCATGATGTCCTCAGTATTAAAGAATGATAAATAACCAGAACATTTATGACATAGATCCTGAGTCAGCTGACTTGTTGTGTATGCACTATAAATGTGTATATGTACTATGTCTGTTATAAGAACATTATGCTCTTATAACAGACAGTGACATATAAACATTTACAGTGCATACACAACAAGTCAGCTGACTCAGCTTCTTGGGCAATATCTCTCATTCTTTACTACTGAGGACATAATGAAATTCTGATCTTGTCTCAGACTTTACCCCACTCCCATCATAATTGTGTGTGAGCATACAACATAATAACAGCTACTTATTAATTCTGGAACTGAGCTACTCTGGCACACACAACAAGTTCATCAGGGCTGGAGAAGAAACATAAGATGCCTAAAGCAGCTAAACTGTCTAGAACTGCAACTGAGCCATTCTGGCACACACAGAACACAAAATGCCTAAACTGTGTAGTCTGTGTCTGACTACATGTATACGGTGTACAACATACCTCATAAAAAGGGAGCATTCTGGCTGAACTCTGGTTTTCTCTTTCCATTGGTTCTTGAGTCTAAACTTAAAATTTCTTCTGTTCTGTTGTGCTTGCTGCTGCAAATGCATGGTCAGGTTGGGTAGTGGGTAGGCTGGCTGTGAGGACTGCTGCGTGCTGCTGCTGTGAGGCGGGTGCTCCAGTCAGTGATCTGCTGCCACTGATTTACAAATAAATGAATTTTACAGATTTTTACTTAAAAATAACTCAGACCGACAAGCAACAGTGAGTCTGATTGGCAGCAATGGCATCTCTTCTCAGCGATTAGATCAACAAGGCAGCAGTGGCAGCACACAGCAGTCGATTACTCTCTCTCCCTCTTGAAACCAGTGACTTGAATCTCAGTTTTCTCTCCAGTGCTCTGGAACTTTCCCTTGGCTAAATGAGTCCCAAGTGCGCTGGAGAGGCTGCTTATATCTAGCACTCATGGACCTGAGGGGTGACTTAAAAGTTTCGGTCCGCATTCCACAGTCGACAGAGGTGCCAATTTTAGGAATGGACCTAATAGCAGCTGGTGATTGGTTCAGTGTGGGTGATGACATCATCACGTTTGACATCAGCATGCTTGCTCTGTGCAGCACAGTTAAGGGAACACAAGACACAATCAGCGACTCGGTGTTGACCACATGGCACTACAGTCTCAGAGAAAGAGTCAGCATTTTCGAGGCAAGGAGCAGCAAATCCGGGATGGCGGGGCAGAACAGAAAACACAGCTGAAATATGGGACATCCTGGGCAAATCAAGACAGTTGAGACGTATGCCTTGAGGAAAGGAGGGAGAGGGGGGGCATGATAGAAACTTTCAACTACCTCAAGGGAATCAATAAAGTCCAAGAGGATAGCATCTTTCAGAAAAAGAGATGTGCAAGAACAAGGGGGCACAACTTAAAGATAGAGGGGGGACGTCTCAGAGGTAATGTGAGGAAGTATTTTTTCATGGAGAGGTTTGTGGATGCATGGAACAGCCTTCCTGAGGAGGTTGTGGAGTCAAAAACAGTGGGAAATTCAAGAATGCATGGGACAGACATAAGGCAATTCTAATGGGGGTAGGAGGAAGTAGGCCATTGGTTAACTAGGATCTGCAGCTTATCCATTAGGTAGGGAAATGGGCAGACTAGGTGGGCCAAGCGGTCCGTATCTGCCATCAAATTCTATATTTCTATGATTCTGTGAGCTTGTGCCAAGTGCCTTCAGCACCTGGAAGTGCATTAACCCATGATCACCATCACCCTGGAGTGTCTTATTGCAGTTAGAGAATGGGTCACCATGTAAAAATGTTTAATATGGAGAAAAATAAAGAGGAAAAAGAAAAAAAAAATTACAAAATTACATTGTGCAGCACAGTATAATAGTCTGTATGTTTCTAACACTATGTGGTGCTGTTGTGAGCCAGTTTGGGTAGAAAGGTACTTGATTTGCACTCATCCACAAACACTTTTTCATTTAATAAAATGGTTATAAAAATAAAAATAGTGGCTTTTTGTTTCTATGAGTTTTTGTCCAGTGGTTTGCTGTATGTATTTTCCCTGCTAGAGGGAGCGAGACAGAGAGAGAGAGAGAGAGAGCACACACACAATGCAATTGTTTTTTTCCAAGTGTGAGGGAGGGAGAGCAAGCAGTGTGGCCAAGGAAATTGTGGCAGTAATTGTGGCTTGGATATGCAACCTGAAGCTTAAATAAGATGCACGAATGTGTGAGCTGACCAGCTTCAACATCTTTATGATCATGTGATGATCATCACATGACTCTGAAGGTGTTGACACCATTAAGCTTGCACATTGCTGTGGGTCATTTAAAGGTCACACGTCTGAGCAGGACATGTTCAGGGACAGTTTGCAAAGTCAGTTGGCTATGAGTAGGGAGAAAAAGAGAACATTCATTTTACTCTTTCAGGAAATCCTTTTAGAAAAGATGTGCAGCAAGAACAAGAAGACATTATCAGGTCAGATTTAGTTTTCTTAGGTTAAAGCATAACTATGGATATGTGAGGGCAGTGAAAGTGAAAGTGTTGCTGTCGGTTAGCTTGCACAGCTTCAAGTCACATGTCTGAGCAGGTCATGTTTGGCAGCAGTGAGGGATAATTAAAAAATTAACAAAGATATTTCATCGTGAAGTCTTATTTTTAATACTTTCTGATTTTCTTCAGATGGCTGTTTAGTTATTTAAATGTACTGTAATAACAGTACTGTGTGCGAGGTGGGTGGTTAGTTGGTTGGTAAACTGCTGTCTGTGGGAGATAAGATTATGAAGGAGCACAATTTACTTTTACACTGGGGATTGGCAGCTTGTAATCTTGAAACAGGAGTGACAAACTGCAAAAGGTCTGTACTAAACAGTAAATGGGGTTTTGCATGACTGCTTGGTACTGTTCATTTACTGCTGTGTCATCACTGATCTAAATATTTATTTTTTGTGATTTTATGGCTTATGGTAGTTTAGGGTGTTTCACAGGTTTTACTATACAACAATGTCTACATGAAATTCTTTTAAAGAACACAGAAAGCCATTGATACCTGTGTGCACTGCGTCCTGTTTGCTGAAAGGTCTTATGGCAGTTTAGGGTGTTTCACAGGTTTTACTATACAAAAATGTCTACATGACATTCTTTTTAAGAACACAGAAAACCATTGATACCTGTGTGCACTTCATCCTGTTTGCTGAAAGGGTTCCCCCCAGTGGATGTCACTCCTTATGGCACTTGCTACTGAACCCTCTCAGCCAGTCAGGATGCAGTAAAAATACTTGCCAATTTTCTGTTTTCCTGTCTATGCTACATGTGTGTTTCTTTCTCTTTTTCTCTCTGATTTTGCACTAACTGTGGTTAGTAACAACTAATCCTCTATCAGTTCTTCTAATATGTCACCATTTATTGCAGATCAGCTGCTATCCCTCACTGTAATATGGTATGCCTATTATCTCTCTCTCAAGAATATTGCCCCAACCCCCGCTCTCTGAGTCAGTTATGCCAGACTGTGCTGTTAAAGGGAATCTCTCACATAGGCATACCTCTCATCTGTCCTTAAGGAACGTCCCTTATTTTACCTCTCAAAATTGCTCCATCCCACATCCTTCACTCACAGAAAAGGTACTGCCTAGAGAGTTCTGTGTCAGTCTTTAAAGCAGAAATTCATAATATTCTAAGATGCTAAATAAAAAAATAAACTTTGTAAAAGTAAACACAATGGTTTAAACTGTGTTCTGAGCTTGTATCTCCATGTTTGAGTATGTGTTCCTCATTATGAGAGATAGTGTCCATCATTGTCCTTTATTTTGAGTGTCCTTGTACCTCATTTCAGTGACAAAAGGTTAAGAAGTATGCACAAAGTTGTAATATTATGGTACTAGATATCCCATAAGAAACAGCCTTCAAGGCTTCTCCTACCATGAGTGCACTAAAGCAATAAATGCATCCCTGTGTTCCACATAGAAGAATAATGTTTTTCAACCATACACAACAAGGCTGTGCTTCCATCAAGGGGTAGAGATGAGCATATAAACCTCGAGAGCAAAGCACGAGAGTTCTGGGTTGTCATCTCAACCCTGAGATGGAAACAGATGCCTTGTTGTATATGGTTTTCAGTACATTATTTTGCATAGTATGTTTTTTTTACAAGGAAGTCACAATAGTTCCTCCACAAAGTAACACAAACAAACAAATAAAACCTTGCCGTTTCTTAGTTCTGTTTTATAATCAAAATTACGTTTTTAGAATTTTACAAGTTAAATGATATAACTTTGGGCACAGGGTGGTTAATTAGCAGCTGGGTGTGGGGTTAAAAGGAATTTAACATTTTATGACCTTTGAACTGTTCTGAATAACTGTGCTGGATGCACAAAACAACACTTTGGAATGTGCACAACAAAGATTTTGAGCAGGCTGATTTTTTTACAGAATAATGGCAAACTATATGGTATAATTAATTCATGCATAGCTTCTACTATCCCTTTAACAAATGCTTAACTCATAATTGTGAACATCATATTATATAGTTCTCTATATTTAAGTAGTGTAAATGTTGTGGTTTCTGTGCTCATGGTGTACTCAATGACATTTCTGAACCAAATTTTCCAGACCTGGTTATCTTGTTACAAATGCTGTTCATGCCAGTTTTAATGTCCCTAGATCAAAAGACAACCAAGTTATATGCACACAAGCATTTCATTAAGCTGCATATTCAGTCAAAAAAATGATACAGTAAAAACAGAAAATAACAACAGAAGAAGACTTTTTGTTCATCGAGTCTGCCCAGAGGCCTTACCTGACACTAATTCCAAGACCTACATTTGCCTCCTAAGATACTGTACCTTCCCTCCGGTGTTTACCCTCCCTTACTGATGATGCTCTAAAAATGTCTCGCTGTGATTTGAAATAATTTATGGTTTCTACATGAATCACATTGCTCAGGCCGGCTATCCCATTTTTTACCACCATCTATGAGAAAAAATGTTTCTTGCTGGTCTTTTTCCTGTCACCCTGAGACTGGCACATCTGTTGAGTGTGAATAAGCTACCACACTACTGTACTGTAGTAAAACACTAAATTCTTGTTTAGTAGCATTCCAAATGGTGACACAATACAATCTCTTTTCCAATACTTGAAATTACTCAGCAGTAATGCTAACCAGAAAGCTCTGCTAGAACAATAATTACCTTTTTCTGTCTATGGCTGTTTGCTTTGCAGCTGTCAATCAACTCTAGCCCTCCCCAACCCCCAAGTCAAAATGAAGCAGTGCAGTGCATGGAATTTATATCTTCTTCCAGAAGGCTTTGCCTAGCTTACATGGTAAACAATCATGTTTAAAGCTCACCTGCAAGATGTCCTTACAAGGTAAAACATTAGAGGCAATTAGCAACAAAATGCTGAAGTTTCCATCACTTAGTAATAGATTCCAAATTTAAACTCACTGCACTTTCTGTACCCCTTAAAGCACTTAACTCTGTACTACACTGCACTGCACACATGAATAAAATAGCAAGCCACTTCTGTTGACTGTCTGTAGTTTCAGCCACGCCAGGAACCATTTAAATCAATGATTTTGTTTTATTTTGTGTGAAAGAAAATTCATTTCAAGATACATTACACTTAAAGGTGAATATCTATGGACCTTTTCCACAAAAGAGCTGGATGATCAAAGCAGCTGAGTCATGGAAGTCCATAGGGACTTCCATGTCAAAACTGTAGAAGTCAGCCAGAAGCCAATCTAAAGTGCACACCATGTACTACACAAAACCTGCCAGTGGAAATGTCTGCATTGCATCACTTGGGCACTCCACACATGGGCATTCCTAAAATATATGCATGACTCACGCATTTGGAGACCAACACAAGGTGTGCCACAAAGGGAGCTGTAGTAGTGATGCCATATCCTCTTCACAAATGTGGGTAGAAACCCAAGGACAAATAAGCACAGTAACAAACCGCAGACACATGGACCACTTTTTATAGTCTTTATGAAAAAAAAAACATAGAAAATGCATACACATACAGCTGACATGCATGAGGTACTACACTATACACCCCAACACACATGTACACAGTATTGTACAATGTCCTCTACCTCTTTCATACACAGAGAAACAAAGTAACACACACAAGCGCACATATACACACACACACATACACGCACACATACACACTGAATGGATATACTACATAAATGTCGATTTCCATGAGATCTTTGTGTCCAAGGGTATTTGGCCTGGTAAATGGAATGCAGCATGCCTGCAGTTGCCCACATAGACCCCTGGGCTACTCACTTCTGCAAATTTGGTTATTAGCTCTGGTTACTGGGATATGGAACAAAATGTGGCTGCCCACATGGCCCCTTAACTGTCACATGCCCGGGTACCCACAACTGCTGCAAGGAACAGTGATCCCACCAGTGTGTGCAATTATAGGGACTGGCCACATCACACATGAGGCTAGGCCAATCCTTGAATTCTTCTTTATCTTCATGAAATTGTCCTCTTTGCTGGTTAAGGTGTTGAGGTGGTTGAGTTCTTTGGGAGACTTGGCTGGGCTTGGCCCTCACTGCTGCACCAAGGTGTGGATCAGACTTAAAGAGCCCTGAACCAAAGTGAGAAGGCAATCTTTACTGCATATGACATACAATTGAATCCATAGATATGTTCAGATATTTCACAATATATCTGAAGAGAGTCTCTCTCATTGTCCACAGTAGTAGTGGAGACAGACAAGGCATTTTCTATAGATATCACAGCAATTTTAGAAAATAGCTGGCCATGTCACCTGGAGGAGGATTCACCTGGAGGACCTGTAATTGTGGAAGTGCGGGAGTGGGGGTGTTTGCTGGCAATTTTCAGTGATGGGAAGTGCAAGCAGGAGGGCCACATTGGCAGCAGGCAGCAGAGCATGCAGGGGCCACATCATTAGAGGAAGAAAGTAGGGGAAGGCACCTTTTCTCCCTGTGGCTACATTGGCAGTGGGACTGGGGGAGTGAGAGTGGAGTAGACTGTGGGTGGAAACAGCTTGCAAGAAAGAAGGCCCAATCAGAGGGTAGGGTGCCAGAGTTTGAACTCATTGCTGGGCAATAAAAAGGGCAAGCCCAGCCACCTACAAACAGATTCACCTGGAGGAGCTGTAATTGTGTAGGCACAAGAGCAGGGGTGTTTGCAGGCATTTTCAATGATGGGAAGTGCGAGCAGGATGGCCACATCAGTGGCGGGTAGTGGAGTGAGCAGGTGCCACATCAATAGAGGAAGACAGAAGGAGAGGGTACCTTTTTCCTTTCAGCTGCATTGGTGGCAGGCCTGGGCAAGTGCAAGTGGAGTGGATTGTGGGTGGAAACAGCCTGCAAGAAAGAAGACCCAATCAGAAGGTAGGGCACCTGAGTTTGAACTCGTGGCTGGGCAATAAAAGGGCAAGTCCAGCAGTCTACAAACAGATTCACCTGAAGGAGCTGTAATTGTTTCCCACCCCACCTGGCCTGACCCTGACCCTGACCTCTATTAAATAGCCAGTGGGGAGGAGTCAGGGTAGGAGTGGCCTGGACTAGGAGTGAGCCTATGGCCTTGATCCTTGGAGGAAGTCGGATTTTGAAATGACACCTTGCATGAGGTGTGGAGGGTTGTTATGTGAAATTGCAAGCTGTGAGGGGGATTGCTAAATGTTTACATGAAACTGCAAGCTGTAAGGAGGCTTGTTAAAGAGTATCACTGGGTATTCTGAAAGTTTGTATAGCCACTTGTAGTCTGATCACTGGGGTTGGGGGGGACTGTTCTGGCATTACAAGTGGGGACATTGTCCAAAGGTGCCTACTATGATGGGGAAATGTCCTCACCTCACTAGAGTGGGCATGTTTGGGAAGGTGGTTGGGTGCACAGGATGTGGAGCGGCCATGGTACTTGACTGGGCTTGGATGTTTGGGGGTTGCCCAGTGTGCCACCAGCTGGCTCAGATTAGGGAGGCAGTTGAGGGGATTAGAAGGCAGATGGGAGAGTGGAGAAGTAGAGGGCAATGGGTCATCTACATAGCCACACCAGGTGCTGAAACCTCTGGCATAAGGAGAGGAGAGGAGTAAATGGGGGTACTCGGGGGGGGGGACATGGGGACCCTGGTGGAGGGAGCCTAAAAGGTGGAAACTTCCAAAAAAGCTGGAAGGAGACTGGGGTTGTCCAGAGAGACTGGAGATGGTGGGATAGTACTGGAAGATGTGAAATGGCAGCAGGCAGAAAAGGGGGGAGCAGGGGCCCCGGATCAGGACTCCACAAAAATGCACAGATGGGTGCAGAAAGGAGGGGACCTGTTAAAACTGTGCAGAAACAACTAAGGCAAGGAACTGAAAGAGCTGTGCAGGTACAAATCAGGCAGGAAGAAGTGATACAGGTGACGGGAACTTCTAGGAGGTCAGGAGGCATTGAGGCAAATATGGCTCAGGAGGAGTGGAAGATAGTAGGTTCAGGAAAAAGAAGGCAGAAGCGGGATATTGTGGGCACAAATTCAGATGGAGGTGCAACAAACATGGGAAAGACAAGCATGGGGGTTGAGCAGGAAAACAGTTATGCACCCTTCGTCACACTTACAGTAAAAGAAAGCGGCTACGAGGAGCCATTGGAGGAAGGAGCAGGAGCAAGGAGGATGGAAGACATTCCCTCGGAGGAGGGTTCAGGGGCACAGAAGCTGAGAGACAAGGGGGAAGTTCTCTTGGGAACTGGGAAATTACTCCAAAAAGGAGGAGAACCTTTAGGGGGGACACACCTGGGGAAAGCACAATTTAAACTAGGAAAAGAGGTGGTATGGGTCAGAACAGAGGGGAAAAGGAGTAGGAGGCTGGGGGGCATTGTTCCAGGGGAGATACTGGGTTGATCCAGAGCATCACCAGAAAAAGGAAAGAGAATGAGGTGGACAGGTCAGTGAGGAGGAAGACCTGGGGATGGGGGGGGGCCCTTGCTCCAGGGGGACAAACTGTCATTGTCCACAGTGATACAGCAGGATGTAATGGGACCAAGGAGGTCAAGTCAAAGAGAGATATGGGTTGGAAAGGGGGTATGGACAAGGTTTGGGTAGGAGGGAGAGAGGAGGTGATAAGCATGATAATGTAGGGAGAGGGGGGAACAGAGATAGTGAGCAGGAACAGGGATAAGGAGGCAGTGAGAGTGCTGCTCTTGGTTGACTCCATGACTAGGGGGATCAGGTGGAGAGGGGAAGGGGAAGGGGACTTCCTGTGGTGTTAAGTCAAGGAGTATACCTGGCTTGATGGTGCATCAGGCAAAAACATCACATCTATTCTCTAACATAGGAGTGTGGTGGTGCCTCTGACATAGTAATACACTTAGTTACTATGACATACGTGGGAACAGTGAGTAGGAGATACAAGTTAGGTTTAGGGAGCTGGACTGAGTCTGTGAGTATGTGGGGTGCTCGGTCTCCTTCTCTGAGATTCTACTGGTACCCAGGGCCTGTGTAGAAAATAAGCAGAAAATACAAGCTATAAATGCATGGTTCTGTAAATGGTGTAAGGCCAGGGGGTATGGGTGGATGGGGGAATGGGAGAAACCTGGGAGGACAAGGATCTGTTCATTAAGGATAGGCTCCACCTTAGCAATAAGGGAAAAGAGGTCCTGCAGCTCAGACTGGTAGAGTTCATCCATTCAAGGTGGGGTTTAAACTTGTGAGGGGGGAGGGAATAGGGAAGACCCTGGCCTTCTCCAACAGGTGGCGGGGAGGGGACACAGGGCAGGAGCACCAGATAGTGTGCACATGTTGGTCCATGTAGACAGAAGGCAAGGTGACCCCAGGACAGGGGAGAGGAAGGCAAGGGAGCAGGTTTGAGGGTAGTCCTGATAAATGCCAGGAGCATGGGTAATAAGATGCTGGAGCTACAGGAGCTGATGGTGGGGGATGTGGCAGCAGTCACCAAACGTGGGCCAAGTCCAGACATAACTGGAACCTTAACATACTTGGGTATACCACATGGAGAAGGGATGGGGAGGAAGGGGAAGGGGGTAGCTTTATCATCAGGATGAGCATAGGGATAAGCAAGGTGGAGGAAGCAGGGGACGAGGTAGAGGCTCTTTGGGTCACCCTGCAGGATCCGGGTGTAAAATGGGTGAAGATGGGGGTGGTACATAGACCCCCTGGGCAGGAGGAGGAGGAGGAATAAGAGAAAGGCCTGGTGGCTAACCTTAAGTACCACTGTGGTGGAGGAAAGGACATCACCGTGGTGATGGGAGACCTGAATATGCCAGGAACAGATTGGGGAACCATGGCGTCCACATCGAGCAAGGAGCAGTGCCTGCTGGACGTCTTCCAGGATGCGTTCCTTGCCCACCTACTGATGGAGCCAATGAGGGAGTGGCACATCCTGGATGTGGTCCTGTCAGACGGAGAGCTCATCAGGGACCTTGTTGTTGGGGACACACTGGCGGGTAGCAACCATGCCTCAATTTGGTTCTCCCTAGAACTAGGGGGCAGGGTAGAACACACAAGAATGACAGTGGTGGATTTCAGAGGGGTGGACTTTGGAAGGATGGAGCAGATCCTGAGGAGCTATCTAGATGGGATCAGGCTAAGCATGGGCACCGAGGCACAATGGGGAAATTATAAAAATGGGGCTCCTGGAGGCTACCAAGGCCTGCATGAGGGAAATACGTAAGGGGGCAAAGCTAGGAGGCTGAGTTGGTGGACGAAGGAGGTCCAGGATGCGGTGAGGGAGAAAAAGTCTATTTATAGGTGATATAAATGCTCTCGAGGGGCTATATCCAAGGAAGAATATGATATGGCAGCCAGGATGGTCACCAGGGTGGTGAGATCAGCTAAGGTGGGGATGGAACTGAGATTGGCACAGGGGATTAGAAGGGGGGAAAAGGGTTCTTTAGGTAAATCAGGGAAAGAAAAAAGGGGAAGGGGCAGATCAGTTGGCTCAGGATAGGGGGTGGGTGGGTGGAAGAGGCAGGAGAGAAGGCAGAGGTACTAAATGACTTTTTTGCCTCTGTCTTTACCAAGGAGGAGGGGAGGGTGGCACCAGTAATAGAGGGAGCAGGGGATACAATGGATGAAGAGGGGAAAAGGATGACGAAATACCTGGAGGTAGGATGTTGGGATGCACTCAAGGCCCTAAGAGGGGATAAGGCACTGGGCCCAGATGAGATCTACCCCAGAGTGATCAGGGAGCTGGCTGATACCCTGGCCACCCCCCAGCAGACCTTTTTAACTCCTCCCTGCAGTCCGGGTGGGTACTTCAGGACTGGAAGATGGCCCATATTGTGCCTATCCACAAGGGTAGTCCGCAGGAGGAGCTGGGTAACCATAGGCCGGTTAGCCTGACATCGGTAATGGGCAAAGTGATGGCGATCATCCTGAAGGAAAGGATAGAGGGAGTGCTGAGGGCATGAGGTCACATAGACATTCACCAGCATGGCTTTGTTAATGGCAGATCATGCCAGACAAATCTGGCAGAGTTCTATGAAGGGATGAGAAGGGCGCTGGATCAGGGCAGGCCAGTGGATGTCCTCTTTCTGGACTTCAGCATGGCATTTGACTCCATGCCACATCATGGGCTATTGGAGAAGCTGGAGAGTATGGGAGTGTGGGGGAAGATGGGCAGGTGGATAGGAAACTGGCTGTCAGGGCAGGTACAGAGGGTGAGGGTCGGGTGAGGTCTCATCCTCAAGGTTAGTCTCAAGCGGAGTCCCACAGGGGTCAGTGCTGAGTCCACTCCTATTTAATGCCTATGTCGCTAAAATCAGAAGTGATATCAAGAGTGGGATGAGCCTCTTTGTGGATGACTCTAAGCTGTGGGCAGTGGTGAATGGGGAAGAGGGAAGAGGGAAAGCTGAATCTCCAGGAGGTCCTGGAGACTCTAGGAAGGTGGTCACAAGTATGGAAACTAAAGTTTAATGCTGTGAAATGCAGGGTTTTGTACATGGGGCCAAAAACCTGACTCATGAATACACCTTGGGGGACGCTGAAGGTTTAGAGGGAGGAGAAAGACTTTGGGGTGGTGGTGGATGTCAAAATGAACTCAGAGCAGTGTAGAAGGGCGGTGGCACAAGCAAATAAAATGCTGTAGTGCATAGCCAGGGGGATAACCTCAAGGAGTACTAAGGTACTCTTTCCATTGTACGATAGCCTGGTTAGACCACACCTTGAATACTGCATGCAGTTTTGGCATCCCTACTTAAAGAAGGACATTGCGTTACTGGAGAGGGTGTAGAGGAGAGTCACCAGGATGGTACTGGGGCTAGGGAAAAAGTCCTATGAGGTGTGACTGGGTGAGCTCAACCTGTACTCGTTGGAGGAGAGAATAGACAGGGGGGATATGTTAGAGGTCTTCAAGTATCTGAAGGGGATCAATAGAGTAAGCATTGGGGGAGTCCTTCAGCTGAGGGAACCAGGGGCCACCAGGGGACACCCCATGAAGCTGGATGGGGGGAGGCTGAGGGTGGAAACAAGGAGGCGCTACTTCACTGAGAGAGTGGTGGAGTCTTAGAATGCACTGCCAAGGGAACTGGTGGATGCTACTACTGTGGAGGAGTTCAAGAAGGGCTGGAATAGATGCAGGGGGAGGGTACATCCAAGAGCCCCACTGGGAAATAAAGGTCCTTGTTGGGAGGGAGCGGGGACTAAAATTGGTGCCCTGCATAGGCACTGGCCATCAAGC
Organism: Neoceratodus forsteri; assembly: GCA_016271365.2. NCBI lineage: Eukaryota > Metazoa > Chordata > Ceratodontiformes > Ceratodontidae > Neoceratodus > Neoceratodus forsteri. Next base: position 863,727,078 of record CM057459.1, on the reverse strand, counting down.
AGACTTGATAGACCACGGGGCCTATTCTGCTGGCTTCATAGTATGTTAGTATGTCTTTGGCTGCAACTTTATACCCAGTATAACAGATGTCAGTAATGCAAAAGGTATAAAAAAGATATTCACCCATAGTGGCTTTTCACCCTTCTTATCTGGTTCTTGTAACCATGACCCTGAAAGGATAGGAGTGACAGAGAGATGGGCCTTGGGAAGAACTGGTTTTAAAAATGGATTACTCTTCTTCATGCACCCCAACTTAGAACAAGGGGCAGGTTTATGGTGCTTATGATCCACCCAATTCATTACCAGCAATGGAGCCATCCCCTACATGCTGGTTGCTCATTGGCCCTGAATTGTTTTTTGGCAGCCTTAAAGAACAACCATGTAACAATGTCTCAGGCTGGGCAAACAGATGCAGGATACACAGTCTGAGACCTGTACAAACTGGACATATACAATGTCAGTGAGACCAGTGCCAGATTGCAGCCATGTGTCCTGGTTTCCTCATAAATGTACTCCTATTTGAAATGGAGTTGCAGGGGGAGTTTGAGTAGCCTTGAGATGCAGACAAGGATGTCCACATATGTACAGACCCAAACTGAATCGTGTTACCCTAACTGAACAGCGGTGTATATAGGATGTTTCTGAGTCAATCAAGGGAGCATAGACTTGCTGTGCACACTACTGGTTTCACGGCTTACAACAAGGAACAGATGAAACTTGCCTCTATCTGTGTATGCTGTTGCTAACTGCATTGTAATACCATGCCACAAAAGCATACTATACCACAGGATCAATCCAGTGTATCACCAGGGATGTCAACAGCATAAGCCAAACTTCCGTATTTTGATTACTGTGTTGGGACACTAAAGCTCTGCTTCAGCACATGAAGGACTATGTACACTGCCAAAGTACGGACAACAAACTCAGAGACATCGCAACGTCATTCTGTCCCAGAATGCCAAATATAATCAGGGCAATTGACTATACTCATGGGGTATACTGTCCCCCACAATGCACAAAGAGGTGTACGTTCATGGAAAGGCATTTCACAACATGAATATGCAAGTCATCTGTGATGCCACAGGACTCATCACACAGTTGTGGGCAATGTTCTCTAGATAAACACGTGAAAGGGATTAAATTTAGCAGCCATTAACTTAAGGCCTTTTTGGATTCTTTCAATGCAGCAGCCTGCTCCACAGTTGCTGGTATCTGCATCAGAAGGCATGCATGGTTGGAGACTGCTGGCTTCACGTCAGATGTCCAATAACAGATTGTGAATGTGCCCTTCAATGACACCTATCTGTTTGGACAGCAAGCATAGCAGTTTCTTACAGTGCCTGATGAGATTAGAATGACATTTAAGAATTCTATGCTAAGCTGATGCACCCCAGAGTTCTAAAGGGTGTGGATGTTACCACAACAAGAAGTTATTTAATTCCAAGAGCAGTACAGACTCTCAGATCAAATCTCAGCCAGCTCAGCACCAGAAGAAAGCACAATCTAAGGCACAGGGACTAAAAGCACTCCAGTGCCACCATCTGAAGTTCAGGCTCAAGGTCCACTTCAGCTGCTGGAGGTGACTACTCCCTGCTCGGGGGATCTTGACAGGTCATGATTGTTGGCACACCTGTGTACCATGAAACAAGATCGGGGCTGGCTGATTGATAAGTTTGCGTAGTGCTGCCATGTTATGTGGCAACATGAGTGCGACATGAGAGATGTCAAACAGTGCTCCTTGCTGTTCCATACAGGTGATAGTGGCTGCCCCTGTGAACATACCTGCTGGCACCATTCTATAACCTAGATATTGAACTTGGCCATGGTACATAATAAGCACAGACAGACAAGGGGTATTAGTGAAAGGGTATTTTGCATGGTGCAGATGAGATTCAGGTGCCAGGACAAGTTTAGTGACACACTACTGTTGGCCCTTGGCAGGTTTTGCCATATATTTGCTCTGTATTACATGCTGCATATAGCAGTATAGCGCAGTGGTTTAAGGCTCTGAGCTGCAAATCTGGTGACATCCAGCAGCCCAGATCTGGGTTTGAATCCCACAGCTTCTACTTGCATACTGTGCGACCCTGAACAAGTCACTTAACTTCCCTGTGCTCCCAGGTTGCTCCTGTAAAAAAGCTTTCAGCTTAGTGTGCTACACCTGGTTAAACAACTAAATAAAAAAAAAAAATCTGTGCATAAACGAGTGCCCTTACTTGCAGATGCAAATGTTCTATTTAATCTTGAAGGTGGTATGTTGGGTCAGCCTGCACTCAATTGCAGGAGGACCTCAGGATAGAATGCAGGTAAGGCTGCTAGTCCAAATGGAGTTTATGTTTATTTCAGATCAGAAGTGCTTTCCTGGGCTTCTGTTCCAGTGCTGGGGTGGAGCTGAGTTGTGCTGTGCCAATAAATGTACAAAGGAAGTTCCTGATAGTAATGTGTATCTGTGTGCTGTGTGATTAGAAGGTGGGGGGGCACCAGAGTGGGCACTTTTCAGGTAGTGGTAGCATACAGTGTCATGTACTGTGTAATGTTAAACACCATATCTTGGCACACTGCTTCCAGAAGATGGTTATGTGTCATGTTCACGAGCACTGTCTGATGCAAAACTATAGAAGGCATAGGGATCTATACAGTTGCCCAGCAGATATTTTAGGAACTATTTGCTGGTTCAGTAATTGCCTCAATGGGCATTACCAAAATATAAATATGAAGGCCTTACTTCCTCTTTTTTTTTTGTGCAATGATTACTTCAGGGATCATTGCCTGGGCCTGTAGTCTTCATGAGCTATAGAAAGGATCTAGGTGTAAACATGTTCCATGCATTTATAGGGTTAAATCTGATCTACATGCTGCTGTTTTCATATTTAAAATGCAAATTTACTCACCTGTTAAAGGTGATTATAGAAGCACTCTTTATAGCACTCCAATGTCATCACTATTGGGTTATACAGGGTCATCTGATAGGCTTATGCACAAACTCAAACTTTGACTTTGATCCTGTCTATACCCCTTCTATTGGTTCTTCCACAGTATAAACCAAAGCTTCTCTCTCTGGAAAATTAATTAACTCAATGAAAAATATCAAAAGAAAAAGAGAACCCATGGTGGAGGCAAGGTAAATTAGATTCCATGGGCTTTATTATCTCACTAAAAAAAGCTAATCAGGCAGAATCGCTGCTATTGTTATTACATTCATTTATTTATTTTGTTTTGTTTACCTGGTAGGTGCACTAGACAGAGTCTGTTTATTTTCAGGCACGACCCAGGAGAGTTACAAATCAATAAAAGGCAGGTTAGAAATATTAATGACCATTTAAATTCCAGTATTAGCACACATGTCAAAGGTTGCAATCATACAGAAAAACAAGTGACAAACAAAAATATTGCAAGTACTAGAAATATAGAAACATAGAACTTGACGGCAGATAAGAACCGCTTGGCCCACCTGGTCTTCCCATTTCCCTACCTAATGCATAGGCTGCAGATCCTAGTTAACCAACAGCCTACTTCCTCCTACCCCCCATTAGAATTGCCTTATGTCTGTCACATGCATTCTTGAATTCCCCCACTGTTTTTGAGTCCACTACCTCCTAAGGAAGGCTGTTCCATGTATCCACAACCCTCTCCATGAAAAAATACTTCCTCACATTACCTTTGAGCCGTCCCCCCTCTATCTTCAAATTGTGCCCTCTTGTTCTTGCACATCTCTTTTTCTGAAAGATACTATCATCTTGGACTCTGTTGATTCCCTTGATGTACTTGAAAGTTTCTATCATGTCCCCTCTCTCCCTCCCTCCTCTCCTCGAGTGTATACATATTATGCTTCTTTAATCTCTCTTCGTATGTCTTCTGGTGCAGACCCTGCACCATTTTAGTTGCCCCACTCTGGACAGCCTCCATCCTGTCTATGTCCTTGCGGAGATGGGGTCTCCAGAACTGGACACAGAACTCCAGATGGGGTCTCATCAACTGTCTGTACAGAGGGATAACAACTTCTTGTTTTCTACTGGTGATGCCTCTCCCTATGCTTCCCAGTATCCCACTAGCCCTCCTTACTGCCTTTTCACATTGCTTGATCACCTTAAGGTCATCTGATATGACTACTCTCAGGTCCCTTTCCATTTCTGTTGTTGTTATTATCTCACCCCTCATTGTGTATTCTTCCCCTGGATTTTTGTTTCTTAGGTGCATTATTTGCACTTCTTTGCACTGAATCTAATAGCAATAAGTGCAGTAATACTTGGGGTAATGTGGTAGAGGGGGAGTCAGGATAAAACACAGGAGAATCTGTCATTAGCAAGAAGAAAAGAGTGAAGATCCTTCTTAAAGGTCTGATGTGATGGGGAAAATCTGATGTGGGCAGGGAGGGAGTTCTAGAGCCTCGGTGACGCTGAGGCAAAAGCTTGTTCCCCCATTTTAGTAGCACAACAAGGAGTGTGTAGAAGTGACCTCTCAGCAGATCTCAATGGATCAGCCTGTGTGTTTAGGTAAAGCATGTTAGCGAGGGACTCGGGTGCTCAAGAACAGATGATGTTATCTATAAGGCATCCAACTGTGTAAGTATGGGAGGAAGAGGGGGACAGCCATCCAAGGCTGAAGAAGAGTACACATCAATGGGAGAGCTTAGGAACAGCCAGAGTGAAGTGGCATATATTGTTGTAGCAGGTGTTCCATTTCTGTAGAGCACTTTTGTTATAGTCCATTAACACCACTAGATCATAGGTAAGATTAGGTCTAAGGATCCCCTGAGCAATAGTGAGCCTGGCAGCTGCCCTTATTGAATTTTTGATTTTGTATGCCATCCCCAGTTTAACGTTGACTGCTCTACAGGCATTAGTTATGTGAAGGCTGAAATTAAGTGAAGGGTCTAGGGTGACACTCAGGTACAGTAGCAGCCACAGACACTGCCAGATATTTCCTGAAATTTCTGTGATATTCCCAGAAATATCTCCTGCTTTCTGCATTTCCACAGTAGGGGCATCAGAGAGAAACTCTTCAGAAATTTTGCGAAATATCTGGAAATAGCTGACAATGTCTCTGGCTACTACTGTATTTAAAGTGATCAACTATTTCCAGGAGGGAGCCTTCAGGACCCAAAATGGCAAGTGGTGATGAGCAGGACTTGAGTCTAGGGGGAGAGCCAAACAGCATGGCAACAGTTTTCTTAGTGTTTAGCAGGAGGAGATTTTGCTTCAGCCATGTGTTCCGACAGACAAAGTCAATGTTTAGTGTGGCATTTATAGATGAAAGATCCTTGCTGCTGGTGTAAAGAACCATATTATTCACATAGAGATGAATCAAGGAGCTACCTGGGAGTGTAGGCAGTTTGTTGATAAAGAGTGAGAACAGGAGTGTCCCAGAATAGATCCCTGTGTAACACTGAAGGAGGTAGGGGCAAGATCAGACTTGACTTTATTGATTTCAACAAACTGAGTATGTCCTGCTAGATATGATGCAAACCAGTAGGTGGCATCTCTGCAGAAACCTAGGGAGGACAGCTTAGATAGCAGTAGCAGGTGATTGACCAGGTCAAACGCCTTTGGTCAATGAAGATGCCCCCAGTAAGTAGGCCAATATCCATGGCAGATCTGATGTCATTCATTAGATGGAGGAGTGCCGTGTTGGTGCTATGTAAATACCTAAATCCTTGCTGGGCAGGGGAGAGCAGATTGTTTTGAGACAGGTACTCAGACACTTGAACTGCCACTAATTTCTCCAGTATCTTGCTCAGGACAGAATGGATAGCCACAGGGCAGTAGTTGTTTATGCTTAGAGGATCTCCTTTCTTGAATACAGGCACAGCTCTCACTATTTTCCACACAGAAGAAACCACTCCAGTGTTAATAGACAGATTGAGGATCCTAGTGACAGGCACAGCAAGGGTAGGGGCTGCCGCCTTGAGGAACTTACGGCAGCAGTCCATCAGGCCCCGGAGAACCATGGGCAGGGATAGATTTCAGTAGTCGCTGGCCTCCCTAGTGGGTACAGTCCTTAAGTTGAATGCATTTGACATTTGATCCAAATTTATGCTGGAAGGGTCAGGGATCGCTCAAGGATCCCAGTAAAGTTGGAAAGGTCAGGTAAGTTGGAGTTAGTTAAGGGCATCGGTGATGGTGTGTAGATTATTACAGTTAATACCATTGAAAGTCATCTCAGTGATTTCACTCTTTTTTCCTTGTCCCAGTAGAGACTTAATGCGAGACCACCTTATAGCACTACCCACTACTTGTACAAAAAGACTGAACACTTGACTCCTAAGCAGACAGCATCAGTACTATACTGTTGTCTTAATGAGCAACTATGCATTATAACAAAAAGCTTAAAGACATTAGATTTATACTAGTTATGCTGTAACTCAATTGTTTTCTAGTTATTTGTTATTTGTTTTATGTTCCCCTGCTGCTGGTCTACTAAATATTGTAAATAATGCAGCAATTATTTAACTGAGTCTTTCAAAATGAATCCAACTTTCTGCTGCTAATCACAACGTTGTTATTTGTGATATCACAGTCTGTTGTCATAGGGAGCACTATGATGTCATAAACAAAGGCACTGTGAAGTTAACAGGGGAGAGGCAAATGTTTCCAGATGTTTTCTATAGACTTTTTAAACATACTACAAAGATTTGCTGTAAATCTTGGAATGGAACATTGAAAATGAAAAAAATGCATTCTCTAGTAAATTGTAACAGCTGAAACATCTTATTTAGGGTGCACAAGGCACATATTTGCCTATTTTCAGGCACGGCAAGGGAGGTAACAAAAGCAGGATAGTACAAAATTAATTGAGGATAGCAACAAATGTATTTTGCCCATTTTGAGCCACAACCTGGGAGGTTACAAAAGCAGGATAGTTCAAGACTCATTGAGGGCAGCAACAAACAAGGAAGAATTGTACAAGACTCATTAAGGATAGAAACAAACACAAGATGGCGGCAAGAGTACACAACAGTAGATGGATTCAGGTGAATAACAACTGATAAAAGATACTAATGCGTTGTACAGAACTCAGTCAGGATAGCTACATACTTTACTTTTCACAATAAATTCTGGTGAATATGATTTGGTAAAAGGGTATAGATAGTACAGAATGCAGCAACAAATTATTATGTAGCAGTGTGTATTGCTGACTAACGACACTGGGCTAGATATTTAAAGGAGTTGCACCTGGTGCAACTCCAGAAATGTGCCCCAGAGCTATATTCAAAAGGGGGAAATGCGCTGCTCAATGCTTGATGTGTCACAGCACAAAGATAATGTATGTGGCGCATCTCCAGGAGGCGTTCTCGTGCATATGTGGCACATCTTGATATTAGCCGAGATGTGTGGCGCATCTGCCAGCACATCTCAAAGATATGCCACATACATGGGAACAAGGTTACACCTGTAAACAAGCATTTGTCAATGCCGAATGTTGTCTCGCTGGCATTGGCATTGGTAGTGCCCGAGTTACAGACCATAATAGGAATAGCAGTGAAGTATTGAAGTGACGCTAACCCCACCCCCACCCTGCAGAGACCAACAGGCATTGGGGTGCGCCTTTGGGTTGTCAGCTATAACGCTCATGCTATTTTACCTCACCCTACCCTGTAGACACTGACAAGAGTTGTGATGTGCTTTGGAGTCTGTGGGCATTATACTTTCCCCAGTCCATAAGGAAATACGCTGAGGTGGGTGCAGTATAGGAGAATGGGGTGAACTTTGTGGCTGAACAGTGCAAGGCACACCACAATGTGTGTCACTGGCTGCAGGGTGAGGGTGGGATAGGGAGAATTACAGTCAATGATCCCAAGTCACACCCCTGACACCTGTCAGTCTGCACAGGGTGGGTGTTACAGTTGGAAACCCTAATGCTGTAGGCATGTGTTGGTATTTTCACTCCAAATTTTCAATATGGGCTTTTTGTGACCCCTACCTCATGAAGAGCGGCACTATCAGTTTGTTAGCTGAAAGGTGGTTTTGCACAGCTGCTATGCCATTTGGTGACACAGGTCAGAAGAAACATTCTGTGCAGTATGTAAAAAAATGAGAACTGTATTGTTCAGGAGGAGGGATAAACAAATGGCAACGTTAATAATCTGGAGTGAAACTATGAAAAATTGGAGAGGTCATGAGCATACATAGAAACTGTGCAACACACATCCATAACCCAATTATTTTGGGAATTTTTTTAACCACATTTTCAACATAGGCATTTTGGGACCTCCCCTCATGAACAGTGGCATTGTGATGTTATTAATTTGTCCCAAAAGTTGATTTCCCTCAGCGACCACACCATTGTGTGCCACAGGTGCGAAAACACATTTCGGCCAGGATATGTAAAGTGACAGCTGTACTGTTCATAAGAAAGTATAGAAAAATGGCAATTTTGAAAATGTGGAGGGAAAATTTTATAAATTCGCGAAGTTATGAGCGTGCATGGAAACTGCGCAAAGCATGCTCATAAAAAAGCAATTTTTTTGATTTTTTCCACCAAATTTGCAGCATAGGCTTTTTGAGAGCTCCCCTCATGAACAGTGGCACTGTCATTTCATTACTCCATCCCGAAAGGTGATTCCGCACAGTCACTGTGAAATCACCTTTAAGGACCAAATAATGCCATGACAGTGACTGAATTCATGAGGAGGAATCTCAATAACCCCATGTTGAAAATTTGGTGTCATAATTCCCCAAAATGCCCAAGATATGCACCAAAGTTGAAAAAACCTATTTATGCCATTATACTGCTTACCGGCATTTCTTCAGTTCGTGGTCGGCTTTGAAGAGTGCAGACGTGTTCCTGGTCCACCGAAGATCGTCGCGCCAGACTCTGGAGGTAAGTATGGGGTGAGGGTGGTGTGGGGAGGCAGAGTGTGGGCACGGGTTGGGGAGGGGGCAGGGAGACCGCGATGGACCATTTTCTGTTTTATAGGTGGAAAAAAAAAAGGGAATATTGTGGGACATTTTTTTTTTCAGGGACATTTAGCACGCTGGGATGGGCTCCCAGCATGCCACCTGATTGTTTTGGGGAGATGGGCCTGGAGCCGATGGGAGATTGAGCATTCCCATTGGCACATATGAAAGGGGGGGCAAGAGCCGAGGGGGATTGGAAACCCCCCTCGGCATACAACAGATGTGTGGGAGACATTATGCTAATGGGGAGTGGGCTCCCCCATTGGCAAAATAAACCGGGAAGAGGGGACTGTAGCCAATGGGGTTGTGCCCCCTGTCGGCAAAGAAAGACTGTTGGGAGGGAGTGCATGATGCCGAGGGGGACTGGGCACCCCCTCAGCACACACTTGGGGGGCTTATTATGCCGATGGGGAGTGGCCTCCCGCGTTGGCAAATTAAGTGGGTCGGGGCATGCGACAGGGGGATGGGGCACCCCTGAAGTCGGGTGGCAGCACTCAGTGCCGCCATGTTTATGTCGGGAGGTGTGTTATTGTGCTGCTGCAATGAGAAGCTTGCCTCTCATTGCAGTAGACCTTTTCTTAGATCTTGTGGCCACATTCTGAATTTCTGATGTGGCGCCTGCATGCTGGCTGATTGGGGAATGAGGGACGCACCTACTGATGTGTCCCCTGCATTCACCCGCAGTGACCACACCTCCAAATCTGATATTACTGCAATATGTTGACTCATGAGCAAGCATGAGCCAACATAAAAACAGGCCTAACTGGTAGCTACTCACAAGTGGGCTGCTGTACTGCAAGATGCAATACAGCAGCTGCCAGCCCCTGGGTGGTTAACCCCCCCAAGCACCGAGTCTGATTCCCGTATAGTGCTACATAAAGAGCCCTGGTAGTCTAGTGGTAACCCCCCTCCCTGCTATGTACCCCAATTCCTGTAAAATATATATTTTAATATCCCTGGTATTCCTGTGGTTCCTCCCTTCCCCTCCCTGCATGAAACCTCAATCCCCATAAAATATATATTTTAATATCCCCTGTTAGTCTAGTGGTTCCCCCCTCCACACATGAATCCCCGATCCCTGTAAAATATATATTTTAATATCCGTGGTAGTCCAGTGGTTCCTGCTTCCCTGCACAAAACCCAGATCATTGTGACATTGAGAAAAATCCCCGTCCATGGTGGTCTAGTGGTACCCCCACCCCCAACCCACACATGACCCCCATCCCACCCTGCTCCCCCACCCAGGTCATCGGCGGGCAGCAAACCCACCCACTCACCTCCGCAGCTGCCAGCCAAATGACAGCTTACAGTAATACCTGCAAGCTCATTGGTCCACACTGTCAACCAATAGGCTTGCACTGTGTACTGTAATAGTCATTCATAACTTTGTGCAATTGGGGCCATAATGACATGCAAATGGCCCCATTTGTGCTTTGCATGCATAATGACCCAATTTGCATGTTTGGGTCTGAGTATCTGGAAACTGCACCCCACTCATCTTCAGATGTGCTGGCGCATTCCCATTCCAGGTATTCAGACCTGTCTTGGGGGATATGCCAGTGCATTGTATTTGTGCCACCCACATAGTTTGAGACATTCAGAAGAGATGCACCATTGCTCATCTCTTTTAAAAATTTTAAATATGTCCCTTTGTTGCTCCAGCGCAACTCAGTTGCCAGTGCAACCACTTGCACCATTGCAGGGCACAGTTTTCAATATCGGGGCCATTGGAGGCAGACTAAGGATGCTTCAGTCAGAGACCTGTGGACAGGTGCAGATAAGTGCATCCACTTATCTTTGGTGTGAAGAGGACGGTATTGAAAGGGTAAAACAAGTTAGGGGCAGGCACATTGGGAGTGTTGAAGCAGATAGGAGCAGAGATGGCTGCTAAAGGTGTTGGCTACATATTGGCTACATGTAGCTGCTGCACAGGCAGAGGTATGCTATTTCAAAGCTTGGGGGCTAAGGAGAAGAAGGCCACTTCACCGTATTTAGTTTGTGATGTGGGGATGGAAAGTTGTTCAATGCCTGAGGATCTGAGAGAGTGGTGGCTGGCGCAGGGCACCAGGTAAGAGGCAAGGGGGGTAGGGCATTCAGTTCCATAGTAAACCAAGGACAGTTTTCCTTACAGTAAGGTCCATTAGGGCAGGAGATGAAGGCCAGCCTAATTTGCCGTAAAGTAGGCAGTGGTGGGTGAGTCGATTACATGCCAGAGCAAAGTGACAGATGTTGTTGTTTCCCACTATCCATTTGCACATAGTTGTGCTAGGAGCATTGGTAAAGACAGAAAGGCCGTATGTAAGTTTAGAAAGTAGTAGAGTACCAACTATTTTTATCTGAGCAGCAGAGGAGAGGTCGTAGCTGGCACGATATGCTATACCAAGACTAGAATTTGCAGGCATACAGACAGAGGAAATGTGTAGGGTGAACTCTAGGGAGGGGTCTAGGGTGATGCTTAAGAACTTGAAGGATGTGATTGTGTCAAGAAGAGAGCCATTGATGCAGGCCACTGAACAAGGAGTGATTAAGTTTTTTTAGCCGACAAGGCGTACCAAAAAGAATTGCTTGGGATTTGGAGAGGTTCATTAAGAGTTTATTTTCATTAAGCCAGAATTGGACCACCATAAGATGAGAGGATAGAGCTTTATTGGCATTGACTATGTCAAGGGCATGGGTAATAAACACTAGGTCATCAGCATAGAGGAGAGAAGAGGAGCGCTATGCTTGAAATGGTGATAGATAGAGTCAATGTGTAGGGAGAATAGTAGCAGTCCAAGAATCAAGCCTTGGGGGATGCCAAGAGTAGTAGGGAGAAGTAGGGAGATAGAGAAGGAGGAGTTAATATTAACCCACTGTGTCTTATTCGAAAGTTAACTGGAAAACCAGGGTAAATCATGTTCTGAGATCCCTAGGGAGCTTAACTTGTTAAGGAGAATGTGGTGATTGAACATGTTGAAGGCCTTCGTTAGGTTGATAAACATTTTGCTGGCATGTTCTTCATTATCAAGGGAAGAGTAGATGGTGTTTGTTAAGGTGAGTAATGCAGTGGTAATGTTATGACATTTTTGGAAGCTGTGCTGGGCAGGGCAGAGTAGGCTGTAGCTATCCAAGTATGTGTTGAGTTGAGGGACAACAATTTTCTCAAGTATTTTGCTTAAGGCCAGTAAAATGGCAATGGACCTAGTTAGATATGATTTTATTGTTTCCTTTTTTGAAAACTGGTACGATGTTTGCTTTTTTCCAAATAGTAGGAACAGTGGTGGTAGAGAGGGAGATGTTAAAGATTCTGGTTAGAGGGGCGGCCAACTCATAGGCTGCAAGTTTAATTAGTTTGGGCTCTAGGCCATCAGGACCATCTGATTTGGATTTGGATCCAATTTTCTGGGATTAGCCTAAGTGGTTTAAGCACCTCTTTGATGGTGATCTTTTTAAAGAGGAACGGGGGGGGGTGATGTCCTGTGGGAGGAGTTGGTGGAGGGGATGGACCACCTACAGTATGTGCATATTTAGTGCCTCAGTGGTTGGGGAGAAATCAGTGAATAGTTTATTGAAGGTGTTCAAAATGGTTAGAGGGTTATTGCAATTGACCCCGTCAATTTTGAAGTTGGGTGTGATAGAATGTTTGGAACATCTGAGGGCCTCTTTGAGGTGGCTCCAAAATTGGCAAGGGTTTTTATATGAGGAGGCCAACTAAGTACTATAATAGCACTTTGATAAAGCCTAAATGTAGATGAAACGTCAGCCTTATTCACCTACAAGAAGCATTTTTTGTACATAATAAACTGCATAGTCAGAAGCATTACTGAATGGACATCAGTTTATTTTGTTGGTCAAGTGAGTTCCGTGACTTTTATTTGTACTGTAATAGCTGCTTTTGCTCTGCCGGATAACATACTTACACTTATTTCTTAAGACTCTGTAAGGGATCCAGTCAGTGCAGGAGTTGGAAGCTTTGAAGGAGGCCCAGCATTTATCTCTTTCTTTTATGACTGACAGGAGAGGACATGTAAGAAATTTGTTTTTTTGAACTCTCTTGTAGGTGAGAGGACCATATTTGTTCTGGATCCTAATGAAGATTTTATTAAAGTAAGAGACAGCTGTGTTGACATCCGAGGTGGCCTAAAGGGCTGTGCGGTCTTGGTTGACCAGTTTAGCTTTAAATTGTGTTGGGTCAAGGTGAGGGAAATTGCAGAAGTGGATAATGCGAGGTGGTGTGCTAGGTACTTTGGTGCACCAAATACAGGATACTGGTGAGTTGTCACTTAAGCAGTCAGGGATAACACACCAGAGCAGATTATTTTGTCAGCATCAGAGACAAGGATCCAGTCAATAATGGTAGCTGTAGTGGCATTATTAGAGAGTCTGGTGGTTGGGAGATGATTTGCATAAGTAGCAATTTGTTTAGTGAGGTCTCAGCTAATGATTTGGCTCAACTGAATCAGTTGATACTGAAATCACCAAAGATCACAAAGTTGTTCTTACTTACGATGTGGCCAACTGTATCTATAAGGGAGGGAAGCCCGTTATGGCTTGTGGCTGGAGGGCAGGTATACGCAGAGAACATGCAGATTTTTGGAGTTACCTAAGTTTAATATACCATGACACATTTCTCCATGGCACAGCTGTTCTTTAAAGCATCACATACAGGGGTGTAGGCAGGATTATTTTGTTTTGGGGGTTAAATATGACATTTTGAATTAGGACAAATAAAAGCTGGGGTCTAGGGGCCATTAGGCCCCATAAACTCCTAGAGGGTTTACATGCTCTGTGGTGAGTTTTGGGGCTTTCCTGAAGAAAAAACACACTTTTGTTACATGTTCTCCACCCCTAATTTCTGGGTAATTTTTTTGTTCTCCATGGAATCAGGGGTGTGGCATACTATGGCTGGCATTAGGGTCTGCAGCACACAATGTGGAACTGCAGCCTCCTCCGGCTCCCTTCGAAACTATCTTGGAGCCTGCACTACCCTTGGGTCTCCACCTGGTGGCGGTCAAAGGACAAGATCACTTGGGTAACCCTCCCCAGGAGAGGAGAGGAGAGGAAAGTAGTCCTTGGGACCCTCAATCCTCTTCCCCACCTGCCCACTAACAACCTAGTGTCATTACCAAACCTGGGTCACCAGTGTGACAGCAGATGAGGTGCAAATGCTTCAGTATTCCACACCACTGGGCCAGCCCCCGAATTCTAGCATTTAATAGATAAATGGAACATTGTCCTTAGGAGCAGCATTCACCTGACATTGTTTTTATACCTTTGCCTCTAAAATGTACAAGAAATGTACCATTACATTACAGGAACCCCAATCCTACTCCACGACATACACACATGCAAATATCATAAGGGGCACACACTTGCACACTTAGTAACATGGGAGGAGGGAGTCAACCAGGAAATTAGGACAAAAAAACTTGGGTGAGTTATAGAGGGTGACCTGGTGCTGATGGCATGGCATTCCATCGTCATCCAAGAACCTGGTACAATGCCTCAATGCCTTGTGAGCTGGCTGCATGCTCACAACAAGGTGTTAGTGGGTGTAATATAAAAACCAGTTACAAATGGGTAATATTTGGATTAGGGATTTAATTTTTCACCAGTGTCACATTGTGCCCCCCCCCCGCCATGACATGTGCAGCTTTTTTTTTACAGGGCGGTCCAGGGCTGTTCTTACAAACTTGTGCAAATCCTCAACAGTTGCACACCAGTCACAGTTAAATGAAAAAAGTACATACAACTTAATACACTACACATACACAGCACTGACTGACCAAGTAGGTCTGACTCTTTCTGTCACTGAGGACCTACCTCAGAGATTGTGGACTGGCGCTGTAGTCAACTGGATGCAATTTACACCAAGGTGCCTAGGGACTTTATAGACAGCACCATGGCAGAGCATGCCTCCCCAGGGCATGGGTCAAGTCAAGACCTGGGAACTGTAAAATACATGGGAGTCACCTCCAAGGTTATTGCCTGCCCACCTCCTCACCAAGGGACAGTTGTAGTAGGAAGGCCATAAGTGTGGATTGTGTAGCATTTATTGATTTGACATCTTCATAACATAAATGGCAGAAATACAATATCATGGGAGTCCTATGGAACAGCAGTGTGCAAAAAGTGCTTAGTTTGTAGTGCAATGCACTAGGACACACAAGTGTTAGTTTTAAAAGGGCACACAGCTATAAATTACCAATTGCTACAGTACAAGAAAGTTCATGACAGTAGCGGAGAATAATTACTAGCACAGCAGGTAGGAGAGGAAGCTAACCACTTGTAAGGGGTGGGGGTTGCCCTTTTATACACATATTGTATTTCTGCCATTTGTGTTATGCAGACATCAGGGAGCATAGAAAGACAAAGAGAGGGATAGTGAGGCTGAATAGAATGAACGGTGGGTGGGCAGAGGGGCATAGTGAAAAAGCAGGGATACTGAATGAATATTTCTCCCCAGTATTCACAAAAGAGGAGGGGGAGGTGCCTAATCCAATTAACAGAAGCACTCTGGATAGGGGGGTCGATCCCAGTCCTTTCACAGAAGAAAGGGGTCTGAAAGAACTCCTAAAACTGAAGGTGGACAAAGCAATGGGGCATGATGGAATTCACCCCAGAATTCTAAAAGAATTAAGTGGAGAACTAGTGAAACCACTGACTACCCTTTTTAACAAATCATGGGAGGATGGTGTGGTACCCGAGGACTGGAGAAAGGCAGATGTGATTCCCCTTCACAAAAGTGGGACCAAGACAGAGGCAGGAAACTACAGACCTATCAGTTTGACCTCTGTGGTAGGGAAAGTGATGAAATCACTCTGAAGGAAAAGAACTGTTGAGCACCTAGAGGCCAGTGGGGCACAGGACCCAAGGCAGCATGGGTTCACAGTGGAAAGGTCATGTCAGACGAATCTAATTGATTTCTTTGACTGGGTGACCAAAGTAGTAGACCAGGGAGGGGCTGTGGACATGGCCTTCCTAGACTTTAGTAAGGCATTTGACACAGTCCCACACAAAAGATTAGCAGTCAAATTAACCAGCCTGGGAGTGGGTCCCAGGGTGGTAGCCTGGGTAAAACATTGGCTGGACAACAGGACACAGAAGGTAATTGTAAATGGAGTCCACTCTGAAGAAAGAGGGGCTACTAGTGGGGTACCACAGGGTTCAGTACTGGGTCCAGTCCTTTTTAATGTCATTATAAGTGACATTGCAGAGGGACTGGAAGGAAAAGTATGCCTCTTTGCAGATGACACAAAGATCTGCAACAGGTTTGATACACAAGGAGGCGTGGAAAGGATGAGAAGGGACTTGGCAAGGTTGGAGGAATGGTCAGAAGTATGGCAGCTAGGATTCAATGCAAAGAAGTGCAAAATAATGTACCTGGGAAACAAAAACCCAGGAGAAGATTACACAATGGAGGGGGAGGTAGTAACAAAAAAAAAAAAAGGAAAGGGACCTGGGGGTAATCATATCAGATGACCTTAAGGTTAGCAAGCAATGTGAAAAGGCAGTAGGGAGTTCTGGGGGTATACTGGGATGCATAGGGGGAGGCATCACAAGCAGAAAACAGGAAGTTGTTATCCCTCTGTACAGACAGTTGGTGAGACCCCATCTGGAGTACTGCATCCAGTTCTGGAGACCCCATCTTCGCAAGGACATAGACAGGATAGAGGCAGTCCAGAGGAAGGCAACTAGAATGATGCAGGGTCTGCAAGAGAAGCCATATGAGGAGAGACTAAAATAGCTTAATATGTATACCCTTGAGGAAAGGAGGGAGAGGGGAACATGATAGAAACATTTAAGTACCTCAGTGGAATCAACAAAGTCCAAGAGGGTAGCATCTTTCAGAAAAAGAGACATGCAAGAACAAGGGGACTCAATTTAAAGATGGGGGCAGTTCAGGGGCAATGTAAGGAAGTATTTTTTCACAGAGAGGGTAGTGGATGCATAGAACAGCCTTTCTGAGGAGGTTGTGGGGTCTAAAACTGTGGGAGAATTCAAGAATACGTGGGACAGACGTAAGGCAATTCTAGTGGGGGGGTGGGAAGAAATAGGCTGTTGGTTGACTAGGATCTGTGGCTTATCCTGTAGGTAGGTAAATGGGCAGACTAGGTGGGCCAAATGGTCCTTATCTGCCATCAAAGTCTATGTTTCTATGTTTCTATGAGACACTACTGATAAATTAATAGGATGTGGGTGATGCCAGTCTATAGTATATAAATCTTAATTACTGGTGGGTGGATAAGGAAGGGGTTTCAGGTCGAAAGAATGGGCCTGATGGGCTCTTAGTCTCCTCCCATCTTGATTTCTTATGTCACTAAGTTCACTAAATAGTAGAGGAGCAAAAAATCTGAGGCCCATGAAGAGCTCCTTAGGATAAAATATAATAATCTAAACTCCCCTACTGAAATATATTTGTCTAAGTTAGTTTTAAATCTTTCTTTACTTCGACTAGATATTACATCCAATGGTAGTCTGTTCCATAACTTTATAACTCTTACTGTATAAAAACATATCAGTTTTTTTGTATGAAATCTTCCCATTTTAATTTGTAGTTGGTGAACCCTTGTTCCATGATCGTAATTTTTATATTTGATGTTTAATTCCATCATGAGGGATGGATAGTTTAAAATATCATAATATAATAATACGTCCCCCCTATGTCTCCTTAACTATAATCTGTGTAATCCTAATTTTGTTAATTTATCATTGTAGTTTAGATTCTTTAAGGTAGTGATGGATTTAGTGAAATGTCTTTGGATTCTTTCTCATTTGTTTATTTCTATTGTAGTGTAGGGGCTCCAAAATTGACTTCTGTAATCCATTATTGTCTGTACGTATACAGATGGCATACCACCATCCACACTGGACAGTGTCGGGCACAGCCACACCCCTGACATATAACAACAACCATATTGGCACACATTCACATGGTGTATATACCTGGGTGTGGCACCATGCCCTGTTGCACCATGGCTCAGAGACGGTCATGGCATGCCCTGTCCCATCATCCTAGCTTCCAAAACTGGTGGCGACACTGTTCAGCCACTCACAGTATGCCAGTTTGCCTGCTGAGGTGATTGGCAATGTCAGCCCACACCGAAGACCTTTCCCACTCCAGCTTCTCTTGACCAAACAGCTGGCTCTCCATGGGGACCACTAAGTCCACCAGGTTTCGCAGCTCCACCTCCTCCCACCTCTGGGTGCAGTGGCTGGTTGTCACGCGGAATGCAGCAGATGCCATTTTGCAGGATTTAGCAGCTGGGCCTAAACACAGTCCACTTTGTTGCAGGCCTCATCTCCACTGTCACAGCGCGATAGGGCACACATGGTCATCCACATGCTGCTGGCGTGTGTGCCATTGCAATTCACGAAAGTGCTTTAATGGCACATTACAGGGCATGCATGGTAACATCTTGCCATCCAGCAAATTAAAGTCATGCCCCCTGCAACTACACATGTGTGGAAGCCACGCGATGCCATCTTGTGAAGGGTACCAGCTGCCATGAACCCAGCCATCCATACCGTGTATGTCAAGGCCCATGTACCAGAGACGCCGTGTCTGCATGATACTGTTCACTGATATGAGCTATGCATATCCCTCACAATGCAGTGACATATGGCATCTATTGAGCATTTGGCTGTGTAAATGCAACATGTTGTATGGTGGAGCAAACTGAAATGTGCAACATTAGATTAAATGCACGGGTGCATCTTTGCAATATTCAGCCAGGATATGCAAATAGCCTCATTGCACAGTCTGTGCCCATTCTACACATTTGCATCTCCTTACTGGTATGTATTCAGGTCATTTGCATGCCCATTGCTCCAAGAACAGGCCTGTGCCACTGCTCTGCACAGGTGACTGAGAGGTACTGCAGCCTTGAAGGTAGGATTTCTGTCATGTTTCTGTGTTCCTGTACTTATTCTGTGCATGGTTATTTTTTAACATGTCAATGTTGTTTAACTGGGACTATCACTATCTGTCTGTTTCACAAGTACCAGCATTGCATCTGGAAGTTGATGACATCCTAAGTTTATGAAGGATGAGTTTAAAGCCCTCACTGAGGCCGACGTGCTGTGGGAGGAACTCCTCAGTCGTAGGTGTGGGACACCACAGGACTGGAAAAAGGGATGGAGGGAGGTTGCAGAGACCATGAATGCACAGGGGGAATACAACCACACTCCCAAGGAATGCATTAAGTGGATGGGTGGTATCCGACAGTGTTGCAAGGAGCTACTGGTCGAGGTCCATGCTTCCTGTCAGGCAACTGGTGGTGGACACTCCACAGCTCCTGTCATGACACCACAGGAGACACTCATTGCCACAACCCTCAGCCATGTGGCTATGAAAGGCATTCCCAGTGGGGGATTTGAAACAGCTGACCAGCCTTCACTGCACTGTGGGTATGCATTTTACAGTGCCTGTCTGGTCCTGCATGTGGCGTTGAATGTCAGTGTGTGACATGTTATCCATTATGTGTAGCACTGTGTGGCCACAGAGCAGCAGCCTCTGTATGGGTGTGCATGTCACTCCATCTATGTGCATCATAGCATGTCTGCCATGTGTCCTGCTTGCATTGTCATGCCCTTGTGTGCTTACACCTGCACCCCTGTTACATGCATGTACACCTACCTGTGTATGTTACAGTAATGTTGCCATGGCCATGCATCATTAACAATGCCCTCCCCTTTTGTTTCCACAGCACCATCACATCTTGGGTCTCATGGAGCTCCACGGGTACAGCTGCATGCAGAGCATGGCACCGTACCTGTGGCCACGATGATGACTAGTGTTGTGTCCATAGCTGTGGACCCCCACACACAGGAGGATGGACGTTGATAATGTTGAGAACATCTCCCTGACAGCCGAGGCACTCTTCACAGCTCTGGATGTGCTCACCTCGGACACTGAAGATGATGACATCACACAGATCGACAGAGTCTTCCCTGACACTGCCCCTCCCATGTGGCCCAGACGGATTCCCCACATGCTGCACATGCCACCAGCAGCCATTCAGGGCCAGCCCTTGCACAGCAGTCAGCCCTGGATGGCTGCTGTTGGCATGTGCAGTGTGTGGGGAATATGTCTGGGCCACATGGGGGAGCGGGGTCAGGGATGACACTGTTGATCTGTGTGATGTCATCATCTTCTTCAGTGTCTGAGGCAAGCACATCCAGAGCTGTGAAGAGTGCCTTGGCTGTCAGGGAGATGGACTCAACATCATCATCATCACAGTCCGCCCCCCCCCGATGTGTGCAGTTAGCCACAGAAGAGGTAGCGGGCATCATGTTGTGGCCTGCTGAGGTGCAGCTGAGGGGTACTGCTACCCAGCAATGGGGAACATGTGGCCAGCCACAGCCTGACCAGCTGCAGGTTCAGGCAGCCCTACTGTGCATGATGTATGTACACACCGCATCCCCACCTCCCCTGCAGCCAGTCATTGGGCAGCCAGATGCCATGGGGGTCACACAGCAGGCTACCCCCTTGGTTTTGGAAGCCTTCCCCCACACAATGACACAAGGCCCCGGACAATGAGCTGTCGGAACACACAAGGCTACTGAGGGACTCTGTGGAAAGCCAGGTGCCACTACATGATGCTATGCAGGGGTTGCGGGCACAGTTATGACTCCATGAGAAGCAGGCTTTTGTTCGCCATGCAGAGATCATACCATCTATTTGCCTGTTACG
Source organism: Neoceratodus forsteri (assembly GCA_016271365.2). Taxonomy (NCBI): domain Eukaryota; kingdom Metazoa; phylum Chordata; order Ceratodontiformes; family Ceratodontidae; genus Neoceratodus; species Neoceratodus forsteri. The sequence goes on along the minus strand of CM057459.1, from coordinate 863,706,507 downwards.
TGCTGACATTACTGCAGGCTTCTCCAGTGTTGCAGAGGCTATACACGAGGGTGCTGCAGCATTGGCTGCACATGGGCACCATAACACACGTACACAGTGTGTAGCAACACCAGCACCCCCGAACACCACACAGCAGCCACATTGCCTGTGACACCCTGTTGCCTACCCTTGGACCCCAGCCCACACCTGGCTACAGTGTGCAGTTCTCTATGCCAACCTCGATATGTAGCCCTTCATGTTCATGTGGGTTGACTCCCTCAGGGGCGGAGGCCTTGCCACATTTGGCCCTCAGATCCCCATAGGAGTCGCCCATGCCTGTGGGTTGAGACTGGGTACATGTCCGTGGCAGCTGCATACGCACACCCTGAGTTGTCTGGGGGTCTTTTGGCCTAACCAAGATGCCTCACTACTGATGGTGGGGTGCCATCTGCCCTGTAGTGCCTACAGCTGTGCACTGTCCACACCCTGTGCCCACAGTGCCATGCCTACCCATCCCTGTGCCATTGTCACACTGTTTTGATGTCATCTGGGACATGGATGAGGGCCATGGTGTCATGGGAACTGCAAGGGTGTAATGAGTGCACCTGTGGCTTACCACTGTGGGTATGTGCCAGTGGTCTTTCTCTGACCCATGCCTATCCACTTCAGCTACCTCTGAGCATCCTTGGCTTTGTTGTCCCTCCTGCGGACCTGTGCGCATGCAGCCTCAGCACACCTGTCTGCACATTGCAACGGGCTGACCAGTTCACACTGTACATCACTGTGGGGTGCATTGTGCCTGTGTGCATGACTGCAATGTCACAGCTGTCTGCAATACTCACCTTCAGGGTCCAAAATGTTCCTGCACAATGATGTTCCTGTGCCGCCATCCCCTCAGAGCCAATCCTGGGTCCATCCAGTCTTGCAGTAGGTGCTCACCCTCATACTGTGGCTCCATGTCCTCTGCACTATCACCCTGTTGGACCTGGACAAACATTGCAAGGTATATGACCATGTTGTGTAGGATGCAACAGGCCAGGAATATGCCACAGGCCATGTCCAGGCCATACTGTTCGGCACCACCGGACATGTCCAGACATCTGAAATGCATCTTCAGCATGCTGAACACATGCTCTGTGATGTTCCCTGTATTAGTGTATGCCTCACTGTATCTCTCTTCCGCATCAGACGTGGGTCGCAGTATTGTGGTGAGCATCCATGGCTGGAGGGGGTATGTGTTGTCTCCTGTGTGGGGGAAGGTGATATATTAGTACACAGTACACATCCATGGCATTCTGCCCAACCAGACCTGTTAAAGTGGGTCAGCACCATCAGCACATTACACTGGACAATGTTTCATTATTGCATACTCCCGTGCACCCCTCTGTGGCACTTTTCCAGCTGTCGTATGTCCACTATCATTGCCACTGCAGACTACATGGCATTTGGTTTGCAGGTCATGACAAAACCGCAGCCTGGATGTGCCACACAGTACTGTCCCCTTCCATTGCATTACAGTGCTCTACCCCTCATACATTATCACAAGCCTCTACTGGCTAGCACCACCCCTGTTGCCTGTGCTTGTTGCACACCACCATGTGTATACCCTCCCATGGTGGCATTCCACGTCTGCTCAGTGTTAATCATATTCTGGTCCCATCTCTGCCTCCCTCCCCCCATTCCATGTATCACATGGCTGTCAGCCATTGCAGCAACACCATCCTACTGTGCTACCACCTGTAGAGCCACCATCACTGCACTTTGCAGCCATGTGGGCACCTTGTTTGTGGCTGTTTTCCATTCACCCACAAGATGGCCATTGGGTATCTCCTCAGACTCGAAACAGTGGCACAGGGATAACTGATGCCAGATATAGGGATCTTGTGCACTCCAAAGGTAGCAGGCACAGACATTTCTGATGTGCCCTGTTGCACCATACACCACCTGGCAGTTTATGGAGTGGTACCCCTTCCTGTTTATGTATACTTCCTTGTCTCCAGCAGGTGGGGCTCTGATGGCCACATGTGTGCAGTCAATGACCCTTAGCATGCCAGGCAGGTGTGCAACGCTGTGAAAGTGCTGCATTGTTGCTGTCCACTCTGCTGGTGTGTTGGGTATCATATGAACTCACTAGCATGGGACAGCAGAATGCTGAGGAACTGTGTGAGGAGACAGGATGAGGCCGACTGGGTGATGCTGGTGGTGTCACCCATTGGTATATGGAAGGTGCCCATGGCGAGCAGGCACACCGCTGCTGTGACCTTGGTCTCCACCATCATGGCATGATTTCTGTGTGTGTGCGCCTGGAGCTCATCATGGATCAGCTCATGCAGCTGTCTCAGAATTTCCTTGTTGAGCTGTACTGACCTAAGATGTCTGTGTCACTGAGCTGTTTGAATGTGACACGGGGCAGTACGGTCTCTGTAGGGCATATTGCCTATGGGTCCTTCCTCAACTGTGTTGCTGTTCGCTATGTCTCCTCTCATCAGCCATCATTGCTGCCATGTGGAATGCTAGCCCAGACATTGTTGCTGCAGTGACACGACCTAACTCTGGGTGGCTGGCTGATATAGAGCTGCCCCTTTTATTCCTAATTTTGCCTGTCCCAAAGTTGGGATGCTCAGCACAAGCACTGCTCATTTTGGCTGAATATACACATGTGGCATATTCAGGTGCCCGTCCCCTTTTTCAACATGGGATATATTATATCTATGCTGTCGCACATTCCATCATGTGTGACACATTTTCCCTTTCGAATATCGCACTTTTGTGCATTTTTCATGATGCGCTGCGCATCTCCATTTTGTGATGCATATCTCCTTTGAATATGTGGCACCTACAAATCAAATCATATGATTATCTTGTTTTCATAGGTTTCAAACTTTACCTACATTTTATTTATCAGGCTGCAAATTCACTGAGTGTTTAAAAATGAGCCACTCCTATAAAAAACATATCCACAATCAAATCAGGTTGTTATTGTCTCCATTTTTAAACATTTAGAGGAAGACATTGTGCTTACCAGTGGGGCTTTTGAAGCTGTAAATGCTCTGTGTGCAGGATCACAGGTGAAATGGCCTGATCCTTCAACTCGATATATACTATTTGCAAATTAACATGTAGGAAAGCTCTGGAGCCATCAATCATGAAGTCATCATGCTGATGTCAGCATGAAGACACCATTGTGCTCATCTGTGCTTGCCAGTGTAATGGTAAGAAATCAAAGTTTTAAACATTGGAAAACAGTTCAATTTTGCTGTGTCTCTATAAAATTGTCCAGAATAGGGATGAGACCAAATGGAAGGACACAATGAAAAAAATGGAGTTCTGACTGTTGCCTATCAACAGAAAATTATCTGGTGGGCAGTCCTATCTTTTGTTGAATGTTAACCTATACATACACATACACAACAGACTTAATCTACAACCAGAAGTAGATTCCAAGATATTTAGTTCTGATAGATCAGACCCACTATGCTGGAGTGGGGCGACACTCTGGTGACAAAATATCCATTCCCCTACTGTGCTACTAGTGACATAAAATAAATCAATAAGATAAATAAAAAAAGAGGGGGTGGGCAATGACAGGCCATACACAGGTTGGAGGAGCACACAAATGATAACAAAGACATATTACATATTTATGAAAGTTCAAAAATATGGTACTAACAAGTGATAAACATACAGTGCAGTGTGTACACTTACTATGGAGAAGTGGTATAATGAATGAGTACAAGGCAAACGGGTGATGGATAGAAATGGAAAAAACAAGCTCCTGCCTGGTTTTTCTGGCAATCTGCTCTTGAGTAACCTGGAAAGAAAAAGGAAATATCTGATTAAAACATATTGTAAACATCAATGCTGTACAATTTGTTGTGCCGTTATCTTCAGAGATCAGGTAAGATGTGGTACAGTCAAAATACTAGAATAAGACCACCAAGTTCAGTTCCTCATTTATACCAAGTCTAGGGTCCAATTCCCTAAATCTGTCAATCCTGAATGCCTCTCAAAGTAACAGTTTCTTCTCTCTGTTCCTGTCTCTTCTGAGCAGAGGTACCTGCTCTAGTCCATAAAATCTTGATGTTGGAATTGGGTGTCTCTCAGACAGAAATGTCTGTCAGCAGAGGTCATTAGGTCCTTTAATGTAATATACCCCTAGTGTTCCAGTATTCTTTCTTTAAGTGGTCATTTTAATAGATAAACCACATATGTAATTTGCAGGTTAGTAATTCTTTGATCTCAACAATTTAATCAGAAGCCACATTTCTAATGGATTTGGCCTTATGTGTACTTGTACATGTGGAACAATGTCTGCAAGGGAAATATCCCTTAACAGGTGTGCCTAATGTGCTTGGAACCCTGTGTTATGGATTGATCAAACAGTCTCACAAAGACCTCCCCATTTTAGCTGCAATCAAAGGTTTATCCTTACAAATCTCACCCCCCCCCCCCTCAACACACACACACACACACACACACTGAATCTGGAATCCACATCTGGTTGTAGATTAATGCTACATGCTGTGTATGTATAGGTTAACATTCAATACAAGGTAGGACTACCCCCACAGCATTTTCTGTTGCTAGACAACAGTCAAAACTCCATTTTTGCAGAGACTATATACACTTTGGTGTCATTTGCCACTTGATCTGGTTCCTGTTCTGGACAGTTTTATAGAGACACAGTAAAACTCGTGTTTCCAAATGTTTAAAGAGGGACTTCCACCAAAAGTGTTACATTGTAGAATTAGAATACACATGCCCCCAATAAATATCATACTTAAAATTAGGTTTTTATGTTATTCATTTTAAAGGTATGAGCTATTTTGTAACCCTGATTTCACTACCAATTAAAAAAAAAACTGTTTCAGTGAAGAGCCACTGATGATGTCATCTCCTGAACTCACACTCTAGTCCTCCTTGTCAATAACTTTATAGGACCTGCTTCTCCAAAGTTTAAGAAACTGTAGTTATAGTAATCCTTTAAAAAAATGACATAGGGTAGGCTGCAGTGCCTGTGTTTCCAGAATGTTCAGATGCATGGCATTGTAATTTAGAACATGTCAGAAGATGAGTTTAGAATGCAGCAGTCAACCAAGGCATAGAATGTCAAGGAGGTGCACAATTTTAAAATGTTGATTTGGACACACACTCTCCAAATGTGACAGGGGCATGCCATTTCAAAATGTGGTGGGATAATCAGCCTCGGAATATGACAGGGACACACACTGAGGAATCAGGTGAGGACTGGCACTTTCAGAATATAGCGGCAATGCACGCTGTCTGAATGTAACAGGACACACTATTTATTCAGAAATTCTTGTTTCTGACACATTCCAAAATTGTACGCTCCTACCATATTTCAAAATTGCACGTCACATCCCCACCACATTCCAACATTATGCATCCCAACCACATTCTAAAATTATGCATCCCTGCTACATTCTAAAATTGCACATATATTGCCCATTCCCAAACTGTGCATCCCTGCCACATTCTGAAATGGCGCATCACAGCCAAATTCTATAATTGCACATCCTCACCAAGTTGTATTTCAAAGCCACATTCCAAAATTGTCACTGCTATGTTCCCAAACTGTAGGTCACACTTATATTCTAAAGTTGTACGTCACCATCAGATTCTGAAATTGAGCATCACTGCCACATTCTGAAATTGAGCATCACTGCCACATTCCGAAATTGTACATCACCACCGCATTCCAAAATTGTACGTCACTGCCACATTCCAAAATTGTGCATCACCGCTGCATTCCAAAATTGTGCATCACTGCTACATTCCAAACCTGTATGTGACTGCCGCATTCTGAACCTGTACATCACCGCAACATTCCAAACCTGTGCATCACTGCCACATTTCGAAATTGTGCTTCACCACTGCATTCTGAAATTGCTTGTTACCACTGCATTCTGAAATTGTGTGTCACCACCACATTCTGAAATTTTGCATCACTGCTGCATTCCGAAACTGTGCATCACTGCTGCATTCCAAACCTGTATGTCACCTCCACATTCTGAACCTGTACATCACCACAATATTCCAAACATGTGCATCACCACCGCATTTAGAAATTGTGCATTACTGCTGCACTCCAGAATTGCTTGTCACCACTGCATTCTAAAATTGTGTCATCACTTCATTCCAAAATTGTGCATCACTGCCACATTCCAAAATTGTGCGTCACTGCCACATTTTGAAATTATGTGTTCCAGCTACTTTCTGAGACTGTGTCATTGTTGCATTCCACAGTTGCAACCTGGTGACATTTTGAAATCTCATACCTGCAGTATTTTAAAAACTGCACGCAACTTTGTCATTCTAAAGCCATATTTGCCATTGCTTTCCTCCCCGTCACTTTTTGAAGTACTGTACCTTGCATCTACACATTATGGAAGTGCATGTGCTGACCCCTCCATGCCAGTTTACCTTTTTTGATGTTTACTACACCTGCCGTTTTAAGTAACATAAATGAAATAGGTCATATAATGTACCTTGCAGGGAGGACTAGGTTCTGAGTTCAGGAGATGACATCATCATCAGCTCTTCCCTGAAACTGGCTTTTTTGAACAGGCAGTGAATTAAGGGTTACAAAATGACTTGCAAGTTTTAAACAAAGTAACTTACAGATCTGATTTTTGGCATGCAGATGATTGAGGATATGCTGATCCAAATTCTGAATTTATTGATGCCAAAAATGTTGGCTTCAGTCCCTCTTTAAACTTTGATGTTTTACTGTTGCAATGGCAAGCTCTGATGAGCATGATGATGTCATCATGCTGGTATCAGTGTGATGATGTCATGCCCAGTGGCTCTGGACCTCCACTTGGGTATGCTAATTAACAAATAGTATATATAGAAGTACAAGATTAGGTCATTTTTACCAGTCATCCTGCACACAGAGTATTTACAGCTTAATGAAGCACCACTTGTAAACAGAACACTTTCCTCTAGAGATTTAAAATGGAGCAAATAGCAAAGTGATTGGAGTGTTTATATGGTTGTAGAGAAAGCAACTCACTTTTGAGTACTCAGTGAATTGTGGCCTAATAAAAGGAATGTAGGAAATGTTTGCAACCTATGAAAATAAAGTGGCCATGTGTTTTTATTTGTAAGAGTGGACTTTTGTGAAACAAGAGAGTGAGGTTTAGGCACTATTATAAAAGCAATATTATGAACTGGGGATCATAAATACGGGAAGCTGATTGGGCGAGAGGTTTTTGAAGCCGTGATGATATCGGGCTACATCATCATGGCTTCAGAAAACTTCCAGTCACCAGCCTCCTCACTCACAAAACATTCCTCTGTCAACAGCATTCCGCAGATCCTCACCATACTTCACAAAACTGTTTCCACACAGAACATGCCCTCCTAAACATTAAAACACAGATTTCAATGTAAAATAGGAAAAAACAATGAATCAATCCAATCACAAGGCATAGCTGCTCTGAACTTGAGGTCAGTAACTCCAGACTTGTAGTTTCGATAGCAGCAGCACACAAGTGTCAGCAACAGGTGTTTTTGGTTTTTTTTTCTTCAAAGCAAGACTAGAGTAACAACTACTCATGGCCAAAGATTAACGGCACTACCTGTTCAGACGACTGCACAGCCCTCCCCAATGCTGTTCCTTACCACTAGTATTATTTCTCTCACCCCAGCTGCATTCCTGTAAACTGATTTCTCCATGCTGACTCGTGGCACCAGCGCTCCATTTCACTGTGCAGCTTTTTATTCATTTAAAAAAAAAAACAGTAAGCTCCACAAATCCCTTACACGCTACTCGCTACAACAAAGGAAAAGAAACAATTCATATCCGGATGTGATGTAGAGCAAGACATGAGTTCACACAGACACAACAGCCCCACTTCTATCAACTGCCAGTATAATAGCGCCACCTACTGTCTTAAGAACTATTTTATCAAAATGTTACCTTACACCACCCAAAACTCATTTTAAAACATTTTAAAACCTCTTTATTTTACTTTTTTTATTTTTAAAACTTTAAACCCAGTTCATAATAGCAATAAGTCACTCCAGGGTGTGGTATGTCATGGGATATCATCACTTCTCGGATGGTTGGATGCACTAGGCCTGCATCCTCATGCCCAATCACCCGAGGCATGACAATATCCCATGATATACCACACCCTGTCGTGCCTTATTGCTTAATTATATTCTGAACCATGAGACTGGGTTGATGTGAATATATGCTTTATTTTGGATTCAGGTTTGAGTTTTAATACTTTGACATGCTGAAAACTATTTAACAGTGAATGTAGGATGTTACACTTAACAAGCAACTAGTAACATAATGGTTAATTTCACTGTATGATGACTGTGTACATATAAGATATAATCATACTTTTACTGTTTTGATGAATTACCAATATATGTAGTTTATGTATTACTTTAAAAATGCACCCCTAATATGCGGACACATTGTGAAACTTGTATTATATGGTTAGACACTAACAGGATATGGTTCTGTTTATAACATGAGTCTACATAGACATACAGAAACATAGACAATGATGGCAGAAAAAGATCCACAGTCCAGTCACTCTGCCCAAGTTCCTTATTTAGCCATGGGATCTACTGTACTCCAAGGTTTTAGTCCTCCTCATTCTTCCCCTCATTCCCCACAAAGCTTCTGCCACCCTGAGCAACAACTATATCTCATCCCTATATCATTCTAGCCCATCTGTGCTTGAGCCAACCAACAGTCTATGCACCCACCACTCTAGCAGGCAGACTGTTCCATGCTTCCACCACCCTTAAAATAAACTAATACTTCCTCATGTCCCTTCTGAGCCTCCCTCCTGTCAGTTTTCACAACTGTCCATGTGACCATGAACTAGTATTCAATCTAAATATTTCCTCACAGTTCACTTTATTAATTCCTTTTAATAACTTGAAGGTCTCTTTCATATCTCCCCTCTCCCTTTTGGTCTCCTGCGAGTACATGTTCAGTGTCTTGAGGTGCTTCTCATAGGACCAAGCCACTCAAGTGGCTTCTCATAGGACCAAGCCACTTGAGCAGCATAAGCCACTCAAGTAGGAGGAACAAAGAGGCAGACTAGATGGGCCTGGTGGTCCTTATCTGCCGATAGTGTCTATATACGCTATATATCCCTCTTGCCCCTGAATCATTTTTGTTACCCTTCACTGTATCATCTCCAGCCTATCTCTATCCATCCTGAGGTGAAGACTCCAGAACTTGGTTCAGTACTCCAGGTGTGGCCTCCCTAAGGATCTATATTATGACTTCTTTCCTTCTGCTATTAGTACCCCTCCCAATACATCCCAGCATCCTACTTGGTGTGCTATATGCCGTGTTGCAGAGATTCAACTGTTTGAGGGAGTCACTGATGATAACTCGAAGCTCCCATTCATTAATAAGAACATTTTAACATAGCATTGGTACTTGTGCTTTTCTCCTATCACATTTTAAACTATTTTATTAGTAAGTATGAACTATACTCAAGTGAATGTTGTTCTCCACACATAGTAATAGTGTTTTTAAGAGGAAAACTCCTCTGTATATAAATTTAAAAATATGATAGGAAGAAAATGTGATAGGAGGAATACACGAGTACCTGTGCTATGTTAAAGTGTTCTTATTAATTGTGTCTAGATGATAAGGTTAGCAAGTAAATGTGAAGATTATTAAATGTGAAGTTTTTTAACACTATTTTGTAAATACATATTCATGTAGTTTCACTTGCTGTATAAAGGTTGTAATTCCAGAGGGCACTCACTTTGACAAAGCTTGCAACATGTGAAATGTCATTCTGTTGTCTGCTGTCCCCTGCTGTGGCATTCTGCATGTTCTATAAAAAAAAAACAAAAGGTTCTTGCACAAACTCATGAATGGACATTTGTTTATTTTATTTGGAGGGCAAGTGTTGTGACTTCTTCAGCTCTGTATGATTAAATTGTCACTTAGCACCAGGTTCCTCTTTTGAGTGGCTCTGCAGCAACATGGCTTAATACTGTTTCTCCTCCATTCATGTGGACTTAAGGTTTCACAGAAAAATACTGTGAAGTAGGTGGTAGATGTTAAGTCATTCTGCAGGGCCTTGGGCTTGTAGGTCAACAGACAGAGGGCTTATAGCCTTCTTAGGGTCAGGGAGGGCCAGGCTATGAAGAACAGAGGGAACACTGAACTCTTCTGTTAGATAAACTAGTCATGAAGCAGAGAGCCATGTGGTAAAGCACATCCATCTTAGCCAGGTGTGTGGTTGTACGACCTAAATAAATATAAATATCCAAACACATAAGACTGCAATAAACAACATCGTAAAATACAAATTATACCATAAAATACATAACAGTAGCATATTAAAAGTACATCTGGTACATTCTGTAATTAACTTCATAGTAATAGAATGTGTACGCAATCACAATTACGTGTGGTCGAAGCAAACAAATAAGTTTTCAAATTTGGTTTGAAGCAGTGCTTATAGCTGCCACTTTCATTTCCAAGGTAAACACATTCTGAAAGTGAGGGCCAAGGTAAGAAAGACACTTTTAATACATCCAGCTGTATAGTACATCCTGTCAATGACTACCACTGTACAATGCTGCTTATATGTAGTTATTTATCCTATAATAATTTTTATCACTAGAGGCTCAATTTTCAAATGATCAGGAATGGCACATGGTGCTTGCACCACCAATGAATGGTGCAAGGGGCACCTTGCACTGCACTGTGCATCATTCCTGATTTTCAGACACCGCTTGCAACAATGGGTGGCTACCTGCACCAGTCAGGTTTGAGCTGCACTTGCAGCAAACACACAGCTGCACCCTGGCAGATGGGGCTTGCACCTTCACAGTGCTGGTATATCCCCTTTTTTCAGGATTCTGGAAGGGATGTAATGGGCACAGGGCTCATCAGGAGTTAGAGCAGCCTGGAGCTGGTCTAACCAGCCCTGCACTAATGATGGAGGTCTTGCTTTGTTGGGGGTGAACCTGTGACCCCTTGGGGAAGACACCCTATAGCCCTTGATGGCTGCCTGCCCACTACTGGATTGGTTGGTGGCCCATGGCAGGTTTGAGCCTGCAATCCCTCCTCATGGTGGCATTGGTGTGTCCATCCCCCCATGGACCCGCACTATCTACAGTTCCCAGTAGGGGGTCAGTTTTCATCCCTCCCACATAAATCCACCACACCCACCCATAAGCCAGAGCATGCTCTGATGACCTGCCAGCCACCAGAGTGACCAGCCTGTGAGCCCCCATCACTGGCCGCTGCTGCAAGCCTGGCCTGCAGCTTGCATCATTCCCTTCCAGTGTGCTGATTCACTGGTGCCACTGTCAGCTTGTGGCAAACCCAAGGAGTTTGACACCAGAACCTTGATTTTTCCAAGATCAGGTGCAGGCATGCACCGATCTAATGGCAGCTTGTAAAATCAAGCCATAGAACTCTAATTTCCTGAGCTGTAGATAGAGAGCTTTATGCTTTCATAATGAGCACTACTGGAACAATGTGAGTTTATATGCATTATAGGAAGAATAATGTCCTGATAATGCCTTGTTTCAAACACTGGCCATTTTCAAAATTCGTCAAAGTAAAAACAAATAAAACACTTTACACCCCCATTCTTTATTTTGCCATAATCTGCACATTACCATTGTTCAAAACAATTTAAATTAGTACAGTCTTCTGAATTTGAGGAAGAATATGTTTAATTTTTTTAAAAAATATTAACTTCTTTTTAAAACATGGTTGATACATAACCTGTAGAAACCTTATTATTATGACATGCTTGCAAATGACTGTTTAGCTCCTAACCATAGGCAACAGTGAGTCATGCAGTGTTCTCTTATACACTTGGAAACAGCTGAAGTCCATGCTGCTGGTAACATATTTTATTTATTCCAATGACATGTTTATTTAAACTGTGTCATTTTTAGTTAACAGGCTGATTAAGATAGCTTTCTAGGAAATCTCATTACTTCTTTATGTATGTGCTCATGAATGATGTCAATTAGGAGTGAGTTAACTGTTTCCCGTTATAAAACAATAAAACACATCATTTTATGTGAGTCTTACTTTGGTAATCTTCACAGAAGGAAAGGTAAACTTTGCAACATCTTTCAAAAATAAAAAAAAAAATCTACAGTACAGTATGTTTTTATTACAGTCCCTCACTTCTTCATGCCTCCATAAGTCATGCTCATATGATTCTGCTTATCAGTATGAGAACTAGAGTGTTACTGGAGCAAGAATTGATGTAAATGTAGACTTTTATTTAAAAATTATATTAATTTGATTCAGACATTAAAGCACACCAAAGAATTATACCATGCCATTAGATGCTTTGAGGAAACATCATTTAAACCATTTTTTACTTCATCTTCTTTTTATTTTGCTGAGAGACCTACATAGGATTTAGATTATCAAAACATTATGTTTTGTCTACTATAAGTTAACCTGTAATATGTACATGACTGTTAATATCCTTATACATTCAGTTCCAGTCCAATATTAGTCATAGACACTATTGACCTGTTTCCAAACACATACTGCTGTTATACTACAATGCAGTGACCCAGATGTTTTTTTTTATATCATAAATTCACCACATATACCTCAGTCAAGTAAGAACATTTCTTGCACATTGTAGATTAGTAGCAGAAACAGTTGGACGATGTTTCATGATATGTTTATATAGAGATATGCCAAAGTTTGCCTGAATATTTCTCAGTAAACAGTTCCCAAAAGTTAGTATACTTTTGGATTTCCAGGGGTTTCATGCCTGCTATGAGGATAATGCAAAATGAATTGATTATATTGTTGGGAGTGTTCACTGTATAAAAGGCTGTATGTTGTTGGTATAAACATAACCTGCAATGAAGTATAAGGTAGCACTTGTTTGAAATACAGGTTAATAAGGCTGCATGTTGCTTTTAGGTCAAATAATGGTCCTTATAGTGGCACATTCAAAATAACTGAAGTGTAGGTGCAGATAACTGCTACCTTAATGCTACAGCATGTCAGTATCCACCTGCTATGGATGTCTATTTCAAGTGCCTACCAGTGATTCTGTGAAGTAGTTCTTCTTGTAATTTCCCTTCAATCTGCCAAATCTGAGTGGCATCATTTGCTCCCATGTTCCCTCGTCTTTTGGTATATTGAAAAGCTACATTTTGTCTGGTGGTATTTTCCCTTTCAGAAGTACTGCTGCACTTTTCTTATAATGGATTTTGTGGTATCTGCACTTCTGCACCCAGAGGTCGGTGACGGTGTGTATGTATTGCACCTTCAGATGCTGAAGCTTAGGCCCATCAATTGTGTGTATGTTTTATGGTGCCCATGGATATGTGAGACTACAAAAGGGTTGAAAGGACCACTTTTCCCACCTAGTCATCCAATTTCCTAACTACTGTAACACTGCAGACCCTACTTGAACTCCGCCCCCTTTCCTTATCACTAAGGTCCACTTATACCTACCCAGCGCATTCTAGAATCCTGTTAACATTTTTGGCCCCACCACCTACACTGGTAGAATGTTCCAGGCATATACCAGTATCGGGGATTTCCATCTGCAGCAAAAAATGTATGTTTTTTGTCTTACCCGATGATAGCTGTCTGTGGTTGCTTGTATGGTCTTCTCCTTTTGCTGCTTGGGGGGTGGGTAATTAGGGTTGGAAACCCTAATGTCAAATTTCCCAGCTTTAGATGCTTTAATAACAACCCTAACTGATGCATTAATGTACTTTTTTGTAATAAATATCCTTACTTTTTTAGAAAGTGTAATCTTACACTTATTTGGTTCTGTTGTTGCATGCATATTGTAATCATCCCAGTTTTTCATGTGGGAGCACAGGGCTGTCTGGACCCTGCGCTCTTATCTATCCATAGCTGTAGAGATATTGTGATTAATCCTTACCTCCCTGTGGGAGCGATCACCTTACAATGATATGTATATGTAGAAGTGCAGGACCCCATGGGCACTGCACTACCATCTATCCATAAGTGTAGAGACATTGTAATGGCAATCGGTGGGTTGTGGGCACCACTAGACACCAGGAAAATAATAAAATATGGACAGGGATGACAATTGGAGGGTGGGGGGTTTCACTAGACACCAGGAAAATGATACATAATTACAAGAGAGTCTATTGGAGGGTTGGGGGCACCACTTGACTCCAGGGAAATAATGCATAATGAGGGGATGGCAATTGATGGATGGGGGCTGCCTCTATACACTAGGGAAATAAAAAATATAAATGAGGACAGTGGTTAGTGGTGGAGGGGCACTACACAACAGAGAAAGCAAGACCGGGTAACTGAGCATTCTCACAACCCTAAATTATAAAATGTAATAACTTTGGAACAAATTAATATTTTTTTTCACCAAACCAGCAAAAGACACATCTGTGGGGCACACCCTTTCTGCCCTGAAAATATCATATTTTGGCAAGGATTTCAACATTTTCATTACTGGGTTCATGAGGTGGGGTAATAAGAAGGCTATGCTGACAATTTCATTCCTGTTTTACTACAAATGCAAATTGCCAAATTGTTTGTTCTCACCACCTCCACTGCAGGAGCTAGGCCTACTGCAAGCTGACTGTTCACTCCCCCGCCCATTGTCGGCAACAAACTGTACCACCAGTGTGGGTGGGTGAAATCAATAACAAAGTTGATTGCTTTGTTTTCTCCTTATCCCCTAGGTGAAGGGCGCAATGTATGTACACCCTATCATGGGAAGAGTAGTTAGATTAAGCAACAGACTCCATCAGGGCTCCTACTGGGATTATTGCATTTTCTAGCAAATGCAGCAGTCTGAAGGGAAATTGTTCTTCTAGGCTTGCACTGGTTACACAAGAATACAGAGCAATTCAGCTTCCATAGTGAAAAATTAATCTACTGGAAAACTCAAGCACATTGCCCTAGATGTATAGGGAAGTATAAAACTGATCTGGGAGCCTTCCACCTGGAATCAGGCCTGCAGTTGCTGTTGTACATTTGAAAACAAGAACTGGCAACACTCCCCAACACTTAAGATCCTACACATTCTGAAATGACTAAAATTGATCATTTTGCTCCTTTATTGACAGCCAGGCAACAGCCTATGCCATAGATGATTTCACATCATATTTTAACCAATGCCGGGGCTACATTGTGCCAGAAAAATTAATCATTTCAGAAATTTGTCATTTTTATGTTGGCTTGCGCATGCGCAGCCAACATATTGCTGTAATAGCAGATTTGGAGGCGCGGTCAGTATTGGGCGAATGTAGGGCATGCATCAGTAGGTGCGTCCCTCATTCCCCAATAAGCCTGCATACCAGCGCCACACCATGCATACATAATGTATGGAGCACATCTAAGGAAAGGTCCACTGCAATGTGAGCAAAGCTCGTCATATGCAGCGGACCTCCCGACAAGCTTTCCCTGGTGAGAAACAAAATTTAACATGGCGGCACACTGCCTGCCATAATGCTGACTTTGGGGGTGCCCAATCCCCCTCTTGGCATGCCCTGCCCCAATGTATGTGCCGATGGGGAAGCTCACTCCCTGTTGGCATAATGCACCCCACCATTTGTTATGTGCCAAGGGGGGGTGCCCAATCCCTCTTGGCTCTTGCCCCCCGCTTTCGTTGTGTTCTGACGGGGTGCCCAATGCCCCATCAGCTACAGCATCCCCCTTAAAAAACACTTAGGTGGCACACTGGGAACCCACACCAGTGTGCCATATCCCCAGAAAAATGAAAACTGTCCTGCAATGTTTCTTTTTCTTTTAACCCTGTGAAAAATGAAAATGGTCCCTCGCAGTCTCCCTGCCCCCTTCCTGCAACCCGTGACCACCCTCTGTGCACCCTGCCTCCCAACACCCCCCTCACCCCATACTTACCTCCAGAGTCAGGCGTGACAATCTTTGGTGGACCGGGAACAAGTCTGCACTCTTCAAAGCCGACCGCAAAGTGAAGAAATGCCGGTAAGCTGTATAATGGCATTAAAAGGGTTTTTTCAACTTTGGTGCATATCTTGGGCATTTATTGGAATTTTTGCACCAAACTTTCAACATGTGGTTATTGGGATGCCTCCTCATGAATTCAGTCACTGTCATGGCATTATTCAGACCCAAAAGGTGATTTTGCGGTCACTGCATGGGATCACCTTTTGGGACCAAGTAACGAAGCAACAGTGCCACTATTCATGAGGTGGGCTTTCAAAAAGCCTATGTTGCAAATTTGATGAAAAAAAAATCCCCAAAATGGCTGTTTTACAAGCTTGCATTGCACTGTTTCCACGCACACTCGTAGCTTTGTGAATTTGCAATATTTTCACTCCAGATTTTCAAAATTGTCATTTTTCCACACCTCCTGATGAACAGTACAGCTGTCATTTACATAACCTAGCGAAGCGTGTTTTCAGGCGTCCAGCGCAGAATAAGCGGTCACTGTACAGATTAGTTTTGGGACTGTTTGAGGAAATAGCGGTGATACTGTTCATGAGCAGAAGATCCTAAAATGCCTATGTTGAAAATTTGGTGCGAAGGTCCATAAAAGACTGTGTTACAAAGCGTGTGTTGGGCGGTTTCACGCACCCTTGTAACCATGAAATTGCAATATTTCCATACCAGATTTTCAACACTGGCATTTTTTATACCTCCTTATGAACAGTACAGCTGTCATTTTCACATTCTGCCCAAAATGTATTTCCACACCTGTGGCGCACAATGGTGTGGCCGCTGTGGGAAATCTGCTTTTGAGACAGATTAACAAAATCACAGCACCACTGTTCATGAGGGGAGGTCCCAAAATGCCTATGTTAAAAATGTGGTTAACAAACTCCCAAAAATAATTGGGTTATGAATGTGTGTTGCGCAGTTTCTATGCATGCTCATGACTTTGCCAATTTTTCATATTTTCACTCCAGATTTTCAACGTTGCCATTTTTTATGCCTCCTCATGAACAATGCAGTTGTCATTTTCCACATCCTGCCCAAATTGTGTTTTTATCCCTATGTCGCCAAATGGCACAGCAGCTGTGCAAAACCACCTTCCGGCTAACAAACTGATTGTACCGCTTTTCATGAGGTCGGCTCACAAAAAGCCCATGTTGAAAATTTGGAGTGAAAATACCAACACACGCCTATGGTGTCAGGGTTTCCAACTGTAGCACCTCACCCTCTAGAGACTGGCAGGTATCAAGGGTGTGACTTGGGATCATCGGCTGTAATGCTCATGCCATTCCACCACCACCCCCACCCTGCAGCCAGTGACAGGCATCATGGTGTGCCTTGCACTCTTAGGCCACAAAGTTCACCCCATTCTCCTATACTGCACCCACCTCAGTGTATTTTCTTATGGAATGGAGTAAGTATAATGCCCAAAGACCCCAAAGCACACCACAACACTTGTCAGCGTCTACAGGATAGGGTGAGGTACAATGGCATGAGCATTATAGCTGACGACCCAAAGGCATACCCCAATGCCTGTCGGTCTCTACAGGGTGGGGGTGGGGTTGGTGTCACTTCAATACTTCACTGTAATTCTTATTATGTATCTCTAACTCCAGCACTATCAATGCCAATGCCAGCAAGACAACATTCGGCATTGACAGATGCTTGTTATTTTTTATACTTATAAGCTAATGGGTAATACTGCCCATTCTCATTACAGACAAGTTAATAAATACAAATAAACAATATAATACAACACACATAGTAACAGGTGAAAACATTAGTTAAAATATGTGCAAACATTACATTGAAAGAGCCATTGTTTTATGCAAACTTTTAATATTGTCATGGTTGAAAAATTGACGAGTTCACTAGGTAGCAAACTGTGAAACTGAGGAGCTGTATACAAAACATACCCTTTGATGGAAAATGTCTTAAATAATGGAATGTAGCTGAGCCTTCTATTCTGAGATCTTGTCAGAATAGAAGGAACAGAATGCTGCTGGAATCCACAAATACTGTAGTAGAAGCATAGGAACCTTTCTGCACAAGTCTTGACTGAAGTGCTGTGGAAAATAAAATACCCTGAACATAATACAAAGGAAATATGAAATCAAAGAATGTAACTAAATAAGGAAATGCAGGTTCAATAAGTATTAGATAATAAGTAGAAATGAAAAGAGGTGCAACAAATCATAATACATTTTCTTCAATGTTTAGGCTGTATATTCCAAACTTTGGCTGCTCAGTAAGAAGAAGCTTGTTGGCCAATACTGTGGAATTTATATGAGAGCTGATGCCTATTGAATTGCTTGAAACTGTTAGAATTAACTGCTAAATTTAACATTTTAGGGAGCACTGTACCAGTGAGAGTTTTCCATACCTCAAATCCTAAACAAAATAAAATTCAATTTATTCTGTCTGCCTCATCAGTTCAAAATGCTAATCCTGTAGTGCATCTTGTACTTACCAGCTCAAATATCTGTGTATACACCACTCTGTTTAGCCCCTTTAGTATTTGAACAGCCATTTGTATACCTCCTCTCAGCCTTTTATTTTCAAGGCTAAATATTCTGAGTACATTTAATCTCTTCTCATAGCGCTGGCTTCCTAAGCCACTAAGCAGCCTGGTGGCACTCTACTGACCTCTATCAATCCCTTCAATGTTGTTTCTGTAGGTTGGTGACCAGATGTGGAAACAGTACTCCAGGTGTTATTGGATGTAGTCCTTGTACTGGAGGACGGCCTCTATTAAATTGCACCTTACCCTCTTTCATAATTGCATTCACTTTCTTGATTACAACAGCATAGTGCTTGTCTGGCTGCAGCTTCTTGTTCCAAAATTAGCCCTAAATCTTTTTCATCAGTTGTGATGTCCACTGTAGCACTACACAGAGTATAGAGTGGAGCCTATCAGAATCCAATGCAGTGTTAAGAGATTCCTGAATGACAAAAGGGATTAACTGTCATTTAAATTGCCTTATGTCTTGCAGTAATTCTGCTGCTGATTTCTGCAGTGTTGCATTGCATCCTGACAGGCTCCACTCTATGTGTGACCCAGATTTGTTACCCCTAGATATCATACACTGAGCTTCCCCACATTAAATTTAAGTGCCAATTTCTCATCCCACACCACTATCATATAAAGGTGAACCTGTAGTGCATCTCCTTCCTAGTAGCCAGTATAGCCTAAAAATGTTCTTTCAGAATTGCAAACCAGGAGCTCTGAGTTTGAATTCTCAATTCCTCTAGTTTCCTTCAGGCTGGCAGACAAATGGAAATGTTTGCCTAGGAAAGTGGCAAACATTAAATCTGTAGCCATGTTATGTCGATATGATAGAGTCAGAGGACAGGTACTATTGACAGTAAGGGGCCAAAGAGGAAAAACATAGTCCAATGTCAGTGGCTCAGTAGGTAGCACACTCACCTCTGAGGCCAGGAGATCAGAGGGCTGTGGGTTCAGTTCCCACATCTGGCACTTGGGTTAATATCTCAGTACTGACACTGTAGTGCAGCATGAGAGTGGTGCTGCACTTCTGAGGTGCCGCCTTTCGGATGAGATGTTAAACCGAGGTTCCATCAGCCTGGATTAGTGGTGGTTCAGGTGGATGTTAAAGATCCCATGGCACTTATCAAAAAGAGTAGAAGAAGAAGAATCAGCATTTATATAGCGCTTTTCATACACAGTATTCCAAAGCACTTTACAAGCAATGCTAGACTGGTAGTGAAGTGACTGAATGTGTGGTGGCAGCCATATCGCACATCATCACCACACACAGCCTAGATAATTGCATGAACTGGTTTATGGGAAGGGGAATGTTGGCCAGGACACCGGGAATGTTCCCTACTGTTTTGTGAAGAGTGCCCTGGGTTCTTTTACTTCTACCAGGACACCGACCAGGGCAACTCCAGGATGGGCAGAAGGGACCTTGGTTTAACATCTCATCCAAAGGATGGCACACCCCAGCAGTACACAACCCCCAGTACTGCACTCAGATGCCAGCAATTTTTGGGTGCAAGTCCAATCCCAGTGTGAGATGAGAACCCACGACTTTCTGGTTCAGAGGCGGATGTGCTACCAACTGAGCCACGCTGAGTAGGGAAATGTCCTCGGTATCCTGGACAAATTTCCCTCATTCACTGAAAATACCACCAACAGCTTAATCTGGTTCAGTTTCAGTTGCTTACCATCTGTATCCCCCTTCCCCCCGGTCGCCCCTGAAAAAGGGACTTCTAGGCCCAGTGGGCTTACCGGGTCAACAAAATTCAACAAACAAACAAACAAACAATGAAGAGGACATCCACAGGAATCTTCATCTAGTTTGTGCATGCCACACCAATTAACTAGTGTCTCTGTGGAGACTGGATGGATGGCAGGTCTTTTTTTGCATATAAATTTCTGTTTCTATGATTACTCCTCCCCTTTCTCCTTCATAGTCCACTCTCATTGTTAATTTTGTGTCTTCAGCAAATGTAGAAGGTCAAGTGGTCAAGTGGTTAGAGCACAGGCTTGGTAATCAGGAGATCCCAGGTTATAATCCCAGTACAACCAAATACTTCCTGTGTAACTTTGGGCATCTCACTTAACCTCCGAGTGTACTAGTCTACGCAGCTGTGAAAAGTGGTAGGCACAAGACCACAATGGAAATGATATATTGCATCTCAGCTTGGCTATCCTGGGTAAATGTGTAAAATAAAAAAAGGAATAAAACCTCAGCAGCCTTCTTCTGATCCCATCCTCAATGTCATTAAAGGAAAACTCCACCCTCATATGTTCTCAATGTTATTTGTTTCCATGTTAATAGACAACTCATTTCATGTAGCTGTTCAGAATGTATGCACATGTTTTAGTCTGTTTTTACAGTTCATACTAGGCCCTGTGACTGCCCTGGGAGTCTCCATTTCATGGTTGTTGAAATCTCATTGTCCCCCAGAGCTGCATTAACATATGAGAACATGATGCGTAATTACCCTTTAAACTCCCCAGTATGCCTGCCTGCTTAATTAGTCTTAAAAGAAAAAAGCTGCAAAAAGGTGTGGAATACCACATTTACCTTCAGTGAGCTTTGCAAATGGTCTGAGTTATAATGCAGAGATTTTCCCTTTAAACTTTCCTCAGTTTATGAGTTTCCAGATAGTGTTTGCAGGGTATTTGTTCTTTCAGCATAAAGATACATGGTATAAATGGGTGATCTGACATCATGTTCTCATATGTTAATACAGCTCTCTGGGAAAATGCGATTTCAACAACCATGAAATGGAGATGTCCAGGGCAGTCACAGGGCCTAGTATGAACTGTAAAAAAAAAGACTAAAACATTTGCATACATCCTTAATAGCTACATGAAAAGAGTTGTCTATTGACATGGAAACAAATAACATTTAGAAGATATGAGGGTGGAGTTTTCCTTTAATAAATACGTTAAAAAGCAGTGTACTCAGCACCAACCCCTGAGATAGTCCACTTTGCACCTACCATCCACCTACAGTTTTGGCTTACTACCTGTCTGCCAGTTTTCTTCCCACCACCTGTACTCTTGGTAAGCACCATATTTTGCTACTTTCTCCATGGGTTTTCCATGTGATACAGTGGCAAAGGCCTTGCCGAAGCTCAGATGATACTACTTTTTGTACAGTACATTGTCTAGCCCCTATCCACATAAATAGTTATTGCCTTGAGGAACACAATCAGGATGGTTTGACAGAATATACCTTTTGTGAACCATGTGGTGTACTAGTGAAGAGCCAATCTTCTCAAATACCTTGCCATGCAATGCGGTAAAGCTCACTGGTCTGTTGTTACCTGGGTATGACCTTGTCCCTTCTTAAATAGGGGTATGGTGTTAGCTTCTTTTGTAGGCCTTTGATACTATCTCTATCTGAATGGAATACTGGGAGATACCAGCAGGGGACCCAGCAAGAACACCTTTTATCTTCCCTTTTACTCTTAAGTGGATACCATTTGGACCATGGGATTTTCACAGATTCACACTCTCCAAATTCATAGAGAACTAGCCAATTCAGATGTAAGGAGCATGGAAACCTGTTTGGTCTGTACTTCTCCTATAATTTCCACCCCCGTCTGGTCATGATCTGGAACTTCCTGGCTGAATAGTGACACCTAGGGTCTGATTTTCAAAGGCTGGAACAGGGCGTGCATCAAGCCTTGCGTTAACCCCGATGTTTGGTGCAACTGCCCAAAACTCCTTTAATGCAACTGCACCAAGTTTTAGTACATCGGGCACAGTTGTGACAGTTTCCACAATTTATGGCAGCTTGCACCAAATATTTGGTGCAAGCCCCATAAAAAGGTTTCCCAAATGGCGAAAGTTCAACCGGGGGAGCAGGTATACCTTGCGGTATTTCCCACGCCTCGCTAAGAACTGTGATCAGTGCTGAAGGAATGCCATGAGCCCCCTGAGCCGTATGTTCAGTGCACCAGGGACTTACAGCATCCACAGGGCTTTTTAAAATCAGGTCCATAGTATTTGATCACTTCCTTTGCTATTCCTCCAGTAAAATTAATTTGTAATTCAGCTAGGAAGTCGCAAGTATGGCCAGTTGGGGCTTACTGCTCTGTCTGTTTCTCTCTCAGCATGTAATCAGAACATATCATGAATTTAGCTTGAGTACTCATATCAGTTCTCTTCTGAACGTTGGGCAGCAATTGGGTACCTGTTTAATAATGCAGACATAATTATATCTGGCAGTGCGCAACATGGAGCAGAAGGCAAAAAATATGCATATTACATATATACATATGGAAGTTATATTTGATTATCTGTAGTTGTACTTGAGATGACTAAATCAGCTCTCATTTTGAGAATGTCAGAGTAAGGATGTCAGTCACTAAAAAAGCTGCACCAATTTTGAGACTATGGTGTGGCTCAAAAATTCTGACATACTATATATATTGAATAAAAAGAGAGTTAACATAGTTATTAAAACATAATTTTCACATCTGATTTATGTAAGTTAAAAAAGAGCTATCACTTTTCTCAATCATAATAAAAAGTTGCAAATGTGACCAAAGCTTCCTTTTTATTGTGAGGAACTGTGATGTTCTAATGTTATTGCTTATGCTCTATCTATCTCCACTGCAGCACCTACTGGCAGTGACCTCCCAGATCTTCTAGTTAAGCATCTACAGTATTATGCATATGCCCCTTGACCCCCCATTTAGCATCATAGAATCATAGAAATCTGATAGCAGAAAAGGACCCCTTTGGCCCAGTTAGTCTTACCCTTTGAGGTGGGCCCCTCCAGGCCTAGCAAATTCCTGGTGGGTGCTGGTCTCTTCTTAGTAAGGACTTACACAGTAGGGGTGGCAAGGTGTCTGAGCCAGGGTCAAGTAAACTTTGTCATGCTCCTTCAGAGGTGGAGTGTTCATCTGTGTTCTTTGAGAGTAATCCCACCCTTCCTGACATCCATATGCATGGTGCTCTAAGAACATATTCATGCATAAGCATGTCACAATG
This sequence comes from Neoceratodus forsteri, assembly GCA_016271365.2. Lineage (NCBI taxonomy): Eukaryota > Metazoa > Chordata > Ceratodontiformes > Ceratodontidae > Neoceratodus > Neoceratodus forsteri. The sequence continues at coordinate 863,683,114 of CM057459.1, read as the reverse complement.
GAGCCCAGAGACATCTGTCTCACCCTTCTAAGAGACCTCTGCTGCAGTACAACCTGTGGTCACCCACATGGCAGTATTATAGCTGAGTATAAAAGCCCTACCTCCCCAGAGAGTATCCCTGGGATGCACAATTCTATGCCCCCAGAATGCTCAAGCCTTCCCCTTCAGCTGGATCCATTGGCCCTGGCTCACTTGCAAACCTGGATCACTGGTGTCCTGAGCAGTAGTACTTCTTCTGCTGCACCACATGACCAGCCTATGCTTTACATTGTTAATTGAGTGTTTTGCCCAACAGAAGGCATACCCCTGAAGAACAGGAATCAGTGCTTGTTCCTGTTTTTCCCTGCAGAAAATAGCACCTGCTAGCAAGACTGATTCCAAATTCAAAACTAGTTTTGAGTTCAGAATTTGAGCCTCTCATAAATGCAAAAATGTGACATGATTAAATGCGAGTAAAGAAGAGATTTCCTTTTACAATCTAAGGTTCTGATGCATATCTGCTCCTCCATGTGGGTGGCAGATAGAAGGCATTTTTCAAATTAGTGAAGGAATGTCTCTATGTGGGAAGTTTTATCACTATTTAAATAATGTGGCAACCACTGAGTTGACTTTGCCAATAACTGCAGATAATAAATAAAAGAAAAATGACAACATAAACACTTTGAAGTGCATAAATGTTAGAGATGAAGTGTATAGTTTCACTGACCCAATATACTCTTTCATGAGAAAGTAAATGCAAGCATTAGCCATGCCCTGAATAGGTACAATGAGCACAAATTTCACTGCTGGAGAGAATCTCTTTTTTCCAAAGACATCCACCATCCTCCATACAGATGCTTTATAGACACAACAAGCAAAGCGTAACTCATTGCAGCCCACCCCGGAATTTTCCAGTTGTTTTGCAGCAGGACCTTACAGAACTGTCATTCTCAAATGAAATATCCTTCTCCCAATCTGTTGACCCCCTCCAGATGTTCCAGTACATGCCTGCTTTTGATGTAAAAACTTTAATTCTTACAGTATATGCAAGCCATTCCCTGCCTGGAAAAGTAATACCAACTGCTGCCACCCTGTTGCGTCCATGAGTAATGTATGTTAGTTCCTGAATGCCACAGTTTGTGAGGTACTCAAGACTGAACACTGAGTAATGTGAGCTAATTGATGATATTAACATTTTAGCCTAGTAGATAAAGTGCAGAGCTGTGAACCTGGAGACTAGAGATGTTGTGAAGTTTTTTTGTCACTGGTGCAGATGTGGCAAAGCCATCAATTCCCTCTATATGAACAGCTCACTAAGTTACCACATTCCTATTGAAGTCAGCACTGTGTTCAGGATGGTGAACAGCTGGCAGGTCACATGGTGTGTAAAATGCCTAGAAAGTGGTTTTGTACAGATATTTTTCCTGACTGCACTTTCAGTGCTGGTAGTTCAGACAAGAAGGTAAGTGAGCTGAGACTGGGAATAATAATTTAGCTTTTTGGACGATGTAAGTACACACAGAAAACCACAAGAGGATGACAGGCTTTAAGCAAATACAGTGAGGCCCACTGAAGTACAGTAAATGTATTCATTATATGATATATTTTTGTATTATTATTTTATTCATTATTAAGAAACATATTTTAGATTTACTTATTATAATATTAAGATGAGGAAGGATGAAAATAAGAATAACTGAAGCTAGACACACTGGAGTAGGCCACCGAGCTGGAGGGTGATGACGTTCATAGTGGCTGAAGAACCCCAAAACCACCCATACCATTACAACTGCTGAGTGTGACAACTCACGGTAAAGGGATGAAGCATGGAACAATATTCCTGAGCTTGGGCAGAGCCAGAGACAAGGATTATGTATGTCATGCAGTGTGACTAAGCGGTGAGCGAGCAGCTGAACAATACCATGTAAAGGCAACCTTTGTTGTGACAACTGTTAAGTGTGATGGTGCATACTGAAGGATAAGAGTAGAGCAGTGTCCTTCATCTAAGCACAGCCAACATCACAAGAGAAAACTGTATGCCATTATACTGTGAGAAAAAGATGTGTCCCAGACAACTGTGTATCACTTATTTGATTGTTGTAATGTAAAATGAATGCTGTTTATTTTATTATTAATTTTGTATTAGTCGTTTAAATGGGACACATGTTGGATTTACAGGTGTCCCATTAAGATGGTAATCTCATATAGGCGAACATCGTTTTTCAGGTGACATTATTGTTAGGCTGTGTTTTCTACTTTGATGGATTGCCTTACAGAAACATCCAGTGTATTAGGGTTTTCAGCCATAATGTCCTACCCTGTAGGGACTGACAGGCATCAGGGATGTGACTTGGAATTGTCGACAGTAATGCTCATGCCATCCACCCCCACACTGCAACCAGTGGCAGGTATTGAGGTGTGCCTTGGACCCTTTGGCCCCAGAGTTCACCCCATTCTCCTATACTGCACCCATTTCAGTGTATTTCCTTATGGAATGAAGTGAGTGTAAAGCCTGAACACTTCAAAGCACACCTCAACACTTGTAAGTGTCTGCAGGGTAGGGTGAGGTGAAATGTCGTAACTATTATGGGCGACGACTCAAAGGCACACCCAATGCCTGTCCATCTCTGCAGGGTGGGGGTGGAGTTGATGTCAGTTCAATACTTCACTGCCATTCCTACTGCATCTGTCTAACTCCTGCACTTCCACTGCTAATGACAGCAAGCAACACTTGGCATTGACAAATGGTTGTTTTAATTATTCATTTTGTTTTAGCCATTTAAATAGGATGGCATGGTGGATTTATAGGTGTCCAGTTTAAATGGTCATCTCATATAGGCAAATATTGTTTTTTAGGTAACATTATTGTTGGGCTGTGATTCCCACTTTGACGAACTGTCTTACAGTACAGTATATGACTACTAGGGGGAGTGACACTTCATTCTTTACTTATGTACTGTACTGTATTATGCTTGTGCGTGTGAATGATTTGCTTTTCAGTCCTGACAGTATCAGTGATTTTTTTTGTGTGGTAGCACTTTATTTTTAGTTTCCTTAATGGCACTGTAACTACTGTATAATGGTTTAGTGTCAATATTGCACAACAATATCAGCGTGATTCATTTAAGCGCATACATATTAGCACTTAAAAAAAGCATGCGATCACTATAGCATCAGTCAATACCACGGTTTTAACCACTTTTAAACACTTACTTGCTAAACTGTCATTAGTACTGTCAGGCTCACTCCCTAGTTTGCATTCAGATTTTGGTCTGAAAACTAGTTCAAGCTGAAGGGGAGGATTGGGGAACCCTGACAGAAAAGAGCAATAAGAGCCGCTTCTATCTCAGCTTTTAGTTTGTCTTCTTGGACTGACACTGCAAATCCAGTGAGTCTCAGGTCCTTTAGTAGCAGCGTGGCTGTTTTTTGGGAAACAACTTATCCATGGCTATGCTTGAAAAATCTGTTCACTTTACTTGTGTTTTAAAAATACCAGTGATTAAAATTGACAAGCAAGTTTAAAGGACAACTTTCCAGCTTGAAAGTATGGAGCTCCTCAGAAGTACATGCAGTCTCCTTCAGCTTAATGTGCCCCGTGGGATCTTTTGGAGGCTTGGGGAACCCAGAAAGAAAAGAGTTATAAGACACTTTTATCTCAGCTTTTCAGGAGTACATGCAGTCTCCTTCAGCTTTGCGTGCCCCGTGGGATCTTTAATAAATCAAAGACAAAGTGTGTGGCTTTATTGAATGCTCACATGAACTGTACCTAGCATTACTTATGTCAAGCAATTTATCAATGTCACCACTAGATGGCACAGCTCGCAGCACTATTTCCACTTTGCGCTGATATGTACCATGCTACAATTAGCTGGCGCTGTAATGTACATGCTATTTTGCCTCACACTATTAGGGCCATGCTATTTTGACCGTATACCTTGTATAACTATGCTGTAACTGCACAGTAACTACTGTGTAGTTACATGCAACTACTATGTAGTTCTTAATTAGTTTCACATGTGCATGTTGTGTAGTTAAACAATTTGCATACATGTGCAACTACTACTGTCTCCTTTTCGGCACAAATCAATTTATTCTAACAATTGTAACTACACATGTAATAGCTGTTGCAAAGTGTAAGAGAAAATCTATTGTGCAACTACCACTCTTTCTCTTCTGGCATTATGTTATTTGTTCATATAAGGGCAACTACACATGTAATAGCTATGTCAAATTGTAACAGCAAATCTATTGTGTAACTACTACTGTATGTTACTACTTTTGGCATTATTAAATCTCCTCTAAAAAGTATAACTACATATAAATGCAGGTCTTGTGCACATTTTCAACTATCTATTTCTACCTGACAATTATTTAAATGTAATTACACAGAAAAATGTTAAAGTGTAATAAGAATAGTAACTAAAATATGAATACAATGCAACTTCGGTCTGCTACAGATAAATGCACTGACTGGCAACTCTTTAGATGATGTTTCATGTCTGTATTCCAGTTTTCCATGATCTTACAGGTTAGTAAACATGCAGTCTAATATTGTGAATTGATATGTAACTGTACACAAAAATATTTCATTTGTATAGTTACGAATTGGCACTATAACAATATTGTGGCTACAGTAAGAAATAATAGTACTGTTTTCACAGTTAATGCCTAACAGACATGTAATTGCAGCTGCACACACAGTTTCAAAATGTCAGCACTGTAGCTGTAATGTACTGTAAGTTCTCATTCAGAAATCAGTCCCTCATGAACTTACTGCTTGCTAAACAAGCAATGTAATATTGGACTCTGCTTACATGGGCAGCAGGGAATGTATCAAATGTACATTACCAGGCCTGGTGATCAATCGCAGCCATCCAATCAGATGGACTGACCAGGAGCAGACTGGATCCTACACTATGTGTGGAGTGGGGAATTGTGGGTTATGGGTTGTTTTCCATTACTACTGTTTTCCATATTAAACTATTTTTAAAATGTCTTGTATATTATTGATTTGTATTATTAGTCATGAGCATGAGATGAGTGATAGCGTGACTCAATGAAAGTGAATGCAAGAGCGACTATCACATGATGAAAGCTTAAATACATCAGTAAGAAATAATGGACAACAACTGGACTCAGGCTCTATTTTGCTGATTTTCTGGGAATGGGGGCTATAATTAAATGAACATTCAGGTGAATTCATATTGTACCACTAAAGGTGACATTTTTGGAACAGTATAAGATTATCAAAAGCGGAAGCATATGCCATTTTTTTTATTTGGTATGTATTCTATCTTTTTTTATTGATTTTTGTTAAATAATCAGGAGCATGATATGAGTGATTGTGTGCATCCATGACATACAGTGGAATTGAGTGCAACTAACAGGTGCCATGAACTTGAATCCTTAGGGTAGCAATAATGGGCTAAAAGGGGTTTCCTAGTCTAATTTTCTGGTTTCAGAGCTAGGACTGTGATTAAGAGGGATGGCTGTTGGCATTCATATTGGGCCACAAGATGTGAAGTTCATGCACTGGCATCAGACAACCTAATCTCTGAGTTGCACAACTGAATTGTTGCTGTACATCTCTACACAAATTTCAATCAAATGATTTTTCACCTTCTGGAATGCATTTGCTCCTCCAAAGCAGTACTGGGAGGCCATGTTTGTACCACAGGTGTGTTTGTGATTGTGGTATCGTGAATTAAAACAATGCTGGCAAAGCTGTTCTGAAGTTCAATGACCCACGCAACCAGAATAATGTTATGCTTTTGGAACTGTAATACACTGTTGTGGACATTTGCACCCTCTATTCCATTAGAAATTACCATGCTGTAGGGGTTCTGAAGGCAAGAAACTCTGTAAAAGGGTTACACCCCCAGAGGTGCCGGGGGAAGGTCCCTTGGCTAAAGGTACTTTAGGAAGGAACTCCGTGGGAATAAAGAGGCGAGCCACTGGAAGAGGAGGGGAGGATGATGGGGCAAATAAAAAATGCTTCAGAAAGAGGCTGAAAGGAACTGCCTATATAGCACAGGAAGCAGGAGTGGCTGGTTGCTGTTCCATTGAACTGCAAGCATAATCTTTTAGTTCAATGGCTAATGCAACCAGAATAATATTATGCTTGTGCAACTGTATTACACTGTTGTGGCCATTCACACTCTCTATTCCATTAGGAATTACCACCCTGTAGGGGTACTGAAGGCAAGGAACCCTGTAAGAGGGTTCCACAGCTAGAGGTGCTGTGGGAAGGGTCCCTTGGCTAAAGGTACCTTAGGAAGGAACCCTAAAAGAACTGTAGCAGCGATCAGTGACTAGGAGGTAGAGAAGCAGACTGATGGCAACAGGAAGATTAATGAAACATAAATGAGACACACTAGTTAGCAGGATAGCTCTAATAATATGGCATACACAGATGACAGCAAGGGGATTCCTAAGGAGAGAGGGAACGGCTAATGGGGCCACCATCCCTCTCCATCCAACAGCAGACCCTACCTAAGTAAGCTAAGCGGGTTATTAAATTTAACTAAGTATTGTGGTCTGTGACATGGAGGAGAGGAAAAAACACCCTTTGAGGAGGAAATCTCTGGGGATCCAAGACCGAGAGTGCCTTCCCTCCAGGCTTGGGCTATGTTATTTGGTAACGGCTCAGCTGCTATGTTTGAAAAGCAGTTTAAGGGAGTGGAATTGGAATAAGGTGCCAGAGCATGCAATGAGGAGGAGGAAGCTGGTTCTGGAATAAAGAAGGAACAATATAAGAAGGCAATAGTCAAGGCAGCATGTGGCCCAATCTAGAGATCAAGTCCAGGCCAGACACAGCACAGAGAAACATGGCAACAAGCAGCCACATAGGGAGATCAGGCACAGGCCAAACAGCAGAAAGAAATATGGCAACATGTGGCCCAATCACATCAGGCACAGACCAAACACAGCAGAAATAAATGTTGGCACATGTGGCCCAAGCAGGAGATCAGGCACAGGCCAAACACAGCAGAAATAAATGTTGGCACATGTGGCCCAATCAGGAGATCAGGCACAGATCAAACACAGCAGAATGAAATGTTGGCACATGGAGCCCAATTAGGAGATCGGGGCAGACAAAACACAACAGAAAGAAATATGGCAACAGGCCCAATCAGGAGATCAGGCACAGACCAAACACAGCAAAAAGAAATGTTGGCACATGCGGCCCAATCAGGACATCAGGCACAGACCAAACACAGCAGAAAGAAATATGGCAACATGTGGCCCAATCAGGTAATCAGGCACAGGCCATACACAGCAGAAAGAAGTATGGCAACACGTGACCCAATAAGGTGCTCACGCACAGGCCAAACACAGCAAACAGAAATATGGAATTAAAATCTTGAAATTCATGCCATGAATATTGCGTAAGCCATATCAGCTACAGGTTTGATATATTAATGTGTAGATGGCTGAGAAGCCATGTAGGCAAAGAAGCAGGATTCATCTAACTTAAATAAAGCATGCTACTTCTGTCTGGATGTCCCACTGTGAAATCGCAGTCCCCCACTGTGGGAATAACAGGGAAGTCACGAGCTGACAACCATAAGACCAAAAAGCAACTATAATGGTGATAGGGTAAAACCCCCCAGAAATATCTAAGCCAATTGTTATTGAAATGCTGAAGTTTTAGCATTGCAAAAGTCAGAAACAGAATGTAGAAGGTTTGGTAAAGCATGAAAGTAGGTTTGAATCTCATGGCAAAGCGATATAGATTTGCAATAGACTTAGGTTTGATTCCCACTGAGTGCAAATAAACATGTGGAGCAGATATAAATCCCCAAAAGGGCAGGATGAAAACTTAGGGAGGATGAAAGTAGTTGTGAAGTAAAGAAATGAAATGCAGAGGTAAATATACAGGAAGAACCATAGTGGAATATAAGGCTGCTGGCATTGTTAAACTGAAGCTAGCACTGAGGACTGAGAGCAAGCTGCAACAAGGAGAGATAGGAAACAGAGAGAAGCAGCATAGCCAGCTGCAAAGAATTAACAAAAGCAGCAGCAACAGAGAAGGTGTTATTGGAGCTGAAACAAACAACAATTGCAGATATAGGGTTACCACCTTTTAAGAAGCCCAAAGTGGGACATTTCTTACTAAAATATGATTTTTCTCAGGACAGTATATAACATCGACTAGTGCAACAGACTTGTTTACTTTATATAATCAGAATTAAGGCTAAGTATTGTAGTTTTTTGGTTGCTTCTATGGTTTCATATCATTTTAATGTATTTTAGTTAAAGTGCTATAGTTTTCTACAAGATTTAGAGGAAAGTTAGAAAATATTTGTTCTTCTAAAAAATCAGGATATGTAGTATTTTTCCTGTTTTATGCAGGACACAGCTGCCCAAATCAGGACTGTCCTGCGAAATGCAGGGCAGGTAGTAACCCTATTGCAGGAAAACTGAGGGTGGATTGGTATGCAGAAAGCAGCAGACTGAACCAAGAATACAAAAAACAATGCAGAGAACTGAGGGCTTGCAAAATCTGGTGAGTTAATGGAGCCATAGCACAGTGCTGCATAAGGTAAGAAAACAACAATAAGCAAAATGCAGCACAAATAAACAATGGAATGACAGGGCACTAGAAAACTAAAAAGTCCCAAAAGAAATAAACAAAGATAACACAAGCAAAGGGGCAGGAAGGAAACAAGCATACAACGAAGCATTAGGAGCCAGAGGCAAGCAATACAAACCAAAATCAGGACAACACAAAACGATTGTGCAGCTCAAAACACAGCAACACTGGGGGGGGACAGGCCTCTGGACAGCAGGCAAAGAAAAATGCTTAAGAGCAAGGCTTAAAGTAACTGATTATATAGCTCAGGAAGTAGGTGTGTCTGGTTGCTCTCCCATTAAACTGCAGGCTTATCATTTCAATTGGGAACATCACGTCATGTATAATACAGTCAAGTTTCTTGACTTCACCCTGACTTCAAATGGTGATGTTTAAAAAAAAAATACACGTAGATGAAAATAACCCACATACATTTCTTGTCCAACCCTCTCCCACTACCTTTGAAAAAATAGGTTCACCTCACCCTCCTAGCATCTACCTTTTCCTCCCCCCAACAGTCCCAGGAAAGTGTCTGTATCTGTGCTCTGTCAAGGTAATAACAAGGCTGTGCTCAGTGCTCTCCTCCCCATCCCAGTTCAGTTAACACCACCACTCACCTACTTGACCCAGTCCAGATTATATGCCCCACCTTACAACTCTCTGTCACCCACCACCACCTTTCCCAATTACCCAAAAGGAAATATGTTTTAAACATGTACAGAGAGAAAATCATCCTTTGCTGCAGCAACTGACTGGACTCCCTTCCTGTTCACTGGCTCTGGAATGAATGAAATATTCACTGTGATGCCATAACTGGTAAAATCTGACTGGTCGAGCACAGCAGATAATCAGATGTTACTAGGCTCATCATCACAGCTTATTTATTCAGTCAATGATTGAAAGGCAGACCAGGTCATAGCAGCTGCTGCTCAGCATTGTGTTACAACTGTGGAGTGTTGTTGTCTTGCTCTGGTGCCGTAATGAACCCTGCAGTGAGCCATGGTAGCCAGCTCCCTCTGCAGGATGTCACTGCACACAGCCAAGGCCACAGGAATACTCCACCTATGCCAGGGGAGATGGGGGGATGAGGAAGAAACCAGGAAGGGAAATCCATGCACTACCTTTATAGTAGCCAGGTTTCCTGGACTCCCTAGAGTTTTATAGCCTGCCAACAATGGAGCCCAGTCCATTCAAGTGGATTGCTTTTTCTAAGGGGAGAGATGGCCCTCTCTTCAGATCGCCTGCCTTGGATGGAAAGCCATGGGAGATGTTGGAGTGGCTGAGGACCCAGGGGAAGGGAGATCAACATGCCTAAACAGGCTATATCCGTGGGATCAGGATAAATCCCTGACAAACCTGGCCTTGGAAAAAAAGTTAAATGAAAATGGGGTTCAAACTATCATTTCTGTATGGATATAAGTTAAGTATACCTTCTGAGGTCCAGGTAAAGCTAATGGAAGCTATATTGCTCTCCATACTGGACTATGGGAATATTGAATATGATAACACAATACTATAAGCAAGGTCCTTAGAAGTCTGCAACTGTATAATTTTGTGCAGAACTTTCAACCTACCACAGAATATCTGCAGTGCTAATTAACATTTACAGTTTTCCATAACATCTGGTTACCTTCCCTCCTTTTATATCCAAGACCCCTCTATGCTCAGTACTACGTGATGTTATCAAAGACATCCCAACATATTTTAGCTAATGACAGGGCTGCATTCTGCTACAGAAATGAATAACCACTTATCTACCACTGCTCCCACTCCCTGAGGAAGTAGCAGAGCACATCAGGTACTGTAATGTTTGTTCAGCCTGTACTACAACCTAATAAAATGTTCAGTTCTGGAGTTATTACACTGGGGCCAACTTAATTGAATACTTGATAACAGCATAGACATGTTAACTGAATACCTTACTTTGTACAGATTTATGTGTCCCTTTAAGATATAGAGAAGCCCTCTGAAATGAATAACTGGTAAAATGAATGTACCTGTCTTTAAACAAAAATAAAGAATTATGTCTAGAAAGGTGGAATATAATGATGTGTAAACCTGTTCAGAGAACATACTTATTAAATGAACAACTGTGCTGTACACATTTTTTGCTAGGATTATTGATTACATTTTATTATGGGTTGACAGAATTACCTAAAAGTTATGAAGACATGTTGTGTGCAGGGCAAGCCATTGAACCAGTGGATAGCATGTTGTGTGCCCATGCTGGCTACTCATGTTTGAGGATGAGCTCAGAGAGCTGACTGGGCAGCACCAGAAGGGGGTCCAGTGCTGTTGCACACCACTGCTTTGAGCCTGGGAAAGTATGGTGCAGTGTTGTGTTGCACAGGTGACATCTTGTGATGGGTCAGGAGCCTTCCCTCACAAGTGGTTTATATGTGTGTCATGGCCTGACGGGGTGACGTAGTGCATCAGAAGAAGTGGTTTGGTATGAAAAGTGGGTCTTCAAATATCACCACAGTTCTGTTTGTTACATTTCCAAAGAGGACTGTATGAATGTGGGTACAATTTCACAATCACAAAAAGGAATTTTTTTTTAAACTATGTTGCAGATTGCATATAAATATATAAGTGATGGGTAGGGGGTTCCTCACAAGTGGCATAAGCAGTATGAGTATTCATTTTATTTTTCATTTATTTATTGATATTTCGGAATTACAAACCTTTGAGTCAGAGACTCTTTTACAAAGGCTCCACATCATAAAAATCAAACAGGAGACTCAATGAAAAAAGTGCATGTACATATTCACAGGCATCATTAAAAACCGTGCAGCAGCAGTTTCAGGTATATATACAGGAGACACAGTACAAAGATGCCAGACCATGCAGGGAGACAGGCAATGTACAATTGAAATGGTACAATATACAAAGGCACTGAAAACATTGAGAGCATGAATTAATAGCATAGAGAAACGTTAGCTAGGCAAAGGTGGGAACAAACTTAAAATCCAAGACCAAGTACCCCAATAAGTACTTGGCGTGAGTAGAGGAGAGGAGTTTCACCAGTAAACTAGGGAGTACTGTGAAGGGGGGAAGAAGGTGCCGGACAGGAAGACATGGAGGTATGAAGAGGGTGGGGCAGGGGACAAGAGAGACAGGAGGTAGAGGGGAGGAGAGAGAGAGAGATAGGAGGAAGGAACAGCCAAGAGTGAGGCCTTTTCATAGAGGAATAGTATATAGATAGAGGAATAGGTTATGAGTTAGAGAGGGAGTAGGAGAGAGGAGTAAATAGAAGGAGCAGCCAATATTTCCTTGTCATAGTAGTATATCATATAAGGGGAAGAGAGACAAGTTAGTGAGGGATATAAGGAGAAAGCTAGGGGCAGTCACAACTGCATTTGGCAAGGAGATGCTTCCAAAGTGTATGTTTGAAAAGGGCCTAGTTTTTCTAGAGATGAGATTTCAGTGGGTAGGCCATTTAACCAGTGGGGGGCCCTATACATGAACGCCCTCTGCCTTATGGATATTCTACAGAAAGGTAGTAAGAAGTTTGCTTTAGAGGAGCTTCTAGTAGCCTGAGGGGTGGGGGCAGGTGTTAGGAGATGTAGGGTTACTGGAGGTGAAAGTCCAGAGGAGATCTTTTTCACCAACAAGCAAGTCAGGTAGGTAAGCTTTCCCTTGAAGTTTAACATAAACACATAGAAACATAGAAGTTGATGACAGATGGAGACTGGTAGGTCCGTCTAGTTTGCCCATTTGTTTTAGACCTCTTTTGATACTCTAGTTGCCCTTTGTTGTCAGGGCTTTCTTGTGTCTATCCAATGCATTCTTCAATCCCCCCATAGTGTTGACCCCCACAACCTCTTGGAGCAGACTGTTCCAGGTGTCCACCACTCTTTCTGTGAAGAAAATCTTCCTGGTGTTGGTAAAGAACCTCCCTCCTTGCAGCCAGAGGTCATGTACCCTGGTCCTGGAACCCTTCCTGAAGTGAAAAAGTTCCTGTGCCTGTACCTTGTTAATGCCTTTTATGCACTTGACTGTTTCAATCATGTCGCCTCTATCTCTCTCACTCTCTTCTCTCTTCTCTGCTCCAGGGAGTACATATTCAGTTCCCTAAGTCCTTCCTCATACGACATGTACTGCAAACCGTGAATAATGTTTGTCACATTTCTCTGTACTGTTTCCACCTGGTCAATGTCCTTCCTGAGGTGAGGCCTCCAGAATTGGACTCTGTATTCCAGGTGAGGCCTGACCAGCGATCTATACAGTGGTAGTACCACCTCTCTCTTCCTGCACATGATTCCCCTTCCACTGCAGCCCAGCATTCTGTTGGCCTTCAATGTTGCCTTCTCACACTGCTTACTAACCTTCAAGTCATCTGAGATTATCATTCCCAGATCTCGTTCCTGGTTTGAGGCCACCAGTTTTTCACCTCCTAGGTAATACTCCTTTCTTGGATTTTTCTTTCCTGTGTGCATGACCTCGTACTTTTTGGTGTTAAATCTCAGTTGCCACACTCTAGACCATTCTTGTAGTTTCTTGAGGTCAGCTTCCATCTTACTCACTCCTTCTGAGGTGTCCACCTTGTTACATATCTTGGTGTCATCTGCCAACAGACATACCTCCCCTTCCAGTCCGTCAGCAATGTCTGCTATAAAAACATTGAAGAGCAGAGGCCCCAGCACTTAGCCCTTGGTCACCCAGCTGGTCTCCCTGCCTTCCATCAATTGAATTCCATTAACCTGTACCCACCAAGTTCTACCTTGTAAATAGATTTGTACCCATTTGACTACTTCTGGACAGACCCCTGTGTGGTCAAGATTTTTTAACAACCTTCTGTGTGGAACCGAGTAGACCTTACTAAAGTCTAGGTAGACCACATCTACTGTTGTCCACCATTTTTGTAGCATAATCAAAAAACTCTAGCAGATTTGTCTGGCATGACCTACCTGCTGTGAAACTGCACTGTTTAGGGTCTTGTTGGCCACTAGTTTGGAGGAATGCTATGATCCACTGTTTGAGTAGTGTCTCCATTATTTTCCCTACTATAGATGTGAGGCTTACTGGTCTGTAATTATTAGCCTCTTCGCAACTGCCTGATTTGTGAAGTGATACCACTATTGCCTTTTTCCAGTCTTCAGGTACCACACTGATCTTCTAGGATTTCATGACTACAAGTGCCAGAGGGGCTGCTAATTCTGCCCAGTTCCATAAGGATTCTTGGGTACATCTTGTCTGGTCCCATGGCTTTGTCTGCTTTTACTTTATTTAGTGCCTCCGGTACTTCTGCTTCTGTAAAGGGACTCGTGTCTACCCCTGGTCCTGGGGTGTTGTGTTTTTTCAGGGCTGGGCCATCCCCTGGGTCCTCTTTGGTAAACACTGAGCAGAAGTATTGTTGAGGATTTCTGTTTTCTCTGGGTCATGTTTGGTACATTTCCCTTCTTCAGTAGAAAGCTTTACCATCCCCATTCTTGCCTTCCTACATTCCCTAATGTATCTAAAAAATGAATTATCTCCTCTCATTGCCCCTTCTGCTATCTTTTCCCCTGTCTGGGCTTTTGCCTTTCTGATTTATTTGCTAGACTCTAGCAAACATGTTGGTAGTGTGCCAGTAATATATGGTTTTGCATAGTTCGTCAAGTTTCTGACTCATTTTGGTCACGGCATCTATGGCACCGCAACAAGGGTGACCGTGAAAGGGGCAATCTTGATTTTGGATCACCCCTCACTCTTGTTGCCCTTTGCACTCACATGGTTTCTACCTCCTCTGGGGCATTCCCATCCCGGAGGAGATTATATTTACCTTGTGGGGATGCAGGAGGGAAAGCCCCCCACAAAAGTGACTATTTCCATGGAGGGTACTTTGGCGCTCTAACTCCTGGGAAATGAAATGCCTGGTGTTGTAATGCCAGGCAGCATTTTGCCTGCACTGTAATCAGCATCAGCAAAATGTATATCACTGTGACATGAGTGAAACTGGTTTTGGCAGATGTGACCATGTTAGGGCCAATGCAGTTGAGCACTGTGGAGGCTGACCTGTGAGCAGCATATTACCAGAAGGCTGGTGATGATATTAGTCAGTTTGCTGATTGTTAGACACTTCTTATATATGAAAGGATAGAGACACTTCTATATTAAGACGTTCTTGAATATTAGCACACCAAATGGCCTCTTTCTGCATATATCAACTGACCTCTTCCTGTTGGTTCTACAACTACTGTTTCCCTCCCATCCAATCCAACTTTTAAAATGTTACCAGTGGTGTTGTTTTTTCATTGCTATGAGGAGCATAATCTGAATAACCCTTTGGTATAATTCCCATTCCTTCCCTTCCCTTGCTTTAACTTCAAATAATTAAATATGCCTGTCTATTTGGTTGATTGTACTTGTGCCATAGTTTTTTTTTGTTAATATATGTATCCATGAGAATGTTGTGAATATTTGTATTGTAACATTTCTTGTTTCTGTATTTTCTGTGATGTATCTCCGTAATTTATTCCAGGTCTCTCTGAAAAAGGAAGTTTCAGTCTCAGTGGTCCCGCCTGGTTAACAAAATTCAATAAATAAATACACAAACATATATATATATATATATACATAGATATGTGCGTATATATATATACACATAGATATGTGTATATATATATATATATATATATATATACACTGTATATATACCCGGGGGAGCAGGCTGAGGTATGAAATGAGTACTTCACCTCAGTTTTCACCAAGGAAAATGGGGGTGCTGCATCATACATGGGAGGAGACAGAGATACTGAGGAGGGGGGACTCTTACCGATCGGCGGGTCTAGGGAGAGGAGGAGGCATCACTGGCAGGAGGAGGGAAGACTAAGCAGGGAGAAGAGGTAGCGGAAGTGGAAATCACAGCAGAGAGAGTGAGGGAAGCTCTCAGGTCCCTTAAGATGGAGAAAGCACTGGGGCCGGATAAATTACATCCCAGAGTGCTGAAGGAACTTGCGGATGTCCTGGTGAAACCCCTGGCAGAGCTTTTCACCATCTCTCTGAGGACAGGGTAGGTGCCCCAGGACTGGAAGGTGGTGCATATAGTGCCTATCCACAAGGGGGGATCAAGGGAGGTGGCAGGGAACTACAGGCCTGTCAGCCTGACATTGGTGGTGGGCAAGGTGATGAATGGCATTGTCAAGGAGAGGCTAGGGGGGGACCTGGAAAAGTCAGGGTGCCTGGACAATAGACAGCATGGATTTGTTCTGGGGAAATCGTGTCTGACAAACCTTGTGGAGCTCTATGACTGGGTGACGAGTGCCTTGGACCTGGGTAGACCAGTGAACGTCCTCTTTCTAGACTTCAGCAAGGCATTTGACTCTATTCCTCACGTGGGCCTGTTGGATAAGCTGGGAGAAATAGGGGTGGGGAACCAGATGATCAGATGGATAGACAATTGGCTCCAGGACTGGACCCAGAGGGTCATAGTTGGCTGAATAGTCTCATCCACAAGGAAGGTCATTACTGGGGTCCCACAGGGATCAGTCCTTGGGCCCCTCCTGTTCAATGCCTATGTCTCTGACATAAGGACAGGAATCAGGAGTGAGACGAGTCTCTTTGCGGATGACTCAAAACTGGGGGCGGTGGTGAATGGGGAGGAGGGGAGGGTGGCCTCACAGGGGACCTGGAGGCTCTGGAAAGATGGTCTAGAAAGTGGAAGCTGAGGTTCAATGCAGGGAAATGCAAGGTACTCCACCTGGGGGCCAGAAACCCTGGCCAAGTGTACACCCTGGGGGAATGCTACAAGTCTCGATGGCTGAGAGGGACCTGGGGGTGGTGGTGGATGTCAAGATGAACAACTCGGACACTTGTAGGAGGGCAGCAGCCAAGGCCAACAGGATGATGGGATGCATCGCTAGGGGGATCACCTCCAGATGGAGGGAAGTGATACTCCCTCTGTATAACTGCTTGGTGAGGCCGCACCTCGAGTACTGCGTGCAGTTTTGGAGGCCACACGTAAAGATGGACATTAAACTCCTGGAGAGGGTCCAGAGGAGGGCAACCAAAATGATTTGGGGCTTGGGGGACAGGACCTATGAGGAGAGGCTCAAAGAGCTAAATATGTACACATTGGAAGAGAGAAGGGACCGGGAGGACATGATAGAGGTCTTCAGGTACATGAAGAGGGTAAATAGGGAGGAACAGTTAGGTGCTTTGAAGGAAGGAGGAGGGGCCACTAGAAGGCATGGGTGGAAGCTGGAGGGGAAAGATTCAGGGAGAAAGTAGGAGGTGCTACTTCACTGAGAGGGTGGTGAGCCATGGAATGCACTGCCTAGTGGGCTGGTGGAGGCAGAGACGGTGGAGGGGTTCAAGAGGGGTGGGACAGGTACGGGAAGGGTTCTGGAAGCAAAATCCAATGCAGCAAACCACCGGAACTGGGAAGGAGAAGCCAGAGAAGGCAAGGGGGCAGCAAGGTCGGCACCCAGGGTGAGGGCTGACCAAATGAGCAGACACGAAAGACCATTAGGCCTATTCTGCTGGCATTTTAGTATGTTAGTATATATGTGTATATGTATATGTATATGTATATGTATATGTATATGTATATGTATATGTATATGTATATGTATCTGTATATCTAAAGAGAGACAGAGATAGAGAAGGGCTCATCTAGGACTGGGATGCCCGTGATTTGATTGATTGTATTGCTGACCAGAATGGGCATAGTTCAAGCATGTCCAAAAAAAGTTCATATAGCTCCCTTTCTCCTGCCTACACCTGCCACCCATGAGAGAACCTCCAACACTGAACTTGCTCACAGCTGCTGGGAACATGTAAAGCCCATGCAGAAACTTATACCAAGCTTTCTTGTATTGATTGCAAACTAGGAGCCCCATGTGTGACACACATAGGGTTCACTACGTTGTCTCTGGTATCAACCAGTGCACATCCCCTCTCCCATGTTTTTCTCACTTTCTGTGACAGGTCAGGCCCATTGTCTCTCACAGTTTGATACATCCTATAAATAGAACCCTTAGGGAACACCTTTGTCTGAAGAATGCATTATTCAATACTGTGGATTGGGGATTTATGTTGGGTTAATCTCCCATGATTCAGTGCAGTATTTCTGACCTGGAAACTTTTGAATCTGTGTGCCTGTGGTACCTCCAGACCATCCATCAGTGTTGGGAAGCTCTGAAACCCTATGAGTCAAAGAGGTCCCCTAAATATTTCACTCCACCTTCCTCCCATGTATGGAAGCTGGGTTCTTCTAGTCTGGGTAGGAACTCCAGGTTTACATGTATGGGTGGCAACAGAAGAGAGATTGAAGAGTATAGAAATTAACTGCTCTTCTTTATTTCTTGCTCTAAGAACATCATTTTGTACTCTGACCAGTACAATCTTGGTGCTGTGCTCATATATCTTTTTTTTGTAAAATGTTTTTATTAAGAAAAAGAGTAAATGTTCCAATGTAGCAAATTAGTAGTCACATCAGTCTGGATACGTTGAAGAATAAGACCTGAGAACAGACAATGCAACAAATTAATCTATGTTATCAAGTAACAGAATGCAATTTTTTGAATAATAAAACATATCCACGTATGGGAAGAAGGCCCAACGTAATCCTAATACAAGGGAAAGAGACTGGATTCAACAGCATCTAAAAGAGGTCGCCACATCTTGGAAAATAACTCAGTTGAGCTGGTGACTGACTGTCATTTAGATTTGTTCAAGCTTATAGCACAAGTGTAAATTGTGGGCCTACTGCTGGATGGATGGAGGGTCAATGGAGAACTAGTTTTGGGCTATAGCTTTTCTAGCATTGACAAGAGCAATAAAACATAAAGAGAGGCCAGCGCCCACTAAGTGTCTGTTGGGGTCCACACCCAATAGAAGCTCCATAGGAGATTTAAGAGGAGACTTCCACAGTACACAATTCATGAAAGTATGGATGGAGTTCCAAAAGAGGAAGAGTTTGGGGCATGTAAGGAACATATGAAGGAAGTCCCTCTCTTCTTGTAGGCATATGGGGCAAGTAGATGGCTTGTCAGGGAAGAACATATGAAGTATTTGGTGGATTATATGTGCTCTCAGATGTTAAGGCTGTAAGGTGCACTTCAACCTGCAATACCACAGTCATGTTAGAGATAGGTAAATAATTTGCCAAGTTATCTGGGTACAGTTATGTCTTTTTCAGAAGAGGCCTCATTAGTGCATCTTTCAATGCAGCCAGAAAGACCTCCTCTTACAAAGAGCACTGAATAATCTAGGCAAACACTGGATCTAATTGTCCCACCCAACTGACACGTAACCACGTTGGACCATTGTCCAGTCCACATCTTATTCACTCCATTATAAATCACGATTCATCAGTATATAAATAAATAACCAGTAAATAATATAATAAATAATACTTAGTTTATTAAAACAACAGAAGCTGACTGGTTCTGAAAATGCACCTATCAGCAGTCTCCATCATGAATCATGAAACATGTTTTCTCAGCATATAAAGAACAAATAAAAAAACACTAAAAATTAATACAAATTATCATAATAATTTCATATTATATTATCATAATACTATTATTATTGAACTATTCATGATCACATTAGTTACAGAACTCATTCACTCATGTGTTTTGTGCAAGAATGTGCATATACAACCTCCTAGACAGACATTTTCTCTCCTCCTTTGCTGTCACAGCACGGTGTCAGTGCCAGGCATTAGCGTGATGACACTGGATTTAATAGTGAAGATACTGAGACAATGAAGGACATTTGTGAGGTTTCGGATACTGACACAAGTCCTACTTGGATTTTTTTTGGATGATTAAGGTGTATTACAAGAGTATATAATGCTATCTTATCTAGGAGAGTCACTGTCTAGCAGAAATAGTGATCCAATTATTTTCTGGCAAGGTAGGTGAGTCATTTTGCAACTCTAACTAAAGTGGCTTTCTATTTTCTTTGATGCCTTCCAATATTTGATTGCTACTAGAAGATGTTTCAGTAAAACTGTGAATCTTGCATCCGTCATCACATAACTTGCAGCCAGATTAGATTATGAGAATATTGGCTTCTTCATCTTTGTCAAACTCAGTTTCATGGAACAGCTTTATTTATTTGATTATTCACATGCCCAACAAATAAGTGATATCTACAATTATTCTCCTCCTACTCCCAGTGCCAAATCTCTTCATACTCCTAATGGCACTGGTACCATATTTTGACTCATCATTCCCAGTAGAGATGGCAGCACAAGGATTACTTTGATGCACAAACACCTCCTTTTAATGACATTGTCATGATTTTCACATTGTCATTGCCAAGCTCAATAGGATAACTAGAGTTCATACCAGAGTTCATACTAGAGAGTATAAGGAAATCAAAGGCATTTTGCCCACAAGGACCTCCCCCACCATTCAGTGGCGATGACCTATGTCGCCAACTTCTGTAAGAAATTAATCTAACCTTTTTTTAAAAATACTTATATTTTCAGCATCAACCACCTCCTGCGGCAACCCATTCCACCATCTTACTGCCCTACTCTTAAATCCATTCCTTCTTCTCTCAGTTTTTACCCTTTCTTCCCTTAATTGTTTATTGTGACACCTTAGATAGCACGGTTTTTCTACCATCTCCAAACCCAAATCAAGCTTTAAAACTTCATCCCTCAGAATTTTAAACAATAATAGTAAATCGCCCCTCTTTCTTCTACTCTCTAATGTCCATAAATTCAATCTTTTCAGCCTCTCATCATAAGATCTATCCCTCTCCCCTTTTATCATCTTTGTATAAACTCTCTGTGGCCTATCCATCACCCTTATATCCTTTACAAGATATGGACAAAAAAACGCCAAATAAAAGTCAATTATAGGCCTCCCCATTGTCCTATACAAAGGCATCAACACCTCCTCATTTCTAGACTGAAATCCTCATCTAATGCAATTTACCAACTGCATAGCTCTGCTTGAAACTTTTTCACTATGCGCTCCACGATTTAAATCATTCTGTACAGATACTCCCAGGTCTTTCTCTCCCTCTGCTATCTTTAATTTTAATCCTAATATATTATGACTGTTGAACATTTTGTCTCCCAAAATGCATTATAGTGCTCTTTTCCTCATTAAAGGTCATACCATTTGTCTTTGCCCATTCCAATATACACATCAAGTCCTGTCCAAAATTTAATCTGTCATTGAATGTATCCATGACTCCTCCCATCTTAATATCATTAGCGAATTTAACCATCTTGTTCTTCCTAGATATCCTTAAATTGCCAATAAATATTCTAAACAACAGAGGCCCCAACACCGACCCCTGCGGCACACCACTCATCACCCTCCGTGGATCTGACAAATAACCATGCAATCTAACCCTCTGACTCCTATCTTCCAACCAATGTTTCACCCATCTCACGATGGCCCAATCCACTCCCAATTCTATCAATTTTTCCACTATTTTACAGTGAGGTACAGTATCGAATGCCCTACTGAAATCGAGCAGTACCACATCTACATTTCTACCCTCATCAATGTGTTTACTAACATTTTCATAAAAAAACACCAAATTAGTCTCACAGGACCTATTTGTCAAAAATCCATGCTGGTCTGTATCCTCTAAGTCTTACTCTTTAGATAATCCAGAATAAAATCACTCAATATTCCCTCAATGATCTTCCCCACTATAGAGGTCAGACTCACAGGTCTGTAATTTCTTGCATCACCCCTGCTACCTCTCTTATATATAGGTATCACATATGCTGACTTCCACATTTCCAGAACTATTCCTTCTTCCAATGATTTTTGTCCCAGATTTGTTATAACCGGCACCAAAATATCCTCTAACTCCTTTACCAAGAAAGGATGCATCCCATCCTGGCCTGCAGCCTTTTCCACCTTCAACTTTATAATTCTGCTCCTCACCCTTTCTTCTGTTATAACATTTTTGGGGTCCAACTTACTGTCATCTATATATACTGGCCCAGATATTCAAACTGCACCCAAAAAGTGCTCAACAGCAGGAGCAAGTGCAAGTCCACTACGCCCATGCGCAAGAAGCGCGATATTCAAAAACTGCGCAGGCCAAGATGCGCCTACGGCTGATGACTGAATATCACACCATCTGTACCATAGCACAACTAGGGAGGTGAAGCTGAGCATATCTGATGCACCATAGTGCAACAAGGGATGTGCAGCTGAGCAGTCCAGATGCGCCATAGCGCAACCAGGGATGCCCATGGATGGTCTGACAGGGGTGCCATGCACACAGTGCAGGCCCCATGGACCACTGCACACAGGCATCCAGTGCACTGAGTACAACACACAAACCACAGACAGTGACTGATCCCCCTGCCCACACCATAGGAGGTTCACCTCTAAATACACACACACACACCCATGCGTGCACCACCCCTGATGCCATCCACACCACTGCAGCTGAGCACCTGTAGCCCACTGCAAATCAGAGACCACCACAGTTGTCATAACAAAACAAATGTATTTAAAACTGGAAATACAAAAACTATATACAACTATATACAATGGGGGGAAGGGCCACATACCAGGTGGAGGGGAAGGGGCAGGGGTGAACATATGGGAGAGGGAAGTAGGGGTGTGAGGGTGGGTCCAGGGGGGAAGGTGTAATTAGGGGCATGGAGTGATCATCGTCTGCCCCAGTCCTCCTCCACATGGCACCGATGTCGTCTCCTCCTCCTTACCCCATGGCAATCCATTCTCTGCAGGAGCTCCAGGGTTGCCCTCACCACCTGGAGCAGCTCTTGTAGTCCTCACTCCAGCACCTGGAGTCACCATCCACCTAGGAAGAGGGAGCAGAGCCAATAAGTGTTACTGCCCAACCCCCTGGAGCCCTCCCATTGTGCATGGCATACAGCCATGTGCCACACCCCTGTGATGGTGTGTGACCACCCACAGTGACCATGTCCACAAGACCTGCCTACCCAGGCAGCCACAGCCATGTGGACTGCTGCACACACCCACCGCCCATGTCCTGCACAGCACCACCAAGGCCGTACAGTGACTTGGCTAAGCGGTGTGAAGACAGTGGCACAGCCATGTGCCCGATGCACACATGGACCACCATTGACACACTCCCAGACATGCAGTGCCACTGGACAGTGCTGACTGTAACAAGTTGTGTGCATGGCAGTGGTGTCAATGGATGGTGGCCATGCCCCGCTGCCTGCCCAATTATACAGCATGCAATAGTAATCATGGATGTAAGGCACTCACCATCATCAGGGTGGTCCATGTAGCGCTGACCACCATCACCCCTCCTGGCTTGCTGCTCCTCCAGGCAGCACCTCCGGTCTATGACCTGCTGGCATTCTGAGGGCCCTAAGGTTCAAAACATGGAGAGAGGAACATAAGTCCAATCCTGTAGCAATTCCCCCCACCCCCATGTGTGTGCAATCCCACACAGCCAGACCCATCCACCCCACACCCCAATAACACCACCACGACCAACACCGGACACCCCCCCCATGTGCCGGACACATGCAACCATGATACCTGTATGAATGATAAAAGTGTATGGATGTTGCACCTACCTGGCCATGTCACCATGCCCCTCCTGGCATGTGCCTGCAGGCGGGCAAGCAGGTCCGGGTCCCTCTGCCTCAGGTCCCCATATCGGTGGTGGCACTGCTCTGCCATCCGCCCCATACCGGTGGCTTCCTCCAGGGCATCGGCCACCTCCTGCCACACCTGACTCCTGGCCCTGTCCAGGGGTGCCTCCCCAAATAAAGGCCCAACATGTGGCTCCACAATGGCAGCAAGGTTTGCCAGCTCCAACTGGCTCCACTGCACAGCATGCCTCCACGCCATCTCTGCTGCTCAGTTCAGTCAAAATTGCGCTCTGCAGCGTGGTCCTGCAACGTGCAGATACTGCGAGGTACAGCGCTGCCATTCCCTATCGCGCTGTCACCGAACAGCGTGATAGTGGTGGACCCATGCCTGACGCATGGCACCTAGGGGGCAAAGGTCGGGCACAGGGTCAAAGGTCTCTGGCGCACGGACAGCCACAGTGCGATTGGAACCCAATGCATGTAGCATGATTGGGTGCCTGTGTGCCACCTCCTGTGGTGGCCTACCGTGCTGTTGCCCCAGTGTGCCTAAGACACTCCAGTGCCACAGCACCATATAGGTGAACAGCGTGGTAGCACCACTGGCACAATGGTGGCTGTGCCCTGCATTGCCTCCCATGCACAGCACTTCAGCAGCATGGCAGGTGCCTGTGTCATCAACCCGGGCATGCACAGTTAGGTGTGTACTGTGCATGTCACAGAACTGCGCCCTTGGCTCAACACATTCAACACAATTGAGCAAAGCGCAACAGCGCGATATTCAGCTGGCATATGCAAATCAGCTAATCAGCCATTCAATGGTGCAGTCACTGCATTTGCATCCACTTAAAGATGCGCCTCGCCTCATTTGCATGGGTTGCACTATAAAAATGTGACATTGAGCTGCACTGGCCATAGTCAGTTACTGCAGTCTATTGCGGTGAGTTGCATGCTGTTTGGGAGTGTGTACTATGGATTTTGGGACATGCATGGGACTGCACAGTCACAGGTAACACCTGTCATTCTCACAGGCTGAATCATGACCGAGCGTGTTGTGGAGGAAGAAGAACAGAGTTGTGGGAGGAAGAGGAGGCTGAATTTCACTAAGGCTGAGACAGATGCCCTGTTCGAGGCCTACCTAGACCAGGAGCCGCTTCTCAGCGGATGCCAGAGAACACCACAGGCCCGTGCTGCTGCACGGGAGGAGGTGGCGTGTGCTGTAAACCTGCATGGCAGCCACCAGCGCTCCGTGCAGGAGTGCAAGAAGAAGATGGGCACAGACAGGTGGAGGATTAAGGAGAAGGGGGACAGCCGGAGGTGCTACGCCTGACCCCACAGGAGGAAAGGGTTGCTGGCAGCATGCAGTGTTGCACCATTGAGGGTGTTCTGGGTGGTGGATTCCAGACAGGTGGTAGCCCGGCACTGCATGGTAGGTCATGATCTGTCTATTGGGGGGGCAGTGTAGGTCACATGCAGTAACGTGACTTTATTTTCCCTTACAGCTCCTGAGCATCTGCGTGGGTCAGCAGTGGTGGGCTTCTTCACTGAGGCTGGTCACATGGAGATGGAGGAAGGCCCATCCACCTCCACAGGAATACGTGGCTCAGAGTGACAGTGGTCCCGCCTGAACATCCAGACTGATGTTGGTGAAGCAGGTACGGAGGAGGCCCTGCCAGTGTCCCAGCGTGTCAGCGTCCATGGATGCCAGCATGCTGAGACTCGGGCTGGTGCCGGATCCATCACTGATGATGATGTTGCTAACGTCATGGGCAGTGACATGTGTGTGCCACAGGATGGCCACACAGCAGGTTACATCTTGGCCATGGCTGTGGGTGGTGCCGTCATGGAGGCCTGCGTGTCATCAGAATCCCAGCCTGTGCCTGTCAGCACAGGTGGGGCAGCACTGGTGTGTGTGCAGTACAGTGGGACTGTTGCGGCCACTGCGGTGGCACCATTGAGCCCTGGGGAGTGGCAGCCGGAGGGGCAGCATCAGCAGTTGGCCAATGGGCATGGGGTTATAGTGTCAGGGGGAGATGTCTGTGCACTGCCTGTGGACATGCCCAGGCCTGGCCCCGGTGTGCAGCACCCACCCTCAAGGGGTGATGAGCATTAGGGCCATGAACACGCTGAGGGACAGCATGCCGATCATGCAGATGACCTCTTTAATGAGCACACCCACATACTCAAGCATCAGTCAATCAGCAGATGTGGCTTGTGATGGTGGAGGATGCACTGAGTGTGGCTCTGCACCAGGCAGAAGAGCATTGCAGCAGAGACACCGCTCTGCTCCTGGCAGGGATGGACTGGTTGCGGGAGGATGTGACACTGCCATTGACAGGCAGACACAGGCATTCACTACTGTCATGGCCACAATGGGCACACAGTTATTTTCCCATGCATCGCAGACACCACGCAGTGCAATGTCCACCCCCTGTTCCCGGCATCGTGCAACACCATCCTTGTCGACACCGGGTTCAGCAGTGGGCATCCTGAGCATGTCTGGCACAGGCATGTTCAGCATGCTGCAAACCCCTGCGTGAGCATGGTCGCGTTCACACAGTGGAACCCCTTGGGGACCGTCGGTGCCACCCCATGAGGCCAGTGGTCAGCCTGTCACTGCTGTTGGGTCTCAGCGGGGCTGCCTACATGTCCATGGTGGCCATTGCACTGTGGCACATGACTGACCTGTCTCCCAGCACGGCTACTGTCTGATGCTGCCCTGTGTGCATTGTGTCATTCAGCGGGCAATGCACGGGTGGGTCCTCGGCCCTGCACGCACAGACACAGTCCATCTGCACACCCTCCCAGCTGCTGTCCGCAGTTGCGTGTGCATGATGATGCCTGCATTGTGCTGTATGCCACTGTGCAATGGTGCCCAGCATCTGGTACATGGACAATGACAGGCAGTGGGCATGGTAGATGTGGACATGTGTGTGGCTAGGGGTGACATTCTGGGTCGGCATGCCTCCTACCCTTTGTGCATGTCTGGTGAGTTGTTTGTGAGTGTGAGTGTGTATGTGTGTGTGTGTGTGTCTGATTGCGTGCCATGTTAGAACTCGCCCATCCCTGGCGGTGTGTGCGGTTCCATACCCGACCACTTCTCTTGATGGCATGCACCCCTGGTCTGTGTCCATGCTTGTTTGTGGGTTGTGCCTTTGCCACTGGTGGTTGCACATGGCCCCGTGACTTATCTGGGTTGGCTGAAGTGCTCCTCCATGATGGTGTCCCAGTGCAGCTGTGCCAGCTGAGCAGTCGGGGGTCCCATCACCCAAGGGGGGGCTGCCCATTACCATTGTCACCAGCGTCCTCATCGTCCCCATCGCTGTCCCCCTCTTCGACCTGTACACGGGTTATCCCACATTCGTTGGCCATGTTGTGCAGGATGCAACAGGCCAGGAATAGCCCACAGGCCTTTGAGGGGCTGTACTGTGGGCACTGTCGGAGGTGTCCAGGCAACGGAAATGTGCCTTCAGCATACCGAACACCTGCTCGATGACATTACATGTGGTGGCATGTGCCTCATTGTAGCGTTGCTGTGAAGAGGTCGCAGGCTGCTGGTATGGTGTCAGCAGCCAGGGACGGAGTGGGTGTCCACTGTCACCTGTGTGTAGAGGGTGGAGGTTAGTTTGGTGATCAGCATCGCCCTGCCCCGGCCACTACCCATGTCACCTCTGACAATGCCCCTCCCAATCCCTTAGTTTGTCCGTGTGGTTTGCATACTCACCCACTAAGTGGCCAGTGGGGATTTCGCCACTCTCAAATCTGTGGCACAGTGCCGACTGGTGCCAGATGAAGGCATTGTGTGCTCCCCAAGGGTGCGTGTCACAGACATTGATTATGTGCCCCCTGGCACAGCACACCACCTGGCAGTTGATGCTATCATAGCCCTTCCGATTAATATATGCGGCCCCCTCAGGGCCAGGTGGTGTGCGGATGGCCACATGGGTGCAGTCTGTTGCCCTTAGCATGCCAGGCATATGTGCTACCCTGTGGAACTCCTATATGTTTGCTGTGTGCTTCGCCGGTGTGCTGGGGAAATGGATGTACTGCACAGCATGTGGCAGCAGTGCGCTGAGGAATTGGGTGAGGTGGCATGACGCGGCCAACTGGGTTATGTCTGTGGTGTCCCCTGTTGGTCTCTGGAAGGTACCCATGGTGAGCAAGCACATGCAAGCTGTCACTTTAGTCTCCACTGACAGAGCATGGATCCGTCATGTGGGTACCTGCATCACATCACTGCACAGCTCACAGAGCCACCTCAGAATTTCCCAATTCAGGCGAAACAGGCCCACAATCTCAGTATTGCTGTACAGCTCAAAGCTGGTGCGGGCTCGGTACTGCCTATTGGGGGCATACCACAGACAGGCCCTTCCACGGCCGCACCCCTCTGCTGCCCACCTTCTCACCCCCTTCATTACTGCCTTCATCTGGATGGTGGCACTGGCCATGTCCCTGGCTTGTGTTCACCCCCTCTGGCAGCTGTTTCTGTGTTCCCCCCACTGTCCTGGCTGCTACTTCCCCTGCACTGGGAACATGTTAATGTGGTGGCCTCTGTGCTGTGTGGCACTTCCCTCTTCTGCACTGGCTGTGTCTCCCCACACCTTTCCTGTGCCTCTCTGTTCAGGATGCTCTTTCCCAGGTTTTCCCAGAGTGTCCCTCCTGCCTTCTTTGTGCAGCTATGGTTCAGTCTCATGTGCCTTTCCTGTAGCGTTCTTGCGCCTCTCCCTTGTTCCTTTTAATTTTGGCTCATTTCTGCTATCGCGCAACTTCCGCTTGCTCCCCTATTGCACATGGTGCATGTTGTTGAATATCGCACTGTGCCATTTATGCATGGTTCCTCCCCCTTCAGTTGCGCATACATTCGGGGGGTGCATCTGCCTCCCACTGAATATTGCAGAATGGTGCATTTTCAGACTTGTGCTGGAGCAACCCTATTGCGCATGGAGCAAACCCCTTTGAATATCTGAGCCACCATCTCCATACTCCTAAAACACTTTTTATGGGTGCAGCAAAACATTTACTAAATTCTTCAAGCATTTTTTCACATTTAGAAGTTGTACTCCCCTTAATATTCAATGGTCCAATCATGCTGTTACCTCCTCTCTTTCCATTTACATATGCAAAAAAACCTTTTACTATTGCTCTTTTCCATCGCTAATCTGAATTCTAACTGTTTTTTTGAGTTATTGATTTCCTTCTTTAATTTTTTTGGGATATTCTTATATTTAATTTTTAAATCTGATGAGCATGACTTTCTCATTTTTATATGCAACACTTTCTTTCTATTGCACAATCTAATTATATTTTTTGTTAACCAGGGTGGTTTTTTACCATTACTATTATATACTCTTCTCCTGGGTATAAATTTCTCTATTACCTTCTTCATTTACTCACTGAAAAATTCCCAAGACATTTCCATATTAAGATCTTTCATTTCAACCTCTCAATCGATGTTACCTAATTTTTCTCTAATTGCCTCAAAATTTCCTCTCTTATGTAATATCTGCTCAGTCACTCCTTTTACCATCCTTAATTCCCAATACATATTAAATTGTATGGACTTATGATCACTCATGCCTACCTGTGGTTGAACCTTAATTTGCATTATAACATCTGGGACATTTGTTAAGATGACATCCAATATGTTATTTCCTCTAGTGGCCTCCTGTATACACTGCTTTATACCTACTGCCATAAACTCCTCTTGTAATCTACACTCCAAACTATTTCCTTCCATGCCGTTATTCCACTTAATATTTGGCATATTCAGATCTCCTACCATTACCAAGTCAGTACTTTCAGCTAATTCAGTTACATATTTACAAAAGGCATCCATATTCTCCATTTTAGTATCTGGTGGTCTGTAAAAAACAGAAAAAACACATTTTCTTCCCTTATTGCTCAATACATCCACCATAATAAATTCAATACCACCCATGTCACAGTTTACTTCTTTAACTCTTACTTCTAATTCATTCCTTATGAATAGGGCCATGCCACTTCCTCTTTTCTCAACTCTATTTTGATTTATTAATCTATATCCAGATATCTGTTGACTCCATTGACTATCATCAGACCACCATGTTTCCACTAACCCAACCATATCAAATTTTTCCCTCCTTACTATCAATTCCAACTCAGCCATGCTGACTTCATTTAAACTTCTCGCATTAAAAAACATCACCTTTGTATAGATCATGCTGTTAACTACTTTTTTGTTTCTTTTTTTTGTACTGTACTATGTTGTCGCTTAATTTCCCTGTTCATCCCCCTCTTTTTCAGTTTAAACAAATCTCAATTTCATTTTTAATCCTCTGTCCTAGTATTCTACTACCCCTATGATTGAGGTGTAACCCATCTCTACTGTACAAATGTTCTTTATTTACAAATGTCCCCCAGTGTTTAATGAATTTATGTCCAGATTCTCTTGCCCATCTCACTAACCATTCATTTGTCAGGGCAATTCTGTTCCTTTTACATGCTGTTGCCCTTGGTTCTGATAATAGTTCAGAGAGCACAATCTCACAACCCTTATTTACTAACTTTTGTACCAACATATTATATTCTTTCTGCATTTCAGGGAGAGTTTTCCGTGAAATATCATTAATACACACATGTATTACTGCTAGTGGGTTCTCCCCAGCCCCCGTAAAAATGTTATCCACCATTTCAAACAAATCGGTTATCCCTGCTCCTGAAAAACTACTAACCATTTGGTTTTCTTTATCGTTATGGCAAATATGTTGATCTGTGTATTTAATTATAGAATCCCCTAAAACTATGACTTGCCTCTGATTTTGTTTCTCTTCTTCTATCGTCTCTGTACCTTCCTCATGTATTTCATTTTGCTCAGTCACAATCTGTAATACCTCAAAATGATTCTCAACATGGACACAAAACAGGTCGTTTCTATCATTGCCATCTACACTCCTTTGTGATGTCAATTCATTACTATTCTCCCCATTTTCTTGTGCAATTTGCAAACTATAACCCCTAATTGATAAAGGTACTGGAGCAAGGGGGCTTAATCCTCTAAGCTTTTTCTTCACCTTCCCCGATGCTTTCTTATGTGTTTGTTTATCCTCATCTCCCTATTCTCTTTCTTTTCTTTTACCCATCCCTTGTTTATTTCCTTCTGTCTCATTTTTATTTAAACTAGTCAAAATCTTCAACCCTTCCAATAATTGCAACTGGCTAACTTCTAGTACTTGTAGCCTTTCCATTACTTTAGTTAGTTCCAAAAACAACCCCCGATTTGTTACACACTTCTCACATTCATAGTCACTGTAATCAACCCCTATTTCAGCTTCCATGTACATTTTGCAGTTTTTACAACTAGTCAGCAAATCTCCCCCTGACGGCAACAAAGACACAGGCTTTATACAGTGCACAGCATTATTCTCCATCCTTACAATATTTGTTCTGAATTCTCTTACTTACTTTATCTTTTTTCTTGCTCTCCCTCTCCCCGCTAAGCACACTAACACGCAAACACACAAACACAACACGCTTGTCTCTGAGTGTCTCAGAGTGCCGACGCACACCGCCCACGCTCGCACCGCTCACTATAGCCCTGCTTTATACTCCGTGAACCTGGAAGTGAGAGTCTCTATTTGTTTATTTCAAACTGAGTTTTCTTTTTAAAAAGCCCCACACAACGGAGCTCACTTAAAAAGCTTTTACTACCTAAACTGCTGTTCCAAAACCCCTCTAGCCTAGAATATAAATGTAATTTACACAAGATGCAGACGTTCTCCCAACTGATAGTGCAAGAAAGGTGTTTAATTCAAAAGGCTTCAGTTTAGCAACTCCTGCTATAGTCACTCTGTCTCACCACTTTTGGCAGTCCCATGGCACAGACTATTCGCAATAGAATTGCCCCTCGCTATAGCCCCTGCTTTATACTATGTGAACCTGGAAGTGAGAGTCTCTATTTGTTTATTTCAAACTGAGTTTTCTTTTTAAAAAGCCCCACACAATGGAGCGCACTCAAAAAGCTTTTACTACCTAAACTGCTGTTCCAAAACCCCTCTAGCCTAGAATATCAATGTAATTTACACAAGGTGCAGACGTTCTCCCAACTGATAGTGCAAGAAAGGTGTTTAATTCAAAAGGCTTCAGTTTAGCAACTTCTGCTATAGTCACTCTGTCTCACCACTTTTGGCAGTCCCACAGCACAGACTATTCGCAATAGAATTGCCCCCTGCTATAGCCCCTGCTTTATACTCCATGAACCTGGAGGTGAGAGTCTCTATTTGTTTATTTCAAACTGAGTTTTCTTTTTAAAAAGCCCCACACAACGGAGCTCACTTAAAAAGCTTTTACTACCTAAACTGCTGTTCCAAAACCCCTCTAGCCTAGAATATCAATGTAATTTACACAAGGTGCAGATGTTCTCCAAACTGATAGTGCAAGAAAGGCGTTTAATTCAAAAGGCTTCAGTTTAGCAACTCCTGCTATAGTCACTCTGTCTTACCCTTTTTGGCGGTCCCACAGCACAAACTATTCGCAATAATGTTTGTCATTCACATTGAGTTGGTATCAATTGTATAAGAACTGTCACCCCACCATACCCACTGTCATTAGTGTGAGTGATTAATTATGCCTAGGTACACAGTTCTACAGTCCGACCTCATGCAGTCAGTTAACCAGATGTTACCTTGGGGGTGTGGCCAACCTGGTAAACATGGTGGATGGATGAGTGAGAGTCTCTTCTTGAGGTATTCCTAATCCCACAACTATCACAAGTATCTGCATCAATTCATTAACAAAAAGGAAAAGATAAAGAAAAACTAGAAGATGAGCAATGCAAATGTAACACCCTTGTTACCTGGGGTTACTAGAATCTCAGTAAGACCTAGTGGCAGGCAGGGAAGGCAGCTTGTGAAACTCCAGTTAAATGGGTTTCACACTGTCTCACTCTGTTCTCAGTCTCAGCTGAGACTGAGAGATGACATCACCAATAGAACTTTTGCAGCTGCATGAGCCACATTGGAATCTGTAGCAAAGGGAGTTAGTTAGAATGTTGGGAGTTTTGAAGTGAGTGTCTTCAGTTTGTCTTCAGTGAGTGAGTGAGAAGTAAGGAGTTTGCTTGTAAAGCAGCTCAGTGAAGGCTCTAGGAGCCTCAGCCTTGACAGAGGGCTACTTTTAAGTAAATAGGGTGTGTGTCTCCACCTTAAAGAGAGACACAGAAGATTACTAAAGTGGTGGAGACCGTTGTTTTCTGGTTTCAGTGCCCCCTCCCTTCGGGGGGGGAGGTTTCCTTGCAGATTCCTGTGGCAACCCCCTCCCAGTCCTGCTTGTGGAGGAAAAGCTGCCTGTTCATTCCAGTATTTATTTGGGAGAAAAGAAGATTTGTGAGTCACCTGTGGGGCACATGCAATGAGAGGGTGAGTGTCTGCTCTGGCTAAAAGGGCCTATGTTTTCACTCTGGGACTTGTGTGACAATGTGGGGATTGAACTACTAAATATTGGGAAGCCTAGAGAAAAGGGCTAAGCAAAGTAAAAGTAGTTTCAAGTTCCAGAGTTTGTTGGGATGCAAATAATATGGCCAGTGATGGGGGAAGCACCCAGACATGGGATTGTAAGGAAAATTCTCCCTAGGAGTCGAAGACTCTAGTGTGGTTTGGGGAGCCACAAAAGGATAATTGGTTCATTCCTCAAATGGACTGCGGATCAAGTCCCCACCAGGTACTTCTGTCAGCTTCAACGGCATGCCACCTGTCATTTTGGCAAAAAGGTAGGGGTGAGGGGTTACACAAAGGTAAAAGAAAAAAAGCTCACCAAGCTTGCAACTGGAGGCAGAGGGGTTGGGAAAACAGGACTGCCACCTGAAATGAGGGCCTATGCTGCAAACATAGCTGCTCTATAGGAGGCCAGCAGTTCAGACCCTGATGACTGCAACACTAGACTGATATGTGGTCCAAGATGAGGACAGGGTTCATGAATATAAATAGGTTCTATGTCATAGCAGCAAAAATTTCACAGCGATTTGCACAACAGCGAATACATTTTGCTGAAAACAAAATCAGCTGTACAACAATCTCAACAATAGTTACTACAGCGACGGCATTATGCAGTGCAATCCAGAATCATATACACTAACATTTAGTGTGGGGGCTATGCCCCCCACATCCCCTATATTTAGATAATCAAATCCAGGGGAGCTGACACTGGAATACAGGGGAATATGCTGGCATTGGGTTGGGCAACAGTCTGCAGGGCGATACTGTGAGTGGGAGCAACACAGCGGGGGGGAACCAGAGAACACACAACAAAAAATACAAAAATGCCAACACCTAACAGAAGTTCGAAAACATTTACCTACGGGACCATAATCATTCTAACCGGGGGATCATATCCACCACTCCAGGTGACCAGTTCGGTAGCAGCAGCCTGTACTACTCCATTTACCCAGCATCACTAGACACTCCCCCATCATTCACTTTCACTGTTCTGTCCTTCCTTACTTGCAATTCCCCCACTCGCTATTCTCTGATAGTCGCTACTCCTTTGGGTGCACAAATTGAGTCACTCAAATGAGAGCCACTCAGTTTGCTTCTCCCATATCACAGAATACCACTTAGATGCCTAAATGGCCTCCCTGCAAGGCATAATTGAGGACATTAGTGAAATGACAGTTGCACACAATAAAAGACTGGGAGAGGTCAAGGAGTAAGCCGACATGGCTGAGGATCAGGTATAAGAGTTGGTACAGGAGCACAGCCAGTTAAAAGAAGTAATCTAGCATCTTCAAATAAGGATGGATAATCAAGAGAACAGAGCCTGCATCTCTAACATTAGAGTGATTGTGCTACTGGAGGAATTAGAAAGCCGGAATCAAGAGCGATTCATCAGAAGATGGTTAATGAGCAACTAGACCTGGACAATTTAGGCAGAACTTTCAAGGCAGAGTGGGCTGATCTCACTCCTGGCAGCCAGTACAGAGTAGGAGATTGATCCAGACATTTTCTAGCTAAGTTATTGTGATGCCAAGATAGAAAGGCCACCATGTGAGCCACAGCGGTCCTATCTTGGTGGGGGAAGCAAGAGTGCTAGTATTTCTGGATTACATTTGGGATTGTCAGCAAGAAAGAAAAAAAAATGATGATATAAAGGCCAGTCTTTGCTGACTATGTCAGTGGTGGAAATACTGCCATGTGTACCCTTCTAAGCTAAATGTGACCAAACTGGGGTGCCCACCTGACATTTTCCTGTGGGTGCAAGAGATGGAAGACTTCATAAATTAAAATGAGGCTGCAACAATGGGCCACTTTGGGCAGAATGAAATAGTGCCAGCAAAATTATCTGGAGTATGCTGCACATAGAGGTACTGTTCTTTCATCTGGGCAACTAAATCAGTGAAGTCCAGTATGTAGCTCCCCGAGACCCTCTTCCCTTGCTTGCTTGGTCAGCAAGGGTCAGTTGTGGCATCATAAGGTCTTTTAATTTTGGATCTCAGTGCAAGCAGCTGGACTAACATGGTTGAATCCACGAGGAAGTCATTCTTGGTTTCAATCTGTGGACAGACCAGAGAGATCATATAAGTCTTACAGAACTAGTGACTTCACTATAGCACTGTATACTGTATCTGTATACTTAAGCAATATGTCACACAGGATTATACAGAGCCATGCAATTATTCTTTCTTTTAAGTGATAGCTGATCAGAAGCATGTGGAGTAGCATACATTATGAGGGGGTGGAGTGAAACTCATTCTCACCGCTGGAGCCAAGGCTTTTTTTCTGGAACTATGACTTGAGAGGAAACAGAACATAAAACAAAGCAAAAGGATCATCAACCAAAGGGAACATTTGTGTTAAACTGAATGTTGTCATTGATATGTAACAGACAGAAGTACTTTCACAGAGGCTGATTGGGTCTCCAAGGAGACAATACTGCTACAGATCGCTAGCACATGCTCTGGTAGGTCACCCAGTGACCTCAGTGACTGGGGTTGAGAAGTGTATGTAAGTTCTATGGGACTTAATATCTGGTTCTATTTATGTTTGATTAGTTATAAACATAGAATAAGCACACAAATGGTTAAATTGGCATTAGAAAAGTGCTGCAGATGGTTTAATTTAGTGCTAACTAATTGCTATAGTTGCCTTACGAGTGAGAGGGGACACATTCCTAACTTTTGAATGTGTGCTTCAGAGGGGGACCGTCTCCTCCTCCTTAAGGTCATTCATCAGGTGTGGAGGGCAGGACCTGCCTGGAACAGCCCAATACTCCCACATCTTCCATTCCCAGCTGAGCCAGGCCATGTGGGGGATGTGGGCATTCTCAAGGGGGATGCCTCATCTGCTGTGCAGCACTGTCTCCACACTCATGGTAGGGATACCAGGATGCCTGAAAAGGAACTTGTCTACAGATACTTGTTTAAGTACAGGAGTACGTGTCTCCTATAAAACACTAGTAATCCACCACGGCAGGGGGGGACTAAAGGGAAAATTGGGAATATGCTCCTAGTTGCCAGAAGATGGGAACACAAGTGGGTGGAATAGGTATTTGGGATGGGGAGGGGTAGTCCCAGTTGGGGTTGGGACAAAGGGGTTTCAGGTGCAGTGTGCAAGAAACATTAGCACAGTATGGTGATAAATATTAGTCCAGCAAGGCAGTCAAGCTTACCTATCTGGTGTCCAAAAAATTTGGGTTTGATAATTAAACATGTCCGGAGTAGAGATGTGAAAAATTAGGAAATTTCATTACACAAAATATTTTGTGGAATTCTTGCATTTTGCAAAATATTTTGCTGTTGCGAAATGCAAAATTCCACCAGTGAAATGCAAAATTTTGCCCACAAAATGTGAAATTTTGCCTGCTGAACAGCGGAATTTGGGTGAAATTGTGCAATTTGCTGCAAAATTGGGCATTTCCCAGTGAAATTTCACAATCCACGGGTGAAATTCTACAATTTCACACTCTGCAAAAAATGTTGTGGAATGACAGAATTTCACAAAATGTTTCACATGGAGAAATTGCCAGTTTCATTGCAATTTCACCCACAAAATTTTATTTCACAACATCTCTAGTCAGGAAAGATGGCTAACAAGTTATAGATCCTCTCTTGGTGCATTAATGGTCTCAAGATGACTATGAAATGGAAAAAAAAAGCTTAACACAAATTAAGCACTTACAAGCAGTTGTAGTGTGCTTGCAAGAGATGCATGCTGCTGAGAGAGAATTGCACACCTATAGAAAAACTGAGGAGGGCAGTGGGTGGTGCTTCTTCTAATTAAAATGGCTAGGAGGACTGCAGTAGGGGTAAGTCCACATGTCAAGGTCAAATGCTGTAAAACCATCAATAGTCCTGATTGCAGATACACATTGATGCAGACTGATGCAGATTCTGCTGAATCTGTAAGTTTTGCCATAGGATCCTTCTATGTGCCCAGCTTTGACACTGCTGACTTTTTCTCCAAACTCTTAGTCAAAATGTCCCAGATACAGCAGGATAGACTATTAGGAAGGGATGCAAACTGTGTACTGAATAGGGTGTTGCATAGGTCATCTGGGGCAGCCCTGAATGATGCAAAGAGTGCTACTACACTTAAAGGGTTAATGCTGTACCACCAACTAACAGATGAATGGTGCCATATTCACCCCTCAGAGCATAATTACCAGTTCTTTTCCCATGTCCACAGCTCCTATGCCAGGATTGATTTAATGCTGGTGGCACTCATGGTCATTGCAAAACTTAGATAGGCAGAGTTGGGGCCAGTCCTAGTGTGTCCATCTCATTGGGAAAAGGCACACGTGAGAACAAGCCTTAAACATGAAGATTAGATTCTACTGTTCTAAAAGACCCGCAGTTCAGGAAGCATATGTCATCCAAGTTACAGGAATACCTTGATCAAAATAAGGTAGGGGATACTACAGATGCCTCATGCTGGGAGTCCCGAAAAGCAATTCTATAATGGAAGGATAACGCCTCCTCACACCAGAGGAATAAGGTTAATAAATGAAAAATGATCAACCCTAGTACTAGACATGAACACTTGGAATGCACTGCCAAAAGAGGTGGTTTTGGTGAAGACTGTGGGCAGTTTCAAGAGAGGCTGGGATGGGCTAAGGGGGAAAGTAAGAATCATGGTTAGGGAGGATGGAAAGGTTTGGAGGAGTTGGGGGGCAGGGTCAGTAGCTCAAGCTGTTGACTCTGCAATATGAACAGACTATATAGACCAAATGGCCTTCTTCTGTGGCTTCTTCATATGTTTGTATCTTTGTATACTAACCTTTCCTCCCAACTGTATAATAAGATACAAAAAATCAGAACAGTGTTTACTAATGTAAGCACTCACCAAATCAGGGGATTACCTTAGCTGCCTCCTCCAACTCCAGGGTTCCCATTTTGCACTCAAGTCCCTGAAGGACTGCAGTATCATGCTTCTGTAGAAAACACTTTTTGCCAACAACCATTACAGTGACAACAATGACAGGTCACTACAGTGATCATGTGGGACAACAGCACTGCTTCTCTGGGTCTTGCACCCCTTCCCCCAAACAATTCTGACCTGGAGTTGATTATATAAAAGTCTGAGGGGTGCAGGGGGCACATCCCCCACTAAAAACAACTTTTTCTTCTGAAGGTATAATGTCAACCATGATCACTGTCGACATTGTGCCATTGCTGTAACACTGGTTGACAGGATGTCTGTTGAACTGGCATTGTAGAACTTAGGACTGCCAAGGTGGGAACCAGCAGAGCAACTATGTGTACAGTCAGGAGCCCTGGTGGGATTTTAACCAGAGCTGCATGTCCAAACCTTTACTGCCATTGCTGCATACTCCCGTCCCCGGATCCCACCAGTGTCTTCTGAGGATGAGGCAGGGGGGCAGGCAGAGAGCAGTTAGAAGCTTTAGGTTACATGTAGAAAAGAAAAAACTGGGCACACACCAATGGCTGAGATAAATTCAAGAAGTTATTGTTTTATTTTAAAAGCACAGCATGTTATGAAACAGTGCTAATACCCGTTCGTAGCGACCCATCCTCAAGTGTCTTCATCAGACCCCTGATGAAGACCACGAGATGGGTCACTATGTGGGGTGTAACTGTTTCATGTTTTATGTTTTTTCTTTAAAATAAAACAATAACTTTGAATTGATCTCAGCCATTTGTGTGTGCCCATGTTCTTTTCTACATGTTACACATTGTTTGGACTGAAGTACCTTTATGGCAGCTGATGTGCATTCTCCCACTTCTGTTCTCTGGAAGCTTTGGGTTCCCTGAGCCCAGGAGAAGAAGTAGGCCAGGGAACTGGACACAGAAGGAGCACAGCAGCATGTTGCACTGCTGCACATGCACAGAAGTGCACAAATTGGAGCAGACATTCTAACTTCTGGATAAGGTAGTGCATCCATATCAAGAGAAGATCCCGGCTCCATGACTATAAGCAGAGCCAGGATTGGAAGTTAAAAGCACCACTAGGCACTGTTCAAAGGGTTTCCCATCCCAGGACAAGCAACAGATTGGAACATGGTATAAAAGTACAGTGCAGATGTGCACCAAAGAGGGAGAGTGGCGCAGATGGCCACCTC
This sequence comes from Neoceratodus forsteri, assembly GCA_016271365.2. Lineage (NCBI taxonomy): Eukaryota > Metazoa > Chordata > Ceratodontiformes > Ceratodontidae > Neoceratodus > Neoceratodus forsteri. The sequence continues at coordinate 863,644,508 of CM057459.1, read as the reverse complement.
CTAGTCAAAGGGTCAGACTCTGAAAAAGGCTTAGTTCCCCATCATAAAAGCACCGTTAAGGCTCCAGAACAGTCAGTTGGGCCATGAAAATATAAAATCAGCATTTTGGGACTTTAATTGAACTGGCAGTGATCTTTTAAAATGAGCACAGCAATGTAAACAAAGATTGTTGGCCCCATGACTCCAGAGACTGCAGAGCACATGGTAAAGGGTCACAGCTCGATCACCTTTGTCAGGAATCTAGGCCAGTGAGGAGGTGGTCAGTCTAGCAACAAGCCTGACCAATCTGATATAGAGTTTCAGCCCACATAAAAGGGACTGTTTTGAGAGATCAAGGCAAGTTCGTTCAGACAGCCAGGAGACTTACTGTATGTAAAGGTATGGGCCGGTGTGCCACTGTACGTCCAGGCACTGCAGGCTTTGCAGACTGGAAGTGATGGGATCCCAGTTTAACATATCTGTGTGAAGGAAATAAGACATTTTCAGCAAATCTGCTGTTTAAATTACAAGTCGGAGCAGGGTATTCCTGACCCACCATAGACCTTTCCCGTCTGAGGCAGCAGCTCTTACAGTATCTCCAGTCCAAGAGTGCCACTGTCTTGTTCCAGGTCCTAAGCCAGAAAGAGACAGCCAGAGAGAGAGAAAGAGATTAATGAAGTGGAGACAAGCCACCAGCAGCAACCATGGGGAAGTCTGTGTCCAAGCTGGGAGCATCTGCATCCAGTCAGCCTGTTTGAACAACCTGAACTAGAGGTACCATTTGAGGCATTAAAACTGGGAGTAAATTCCAGGGTTGTACCCTGCAACTGCAGGGAGAGTTGTGCCAGGGATTAAGGGAGAATTCCGGGGCAGGACTGTACCACTGTGAGAAGCCCAGGAAAAAGATCTGTGAAAACTGAACAAAAGCCTGCACACAAGAACCACAAAACCAAAGTGCTGAAGTGCTCAGATACTCAATTAATATTAGCAAAGGATAAAGTCCAGTTGTTTGAGGACCATTGTTACTCAGCACTTCGGCCAATCACTGAGGCCTTTATCAAGGAACATGTCAGCTCTCTGGTCCCTCAACTTTTTCTGCCTGTTTTTTTCAGAGGATGGCCTGTGTCTAATACTGTAACTGGTTACTGTGGGTCTAAACCTAAAACTAAAGGAATTGTATTGCTGGGTAATTCAAATATAAATTGGTATGAAAAACACGTTTTAAACTTACAGTAAAGATAGTGCTGAAGGATTAGGACTAACTCATGTAATTAATGAGACTACACACACAAACTACAGGACTGTATGTGAAGCCCTACTGGACTGGATTTTAACATCCAGGCCTGATAGGATAGTTAACTCTACTCTTATCACTTTCCGATTCATTAAATGAGCACAGTCCTGTGCTTTGTGCTGCAGTTTTAAAGGCAAGTTGGAGCTGGGGTTTTTGCTGACCCTCCACAGAATTGTCCCCTCTGGGGGAGCATGGCTCCTACAGCATCTCCAGTCCAGGAGTGCCACCCCCTTATTCCAGGTCCCAAGCCTCAAAGAGACAGCCAGAGAGAGAGAGAGAGAGTGTGAAGCGGAGAGAAGTCACCAGTAAGCTTGGGGAAGCCTGTGTCCTAGCCAGAAACAACTACATCCTGTTAGCCTGTTCGAGCAACCCAAACTAGAGGTATCACATAAGTTAAGGCATCAAAACTGTGAGTAAATTCCCAGGTTCGACCCTGTAGCTGGAGAGGAAGTTATTGTGACAGGAACTGAGGAAGAAGTCCTCAGCAGGACTGTGCTAGTGTGAGGCAGAAGACCTGTAGAGGCCAGCAGTCCACACATCCCAATGGATTACAAATAACTGTCACTTTTTATTTGTTTTACCAGTTTAAATTCTGTGTTCAGCAACAGTTGTGTTTTAAAAAAGTTTTTGATGTGCATCCTACTGAAGTGGCAACCGAGTTCCACTCTGCTAACAGCATTAGTGCACCCAGTGTGGTACCCTCTGCAACATAACTGAGGGCTCTCACCCATGGCCTTTGGGGGAATTAAGCCAGGTGCACTGGCACTGGAATTTGAGAATTGTTGGGGGTGATCAGATTGTGTAGGGCAAAGTGTGAACCTGTTTATTGTCTAAAGTGTTTGCATTTTGATTGTTAATGTTACTGAGGTTTCTGAAACCCCAATGATCCCATTTTAATATGATGTCCCCTTGTTCTTTCCTTACCCTCCCTTTTAAATTAATTATTCGTTTGGATTGCATTCTATGGTTTGTGGACTGTCAATGCTTACTGTGCCACTTGTTTTGGGGGGCAGGACTGGACTGTGTAGGCAGTTTACTGTTTCCTGAGGGGTGATAGCTCTGAGTTTCAGCATCTAGGTACCCCATATTCCACCTCAGGTGGAGGCACTGCCATGGTAGGCCAGTGCAGCACATCCTCAGTTAACTCAGGATGGTCTCCTTGGGAGGAGTGGAGACGTGAACCTCGAGGGCCCCAGTACAGCATCTGATACACAGGAGGCACCACTAGGATTTCTGTGCCTCAAATGTGTCCCCCAAACCTGTGACTTTGTGAAGAGAAACTTTTAGGATCACTCTATAATTTTTTAAAGTTATCATGGCACTTCAGAAATTTGAAGACTGGTACAGAAGGGAGTGCCAGGATATGAAAAAGTTAATTCTAGTCATGGGGATCCCCTGACGGTACCGAAAGGGTTACCATTTTGGAGCCTTTGGATGCTTGCAGTGTTTGGGCAATTTAAAGGTAAATGTTGTGAAGCATGACCATGTCCAGTACACAACGTAATGCAGACTGCGTCTCGAGATTTGTGTGGGGGACCTTACACTCAGGGTGGCTAGCCCTGCAGAATTCTTAGAATGAAAGCAAAATGTGGAGCTCTCTGTTGCTGTGTATTGAAGCTAATAGTCATCATACCTCTCAACCTTCCTTCACGGAAATGTGTGACAAGATGTGTGACAAATAATCAAAATGTGTGACATATCCTCAAACATGGCACTGCAAGCTCTGAACACTATGGCTATCAGTGCACTAATGTTCTTAATGTTTGCTGATAACTGAACATAATAGAGTATTATGAATTTCTGATTTAAAGTCTTAGTGGGAAACGTGGAATATCACCTTCCCATGTGGGACAAAGAATTTTTGAGGGGAAAATGAGTGACGTACCTCATAATGTGTGACAGCTGAGAGGTATGTTAGTCACTGCCAGTCAAAGTTCAGGGCCATGTACTGATCTTCAATTAATTAATTGCCATCTAGATATAGACATGATCAGACCCAACAAATAACAGCTACCTCACTGCCAGGCCTCTCACTTAAGGCATTAGTGACAGATCTGCCATTAAGACAGCTGTTGCTTTGCTTGAAACTAGCACTGAGTACATTTGTTTTCTGTACTGCACATCTATTTGCACTACATATTTTGAAAATAAGTCTGATCGTGTCTGCATCTAGATGGTAATGAATTAAAAGAGTTCAATATATGACCCTGAACTTTGATTGGCAGTGATGCATTGCTTCAATATACAGTGAGAAAGAGTTCCACATTCTACTGTTTATTCCTTGAAGTACTGTATGACCGTGCCAGCCAGTGCATGACTTCTTTAACTAGTAGTAATTTGAAAATTGATGTGAGCAAACTGCCTGCCACAATCAAACTTGAAATTTCCAAAGGGGTATGACACCTGTTTGGCAGGAGGAGTAATAGTAGTGGGGTACCTCAGGGATCAGTCCTGGAGCCAGTCCTCTTCAATACCTTCATCAGTGACATTGCAGATGGACTAGAGGGTAAGGCGTGTCTGTTTGCAGATGACACCAAGATCTGCAACAGAGTAGATGATCCAGATGGGGTGGGTAGAATGAGAAGAGATCTGAATAAACTAGCAAAATGGTCAGAAGAGTGGCAACTGGGATTTAATGCAAAGAAGTGCAAGATCATGCACATAGGGAAAAGAAACCCTGAAGCCTCCTATAGGCTGGGAGGGAAGTTGCTGGCAGTCACAAAGGAAGAAAGAGACTTGGGCATCATCATCACCAATGACCTGAAATCATTGAAGCAGACCTCTACAGCAGTAGGAAAGGCTAGGGGGATGTTAGGGTATATTAGTAGGGGTATCACAAGTCATAAGAGGGAGGTAATAATCCCTCTTTACAAGACACTGGTTAGGCCCCATCTGGAGTACTGCATGCAGTACTGGAGGCCACACCTTTACAAGGACATTAACCAAACTGAGGCAGTCCAGAGAAGGGCAACCAAAATGGTGCAGGGACTGCATCAGAAGACATATGAGAACAGATTAATGGAGCTCAATATGTATGCCCTAGAGCAAAGTAGGGAGAGAGGTGATATGATCGAAACATTCAAACACCTTAAGGGCATTAACAAGGTGAAAGAGTCTAACATGTTTCAATATAAGAAAAATAGCAGGACAAGAGGACACAGCATGAGATTAGAGAGAGGCTGATTAAGGGGTAATGTGAGGAAGTTCTTTTTCACAGAAAGGGTGGTGGATGCATGGAACAGCCTACCTTAGGAAGTGGTGGCTATGAATACATTGCAGGTCTTTAAACAGGCATGGGAGAGGCATAAGGGAGCAATACAGATGAGTATGAATAGATAGGCCACTGACAACAAAGGACGATGGCACATTTATAAGGTAGAAAAAGAAATGGGAAGACGGGATGGGCCTTGCGGTCCTTATCTACTGTCAATGTCTATGTTTCTATGTTTTTTAGTCTACTTTTTGTTCCCTCTCTCACTTCATTGCAGCCAGTCGACTGGTTGGAAACTGAGAGAATTTGAGAAATGTTGGTTGGACAGTGAGGAAAAAACAGTGCATGAGTTTCAAGCACTATTGTCCAGTGACACTCCAAATCCTTCATCCAAGAGCCCCACTGCCCCTACAAAGTCTGAAGTTCAATTCCAGTTGTTTCTAAGTGCATCAGGGAAGACTGACAGGGATGTGAGTGACTTGTTACAGAAAATGTAGATAAAAAGTGTGACAGCCTCAGTGCTTTCATCCAATAAGGCACCAGTGGTACATGAATGTGCATTCATTCCTGTGTCCCAGTATGACTCTAGCTTCTACGGAAGTGTAGGCACATTATCAGGTACTGTTCCCATCCTGAGCAAGGAAGATGACTATTAAAGTTGGATGAATCAATCAACTCAGATAGTTCAAGAATGGAAGTGTTCTGAAGACAAGTAAAGGAAAAAAGTAGTAGAAAGCTTATGGGGAAATGAGTTGGACAGTATCCAGTCTTTGCATGCAAATCAGACATATTGTACCTTACAAGACTACTTAGCAATGTTATTGAGAACTTATGGACCTACTGAGAGTGGCACTGACCTCCTTTTCCAGTTGAGAGCCACCATACAGATACAGGAGGAGAAATGATCTTATTACCTGACCTGTTTAGAAACAGTTATTTGGAGAATCACTGAGGATGTTAGAATTACATCAGACCTGGCTGACAGAATCAGATTAGAGTATGTGCTGAAAGGAGCCATACACTCACAGATAATCATGTTCTCTCTTCTGCTGAAAGATCAGAATGCTTCGCCCCTAAATCTGAAACAGCTTCTGGAAGAGGTGTGAGAGGAAGAGTTACAGGCATAATGGAGACAGTCACTGAAAGGGTCTGCAGGGAAAAACAACTGCTTCATGAAACAAGCTTCTACTGAAAAGCCTCAGATAGATGCCACTAGGCTCAAATAGAAAATAAAGCATTTAGAGGAGCACTTGAAAGGATAGACCACAGCACACAAACCACAGACAAGAGTCGGGTCAAGGCCTCCAGGTAGAGGATGTACACCCATATTTTCTGCTGCCCCTCGATATGGGTCTCAATCCCCACCTTGAACTAGAAACCCTGGATTCCATTTCATAATAGTGCCAGCATAATGGTGCCAACAAGAAAACAAACAACAAGTGCACTTCACCAAAAAGCAAAACAGTGATGTGCACTAGCACGACTCACAAACATCTACCGGAGTTTGCAGTAGCTAAAACAGACATAGTAAAAATACTTTTACTGCAAGGGCTATGCCCCCAGCGCTCCCTTTGTGGTGGGCTTCACCCCAAACTTATTATAATCAACTCGGGGGCATGACATCAGCGGGAGAGGGAAAACTCGGGGGGGGGGCTACATCGGGAGACAGCACTCAGAAGGGGTAGAACATTGGGGTGGCAACCTACAGGCATGGGGGAATGAACTCAGGAGGGTGGGGGAATGGAAAGTCAAATAGGGGATCAAAATCACAAATACTGAAAAATAAAGTTGGACAAAAATTATATCCCCGCAGCCAGCCCCTAACCTGGGTTACTTGACTCTGGGGCGGTGTCCCTATCCAGCACACCAGACGACCGTCTCAAAATCAGCCCCACCAAAAAACCCTTATATACTCACCAAAAGACATCCATAAAATCAGTGCTCAGGTTACATGTGCTATTAATAGCACATAGCTATTAACTTTACATTGCTGATTTAACATTTGCTATATCTACGCCGCCCATATTTCCTTGATCAAAAAGAATCGCTCTCTTCATGGGATACCGGAACGGTGTATTTTGCTATAGGTGTGGGCAAAATGGATACACGGCCAGAGGTTACTCTTAGCCAGTGAATCTGCAGCTTGTGAATGAGAAGTGGGAAAAGTCATGACCACAGTAGGGAACTGACATGCGGAGCCCAGTGATGGAGCAAACCAGGTCTCCGACAGTACCATTATCTGTGAAATGGGCTGACCCTGAAATCCCTCAAGGGAATAAGTTGCCCTCAGGACTACTAGGCCACAGGGCAGACATTCCAATCCTTATTGAAGGACAACCATGTAAAGCCTTACTTGACTGTGGATCACAAGTTATTATTATTTTTCAAAGTGCTTTCTACAACAGCCACTTTAGACACATGCCTCACATGCTTCTGAAAGGACTTTCCCCTTGGGGTCTGAGTGATACCGGCTATGCTTATGATGTTTACTACATCATGCAATTTGATTTCCTTGGAACTGGCAAGGGAGTGCCATGCAGAACTAATGGCATTGCATGGATGTGTCATGACTCCAAGACTATGGATGACACCCCAGTGTTGATTGGAACCAATGCAGACATGCTTAGGAGGCTGGTCCAAATGTGCCAAGAGAAAGGAGGAGCACAGAGCTTATAGCATGTGTCATTTCTACCAAGAATGAAGAAAGTGAGCCAGAAATGTTACACCCTAAAGACAGTGGTGACAGAATGCACATTTGAGTGATCCACTGAGTCAATGGCAGGGAAGTTGTGTTGCTGCCCAGTGCACTGTGTCATGCGGTCAGTATAGCTGAGTTAAAGCATCAGCCAATAAGACCTACACTCATCATTGATGTACCAGCAGACAACAGCCTTTCAGAAGGACTGATGGTCCGGAGAGCAGTGATGTCACTATCTGCCACCCCTTGGCCAAGAGAAGTGACTCTAATTGTGAAAACTGAGACTGAGAAATCTGACTTATTATGGAAAAGCTGAGTGCTGGTGAATATCTTCCATGCTGACAGTGTGACTGGTGTGGACTGTGAAATAGCCGCTGCCACTGAGATCATCCCAGGAATTTTCAAATATGGAAACTTGCCTATACCTTATCATTACTGGTGGAGCCTGAGTAACAAGCTAGTCAAGCATCAGCAAGTGTTCTCATTTAAAAAAATGGAATGTGGGATGCATCAAAGAAGAGCACCACATCTGCCTTCAAGACAGCTGTCCTTTTCAGGAGAGATCCTGATGACTGACCTCTGTGGGCATAGAAGAAGTCAGGTGTCTACTACAAGAGCTACTGGAGGCAGAGATCATTAAGGAGTCTAGAAGTCCATATGCCTCACCATAGGGGTGGCCTGGACGAAGACCAGAGTCATTCAGATGTGCATAGACTACTGCACTCTTAATAAGAAGACAGTGCCCGACCAGTGCACAGTACCTTGAGCTTAAGACGGCCATGCCAGCTTGACGGGAAGTAAATGATTTTCTGTGCTGGGCCTGTGCAGTGGCTATCATCAATCCCAATTGCTAAGGAAGATAAAGAGAAGACAGCCATCATTGGCCCTGTGGTGTTCTACCAGTTTGAGAGGATGCCGTAAGGAATATCCAGGGCCCCAGGTACATTTCACAGATTAATACAGAAAGCAGTTAGAGGCATGTATCTGCTGGAAGTGCTAGTATACCTGGATGGCTTAATACTAGAACACTAGAAGAGTATAAAGAAGGATTTATGAAGGTGTTGGATAGATTGGAGGAGTTTAGCTTGAAGGTGTCATTTGACAAGTGCAAGCTTTGCCAGCCATCAGTCAAATATGTGAGTCACATAATTTCCTTCAATGGAGTACAGACAGATCCAGTCAAAGCAGAGACCCTTACCACTTAGCCGAGACCACACAATATAAAGACTCTTCAGTCATTTTTCAGATTCTGTGGACACTACAGGTGGTTTATGATACATTATTCAGTTGTTGTCCGCACTCTGAAAAATCTCACCCAGGGGTACCCACCTACAAACAAGAAGAATGGCCACTCTGGGAGGGGCATCCCCCCAACAGAGTATTGGAAAGTGAATGAATATTGGTGTCAGATGGACTGAGTAGTGTGAAGTAGGCTTTTGAGGGATAATTAAATGACTAAGTGAGGTGCCAGAGCTGGCATTCATGGATTCATCCAAATCCTATGCATTACACACAGACACTAGTTTAAGTGGACTAGGAGCTGTCCTGTACAAGGAGCACCCAAAGGGACTTCACCCAGTAGCTTTCACTAGTCATAGTTTAATGCCATCTAATAAACTTTATCCTGTGCAAAAACGTGAATTATTGGCCCTAAAGTGGGCTATTATGGAAATATTTCATGATTACCTGTATGGGTCTCCGTTCCAGTGAGAACAGACAATATCCTGCTTGCTTACACTATGTGAATACCACTGCCAAACTGGACTCAGTTGGACATCAGCGGCTATGAGTTTTATTGACTTACAATTACAGTTTACAGTACTGTTGAGGGAGAAGTAATATTGACGCCAACACATGATCCCAGCATCCACTCCTTAAACAAATGGCCTCAAGTATGAAATTCAGAGTGCTCCAGTAAAAGTAATATGCTTGCAATTTGACACTAATGATTGTGCCAATCATGCAAAACCCTCACAGAGCAATCAACATGCTGGAGGCCTCCCCATGTGCTATTTCAACAGCATACTTTAACTACACTGGTTTGTACCTTTCATCTTTGCCTCAGCCTCACTGGCTTGAACTCAAACAAGGTCAAAAAGGCTAATATGATGTCACAGCCTGAGTGACAGCTTGGGTGAAGAGCTCCCCTCCTTCCTCGAGGCATCAAACTATGTTTTTAACATTAAAACTGTAGCAAACCAACTGAAAAGCCTTCAGAATCCAGGGGGGTAGACTGACAGGCTTGTTCCCAGTATCTCAAGTCACAAAAGAAGAGATATAAAGAGAGACTCAGGTTAGGAAGTTTAGACTGGAGCTACAGCATCTCCCACAAGCTCAAAGGCTCTTAGCTATGATACCGACTGGTTGGGGGACCTCACTCAAAATCATTTTGAGCTCCTAAAGACAGAAATTAAAGCATCCAGGTGTAAGACCTAGCTTGAATTTCCACACCTGATTGACTGATTAGATGGGATGGAGAGATGCATGCAGGAACTGGAGAAACAAGTGGCGGCTGTGGAAGATAGGGCCCGCTAGCTTGGCATGCACAATGATGCACCTCAATACTACACTGAGGCCATTTAAGAAAAGTGCACCAACCTGGAAGCCAGATCACACAGAGAAATGTTCCAGCTCAGACTTGTTCAGAAGTAGTCCACATTAGTGATTTCCTAGCAGACCTGTGCCACAGTGTTTTGGTCCTCCTCCTAACATGGAGCTCAGATTCAAAAAAGCAGATTGTGCCTTGTTCCCCAAGCTGAATGACCCCAATGCTAGATGTTGTCCAACATTAATGAAGTTCTGCAGTTTTCATATGGCAGTGCAAAGAGATAAAATACAACAGGATTCATCTATACATCGACCAGGATAACCGCCCAGAGATACAAACGAAAAGGCAGCAATATATGGACATAACCCAGGCACTAAAAGCAAAGCAGATAAAAATTAGACTTCATATCCTGCTTGTCTCAGAATTTTTGGGGAAGATGGCACTAGAATTCATCATACTCCACAGAATGCCTAGCAGGCCCTTTTTGAACATGCAGTTCCACTCGAGGCTCACTCCCAGATTATACCAGAGGTGACCAGAGCACGACGTGGAGATGGCAGACTGTTTACAGACAACAGATCAGGAACAAAGGAAAAATGGTGGCTGTCCACATGATGAAGGAAATTTGATGAATGCTGCAGCAGTTCCAAAGGAAACTAGTAAGAGGTCGACTGGACACAACACATACTTGAGAGACCAGGACCTCCTTGAGATATGTGCTCACATCATGCTTGGGTGAATTCTAGCTTGCTTTTTTTCTCTTCTGGTCCTAGCATCATAGGCCTATGTAAAGTACCAAATAACTTTTTACCATTTCCCCTACTAAAATGGCCAGACATTTCCAGGTATTTTGTGAAATTTCTAAAGAATTTCTCTCTGCTGCCCCTACTGTGGAAATGCAGAAAGCAGGAGATTTCTCCAGAAATATCTGGCCATGTCTTTGGCTGTGACTGTACCCCCACTTTACTAGAGACTTCACCAGAGTCCTCCCTAGTTACCCAACTGATAAGCTACCACTGCAACTAAGGAGGGGTAGCTCATCTTTGTTTCCTTAACCTAATGGTGCTTATTTGTGCATTTAACAATCACCATTATGACTTTTCACCTCCTGGCAGTGTTTGAACTCAAGAGGCACTGCAGGAATCTTCTTGAAAACTAACGTTATCATTTTTTAAATTGTCTGCTTGGTCATAAATCTTCTTTTCATGTCAGCCACCATTTGAGACTGGAGCATATGGGATAGATGGAAAAGGCTCATGGGAGGGGGAATGTAACATTGCTATGTTATGTCATAACCAGCGAGTCATGTGGATTTGGGGGGGGTAAGAATGTAGCTTTATTTGTAGGGGTGGAGAGGGACCAACTGTGTCTGCATAATAGAGTTAATTTCTGATAGCATGTTATTGCTCTGTCAGGTATTCTGTCTGTTGATTGCCCCACAGGAATGTGAATGTCCCTAGAGACTCAGCTCCCTGGAAAATACCTTGCTTTTTGTTAAAGGTCCTGGTGCCTATGGGGTTGATGGATGGGGCCTGGGGTGTGCAATGATTTGTCTGAGTGGATCAGGCTCCCAGAGATGGGGTGAGGGTCTGTGCTGCTAGCTGTCAGTGCTGCTTCCCTTGGGCTCCAGTGTGGTGCTAACCATGCTCGATACCTGTGAACCCCTGTGTATCTTGAGCAGCTGCCACACTACTATCTTTTTATTTACTGAAAGCAAGGTTAGACGTTCATAACCATAAGGTACCCGGCATATACCAGGACTCATGTATATGGGGGAGGCCAGTCTCTCGGGGCTACTTAGTCTGTGTTGACTTGGGGGGGATGCCATCTTCCTCTTTGATGATAGTCGTGGTTGTTAAGTAGCCTCATAATCAAATGGAAAGATGGAAGCTGGCTTCTGTGGTTTGTCTACAATGGGGAATTCCACACAGACTGCTCATGAAATGACACCTCTTCAAAGGGACCTGTAAACAATAGGGAACATGTAAGCACCCAACTCACTAGAGGGCAAGAATGTTATAGCATAACTGATGAATAAACTGGAGATTGGGTAGACAGGCATGATCCACTATTTATGCCTGGGGGGGTGAGAAGAACTCTGGAAGAATGCTGAATTATCTTTTGAGTCTTTTTCTCCCAGTAGTGGCACTCAAAATATAAAGTGGTACCCATTGTTGTCTGCACTTTTTGAAAATAAGTACCCCTATTCTTTATTTTTTCCTATTTATGCCATATTGCTACTAATTTTAAACACCCCCTTTTCCTTGATTTAACAGATGAGGAGGAGTACCACTCATTAGTGAAAGTGCCACCACCAGACTTTTTCTGTTTCTTATGTTTTTCATTACAGATTTCCACATACTGGAGTAGCCTAAGTTGTAGCCCCCTGTTGACAGGGATATTGCTGTCTTTAATTGCAGCAAATTTAGTCTTGGCTTGTCTGACTTGCCCAGTAGTTTGGGTGAGGGGTGTTAATTGTCTGGCCTCTGACCTCAGCTACATGATAATTGGAGGTGGGGCTTAGTCAGATTTGAGGTAGCAAGAGAGTTTTGTTTTCTCAGAAGAAGCCAGAAGGGGAAGGAAAAATATTCAATTTAGTGCTTTATAGTAACTGGTACTTGTTATTTTTCTTTTAAACTAAGATTGTGTGCTTTTAGTGACACTGTCCTTTTTTTGTTGTCTTTACTTATAATTGTTTTTGGGCTGTTGAAAATTAAAAACGTAGTGGTGGTGTATTTCTTTGCTGTCTTTAATTGCTGCAAATTTGTGCCCCCCCTCCCCTTCTTCCAACTCTTAATTATATGCCCTGTTAAATCTAATTGACAGGAGCTAAACACAGGGGATAGTAAGGAGGGTGGAGTAGGAGGGGCATAAGGGGGAAGAATCCCACCCTCAGCACGACAAGTGTTTTGACTCATTTATTTATTTATTGGTTTATTTTCTTTTTTAAAAAGAAAAGTATCTGAAGATCAGTGGCAGGATATTTAGGATAGTAAATTAATAAAAGGAACTAGGAGATTTCAGTAGCAGACAAGTATAAATAGCAGTATAATTCAATATACTGTGGGGAGTGGTGAATGCAGTGGCTGTGGGGCAGCCATATTCAGGCAGACCTTCTGGACACTGAGGTGCTGCCCTATCTGCATGCATCTCTCTGGACTGCAGGATGAGGTAGCCAGACTCAGAGCGGAAGTAAACTGGGTCAGGAGTACCATCATCCCTATTCAGAGACCACCCAGTCCAATGCAACTGCCTCAAAGGATGCCAAGAACGAGGATCACTTGGATGACAGTGGTCTCAGGAATGGTTAGAGCGGTCAGGCAGAGGCACATCCCAGATCCTATTCCACTCAAGAACTCTTATGCCACACTGGCAAATGGGGAAAACCAAATAGAGGTACCCAGAGAAGTGGAAGGAAAGGATATGGAGGTTAGCCAAGGAGGTGACCTCAGCGGGGAGAGCAGTGGACCCCAGAGGAGGAGGAGGAGGAGGAAGCAAATCCTGGTGGGGGACTCCATCATAAGAGGGATCCAGCTAGGAACACAGGAGGGGGAGGACAGGGAGGTGAGGTGCCTACCAGGTGCCACGGCATGGAGGGATGGAAGGAAGATCCTGGGGATCACTGGGAAGGCAAGACGGGAGGGTGAGCTGGATGTCATTATCCACCTAGGTACTAATGACCTGGCAAATCGGGAGCCAAAGGAAGTTCAGGAAGAGTTTAGAAATTGGGAGGGTCTCAAGCAGCTACTGTCACTTTCAGAAGTACTACCATGAGAGACAAGGGAGATAGTGCATGCACCAGGAACTTTAACTCATGGTTGAAGAACTGGTGCTGTGAGGAAGGGTTTGGATTCATTGGTGACTGGGGACCCACCTGGAGGGATGGAGGTTTGTTCAAGCCTGATGGCCTGCATCCATCCTGAAGGGGAATCCAAGCACTCAATGATAAGTTTAAATACTACATTGACAAGCATTTAAACTAGCAAATGGGTGTGGCAGGCCAGCAAGGAGGGTACCTACTTACTCACCCCCCACAGCTAGCAGTGGAACCAGTGAACCGGAGGAGTGGCTATCTCTACAAAGCAGTGTGCAAAAGATGAAGATTAGCGCCCAAGAGGTGGATAGGCAGAAAAGGGGCAAAATTCAGCAGAAGGGCAGACAGCAAGGAGAACCAGGGATAAAGGCAACCAAGGAAGGGGCTGGAGTAGAACAGCGAAACAGTCTAGGGAGGTCAAATCATGGAAAGCCATGTGTGCCAATGCTAGGAGCCTTAGCAAGAAGATGGAAGATCTGAAGGCTGTCATGGTGCAGGCAGACCTGGACATTGTGGCCATCACCGAAACCTGGTGTAATGGTAACCACGACTGGGAGATGGCCATACCTGGCTACAACATATTCAGAAGAGACAGGGCAGGTAGGAAGGGAGGAGGAGTGGCACTGTATGTGAAAAATGACATAAGGGCCACAGAGATTCAGGAGGAACAAAATGGGGGAGAGATACTGTGGGTTAAGCTGGAAAGGAAAATGGCGCCAGCCATCCACACAGGTGTGGTCTATAGACCACCAGCCCAGGAGGAAGAAACAGATAGGGAGTTGATGCTAGCCATCCAAAGGATGGCAGACAAGGGTGAGGTAGTACTGGTTGGAGACTTCAATATTCCAGACGTGGACTGGAGCATCCCAGCAGCAGCATCAACAAGAGCAGATTTATCCTGGACTCCCTTCAGGGTGCCTTCCTCAAGCAACTGGTCATGGAACCAACTCAGCAGAAGGCAATACTAGACCTTGTGCTCACAAACAGGGACAGGGGGTAACAGTGGGGGAGCACCTGGGGAACAGTGACCACCAGTCATTGTGGTTTGAAATCACAGAAAGAGCAGAACCAAACCACACAAAAACACGTATCCTGGATTTTAGGGGGGCAGACTTTGGGAAAATGGGAGATACTTGAAAGAGGCATTAAGGGGAATGGGGCAGGAATCAGGGGTTGAGGAACAGTGAAGGTATTTAAAATGGGGATTACAAGAGCAACAGAATTATGCATTAAGCAGGTTAGCAAGAGGAAAAGGAAGAGGAGACCATTATGGTTTCTCAAAGAGGTAGCAAAGAAAGTGAAAGCCAGAAAGATTGCATTCAGGCAATACAAAAGACACAGGCAGAAGGGGATAGGAGAAGTACCAGGAGAAGCAAAGGGAGGCAGGGAGGTCATTAAGGAAGCCAAAGCTCAGACAGAAGAACACATTGCAAAATCAGTGGGTAGAGGGGACAAAACCTTTACAGGTACATAAATGAAAAAGAAAGGCAAAGGAGGGATAGTGAGACTGAAGGGGAGGATGGGGCCACGTGAGGCTGAACAGTAAAGCTGACATATTGAACAGGTATTTCTGCTCACTTTACTGAGGAAGATGAGGGTAATGGGTCTGAAGGGAGTACAAGGGGTGAGAATGGTGCAGAATGGACACAAGTCCCTTTACATGAGAAAGGGTCTTGAAGGAACTGGAAGTAATAAGAGTTGATAAAGCAATGGGGCCAGATGGGGTGCACCCCAGGGTCCTTAAAGAACTAAGAGAGGTGGTGGCTGAACCTCTGGCTATCTTGTTTAGCCAATCACTGGAAACAGGGGAGGTTCCCAAAGACTGGAGGACAGCAGATGTAGTCTCCTTATACAAAAGTGGGAACAAAGAGGAAAGGGGGAACTACAGACCAGTCAGCCTCACTTCGGTAGTGGGGAAGATCATGGAAGCACTACTGAAGGAGAGATTGGTGGAACATCTGGTTGTCAATGGACTACAGGACCCAAGGCAGCATGGTTTCACCAGGAGGAGGTCATGTCAGACCAACCTGGTTGAATTTTTTGACTGGGTGATTAGGGAGGTGGATCGGGGAGGGCAGTGGACATGGCCTATCTGGACTTCAGCAAGGCCTTTGACACCATGCCACATAGAGGACTATTACACAAACTGGGGAATATTGGTGTAGGCAGGACAGTAGTGTGGTGGGTAGGTAACTGGCTGGGCGGCAGGACACAGAGGGTGGTGGTAAATGGCTGTCACTCCACAGAGGGTAGAGTGACCAGTGGTGTACCACAGGGATCGGTGCTGGGACTGGTCCTATTCAACATCTTCATCAGTGACATTGTGCAGGATCTAGAAGGCAGAATTTCACTGTTCGCTGATGACACAAAGCTCTGTAACAGAGTAGACACACCAGAGGGTGTAGACAGATTGAGAAGGGACCTGCAGAAACTTGAAGAATGGTCAGGGGTTTGGCAGTTGAAATTCAATGCAAAGAAGTGCAAGATAATGCATATGGGGCACAAAAACCCTGGCCCACTATATCAGTTGGGGGGTGAGGATATAGCATGCACGAAGTAGGAAAGGGATCTTGGGGTTATCATCTCTGATGACCTCAAGGTCGGGAAACAGTGTGACAAGGCAGCAGGTAAAGCAAATAGGATGCTGGGATGCATAGGCAGGGGAATCACCAGCAGGAAAAGGGAGGACATAATTCCACTATACAAGACACTAGTGAGGCCCCACCTGGAGTACAGTGTACAGTTCTGGAGACCTTACCTACGTAAGGACATAGACAGGGTACAGCAGGTTCAGAGGAGGGCAACAAAGATGGTGCATGGATTGCATCACAAGTCCTATGAGGACAGGTTGAAGGAACTGAACATGTACTCCCTGGAGGAGAGGAGGGAGAGAGGGGATATGAGAGAGACATACAAGTATCTTACAGGGAGGAACAGGGTGCAGGAATACACTATTTTTAAGTGAAAAAGATGTTCCAAGACTAGAGGGCATGAGATGAAGTTGGAGGGAGGATGATTCAGAGGAAAACGTGAGGAAGAATTTCATCACAGAACAGGTGGTGGACAAGTGGAACACCCTGCCAGAGGAAGTGGCGGGGGCTGAAACAATCATGGGATTTAAGAATGCATGGGATAGACATAAAGGAATTCTCGAGGTCAGGGGTAAGAGGCAACAGACTTCTAGGAAAACATAAACTGAACTTACATGCTCAAATGAGCAGACTGAGTGGGCCATAGGCCCTTATCTGCCGACACTGTCTATGTATCTATGTATCTATGTATATTGTTCCATTATTACACTCAAGCTGGGTACCAATGGGATGCGGAGAGAGGCCCCAATAGAGCAGAGGGGCTATTACCACATGTTTCCCTGAATTGGAAGCATTTATATGTTTATATCTTTTAAAACATTACCCCTGTTGTGTTTGCATTGGTTATTATGATTGTACTCAAGGTATGGATCTGCTAATAGAAGTGAGTCTGGGAGGGGACCATATCCAGCCATCTAACATGACTAATCCCAAATTAAAAATCCTTACTTATAATGTGAATGGCCTGACCCACCCTATTAAACATAAGCCAATTCTCAAGTATGTAAAACAACAGAAAGCTGACTTTATACTGTACTGCTACAGGAGGCTCACTAAACAGAGGCACTGCACAATAAACTTGGCAAATTTGGGTTTCACCAGGTGCACCCCTTCTCATATTAAGCTGGATGTAGAAGGGGTGCAGAAGAAATCTTTGAAGATAAAAAAGGCAAATATGTCTTTTTGAAATACCTGTATAATGCACAGAAAATTACCTTGGTGTACCTATATGCACTTTTTAGGGGTACAGCCACCCCACAGGCTGGGTGTGCGAGGAGAACAAGGCAAGCAAAGAAAAAACTCTAGCACTACCCACTGTAAGAAACACAGAAGGAAAAATAAATGTAGTTCAAAAATAAAAAATACAGGCACCACAGGGACCAAATAACATCCTACCAGTGTCACATCAGGGCGTCATCAGGAATTGTTTACCTGTTACCAACCCACTCAATTTAAACGTAAATGTTAAAGTCACATACAACATGCTAAGTGAAAAAAAGCAAGACATACATACAACATTTAAAATGGAACAAGTGTTAACAAGGCTGAACAAATGAAGAACTATCTAAACATAAATGTACTCTGTGTAGTAATAACTGAATTCATCATGCATAATACATGCCGCTTAAATAAATAAAGGAGTACATGAAAATTCCAAATAACATTGTAAGGTAAGAAACATATATTGCAATTTGAGGTTGAATGTACTCATAGCCCTAATGGTAACACTCATGTTATGCATACCACAGTAAATACATATGTTAGGTAACACAGAGACACAGAGATCCATCAATTCATAGACATATATGTAACCTCCCTACCAATTTGGGGTTTACCTTAATTTCTTCCTGGACTCCTTCCATGCCCACTGCCAGACTGACATCATGTAGAGGTAATTGATCCAAGGTTATCTGTTTGCTTCTGTTGATTTACGTGAGAGTACCATGCTGTGCCCCCTCGCCTGTATCTTTAAGAATTCAGCCAGCATGTGTATAGTAAATGGTCTGGGCTGGGTTTGAGTGCTTTAAGGCTTGCAGCTGGTCAGACATCGCTTTGATTTGCTCCACTCTGCAGTTGATAATAGAGCAGACGGTGCTCAAAGTAATACTGTAATTATTTATTTCTAACTGGCTGTTATATCTAAATTAGGGAGTTTGTTTAACCTACTTTTCTTGTGACTTTGCCTTTCTGAATGGGAGCCACCATATTTAGTCCGAGACTTCCAGTAAGTGGACCAAAAGGACTCAGAAGACCTTAAAGGGTCCTTGGCCCAAGTGCCTTTTGGGAATGAAAGACAGTAGTTTTTATAGTTTTTAGGCTGGCGCCTAAACTGAACTGAAGAGGTAGTCCAATCTGTGACTGACAGCTTCCCCAGCCAACCCAAACTCAGGAAACCAGGGAAAATGCCCAGAACTGTTAGAGACAGGGGGTATAGTAAGTTGTATATGGAGCTTGAAGAGTGAGCAGCTCAAGCTGTTGAGGAGCTGCTCCCACACGAAGCTTAGGGAAAATTGACAGGAAGAGGCCTGACTTGCCTACCTACCACTGTCCTACTGCATTGGATTGCCTGATTGCAGAAGTCGGGATAATCCGACTAATGACTGAAACTGCAGCAGAAAGCATTGGAGACATTTTAAAGCACTGCTTGAGAGTTAGACCAAAGATCGGCTTCTGTGAAGTGGACTGTCCAGCTAGTGTGAGAGACTGATATTGGATTGAGAGGTTTGCTCAATAATCGACTGCAATAAAAACCTGACTGTATGCAATCTGAAGAAAACTTAATGCTGTTCTTGTTAAATGTGCTGAATGTTCATCGTGGGTTGAGGACTAATTGCCCGCAACCCATATGTTATACCAGCTAGAGGCTTCACCAGCAAAACAAACTGAACTTTGCCAACGTGTTCATCACACCTGGGCCTTTGTCAACCCAGCCCTGACCGACTGCCTTGCAATAGAGACTGTCTTCTGTGAGAGAGACTGGATTTGGGGATCCAGCCCCTGTGCAGAGACAACTTGCAGGTTGCTGCCACCTGGAGGGAAAGGCCATGAAGAAGAGGTGTGTCATGATGGCCCTGCTTCCCCATGCTCATCGTTAATCTACACAAGGTCTCCATATTGCCAGCAACATCACAGCCAGCTGGCAGCATGAGTACACCCAGGGTAGCTCCTTGCAAAAAGTCACTTATTTATATGTGGTACCACCTGATTTCTTTATTAATTTTCTGGGTTTCAAGAGACCGGGTCAACCAGCCAGGATTACAAATCATCAAATCTTTGTTGTTCATGCTAGCTGCATTTTCTTTCCATCAAGGGCCCCAACAACAGCTGCAACACTGGCCACCCTCCAGGCAATGCCTCTGGCTAGCCAGTATTCCATCCTGGGTACCCAGTGTTGTAGAACTAATTATTTGGGACTATAAAGTGCATGCCAAGAACCTGAATTCAATCAGTATGGTAATCATTCAACTAAATTCACGCCCCTTCCTTGTTCATGACCCTGAATAAATCTGATTGCTATTTCACGTTTAACTTGGCTTATGCTCAGATTATTACTAGTGTTACAGTACAGAAAGTGTGTATTTGCTTTGCTAACCTTGTTTATACAGGGGGTTCCAGGGAAGTTGCTGAAGGCCAGACCCTTGGGGTAAGTGTGAAGGGTGTCTGCATAATATTCATGTCACTGGCTGACTGTGTGTTAACTGCTGTTAAAGGTACAAAGTCCCTAGGAGTCTTGGTGGGCGGTTATAGCTTCCCAGAGGGCTATAACAGGTTAGATAGATAGTATCCCCACTACTGTTACTCTGGGTAGACACACCTTAATACTGAATCCAGGCCCCTCAACATGTGGTCAGAAATACAGGCAGGGTAGTAACCTTAGAGATAGTACTGCCTAGGGTTACGTCTTAGAAGCACTGTTGGGTTTAGTGCCCCCCCCCCCCAGTAGCCAAAATATGCAATTTCAGTCAGCTGTAAATTTTGTGCCAATTTGAAATGGAGAGCCTCAATACAGCTAAGTTGAATATTTCCGCTCATAAACTGGTCATGCACCACATAATGGGATGGAGAGAGGCAGAAGGGATTGACCCCAATCATGCTTTATTGTTGCTGGATATTCCCATGGGGACCACTAATGCTATTATAGAGGAAACCTTGGGTCAGGTTAAGTGTTTAGGGAAAGGTTCAGTGTGAGGGCAGGATGCTGACCTGTTTGAACAGACCCTAATGGTTCTTATTGCATGTAGCATTCCTATAGACCCAGAAAGAGTACCTCCTGGCATCAAGCCTGAGGGATCCCAGATGGGGCGGAGGGTTATCTACATGCATAGTGGCCATCTTCTCCTAGGGGTTCCTCAAAATGGAACGATTTAGGGAGAAATTGTTGAAACTATAAGTGGCTGAGGGACAGACTGTTGACAGTTTGCAAAGGGTGTTGGAGGATTCTTAGGATTCACCCCATACACTCCCCCAGCCTCTCTACCCTTGCCTATGTTGTCACCCTTTGCAGCAACCCCTATAGTGTTCCCCCTCTGTACACATGGACTCTTATCGCAGGCTCAGGTTATTTTCAGGTGCCATCTCTGTCCTCATGGGGGAAGATGATTTGGAAACTTGGATGGACTGTGCCACCCCACTGGTCCAAGAGTGGCAATGCTATGAGGGGGAAAAATGTAAGAGACTTATGGAAAGTTTAAGGGGCTCTGCACCTGAAGCCATTCGGTTCCTCTGGCCTATCAACCTGGTGGCCTCTGCACTGAGTACTTATCTGCTTTAGAAGGAGTGTTTGGTAGCACTGAGTCAGGAGAGGACCTGATGTGGAAGTTTAAGTCCACCAAGCAGTGGAAGAATGAGTGACTTCCCTCTCTTGTGACTCATGTAGAGTGTGCCTTGCAATGGGTACACCGGAAAAGAGGAATTGTAGCTAGCGAGCTAAATCAAGTGAGAATAGAACACATCCTTAAGTCGGCCCACTATTCGAGTGTGCTTACGTTGAAGTTAAAATTTCAGGATCACAAATACAAACCTCTTGAATACTGTTGGCTAATGAAAGAGATTAGGGAAGCTGAGAACTAAGATGATAATTGGGACCCATATACTGGTGTTGCACAAACTGCCTCTACCTCAGACAAAACCAATGTGAAAGAGGCCACCTTAGGGTCATAGCAAATCAGTGAACTGTTAAAGGAACTCAAAGAACTGAAAGCCAGCAGCCAGGCTGCAGCAGACCTGGCTAAAACTCATAGTCGCTGCCCATCCAATACTGAGAACACTTGTAAGACTCAGCCTGCCAGTACAGGGGCCAATGCACATGCTGCTGAATCCTGATCTGACAGTAGCCACAGCAGAAGAGATGTGAGAGTTGTGAGCTATGGTGTGATACCTTATCTATGCTGCCCAACCGTCTTCCCCCTGGAGGAGCTATGGGGGGAGCGGAGTCTGAACCTAAACCGAAGGAAGAGTATAGGCCCTCACCCCCTGACCACTATAAGCCTCGGGAGGACTCAGTCTGTCCTGCTGAAGACTGAACTAAAGTATTTTGCTATCGGTGTGGAGAAGATGGGCACACAAAATGATCTTGCAATGCTACTGAAAACCTAGGGCAAGTCACTGCCAAATTGCTCAATCAAGTCCGACAAAGCAACATAAAGCCACAGCCCAGGCCATCACGCAAATCCTTTTCATCCAAGACTGCAGTGAAAAAAACCTGTTAAACCTGTGCCTCCAGACTGATCAGAGATGGTGGGTTCTTCTATGGAGACTACGGTACACATTAATGGCATTCTGACCCAAGCCGTGTTGGACTGCGGATGTCATGTTACTATTGTGTTTAAAGAGATTGTGATGACCAGCACTTGCCTGACCTCCTGCTTCAATCTCTTGAAGGACTTCATGTATGTGGTTTAAGAGACAGTTTAAGAGACAGATCTTACATCTTACAGATAACATTGGTTATGTACAACTGGCTATCTTTCCCTTCCACTGTTGCTGGTGTATGAATTGGTAGAGATATTGGCTTTAGTATGCCCACTGACAGGAATGTATGGTGGTAACCCCTTGTTTTTTTTTCAATATAAAGTCTATTAAGTTTTACAAATTACAAAGGACGGGACCACGTTTGTACAGTAATGATTGTAACCAAATCTGAATCAACATACATGATCCCACCCCTCCCTCCCCCACTCCCAATTCCCTCCCCACAGTCCGTGTGCAAAAAGAGATAAGGTTCCGTCTTCAACACCAAGCTTGCAAGTTAGGTAGAATATAAAGTATGTAAGGGAGCCCATATCTTTTGATATTTCACTTTGTTATTATTTAAACTGGAAATAATCTTCTCTGTTCTAAGATTCGCTAGAAACTCATTAAGCCATTCAGAGTAGAGACATTCATGATCATCCTTCCAATGTTTGATGACCAACTTTTTCACAGACATAGAGATCATAGCTATGTGATATTTACAAGCACTCACCAATATCTGAGAATAATCCCCAAGAAGGCATATCTCAGGTGAAAATAAATCTGACAACCCCAATAATGGATCCACCCTGTCTTGTATCATTCTCCAAAGAGAAGCTATCTTGGAGCATTCCCAGAAAATATGTGACAAGTTACCTTCACTCTGTGCACATCTAGTACATAAATTGGAAGATATGATACCCCAGGTCGCCAATTTTTGCAGGGAATAATAAAGATTATGTAATATATTAAATTGCATCAACCATAACCTATCTTGAGCTACAAAACGATGACAAATGTTCCATAGAACCTGCCAGTCTGATTTCCATTGTGGTAAAAGTTCAGACCAGTAACTTGAAGGTCCAAGGCCCGAAATGTAATCATAAAAGGCATATAATTTGATCCACCTTTGTAAAGTAATTAGGGGACATAGATCAGTATAAAAGGAGTACTTTGGTTTGATAGGAATTACCTGCAAACTTTTAACCAAGAGATGTCTTAATTGAATTATTTTAAAGTGATCCTTCGGTCGATATTAAATTTTACTACAATCTCTTGTAAGGATAACCAAGTTCCGCTATCCCTCACCACAGGACAGAGTACCTTCTCCTAATTGCAGTATCCATGAGGGTACTAAAAATGTATCATCTATTCTAAAGGCAGGGCAGTTCCAAATTGACTGTGACATATCTGTGTGATGCCTATATTTTAAGAAGCCACATAATTGTGAGTGCATTCTGATTGACGCTTCAATGGTAGTTCCTTTTAATTTTTTTGGTAAATCTGATACTTTTAGGAATAACAAAGTATAAGGATCCATCTTGCATGAACGAATCATTTCTAATTCGATTTTCAACCATGGTGGAATAATGGCTGGGTCCTTGGGAACCAACCATTGAAGATATTTGGAGACTTGACTGGCCCAATAATATAAATTTAAATGAAGTAGTCTTAGTCCTCCTTTAAGTTTAGAAGCCGCAAGTTTGTAATATGCTAATGTTGGTTTCTTTTTAGCCCAGATAAATGTCATTATTAGGGATTGCACTCTCTTAAACCATACTCCTGATAAGTAAATATTCAATAAATGGAAAGAGTAAATCAATCTTGGGAGTACGTTCATTTTAATTAAATTTATTCTTCCCCACAAAGAAATAGGGAGAACCGTCCATCATTCCAGGTCCTGCGAAATCAGCATTAGTAAATCGTCCAGATTCTTTTTTATGGAAAGGTGATTGGTTCTGGTTATTTCAATACCAAAATAACATAAGGATTCACTTGCCCAAGACAGACCCAGAGGCGTAATGCTATTTCTGAAAACTCTATGATTCAAAGGGAATACAATGGACTTACCAATATTTAGTTTATAGTTATAGAATCTACTGTATTCCTCAATGAGATTTAACATAATGGGAATGGAGGACTCTGGATGTGAGAATTGCAAAAGTAAATCATCGGCATAAGCCGAAACTTTGACGTCAGTATCTAAAATTGTGATACCTAATATCTGTGGATTTAAAGACAATTTGCGAACTAATGGTTCTAAGTAGAGATTGAAAAGTAAGGGAGAAAGAGGGCAACCCTGTCTAGTACCTGAATATAAAGAGAATAACTCTGAGATAACCCCATTCCCCAAAATTCTAGCAGTGGGGCATCGATAGAGCGCTTTGACCCAATCTAAGAATTGTTGTGGAAAACCAAAGGCACCCAGAGTTTGAATCAAGAAGTTCCAATCAACCCTATCAAAGGTCTTTTCAGCATCCAGTGATACCAAAGCCGCAGGAAATGAGGCATCCCTCGACACTGAGAGAACATGCGAGAGGGTACGCAAATGATCTACAGAAGATCTACCCTTCATGAAACCTACCTGTTGTGAACCTATTAAATCTGGGAGTATTAGGCTAAGCCTCTTCATGAGAATCTTGGTTAGTATCTTAATATCCTGATTTAATAATGAAATAGGTCTATAGTTTTCTACTAATTCCAAATTTTTGCCGTGTTTAGGTAATAGAACTATAAGGGCCTCAAATAATGTAAGGTCAGCTTGCACACCCGACAGTATGAACTGGTATAAAGAAAGTAGATGAGGGATAAGCATTTCCTTAAATTGTTTATAAAAATTGGAAGAAAATCCGTCGGGGCACGGAGTTTTATCCGCAGGTAAACCCTGAATTACTGTCTCTACTTTTCCTGCTGAAATTGGTGCCACTACCATTGACTTCTGAATCTCAGAAAGCACGGGTAGTTTAGCTTCTTGTAAATAGTGATGAAGAGATGAGTTAGAGGGTGGATTATCCATAGTGGTATATAACTGTTTATAATACCTAGTAAATTCCTCAGTTATGCTCTTCGGGGTGGATAGCAATGATCCATCCAACCTCGATCGAATTGGAGGTATAAAACGGGCTGATTCTTGTTGTTTAAGGTATCCCCTTGTTGATTGGCACTAATGCACACATGTTTGGCAGATTAACCTAGCTGTGCCAGTAAAAGCAAGCAAGGAGTACTGGATGAGCCTTACACATCCCTGCCATGGTACGTAAAGCGTATGACCTTCAGATGTAGGCTAAAGAGGTTAACAAGGATGAGCCTGTAGGAACTATATGGAAAAAAGAACCAGCACCCATTGTACTGCCACTCAATGTTCAGTGTACCATTAGTGGTGAAGTGCAAATGGAAAAAACAGTCACTAACCAGATAATCATGTTGGATGCCCTGGAGGAAAGGAAGCTTCCAGATGGGCCCCTAGTTAAATCTAGTATCCAGCCTTTCCAAGCTCATGCCTATGCCCAGTGTGTGGTGGTTCAAAATCAAAATGTGTCTGACCAGGATATTAGAGTTAACAGAGGTTCCACCCTGGCTACCGTATATTATGTAGATACTGCTGTGTTACCTAGCAAACAGCATACCAAAGAGAATGATGAAGTAACTCCTGACTTGTTCAGTTTTGAAGGGTCTCCCATTTCTGAAGAGTGTAAGGATAAAGTCAGCAGAAAACTGGCCCAGCGGAGCATAGTGTTTTCATTGAAAGAGTGGGATGTCAGATGCATCACTAATGTGGAACACTACGTCAGGCTCCATGATGAGGGGCCATTTCACAAAAGATCATACCGACTGGCATCAGTGAACGCTGACGATGTTTGACTCCTCCTCCAAGAGATGTTAGCAATTGGAATTATACAGGAATCAACTAGTTCTTATGCATCCCCCATTGTGGTAGTCAGAAAAAAGAATGGCTCAGTGAGGAAGTGTGTGGACTACCGGACCCTCAACCGAAGAACCATACCGGACCAATATACAATGTCTCACATCCAGGATGCGCGTGATTGCCTTGATGGGATCCAGTGGTTTTCCAGCTTAGATCTCAGGAGTGGGTATTATTAAATCCTGAAGGCCCTGGAAGACTGAGAGAAAACTGCATTCATCTGTTCTTTGGGTTTTATACGAATTCTTGTGCATGTCCCAGGGCATGTCTGGAACTCCAGCCACCTTCCAAAGGTTAATGGAATGAGCTGTTGGAGGCATGAACTTGCTTGAATGCTTAATTTATATGGACGATGTAATTGTGTTTGGAGAGACACTTGAAGAGCATGAGACTCGCTTGTTCAAGGTCCTTGATGGTTGGAAAAGTTTGGGTTAAAATTGTGTATTGAGAAATGCCAGTTTTTCCAGCAGTCTGTAAAATATGTGGGCCACATTATTTCAGCTGAAGGTATGCAAACTGGTCTGAGCAAAGTGGAAACACTAACTACCTGGCCTGGCCTGGCCTGACAATCTTAAAGAACTGCAAATATTCCTGAGTTTCTGTGGCTATTACTGCCATTTTTTAAAAGATTACGCTAAAGTCATTCACCCCCTGCTAAACTTGACCAAAGGGTACTCACCTACAAATTGAAACTATAAGAAGAGTGCTGTAAAAGAAGGGTATAAGGCCTATTTCAAAACCCATGAACCATGTAGGGCCAGGTGATCCAAGGAATGTGATACAGCTTTTTATGATATTATTCATCAGCTTACCCTAGCCCCAGTACATGCTTATGCAGATCCAGCTAAGCTGTGTGTGTTACAAACAGATGCCAGTTTAAAGGGACTTGGAGACATGCTTTACCAGGAGTATGAGGAAGGATTCTGCCCAGTGGCGTTTGCCAACAGAAGTCTGACACCATCTGAGAACAGCTACCAGGTACACCAACTTGAATTTCTTGCATTGAAGTGGGCGATAGTAGATCAATTTCATGGATACCTTTACGATGCAGAAAGTCTGGTAAAGGCTGACAATAACCCTCTCAAGTATGTTCAAGCCTCCACCAAGTTAGATGCCACTGGGCACCATTGGTTATCGGCACCTTCAACATATGATTATTTAGTGGAGTACTGTCCAGGTCTAAATCACATCAATGCTGATGCCCTGTCCAGAAGGCCTGTATCAAATTTTGAGTGGGTGAAGATGTCTGAACAAGTTGTTAAGGTCCTATGCCACAAGTTTGACAAAGATGAACAATCAACCTCTGAAACAATACATTGCCTGGTTGATTGCCTGGATCCTCCTGATACCTGTGTTCCTGTAGTCTATCACAATTTAGCAACTTTAGATCTAAGTAGTCTGCCTCAACTTATGCCAACTGACATCCAGTGGGAGCAATATAACGAGTCAGGATTAAGAGATTTAAAATAAAATTTGAGTAACTTTAATTTTATATTTTTCTTGTGTACCCTACAGCAGTAATTTATGTCTTGATAAATTAATTTAAGTGCATTGTCTAATAAGTGATGCATAACTACTGAATATCTATTCATTGATAACAGATCCTGATGAAGCAGTGTGTATAACTGTGAAACATCGATATCATTAAGAGAATAAATTAATTTTGGTATAAACCAGCAAACAGTCTTCAATTTATTTAAACTCCTTCCAGTGAGTGGGTCTACTTCCTTCAAAACTGGTTGCGTTCCATTGAGTTGTTTTGGAGTCAGATCCCTCCCAGTGATTTCTTTTTACTATTTCAGACACCTGGTGGGCTACACTGCCACCATGTGGTTTCATTTAGTAATATAACGACCCCATGATTAAGCTTGGGTTGAATGTCATAACTGCCAGAAAAAGTGTTTCCAAACTTCACTCTTAACATCAGAGAACTGCTTTGCTGTTTCGAGAGAGGCCTAGGCTTAAAGTACGCAACATGCTACTTTACCAAGAAATCACTAATAGACAAGGCCACGTCATCAAACAACAGCTAGTGCTGCCTTTTGCATTTAAAAGTGTGGTTTTATGTGCTCTCCATGATCAAATGGAACATTTAGTTTATGACAGAACTTCAGATTTAGCCGGTGCCCATTTCTATTGGCCTAAGATGGGTGCTGACATTGATGTCCATATCAAAACATGTAGCCACTGCCTTCAAAGAAAAGCTCAGCCCCAGAGAGCAGCACCTCTAGTCAATATCTCCTTCAGTGCACCTACGGAGCACATATGCATTGACTTCTTGTGCTTAGAGCCTGATAAAAATATCACTGGCAATGTGCTGGTTCTAACAACCATTTAGCTTGTTATGCTCAAGCTTACCCAGCAAAGGACTAGAAAGCAACCACTGTAGACAAAGTGCTTGTGGAGAAATTCTTTGTTCACTACAGTGCCCCACAGTGAATCCATTCCAACCAGTGGAGTGACTTTGAAATCTGTCTTATTAAAGAGATGCTCTCCCTCCAGGGAGTGAGAACATTAATAATTACCCCCTATCACCCTCAAGGAGATCCACAACCGGAAAGATTTAATAAAGCACTGTTGCAAATGCTGGGCATGCTTCATCCCAAAGATAAGCTGAGGTGGAGTGAGCAAATAAGTACTTTGGTTCATGCATATAACTGTATGCATAATGATGCAACTGGGTTTTCTCCATACCATTTAATGTTTGTTCGAGAAGCAAGGCTACCTATTGATATTTGTTTTGGCATATCTCACAATGGAGTCAGAGCAGAAAACTATCTCCAATACATACAAAAACTCAATGCTCAGCTTAATCATGTCTATCAGTTAGCCCACATAATGGCTGCCGGGAAAGAAACTTATCCATTAAAGAAAGACATGATAAACATGTTAAGGCTCAAGAGTTACAACCTGGGGATTGAGTTCTATTAAGAAACTTGGGGTTGCACGGAAAGCACAAGATAGCTGACAGGTGGAATCACACCTCATACATTGTTGTCAGCAAGCTGGAGGACCTGCCAGTTTACAAAATGTGTCCAGAAAATGACCCAAGAGCTGTAAAGACAATGTACCAAAATCACCTGTTACCAATTAGGCAAATGATCGTATACTCTGTACCTCAAGATAATGCCCCTACTGGCCTGTGACTTGGACTGTAGGTAAGAAAGAAACACTTAAGCTCACCTTCTGCTGTTCCGTACTCAAAGCCTTCAAACAGTAACATTTTCATCAATAATGACCATCATTCTGAATCTGATGGTAGTGAATATGGGTTACCTATTATCCCTCTTATGAACTGAGCCAGTTATTTCAAGGCAATCCTTTCTGCAACATGGAGGATGAAGCTGGACCCTCAGGACTGTCTAATTATCCAGCCCTTCCAACTACCCCTGCACACCCCCTATACTGAAGTGCAAAGTAAAATGTCTGACATGGCTGAGTCTTTATGCCTTGTGGAACTGTTAGAACCCCAAGAGGCAAACCCTCACCACGAGAGCCAGAATGGTGAAATGCCAGATGAAGCTGAAACATCTGAAAATGATAACTTTGATGTCATGTTGGACAATAGTGCTGCTTCAAATGGTAAATTCTGAAAGTATCAGCAATGTGTTACATGACTTAAATTCCATGGAGTTTCCCATCAATGATGAACCAGAGTCTACAGAGCAAGTAAATGCAAGTGCTACTTCTAGTTCTGAACAAACAGTAAGTGTAGCAGTACCCCTTTCACCAGAATTTGCTTTATTGCTGGACAATGAGTTGGGAGTCATGTACCCAAATGCTAATGCTTAAAGGACTAAGCCTGCATCTTCCTCACCCCAAAGATCTGGAAGAGCTGTTAAGCCAGCAGTATGCCTTAGTTATGATTCCCCAGGAAAGCCTGTACACCTTCCCATGAACGTAGTCCGTAAGGGGGTTTACATTGCAGCAAATTCTCTTCCAAAAAAGGTTACAGTGTAACCTCTAAGCTAATAGTAAAGCCCTCCAGTCAGTACTCTAGAGACCACTCCCCAGGCAGACCAAGGTTAGCTGATAGGATCAGTCTCCCAACCCTGTGGGTCAGTGTGCAGGAAGTAATACAGACAAGGGTAATATGTTTAGCTACTTAAACCAGTAAGAAAGTAAAATATAAAATGAAAAAATGTAAAATGTTTAATCAGTATTATTGCATATGAATAAATCATGCTTATTACAATGATGCATCAAAAATGAAAACTATGTCATGTGTGTATGATAGTTTATGACTGCAACCTGTATATAGTCACACACAGTATTTTTCTAAAAAGAAAGGAGTATTTATAAAGTAGAGACTTGATGTAAACACCAAGTTTTTCCAGGCAGGGAAGAGTGTAACTCCCCTACAAATTTGGGGTTTACCTT
This sequence comes from Neoceratodus forsteri, assembly GCA_016271365.2. Lineage (NCBI taxonomy): Eukaryota > Metazoa > Chordata > Ceratodontiformes > Ceratodontidae > Neoceratodus > Neoceratodus forsteri. The sequence continues at coordinate 863,614,341 of CM057459.1, read as the reverse complement.
AATGACTTCCTAGTCTCTTTCTATGCCCACTGCCAGGCTGATGTCCTGTAAAGGTAATAGATACAAGGTTATCTGTTTGCTTCTGTTGATTTATGTGAGAGTACAATGATGTGCCTCTGTGCCTGTCCCTTTAAGAATTCTGCCAGCACATGTATAGTAAATGGTATGGGCTACGTCCAAGTGCTTTAAGGCTTGTGACTGGTCAGATATTGCTTTGACTTGCTTCACTTTGCAGTCAATAGTAGAGCACAGGGAGCTTGAACTAGCACAGTAATCATTTATTTCTAAATGGCTGTTATATCTGAATTAGAGAGTTTGTTTAACCTGCTTTCCTTTCAGCTTTGCCTTTGTGAATGGGCACCACCATGTTTGGCCTGGGACTTCCAGAAAGTGGACCAATAGGACTCAGGGGACCTCAAAGGGTCCTTGGCCCAAGTGTCTCTTGGGAAGGAAAGACTGTAGTTTTTGAAGTTTTTAGGTTGGTGTCTAAACTGAACTGAAGGGGTAGTCCAATCTGTAACTGACAGCATTCCCAACCAATCTGAACTCAGGAAACCAGGGGAAGTGCCCAGAACTGTTAGAGATAGAGGGTCAGTTGCATTTGGAGCCTGAAGAGTGAGCAGCTCGAGCTCTCGAGGAGCTGCTCCCATATGGAGCTTAGGGAGAATCTGCAGGAAGATGCCTGACTTGCCTCCCTGCCACTGTTCTCCTGCATTGTACTGCCTGATTGCAGAAGTTGGAATAATCTGACTAATAATTAAAACTGCAGCAGAAAGCATCAGAGATATTTTAAAGCAACACTTGAGTGTTGGACCAAAGATTGGCCCTGGTGAAGTGTTTAGCCCAGCTAGTGTAAGAGACTAATATCAGATTGAGAGGTTTGCTCAGTAATTGACAAATAGAAACCAGACTGTATCCGATCTGAAGAAAATTAATGCTGTTCTTGTTAAAGATGCTGAATGTTCACCATGAGTCGAGGTCTACCTGCCCATGACCTGATTGTTATGCCAACTGAAGACTTCACCAGCAAACCAACCTGAAGTCTGGGTAGCAGCCACATAGAGCACTGAAATACAGGCATGGTCTGTGTGGTTGAGGTATGGACAGCGACTGCTAAAAGAGCGAATGCTCAATACCTCTGAATCGCAGCACAAGAGTGAGCCATACCACAGCCCTGCAAGGGTGAAACCCCATGGGGAAACAGACTGCCCAGTGAGCCAGTCAGGCCAGAGAAGCCAAGGAGTGAGCACCAGCTGAGGGCTGCAGGGCTGGCAACACACCAGGAGGCAGAGGCCCTGGAGGGTATGAGCACCGAATTCCAGGTGCAAGAATTGCAGGATCTTAAGAAGCACGCCCTCCTGGACCAGCACAACACCACAACCACCATAGAAGCAGGCCCCACACTAACAGGACCACACGTATTCTACCTGACAGGAAAGGGGAACACAACAAGCCACCAGGAGGCATCCACGGGACATGGGGAGGAGGCTGGGCAACACAACACAGGAAAAAGGGGGCAGACAGGAAGGGGCATCTCCCTGGGTCACTCATTTGACCCTCGCCCCAGTGCCACATGGGGTGCCCCCTTGAGGCCACCCTGCAGTCACCTGGCAGTTTTGCCATGGTGGTCCTGACTGCCACCTTCCCACAGCATTCATGCTGCTGTCATGGGCATTGCCGCTCTGTGGTTCCCCCCATGTTCTCCTGTGCCCCTGCCTTACCCTCCTGGTGGCCATCCTTCTGTTGGCCGTTCCATGTCCTGTCACCCTGTGCTGCCACACTAGACCTGTTGCCCTGAACATTGCACCCTCTGCCATGGGCCTCTTTGGGCATGCTCAGTGCCAGTCACCCTCATGTGCACACCCATGCCTGCGTGCCCTGTAGCATGGGTGTGCAGTACTGTGCATCCCTTTTGGTCTCTGCCTCCTGCCCATGCTCTCCCCATGGGTCACCCTAGTGGTGCAGTCACCCTCATTGTACAGTCACCCTTGTTGAGCAGTCACCCTTCCCATAGTCTGTGTTTTGTCTTTGCTTTGTGGTGACTCACTGTCAGGGAGTTGTCCACACAACATAAATCTGAACTTTGCCAACATGTTCATTCATGCCTGGGCCTTTGCCAACCCAGCCCAGGCTGACTGCCTTGCACCAGAGACTGTCTTCAGTGAGAGAACGGCTTTAGGGATTCCAGCCCCTGTACAGAGACAACCCGCAGGTTGTGGCCACTTGGAGAGAAAGGCCATGAAGAGGAGTTGTGTCGTGATGGCTCTGCTTCCCCATGCTCATCAGTAATCTACATGAGGTCTCCATATCACCAGCAACATCACAGCCAACTAGTAATGTGAGAACACCCAGGGTAACTCCCTGCAACAAGTCATTTAATTATCTGTCATACCACCTGATTTCATTCTTAATTTCCTGGGTTTCTAGAGACCAGGCCAACCAGCCAGGATTACAAATCATCAAATCTTTGTTGTGCATGCTAACTGCCTTTTCCTTTCATCAAGGGCCCCAAAAACAGCTGCAATGCTGTTGATCTCCTGGCAACACCTCTAGCTAGCCAGCATCCATCCTGCATACCCAATGTTGTAGAACGCATTATTTGGGACTAAAATGTGCATGCCAAGAGCCTAAATTCAATCAGTATACTAATCTTTTAACTAAATTCACATCCTTCCTTGTTCATGAACCCTGAATATATCTGATTGTTATTTCACATTTAACCTAACTTATGTGCAGTTACAGTACTGAAAGTGTGTATTTGCTATGCTAACCTTGTTCCAGGGAAGTTGCTGAAGGCCAGACCCTGGGAGCAAGTGTGAAGGGTGTGTTCATATTACTAATGTAACTGGCTGACTTGTGTGTTAACTGCTGTTAAAGGTACAAAGCCAATAGGATGGTTGGTGGGTGGTTATAGCTTCCCAGAAGGCTATAACAGGTTAGACAGATATCCCCACTATTGTTACTCTGGGTGGAGGCACCTTAAGACTGAATCCAGGCCCCTCAACCTGTGGTCAGAAATACAGCCAGGAGTAGTAACCTTAGGGATAGTGCCATCTAGGGGTTCCATATAAACCTGTATAGTACTAAGAAAGGTATGCATAGTACTCTAGCAAATGAATACAGCAGCAGCAAGCAGTACAGTTTTTCTATGTAAGTTTAGGAATTGATGGGTGTCTATGTTATTAAACATTTTATATACTCCTTTATTTATGTAAGTGGCATATATTAAACATTTATGTTTCGATGGTTCTGAAGTCCCATTCCATACCACCGCCCCTCCCCCACTGGCAACTGGAGTAACCCTTCGATTTTGTCTGTGCCCCTGAGAGAGCTCAAAGAGCTCAATTAATGGGAGTGAGCTGACAGTAAATGAACGCCTGCTTGTACAAGTACGTGCTCATTCATTGATAGCTCAGTCAATAAACTGGCATGGTAGAGAGGGAGGGCTGCATTGGTAGGGATCAGAGTGAGGGTGGGGGTACCACTAGGCACCAGGGAATTAATTAATTGTACTTCTGGCTTGTCATCAGTGAGGGGGACTACTAGACACCAGGGAATATAACTGTACATCAGCCTGCTGTCAGTGTGGGGGGTGGGGGATCACTAGACACCAGGAAATTTAATTATACACTGGGCTGGTGACCAGCTATTGGTGGGGGGGGGTGGTTGAGCAAAGCAAAGTTTGCAAATAACACCAAAGACTTTGTGGGTGTCCCGACCCTTCGAACTACTGGGGTTCTGCAGTTTTTGTATTAAGGTCGAACTGAACTTCAGCCCTATTTATAAGCATATTGCTCCTGTGATATACTGTATAGCAGGTTGAATTCATGCCTGGTAGATTTCTTGCAATTCAACCTGCTTCACATATTCATGACTGCTAGAATTAGCACATCGGGCATATCCATAATTACAGTTTTTCTGACAGACTGTCAGTCACTTACAAGTCAGTCAGTAACAATCAGCATATAATTTGTTGTCACATTGCTTGCCAGAGACTGTAATTGTTTAAGCATTATGGTCTGCAGTCAGTGATCTACTTAAGTCACTGCGGTGTGTTCAGTTAGTTCAGTCAGTGCACTCTACTACCACTGTGTGTATCTTGGTCTGTGCTTAAGAAGTCAGTGTCAGTGGCTCAGTAGGTAGCACACTCACCTCTGAGACTGGTAGATCAGAGGGCTGTGGGTTCAGTTCCCACATCTGGTACTTGGGTTAATATCCCAGTACTGATGCTGTAGTGCAGCAGGAGAGGGGTGCTGCACTTCTGAGGTGCCGTATTTCAGATAAGACATTAAACCGAGGTCCCATCTGCCTGGATTGGTGGTAGTTCAGGTGGATGTTACAGATCCCATGGAAAAAAGAGTAGGGGAATTTTTTATTGAAATCATAACAAAATAATGACAATATCCATATCAAATCAGTATTACATTATACATAACCAAAAGGGAAAAGAAAGCAAAAAACATAAACAAGTAGTAATTCATATGATAATCTTGAACATAAATGTGTTATAACCCACCTCCTCCCCATCCCTACTATAAGACTAGGGGAATTTTTTATTGCAACAGTTATATCAAAATTATAACAAAAACAGTATTGCATCATACTGAATAAAATATGAAACATAACTAAAGTAAAGAGTAATACTGTCATATATATCCAAATACATTAATGCATAATAAACATTCCAAAAGAAATAAACCTAAGAAAAGAAACCCCACTCCCTATCTATAGAAAAGGATATTTAAAAAAAAGCCTTCCAAACAAATATTCAACAGAACAGTGTTACTAATATAAAAAGAAATCCCAGAACCATACATTTTTCAAATAAGACAAAAAAATATTATAAAGACTTCAAGAAAGCCTCTTCTACCAGGATTTATATGAAATTTTATGTTAATATAAAAATACGAGCATACTGAGATCTATTACTTCATGCAAATGTAGTATAGACAATAAATTGGAACCCCCAGAGCAGTAAACAAAGAAGCCAAATACCATCCTTAACCCCCATCCTATCATGTGAACTGAGGAAGCACATTTTATACAGAAAACATGCAAAATGATTAAAAAAAATTATATACAAAGTTTGTGGAAGGCTAAAATGTCTATTTGGACCATATTCTCCCACTATAGTCTTTACTCAGTGTCACAGAGAAACATCTATACTCCAAAAAAATAAATACATATAGGAAAAAAAAAAGTAATACTCTAATCACCCTGTATCAAGCCAGTATAAATGTTTCCAATATGTTTTGAATTGTGGCTGAGGAACATGAATCTTTTCAAAGTTTCTAATTTTTATTATGGAGGCTTGTATTTTTACAAATAGTTGTACTGGGGTCAGATATTGTTGCTGTAAAGACCAGGCACATCGGGTCTGCCAAATTTGATATTTAATACACGATAAAATTACATGGATAGTGTCCAGTAAATAATGGCTCCAGGGTTGGGGTAAAATTCCCAGAAACAAAATTTCTTCAGTAAGATGTTTTAAAGGTATACCTTTCCATTGTGTAACTGCATAAGACCAAAATTCAACCACATAAGGACAATCAAAAAATAAATGCTGCATAGTTTCAATAGATGCCGTGCACATATTTTGCCTTGGACAACCTCTAACCAAAATACCTTTATGTTTTAGGTTCCCCTTGACATTCAACTTTTGATGTGCACTAAGCCACGTCACATCACACATATGTGTAGGTATTCTTTTTGAAGTCAACATATGAGCAATCTGTGCAAATTGGGGAGTTGGACGATCAGCAAAGCCTGGGGGAATTAAGAAAAACCTTTCCATAATATTATTATACAAAGTTTTTCTGTGATACATTTCCAGGTGTATCCTTAAGACACCTCAGACTTTCATTTTTGAAAAACAGGATTTAAAATAATCTGGAAGTCCCTCCAAAGATTTCTGTTTTGGTATACTCTTAGAAGATTCCCAAAGAATAATCCAGGGAGAAATGGTATCCCATACCCAACCCTCCCAAATCTTCCCAAGTTTGTTTAATAAAGGAGAAATGTTTTTTGTGACAAATAAAGAGAAAAAAAAATACTATTGGGTTCATCATTCTAATCCCTCATAGTCTAAAGTCTTGATATATTATTCCTCTCTTTATTGGGTTCAGCCTACTACCCCAAATTGCTGAAAAAGATATACCATAAATAACAATATCCATTAACATCAGAGGGGGGAAACCGCACCCAAATGTAAAAATTTGCTTAATAGAAATGTCTTTACCATATATACCCTTTTTTTCTTGGACATTCTCCATTTATTCCATATTTGAACCGTAGAATTTGCTTCCTTCAAAAGGAGATCCCAGTTATATCCTGTTGGGTTATCGATACCCCCAATATATCCCTAACATTTTACATGCTCCAGTACTTACTGGGATGTCTGGGAAGTCAGTAAGATTTAACAATTCAGTATTAAGAGGAAAATACTTACTTTTGTTTAGATTCAGCTTTGATCCTGAACCCTCCTCATATGCCATCAGCAATGCCGCAGTAGTATGGCACAATGGGAGATCTGCCAAAATAATGCAAAGGTCATCAGCATAAGCTATTGTCTTAACTTCTATACAAGAACTATTTATGGATAGCCCTCTAATATCATCTGTTGTATTAAGTCTAGCAAGAAGACTTTCTAATGTCAGAATATAAAGTAGGGGGCTTAAAGGGCACCCTTGTTGTACTCCTCTAGTAACTAGTACAGATTCACCCACCCAGCCATTCACTAATGGGATTGCTAATGCAGCCTTATAACAGGTTTTTAGCCAAGCAATAAACTCTAAAGGGAACTTCATTTTTGTAAGACATGCCCACAGATAATCATGCGAGACTGTATCAAATGCTTGCCTTTGATCCAGACTAAGGATAACACCCATAAGTTTTCCTGAAAGGCCTCTAGAGAATATTCCTCTCAACAAAATAAGACCATCTGTAATGGTACGATTTGGCACAGAACAAAACTGTGTTGAATGGATCAAAGACTCCAAACAAATAGACGATGGCATAACATTTTTGCAAGGATTTTGTAATCACTGTTTAGGAGAGTGATTGGCCTCCAATTCCCAATAGCATCTCTGTCACCATTTTTATAAAGTAAAATTATCAATCCTAAAGACATACTGGTAGGCAAAGTCCTGTATTGTAAACTATACATGAAAAGATTAGCCATTTCATCTGCCAAAAATGGTAATAATAACTTACAAAATTCATTTGGGAGCCCAACAACACATGGGGCCTTCCCTACTGGTAAACAAGAAATTACATCTCGCACTGAGATTGGTTGTGTCAAAGTTGGTAAAAGATAGGAACTATTTGAAGAGGGCAAGAATTTAACCATCCCTCTATATTAGAACTGGAAAGTAGTGGGTCTGCAGAAAATAAACTCTCAAAGTACTTGGCAACTTCTGCTAGTATATCCTCCTTATTATGTATTACTTCTCCTGTATGTAATTTAAGCTACTTTATATCTTTTGGTTGTCTTGAAGCATTGCAAAAATCAAATGGATTTGTATGAGCTCTAGTACCATTAACTCAAAACCTTTGTTCCTGCCATAATGAAGACATACGATCATATTGGAGTTTGATAAGTTTAGATTTTAAACACAAAAATTCTGATTATCATATTCTAAGCCTTTCAATATATGCTCCTGAAAAGAAAATAAACACAGTCTGGAAGCAGAATATTCCTGAGATCCATATCTACCCATTAATCTCCCTATTGACTGAAAATAAATCTGAAATTCTTGTTTTGTGTCCTCCCAATAAGCTTGCCTGTCATCATATAAACACAAAACTGACTTTCACACTGTAAAAATGGCTTGAAACTCTTCCCTAACTTTCTAGTATATCTAGTAAGGATAAATTTATTTTCCAGTACCTCGACCCCCTAGAAGTTGCCTGACAATTTGATAAAGTGACACTCAAAAAAACATGATCAGACGGTGCAACTAATAATACCTTGGGATCTCTAGTCTGCAAAGAGGAAGATAAGAACCAATAGTCAATACAGGAAGATTTTTTTCCTTGAAAAAAAGTATGTGGGACCTTAGTGTGAGAAGAAAAAAATCCAGTAAATCACACTGTTTAAGCAAAGAGTTTAAAAAATTTGTATCACAATATACAGTAGCTTTGTCGTGGAAAAATGTCTGTTCTGATTTGTACAATTAATATTAAAATCTTCCCCAAACAAAACATTTTTACTGGTAAAAAGATATGGACGTATTTGTTTTAATAAGGAAATTCTTCCAGTTTTTGTTTGTGGGCCATAAATATTAATTAACTGAAAATCAGTAGTAGCTATGGTGACATCCAACAAAAAGGCTCGGCCTGGAAAAATATCTACCATATGGGTAACTTTTATAGCTGGGGTGGTATAACAAATCCCTAGACCTAACCAGCAGTCTTCTCTCCCTGACCAAAAACTTGGCCACCCTATCCAGGCCTCAGAAGCGGTAGTAAAATCCTGTAATGAATACAATCTAGTGTCTTGAAAAAACACTATGTCATATTGTAGAGAGGAAAATAGTTCAAAAATGGCTAACATTCTTACTTCTGATTGTATGCTGTTAGTGTACAAGCTAGCTTTATTTAAATCATAGCTGACAGAGGTTTCTGATGAAGCAGTGATTTAGGTACCAGTTGCAGATAATCTAGTGCATTTCTAGGTACCTACTCTAGGGTGGGAACCATGCTTTTTCTTAACTTTATCAATAGTGCAGACATTGGTATCTGGATCAGATGCACTGTCCATTTGGGAGGAGGTCATAGAGGATGTATCAGAATCAAAATCTTCCTTGTCTGTGTCAACCAGTAAAGCTGATAATCTATGTTCAATGACAGGAATACCCAACATTACTGGTAAACCAGACATTAGTGTAGTACATGTACAAGGAGTGTCCCTATTACTAGGATCAGGAGGAGCCATGGTCACAGGAGGCTGGGGGGGTTGCATAGACACCCTACCATCTTGTTCATTCTGTGAGTGCCGAGGTGGGTCAGGGGACACAAGGGTCATAATTATGCCTTGTGAAGAGAAAGAGTTATCAGGATCCACACTGCTAGAATGCTATCTTTGTTTTGTTGCTTTCTCTGGGATTGTGGGTCTGACGGAAATGGAGGTTAAGCCAAAGCAGAAGTTGTTTTTGTAGCCCTATGTACATAAAAATCTTGGATACCATAATCCGCTTCCCCTGTATCATGTGCAGCCCATGGGCACTGAGTAAAATTATGACCACCTTCATCACAAAGATTACATATTGGGTTGTTAATAGAGTGAATACTGGAATGTCCGGTGTCTCCACAAAAAGTACAGTGTTGTACAGTACAAGTAGAACTAAGATGTCTAGGGGATCCACATTTAAAACATCTTTTCAACTGACCTGGATGAAAATTAAACCCTTATCTCTGCCAATATAAAAGCAATTCGGCAGATGTTCTAAACCATCTGCGGTTTGGGTCAGTTTAACTTTTATTTTCCACCCCCCATTCCAAAACCCCTCTGCATCTAAAATAGGGTCAGTGGTTCCTTGCAGTTCACAATGCTTTTCTAACCAATAAAGAATATTTGAGATATTAACTCCTTCATTCCTTAATAACACAGTTATAACTCGAAAAGGTTGCTTTGTCAAAGGGATAACCTGAAAAGGTGTCCATAAGGGATTAGTTTTGACTGCCATATGTTTAATCCAGAAACATTCCAAAATTTCAGGAGACCTAAAACTGTCATTAAAAGTGTGTTCCCTGGGGGCATGAATCAGGGCATAGACTTCTGAAGGTGTAAAACCTAGTGATTGTTTTAGCAAAATTCGCCCCAGAAAATACCTGTCCGGGACAATATCCATGCCTCCCAAATATCTCAGTCTTATTGCATTTCGGCATTTAGCCTGCCCTATAGGCTTCAGAAATAAGTCTGCACAAGAAGGGCATTGAATATTCTTCGGCTTCTGCAACTGCCTGAGCTCTTGTGAGTCAGAGGCTTCAGGCCCAGTTTCTGAAGTCTTAACCAATCATTCTAAATTCTCTGCAATCCCCAGGATAGCATTTTGGAAGTTCAGTGTGTGAAGACTCAGAATTTAAATTACCTGTAGTAGTAGAACCTTGCTGCACTGGTAAAGGCCTGTCCTGTAATCCTTTCATGATTTGTAAATACAGCAAAATAATGTCAACTGGGGAGGTCGATGGTAATACTGAGGATGAAACAACTTCTGAAACAGACTCCTTGTCCGGTACTAGGTCAGTACTCCAGTCACCGGTTGGGCGTTGGTGCCATCCTGCTTCTCATAGAGCATGGTCAGGAGACCATCCTGTATATCCTGGAACTCCCAGGACCTCGTACTTCTCGAAAGGGTTCCATTGTGCATCTTCCTGTGACGTTGCTCCTGTCAGAAAAACTTTCGGCAAATGAGAGGAAATATTCTCCAAACTGCGTTTTCTTTTTTTTTTTTCAACATCCTGACCGACTTGTTCTCTTTGCAATTCTTCCTCCAAGAGGAGAAACTGCTGCTGCAGGTAAATCTGTTTCTCTTCTAAAGCTTTATTGGCACATAATGTCACCTCAGTATCTGCAATTAAGATTGGTGTGCTGGATAATCTTGATAGTTCCACTTCAGTTTCCTCTGAAGTGTCCTTCGCTGGGGAAGCATGTTGCCAGTCATCTCCCAACACCAAACCAGCATCCTCCCTGCAATCACATCCAGCTTCCTCAATCACCAGCTCCAAATCCACATGTAACCCCTGAATAAACTACATGCAAAGTACTACCAATTGCTTACATGTCATGATGATAACCATGCCTGTACCCATGCCTGTATCCACTGCTTTTCTTTTACCATGCCTGTAATCATGTCTGTATCCACTATATTTCTTTACTGTAACCACCTCATGATGTAACTCACAATGCTTCAAATGTTCCTTATGTCCTTGTTCATTCTTATAACTTGTATTGTTATCCCGGGTCGCCCCTGAAAAAGGGACCTTTGAGGCTCAGTGGAAACCTACCAGTCACAAAAATTTAATAAATAAATAAACAAATTAAGCCCATGCATCCTCAAATGAAAAGCGACGGACAGCACCACCGCCTACAGGTAAGGAATTTCCCCAGTGTCCTGCCCAAATTTCCCCATTCACTAAAAATACCACCAACAGCTTAATCTGGTTCAAGGTCAGTTGGCATTCATCTGTATCCCCCTCCCATGGGTCGTGCCTGAAAATAGGCAGTATTTGTCTAGTGCACTTGCCCGGTCAACAAAAAAACTAAATAAAAATTAATAAGAAAGAAAAAGTGTCCCTTCTTGAAGGAATACAATCTTTCATTGAAGGCAAAAGGAAGTATCCTCTAGGATACAGCTCTGTTGATAGTGCGGATTTAGCTGACAGCTCTGGAGTGGACATAAATGTAGCTGCTTTTGTGGCAAAGGAGCTAGCAGCTACAGCCCTTCCACCTGCAAAGAAAAACTGCCATCTGCATACATAAATTACACCCCTGAGATTAGATTTCAACATGACAAATATGCCAGGGATCATGGTGTGATGACAGTGGCACAATTACATCAGGCAAACAATAGCAACAGAATCAATGAAAATACTGTAAGGAAATTTAAATCTGATCACCTTAGGAAGGCAAGAAAAACACCAGACCCAACCACACTATCCCTCCTCCTGCCCAAAAAAATTCAGAGCCACCCACACATTAAGAAAAGCATTTAAAGACCAGCTCAGTAAAGTTGTGTTGTTGCTGTGAGTTGAAGGGGCTGTAGGGAGTTGACATAATCAGTAGCTCTTCACTGAGATCATCTTTTTGAGCAAGTGGTACAATCAGGGTTACAAAAAGGTGTAACACCTTTTAAACAAAGACTTTCAAAGGACTCAAATTTGGCATGCTGATCCTACTGTAATTTTAAAATTATTGATGTTAGAAAGTTTGACTGGAGCCCCTCTGGAGTTCAGTTTTATTTGTAAAATATAATTAATTCACACAAGTTCAAACACGTCAATGTTTTGTGGAATAAATGGACCACCCTTTTCATGACTAGTGGTCCTAATACTAAAATAGAACACCTGTATAAATGAATACTGTCCATCTGTGGTGGATAAAGAGTTATTTAACCCCATTTAATATACAGGAGCCAAACATTTTCCATAATTTCTACGGGCCTGAGCTGCCTAGCCAGCCCCAACAATTTTTGTTTCTTTGATGTTTTCAAGTGCATTTTGTGGTTTTCTAGGGCACATTTTCAACAAAATGTAAGCCACATCTTGGATAATCATCAGTTATATTTAAGCAATAAGGCACGAGAGGGCATTGGTTGTACTAAGTTTACCCCATGGTCAGGGGCATTGTAAGACAAAGGACAAAGCTGGGTGCCTTCAGTCCTTGACCATTGGGTAAACATGGTACAACTAATGTCCATGAAGTGCCTTATTGATTATATAACATGGGCCCAGAGGCAAATTTTAAAAAAACAAACATTCTAAAATGTTCAAGTTCACAAAAAATTATAATGAAATGTTGCTAAATAATATAAAATAGTTCCTCCACAAATGTTTTTCACCTGCCAGTCATCTGTCTTTCTTCATATTCTGTACACTGTGTGATTCTTTACCATGAAATAGAAGAATTCGAAGCTCTGCATTATTCAGTAGTAGAATGCACCCCCCCCACACACACACACACAAATGGAATGGTAACATGGAGTACATGAATTCAACATTCTTCAGTGTTCCACTGGCAACCACACACACAGACACACACACAGGCCTCAAGTGGAGCCAGAATCTCAGTTTTATCTGTTGCCAGGTGAGGAGCAGGACATTCTCTGGCAGACTGGTGGGAATAGGAGGGGGATTTGTCATGGTCATCAAAGAAACACCAACAGTGGAAACTCTGAATAATACTTGTAAATTTGTATATGTGTGTGTAAGGAGGGGCTCTTGAGTGAAAATAACATTAAATTATTTACTTACTTTAGTTAAATTAATGGACTTTCATTTGTATAGCCTAGCTGAAGCTTCGTATATATGAGTAAAGGCTGCAGCTATGTTTGTGATGGAGAATAGGAATATTATGAATTGCTGAGTTGCCCCAGTTGGCAGGGACTTTTTTTTAGCCTTTGGTAGTGCTCTCTTAAAGCAGTGGCTAGAATCAAGTCTCAGCCAGTCAGGACACAGGGATTTCCTTGCCCATTTTGTATTATACTAAAAACATACTCTGAAAGACCAGACCAGTAAAATGTAATGCACCAGAACACACAGAAAAACACAAGTGATCAAGCAGATGGGGGGGGGGCTCTCCTCTCATCAATGGGTCAGTACTGCTGGCAGGTGAAACCACCCCTACTACTTTACACAGTTAGCTACTCCTGGCACCCTTAACTGGGCACAGACAAATTCAGGAATACATTTAGAAATTGGTATCATCCCTAGCTTTGGGAATGTATACCAGGCTCATTACTTTAGAGATCAAAAGGGGCGGGGTGTACAAAAGCAAATTATGACCTATTGGGTATCCACAAAACCCAAGTCCTGAAGAGAGACATTTTGGCTAGGGTTATGCTAGATCTATTCTTTTGGAGGGATACTCAGTAAATCCACACACACACACACACAGAAAGCAATAATGTAACTGCCCAAATCATTATTGGGGTTCTAGAGTGTGACTTTATTCCATATGATGTTCTCCAAAGCAAGGGTGGACCCCCAAGGTTTACTCATTCTGGCACTAGGAACTTGCAGAACAAAAAAAAGACTGTATCTGACAGAAAACTCTTATTATTCCTATATTTCATTGGACATCATACATCTTGTATTGGTGTTCCCATATTTCATAGGACATTTACGTTTCTTCCAGTGCAACTGGCCACAACTGAAAACACTTTTACTACCAGAACACTTTCACCTTGTATTCCCATATTTCCTAGGATATTTACATTTCTTCCAGTGGCACTGGCCTCAACTGAACATACATATGGCTAATAACTAGCACAACCCACTTCAGGGGGTAAAATCCTCTTTGGACAATGGCCCTATGTCTAAAGTAACCAGCCACCCTTACTGAACCTGCAGTCCTGAACAGGTTACTCCAGATGGGGGTCTGCCCATTATTTGCTCCCAAATCCATAACCAGCCATTCTTCAGAGTTACCCCTTAAACATCTTGAACACATTTGGAAAAATGTATGATTCAATGATCTTCCTCATCCAGCATTTAAAACACTACACTGGTAGTTGAAGAACTAAAGTCTCAAGCAATGTGAATTAGTCATATCTCTGGACATCACACTTGTCAACCAACTTCAAACTTCTGAATTCACAGAAAAGTTGTGCAGTTACCTTTTAGCCAGTGAACACAACAGCACAGGTACTTGTTTTCTGTAGCAAAACGTCAGATCCTACTCACTGTTAGACATTACAGGCAGCTTCAAAACAACCTATATCAAAAAGGGGATTGCCCCTTGAACCCATCCATTAGCAGTCCTTTTCACCCCTCCAAGAATGAAAATCAGGAGATCCTGCTGTAGACAACGGTTTCCGTCACATCTCTTGGCAAACTGGAGAATATCAGGACTAGGGTGAGAAAAATAGCACACTCCTCAGAGCCCTCAGCTGAGCAGTTCTGACTCCTCCAACTTCAAGCTGCTGACACACACACACACACACACACACACACACACACACACACACACTCTAACTGACTGACTCCAAACAGACTACAGTCTCAAGATTCTAAAAACTCCCCATTCACAGCTGCTGTGGCTCATACTGATGCAAGAGTTTCAAATGACCTCATCTACCTGTCACCTCAGCTAAGGCCAAGTAAACAAAAGATTAAGCAGGTGAAAAACCCATTTAACTAGTTAATCATCAGCTGCATTTCCCTTCCTAGCACATGCACTGAGGGGATTATAGTAACCCCAGGGGACTGGGTGGTTACACTGACTGCAAACAGATGAATGACTGTCTGCATTCATATCTCCATCCAGCACTAGGCCATCCTACCCTCTGTGTTACCTATGGGGAGGTTGCGTAAGTTCTCTCTTACCATGTGCCGGGCACAGGCAGGCTACACTAAAGGAACAGAGGTGGCTGATGAACCTTCAGACCCTATCCTACAATCTATCTGTAGATTCTCAGTGGCTCCAAGGAAACCGCTTGAAGCATGCCCTAATAGACAGCACTGGTGACCCCTATCTGGCTCAGGACCACCAGCCTGCCTATCCCCCTAGCCCTCTAGAGAAAATCTATCTGACTTAAACTACCTACTGGGGAAAACTTGTCCCCTCAAACTTCCCAGGGTATCTGTGAAAAACAAAGGAAACATACATTACATTACATTACATTTTCCCACAATTCTCACCTGCAAAGAAAAACATGTTAACACCCTGTCACTTACTTACTTAGTTACTTACTACTTGCCAGCAGAAACAGGCCACATAGACTATTAAGTAGTGTTGTGCAAAATGAAAATATTTCACCCAGGGAAATATTTTGCGGAATTCATGCATTTCGAGAAATATTTTGCTGTGTGAAATGTGAAATTTCTCCTATGGAGTGAGCAAAATTTCACCCTCCAACTGATGAAATTCATTGGTCGTGGGTGAAATTTCTCCACCTGTGGGCGAAATTCTGTAATATCACCACATCAGCTTTCTTCACTGGTGTCTAGTGGTCCCCCCTCCTGGCCACTCACTGGCACAAATTTAAAAAAATCTTCTCCCTGGTGTCTAGTGATCCCCCCACCTGATCATGGACAAAAATGAATAAATCCCTTTCCCCTCCCCCTGAGCTACACTGAGCTATTGCCCTCCCTCCTGACTGTGTCCCCTCCTGAATCCAACCTTGAGTTAAAAAAAGTAATTAATTAAACCCCCAAATCCCTGGTGTCAAGTGGCCCCCCATCCTGGCACCCTGGCATCAGATTGTACCCATCCCACTCCCCCTCAGTACACTGACCGGGCCACCAGCACAGCCCTCCACTACCTCCATGGCTGGCAGCCCAACTGAGCACTTCAATGAATGAGTGCATGTTTGTACAAGGCCCCCTTCAAGCACCACAAATGATATATTTATTTATTTATTTTAATTTTGATGATCAGGTAGGCCCACTGAGATAATCTTATCCCTTTTTCAGGGGCATCCCAGGGAAATATAATTCCAGTAACAAAGGACTGATTGTAAGAGAGGGTGAGAGATTACAGATAACAAATTAGAGTCTGGCTAACAATTATAGACAGATGGTTCTACAAAACTGCAGGGAATTAATTAATGCATAACTAAGATAGGTATTATAAAACAATAAAGGATATCAACTGTATACATACATATATAAACATATATACATGGAATATCATGAGACACAATAGCTAGAATTGTAATAGAAGTTTTTACAATGGGCTATGTGAAATCTGAGAGGTGGCATGGTGGTGTTGAAATAGGGGGAGGAGGAAGTACAGATTCAGACAGAGGGGAAAAAGGAACAGAAGGAAGAGGAAGTACAGAAACAGGTAGAGGGGGAATGAGGTGATGGGGGTGTTAGTAACAAGTGCATGTAGGTGGGGGAAAGTAAAGTTCTTTAAAGCACTGTTTGAATTGGGGGAGGGATGAGCATGAGAGTAGCCCATGTGGGAGGTTATTCCATTTGTGAGGTGCTATGTAGGTGAAGGATTTCCTACCTACTGCTAGCTCTGTCTTGGAGACACTTAGTAAAAGGAGGTGAGAAGAGAGTAGGGACCTGGGGATGGGTTTTAAGGTGAGCAAGTTACTTAGGATAGGTGGGGAGGGTAGGTGGGTGAGCTTGAAAGTAGTGCAGAGTAGGGAGAAGTCAAGATTAGCCTTGAAGGATGGCCACCCACAGGATTTGAGGACCTCACAGTGGTATATGTGAGCTGGGAACATAGCTGCAAAGCATGCGATTCTGTGATAGGATTGTTTTAATTTGGGCAGGGTTGATACTTTTGCTGAATGAAGTAGAGGGGTTCCATAGAAAAGAGTAGGCAGCAGATTTGCTGAGGCAATTTTTCTCTGTGATTGGGGGACCAGATAAGCTACAATTCGATAAAGTAGGCCCGGTTTTTGGTGTGCAGTCTGAATAATTTTGTGAGAGTGAGCATCAAAGGTTAGTTTATCATCCAGGGTAATTCCTAGATATTTGAAGGCGTCTACTCCTTCAAAAGCTGTTCCATTAGAGGTATGAATTAAGAAGAGATGCTAGGTGGACCCACCAGAAGAGGTGTGGTGGAACAGCATTAATTTAGTTTTTTTGTTATTGAGGACCAATAGGTGTTGCCTAAACCATGCTTCGATTTGCCAAAAGTTGTTTTCAAGGCCTGTTTGAATGAAGGAGATCTTTCTACCTGATCTATACAGAATAGCATCATTTACATAAAGTTGGACTGATGCACCTCCACAATTAAGGGGCAGATCATTGATGAAGATGGATAATAACAGAGGACCCTGGAGAGATCCCTGTGGGACCCCATCTGTGACATGTGCAAAGAAGGAGGTAGCTCCTGCCCACTTGACACATTGTAACTGATTGTACAGGTAGCTAGTAAACCATGAGAGGGTATGCAAGTCAAGGCCAAGGGTGCTTAATTTGGTTAGGAGGAGGCAGTATTTAACTAGCTCAAACGCTTTCATCAGATCCACAGATACTGCCCCAGTAGCACATCACTTATCCATGGCCTGATAGATATCTGCAGTGACCCATAATGGAGCAGATTCAGTCCCATGCAGATTTCGAAAACCATGCTGTGAGACAGTAATGGCATTTGCCTGTTCAAAGAATGAGTATAGTTAATTGTAAAGTATTCTTTCTTGAATTTTGGCTAAGGGACACAGTATGGATATGGGTCTATAGTTTTCTGTGTGGTTGGCAGGCAACTTTTAAGCACAGGGACCACTACTGATATTGTTCATTTGTCAGGAATGGTGTGAGAGAGGAAAAGATCTATTAAGTAATTGAGTAACTGGTCGAGCAAGAGCAGAAGCACCAATCCTAAGGAGTTTGGGTGGAAGAGAGTCAGATCCTGGAGCTCCATTGGGATCTAGTTATTTAGGAGCTTGAGCACCTCAGTGCACAAGGAGAGTTTCAGGTGAAAGAGAGTGACGGCAGGACTGTTGTCATTGGGGCGGAGTGGGGCATTAGGTAGGCCTTGCTTATATCTTCTAGATCAGTGAAAAATTTATTTATGCCAGATGCGATTTCAAGGGGGAGGACAGAGCTGTACCATTATTGAACATTGTCTGGGGGAGGGTGCATTCCTTGCCCTTAATGAGGGTATTGACTTGTGCCCAGAAATTTTTAAGGTTTGCAAGATTGTTAGTTTGCAGGGAGTGGAGGTGGTGTTGCTTGGACTTTGTGATCTTTGTTTTGTTAACATTTCTTAAGTGACGCTATGTCTGCCAGTCCAAGCTGAGGACAGACTTTTTGTAGTTACGCCAGGCCCTATTGAGAGAGTGCATTAAACACCACAACTCCTGGGAGAGACAGAGGGATTGGAAGCCTTTGTCCCACCTTTGCTTGAGTGGGGCATGTGAGTCGAGGATGGAGGAGAAAGTGCTAATTAAAAAGTCCAGGGCTAGGTTACTATCAGGAAGGGAAGTGATTGAATCCCACGTCACAGAGTTCAGACTTCTCAGGAACGCATCAGTATTGAAGTTGGTGAGATCTCCTGATTTCATAATTCTGGGGGTGGGGTGTGGGCAGTTGTTCTTCCAGATGCAGAAGATGGGTATGTGGTCACTTATAGCATCGGGGAAGATTCCTACAAATTTGATGTGGTGTTTGTTGTTAGTTAATATCCAGTCAATTAGGCTGTGTTTGCCCATCTTCATATTGAGTCATGTAGGTTGGTTGAGGACTTGCACTAGATTTGCATCCAAGAGTGCAGCTAGGAACCGGGCTTTGTATTCTCCTAGCCAATAAAGGTTGAAGTTGCCACATAGGATAATGTTCCTGTGCTGTAGGGTATCTAGATTTGAGAAGAGTTCATAGTAGGAGGAGGTCACAATATGGGGGGGTAGATAGACACATCCTATAAATAGCTT
Source organism: Neoceratodus forsteri (assembly GCA_016271365.2). Lineage (NCBI taxonomy): Eukaryota > Metazoa > Chordata > Ceratodontiformes > Ceratodontidae > Neoceratodus > Neoceratodus forsteri. The sequence goes on along the minus strand of CM057459.1, from coordinate 863,595,286 downwards.
CTTGACTTGCCCTAGGGTGACTGTGAGGAATAGATGCTCTAGTGGGGTATCAAATTTTATCTCTCCCAGTTCACAGGCTGCTAACTCTGCCCTGGTATAAACCAGAACTCCCCCACCCTTCTCTGGGGTCTGATGTTATATAATTATACTAATGAACTTACACAGGAAATAATTGATGCCGCTGAGTCAGCTAATGTCATTGTATTAGGTGACTTTAACTGTCTGAGCATTAATTGGTCTTTTCACTCTGCATCAAACATACAAGAACAAACTTTTTTTGACTCTATGTTATCAGTGGGGCTTGATCAACTTGTTAAATCCCCAAGAAGAGCTAACAATATACTTGATTTAGTGTTAGCCAACATATCTAGTTGCTTTTCAGATATTTAAATTAACAGCCCATTAAGTAACAGGGATAATAATACCATACTTTGTATCCTTTTTGAAATGAGATCAATTAATCAGGCTAATATCAAAATATATAATTATAATAAAGCAAACTATAGGGCAATTCAAGAAACTCTGGACTCAATTAAGATGATATACTTTCCAGCCTCCTTGTAGAAAAATGTTGACAAACTATAAAGAACATCATCCTTAAAACTAAAGAATGGTTCATACCAACAAAAGCAAACTACAGAAAAAAAGGTAAAATTCCACCCTGGATGACTAAAAGACTTAAAATGCAAATAAGAAAAAAAAAGGGCCTATAGGAAATAAAAAAAATAATAAGTGTCATCAAACCTATTCCAACTACAAACACAAATTAAAAACATCCAAACAGTTAATCAAGAAAGAAAAAAGAAATTTAGAATTCAAAATTTCTATGAGTAAAGGAAATAAAAAATCCTTCTTTTCCTATGTAACTCAACTAAGTAAGGGTAAAAAACCCATCAACTCAATATCTACCACTGGCAAAATTACAAATGACCCGGTTGAAATAGTTACATCATTGAACAATTATTTCTCAACCATCTTCAATAATAAAGAGTCAATAAACAAAGTATATATCAATACGAAACATATGGAAAACTTTGCTAATGAAGAAGTAAAGCAAGCCTTGCTTAACCTTAGACCTTAGGCATCGCCTGGTCCAGATAGTATTAACCCCAAATACCTAAAATGTTTGTCATCTAGCCTGAATTTGCCCTTAACCATTCTATTCAATAAATAATTATACCAAGGACAAATTCCATCTGATTGGAAAAAAGCCAACAGAAGTCCGATTTTTAAAAAGGGAAATAAATGTCTTCCAGAAAACTATTGCTCATGAAGTATAACATCAGTTCCAAGTAAGGTTTTAGAATCCCTTATAAAAACAGATTTGAAGAAGAAGCTGAACAGCTTGGGCTCAGTGATTTAACCCAACATGAATTCAAAAAGGGGAGATCATGCGTTATTAACCTTATCGTTTTCTGCAAATCAATATCTAAAAGTCTAAACACAGGTAAACCAATCAATTTTATTCTGATTTCAAAAAGGCTTTCAATGAGGTATCCCATTATATACTCACTTCCAAACTCACTAACATGTCGTTTAGTCCCTACCTCATTAATTGGGTCAACAGCTGTTTAACTAATTGAACTCAACAGGTTAGGATACGTGGTATAACATCTTCATCAGTTGAAATGGCTAGTGGGGTTACTCAGGGGGTCAGTCCTGGGGCAATTTTTATTTAACTGTTTTATTTCTGATCTTAACCTTGGTGTTACACCTAGTATCATAAAATTTGCTGATGACACCAAATTAGCCAATGAGGTTGACTCTTATTCCAATGGTCCCTCTCCACTAGTCTAAATTCTATATTAAATTTGTGCAATGTCAACAAAATGCAGTTAAATACAGACAAATGTGTAGTGTTACATCATGGAAAAAATAACCCCATGTACCATTATACTATAGACTCTATAAATTTACGTACAGTTGACTCTGAAAAGGACCAAAGTGTTATAATAGACAATAACCTTAGTCAATAACTTTATATTAGATCAATGGTCCAAAAAGCAAATAAAATCATTAACATAATAAAAAAAATCATTTGTAACTCAGGATGAACAGGTCATTTTAAATCTTTACCAAAACTATATTCACCCTCATTTAGACTATGCCTCCCCCTTCTGATCCTCCTACCATAAGCAGGATATCGACCTAATAGAAAGGGTGCAATGTTGAGTCACCAAACTTATTCTGAGTCTGCATACCCACTCCTACAAATCCAGGCTTCAACATCTTTGTCTAATGCCTTTGGAAGTTAGAAGACTTAGGGGAAACTGTATTTTGCTTCATAACATTCAAAAAGATAGCACACTAATGAATGAATGTGGCATTCTACCTAACACTAGGAATTTAAATTTAAGATCACCTAACAAACAGTTTGAACTTCCTATGACCAGTACCAAAAAAGGGATAATTACTTCACCTTCAGATCAGTGGCCTTCTGGAACAAACTTCCTAAGGAATTAGTTAACATAACTGACTGTTACATTCAAGAAAATGTTGGATGAATACCTGGGATACTAGGCTAGCCCCACCCAATAGTATGGGATGGGCTAGATGGGCTTAGGCCCAATTCTGTCCTATTTCACAAAGTACAAAGTGTGCAACTAGCATCCCACTTGCAGGTGCCCCTCCCTCCTTGACCCCCCCAACACAGATCAGTGTCCAACTGACCTTGAACCAGATTAAGCTGTTTGCGGTGTTTCTAGTGAATGGGGGAAATTTGGCCAGGACACTGGGGAATTTCCCGTACTCTGTCAGTAGGGGGTTCAATGCAGGACTGACATGGCTTGGTGTCAGTTTCATTGCAACACCGAGGGAGTGAGGACGTGTGGGAGACTGGAAAGAGGGCCTCCCCCCCCCGATCTTTATTACATCAGAGGCCATGGATTGCAGGAGAAAAGAGGAGATGAAGGAGGAAAAGAAGCAGCAATGGAGAAACAAAGAAAGCTGTAACAAACAAGAAGGGAGCGATCTTCAGTGGAGACTGAGGATGCAAAAACTCAAAATGTGAGTACTATGGCTTCAGTTCCTGTAGATGCACAAAAGAAACTTGCAAATAGAGGAAAGAATGAAGATAAAGAAGAGTTAAGCCCTAAATGGGCAGAGCAAATGTTTGACAGTGGAAATGACAGGCCTGAAGCCCATCAGAATCAACTGCAACAAAGTGATGCAGCAAGATCAAAGGGTGCCAGGCCTGTAGATTCAGGTGAAAGTGTAACTAACAGGGAAACCTTAAAAGGGAAGGTGCACATGGGTCGGAAATGGCTCGGGCCACAGAGGAGAACAGACACTAAAATTGAAGGAAATGGTAAGAAAACAATGATGGGTGCAAAACCAAAACAAGGAAAAATGAAAAAAGAACAAGAAGGTCCACAAATGGAAAAAAAAGGAAAATAGATAAACAGAAAGCAAGTGAAGAGGGCTTGTAGATGCACACTTTTGAAAATTATAAAGATAACCCAGAGTGAGTTACAAAGACCTTACTAGAAGCAGGATGGAAATTGAAGAAGGATGGGGCAGGTAGAGACCATAATAGGCCTAGCAGATCGAGTGAAGGGCTGAAAGGGCTATAAAAGGATGATGAGAAAAAAAAGGAAGAAAGCGCATAGGAACAGGAAAGAGGGGGAACAACAGAAATGGATGATACTAAAGAGATAGTAATTATAGATGCAGTTAATGAGAGTGATGACACATTAATGGAAGCTGAGGAGAAAACTATTCAAACAGAAGATGAATTAAATAAAAAAGGGGATAAAAAGCAACAGAATGAGAAAGAGAAAACCTGGGGGAAGGGAAGATGACACAAGAGAAAAGTTCTTTCCCAATGAGAATAAGCCCCAACAAGCCAAAAGGAGGAAGGCAGAGCATTTAAAATTCAAAGGATCATCAGCGGATGCCCCAGATAGAATTTTTATTGGAAGACATCTTTCAAAAGACAGCATGAAGTACTACCCATATGAAATACATGCACTCATTCATGTCCCAGGGAGTATAGAGTATGACATTAGCTTTAAGCATCCAGGGGGCCTGAACAGATTTTGAAAATTATACCAACAGCTAAAACATACTGATTTATGGAAAAACTTTATTGCAATACCCCTCACAAAACTAGCCTTTAAAATAGCAACAATCCTGTTTCAGAATGAAGGAGTTAATATTGTGGATATTAATTTCTGAGCGAAACGATGCTGAACATTACATGGTTCACCTGAACCAATCCTAGATGATGAGTGTTTATGGACAGGAGGGTGGAAATATAAAATAACATTGAAACAGAGGGAGAAATGCAGCATCTGCCAAATAGTTTTTTCCTGGTGTTTTTTTCTTTGTGATCTACGCGGGACAACCTAGGGCTTATTATAAGTGTGGGGAGAAAGGCCACTTGAGCAGTGCATGCGAGAAAGGTAAAATGAGACCTGTGCAGAGGACTGGGGAATTTTGGTGCTAAGTGTAAAAATAAGCTAAAATGTAGTCTGTGTGAGGAAGAAGGACACATATTCTCAAGATGCCCATGGGCATCCCACAATAGCCCAGACACAGGAGAGAGAGTGGAACAAGATGTTTACTTTGCACTGGCACAAAAAGATAGGGGTAAACAAAGCAAGGTAGTGCTAAAAATGCTGCATGAGGAAGACATTAAACAGAAGGAGGAAAGAGAGGAAGAAGAAAAAAGTAAGGCCCAGAAGGTTAAAAGAAGGGGAGAAGAAGGAAACCAAAACCAAGAGGGTGACACAGGATACATGGAGGCTGGCAAACTGGAACCAGGACTTGTACAGAATAAATTTACCATGGTGACCAGATCCAGAAATAGGGAACAAAGCCAAATAAAGCAAAAAATATTGGTTAAAAAAAGACAAAGAAGGGGTTGAACTCATCAACAGATATACTCTTTTACAAAAGAATCAGTGGACAACCATGGATGAAGACTCAGAAAATTCTAGTATAGATTCATTTCACAAAGAAGAGGCAACCGATGAAGGGAGATCAGATACCCAGGTGTCAAAAAAAGGAAAAAATCAAGAGACATGTGATGACTGTTTTTCAAGGCCTTGTTACATAAATTCAAATGGAAAGTTTAAAATGCTTAACTAATAATGTTAACAGCATTAAAAATAGAAGGTCAACAACATTTAAAATATTTAGTGATTTAAAAAATGATGTGGTGATATTGCAAGACACTAGGTTGCACACAATAGAAGAACTCCAACAAGTACAGAAAGACTGGATCTGGGGACCCTCCTTATGGTCCATTGCGGAAGAGAGATGTTCATTGGTGGGGGTAGCATTCATGTCACAAGATGTTAAAATTCTTAAAATAGTAGAACGAGTACCAGGGAGAGCCTTTATAGTAGATTGTATAGTGAAAATAATTACAATGTGGGTGACAGTTATTTACAACCCACAAATTAAAACCGAGAGGAACAATTTAATGGGAAGCATTGAACCATATTTATACCTCAAAGCTAGTATTAAGGGGAGATTTTAATTGTGGATTGACAAAGGCAGATTGGGGGAGAGTAACAAGGAAATGTACTGTGACACTAATCTCTTAAAGAAAATCATGCAAAATGCAAGATTAGAAGAAGCATATAAAATAAAAAGGAAAAAAGGTGAACACACATATTTTAAAGGCACAAGATCTACAAGAACTGATATTTGGATAGTTCCCAAAAAAACAATGTTAGAACAAGTAAGAAGTATTCCAATTAAGACAACAGACCATATGGCAGTGGAAATAAGTATACATTTAGGGAAAACTTTTTTTTGGAAAGGTTTTTTGAGGACAACTATAGAGAATCTAGAAGAGGAAAGGTGTAAGGAAAACATAAAAAACTTAGAAGCAAGTAGGACTGTAATAGAAATGTATGATACAAGAGAGAATGGTGGGAAAACACTAAAAGGGACATCAAACAGTTATTGATAGAAGAAGAGAAAAGGACAGAGGCAACAAAATATGGAAAATACTTAAGTTTAAGAGCTAAGTTATATGGGTTGATTACAAGACAAACTAAATATAAGGTCAATGAAGAACAACAAATAGCAGAGATTAAACAAGAAATGGGGAATTACCAATATAGCAGGATCAGATCTCTGATAATGGAACAAAAAAGTAGAACACAAGGGACAAAACATCAGACAAATCCCTTTGACAGTAATAAAGAAAGGATAAAAGAGAGAGTAATGTATGAACTGGAAGATAAACAGGGCAAGATACACACAGATATAGTAAATATAAAATGCATAGTGCAAGAATTCCTTAACTATAAATATCAAAGAGAAAGATGTACAGAGGAGAATAACTTATTTACAAATATTAATATGTCTAAACTAAGGAAAGAGGAAGCAGAGCTAATTAAGGAGGAAATTAACAAAGCAGAAATAAAAGAAGCAATTAAAAAATGATCAAACAATACAGTGCCGGGGATAGATGGGATACCTAACATTTGCTATAAAATCTTTGAAGAACAACTTACTCGTATGCTAACCCAGCTTTATAATGAAAGCTATCAAACTGGTGAACTATCTGACAGTATGAAGCAAGGGGTAATGGCATTTCTCTTTAAACAAGCATTTGTCAATGCCGAATGTTTGCTTGCTGGCATTGGCATTGGTAGTGTAGAAGTTATAGAGCTGCATAATAGAAATGGCAGTGAAGTATTGAACTGAAGCCAACCCCACCACCACCCTGCAGAGAGTGACAGGCATTGGGGTGTGCCTTTGGGTTGTCAGGCATAACGGCCTTGCCATTTCACCACACCCTACCCTGCAGACACTGACAAGTGTCACGGTGTGCCTTGGGGTCTTTGGCCCTTATGCGCACCCCATTCCATCAGGAAATATGGTGAGATGGGTGCAGTATAGCAGAATGGGGTGAACTTTGGGGCCGAAGAGTCCAAGGCATACCTCAATGCCTCTCACTGGCTGCAGGGTGTGGAATGGTATGAGCATTACAGGCAAGAATCCCAAGTCACAGCCCTGATGCCTGTCATTCTGTACAGGGTTGGGCATTATGGTTGGAAACCCTAACACCTCAGGCATTCGTTGGTATTTTCACTCCAAATTTTCAACATGTTTTTTTTGTGACTCCCACCTCATGAACAGTGGCAATATCAGTTTGTTAGCCGAAAGCTGCTTATGCACAGCGACTACTGCATTTAGCACCACAGGTGCAAAACACATTCCGAACAGGATGTGAAAAATGACAGCTGTGCTGTTCATGGGGAGGTGTAAAAAATGGCAATGTTGCAAATCTGCAGTAAAAATATTAAAAAAACTGGTGAAGTCATAAGCGTGCATAGAAACTGTGAAACGCACACCCGTAATGTAATTAGTTTCGGGATTTTTTTACATCAGATTGTCAACACTGGCATTTTGGGACCTCCAATCATGAACAGTATCACTGTGATTTTCTTTATCTGCCCCAAACAATGATTTCCCACAGTGACCACGCATCTCTGCGCTGAAAGTGCGAAAACATTTCGGCCATGTTGTGAAAAATTACAGCTGCATTGTTCATAAGGTAGTGTGGAAAAATGCCACTGGTGAAAATCTGGACTGAAAATATTACAAAGTCATGAACTTATGAGGGTGCTTGGAAACTGCGCAATGCTCACTCATAACACAGTCATTTTATGGACTTTTGTAACCAAATTTTCAACATAGCCATTTTAAGACCTCTGCTCATGAACAGTGTAACTGTGATTTTCTTAATCTGTCCCAAAAATTGCTTTCACACACTGACTGCACCATTGTGCGCTACATGTTCGGAAACACATTTGGGGTGACGTGAAAAATGACAGTGTACTGTTCATAAGGAAGTGTAATAAAATGGCAATGTGGAAAATCTGGAATGAAAATACAGAAAATTCGCAAACTTACGAGCGTGCGTAGGAACTGCACAATGTGCACTAGTAAAACAGTCATTTTTAGGAATTTTTTCACCAAATTTTCAACATAGCCATTTTAAGACCTATGCTCATGAACAGTGTCACTGTGATTTTCTTAATGTGTCCCATATATTGATTTCGCACACCGACTGCGCCATTGTGCACTATATGGGCGGAAACATGTTTTGGGAAAGATGTGAAAAATGACAGCTATACTGCTCATAAGGAAGTGTAATAAAATGGCAATGTGGAAAATCTGGAGTGAAAATATTGAAAATTTTCAAACTTATAAGCGTCGTGGGACCTGCAATGCATGCTCTAAAACAGTTATTTTTAGGGTTTTCCACCAAATTTTCAACATAGGCTTTTTGAGAGCCCACCTTATGAACAGTGGCAGTGTCATTTCATTACTCAGTCCCAAAAGGTGATTTCATGCAGTGACTGTGAAATCACCCTTTGGGCCAGATTAATGCCATGACAGTGAGAGCATTCATGAGAAGGGGTCCCAAAAACCCCATGTTGAAAATTTGGGGCAAAAATTCCAAAAAATGCCTGAGACACACAGCAAAGTTGAAAAAACCCTGTCTATCCCATTATACAGCTTACCGTCATTTCCTCAGTTTGCGGTTGGCTTTGAAGAGTGCAGACATGTTCCCGGCCCACCGAAGATCATCATGCCAGAGTCTGGAGGTAAGTATGGGGTGAGGGGAGGTGTGGGAGGTGAGGTGCACAGTGGGTGGGCAGGTGGGGGCAGAGACAGCGAGCGACCGTTTTCAGTTCAGTTTTTATTTAAATGACGATCGGGACATTGCATCCTGGGGTGGGCTCCCAGCATGGCACAAGGATGGCTGGTGGGGGAGCATGGAGCTGATGGGGATTGGGCACCTCATTGGCAATAGCATCTGTTGCCACACTGGGGTGGGCTCCCAGCATGGCACCCTGTACTCTGTGGGGAGACCAGTGGAGCTGAAGAGTTGGCTTTCAATGGCTATCACGATGTGTGTACTGAGATTGGGCACCCGGTGTGGCATATGGGAACTCTATTTTTGGGGCACAGCACAGCCACGCAATTGGGCACACCTGTCGGCTACACAGTGTGCATGGGGCAAGCACGCAGTATGCGTGCGTGCGTGTGTGTGTGTGTAGGGGGAGCGTGCATGAGCAGGCGATATCTTATCACTGCTCACTGAAGTGTAGCTTCCCCTTTCAACTGTACTCCACTGCATTGTGGACTGCTGTCATAGACAGCTCCAGCAGGCATTGGAGAACTGTGGCCACACCTGCAAACACACTGACTGAATTGGAAGAGGGCTGCCACACCTCCAAAAACTCAGATGATGGCACTATGTTTCTTGCACATGCATGCAAGCAAACATAAAAAGGTGAAAAGACTCAAATCAAAAACTGGAGTCTATTAACAGCAGACTACTAAATATTGGCCAAAATAATTAATAATCAATTAAGAATTTTTTAAGAACAGTTAGTCCTGCAGACACAAACATGTGCTATACCTGGGAGGAAAATACAGCAAAATGTATAACCCATATAAGAGAAATTATTAATAAAGGGCAAGGAAAAGAAATAGAGGTATACTTATATGCAATGGATCAAGAAACAGCCTTTGATGTAATACAACACAGATATATATGGGACAGGTTGAAAGAATATAATATACCAGAGGAATTGATTAATCTGATTAAAGCCCTGTATAAGGGAGCACAAATCGTCCCAATGATAAATGGACACTTAGGAATATATATGTACATAAAAAATGGGGTAAGACAAGGCTGCCCACTAAGCCCCTTATTATATGTATTATGCCTGGATCCTCTTTTTAAGGAAAACAGAAGATTAAAAAGACATCTAAAATATAAGGTGGCAAGGAGAAAGTCTGGCAAAAACTAGTGCATATGTGGTTGACTGTATAATACTGGTGGAAAATCAAAAAGCAGGGGATAGGATGCTGGATTTGGTGGAAAGAAATAGTCAGTACATAGGGATTAAGATAAATAAAGGGAACAGTAAAATATACCCATTGGGGGATGTGGAAACAAGGGAACAAGGGGAACAAGAAGTTATTCAAGGAGAGATAGGGATCTTAGGGATACTATTTGGTGATCAAAAGGCTATTTAGAAGAATTGGGAAGAGAAATATGACATGGCAAGAAGAAACATAAACAAATGGAAACAGTGGAACATGACAAAGGAAAAGAGAATGTGTTTATTAAAAATGTTTATTTTGCAAATATTTTTATACTTAGCATATGTATATCCTGTACCACAGCAAATGTAAACAAGAATATAATCTCTTTTTTTTCCAAATGTTATGGGGAAGCAAACTGAATCATGTTAAGAGAGGAATAACATATAGGGAAGTGAAAGATGTGAGGTTAAATATGACAAAGCCAATTGTTTTTCTGGTAGGTATGTTTGTTGCAGTTAACATTGTACCTCTGATAAAAGGGGAGAATTATGAATGGCTGAAGTTTACACATGAGTGGAGCAACTCAGTGATCAAAAACATAGAGGAAAAAAGGGAACATAAAAGGTGGAAAAATATGGCTGGCATAAATGGAAATTTGCAGGAGTTATCTCACACAATGGGGGGCAAAGATAGACTCCTTAATTAGGAAAAATAGGAAGCAGCTCTATAAAGAAAATAATGGAAGGGAATTTTTATGAGGAGGAAGTTTTTAAAGTTAAAAGGGGGGTAGTAATCAAAGAATTGCAGGCTGCAACACTAGAGAAAAGAATCCCTCCAAAAATGAAAGAGACAATCTAGGTGTGCAGCCATGACAAATTAAATGTGAAAAGTAACCACAAACATAAAAAAACAGAAGAAACGATAAGTTGTGGTTTCCAGGAAGAAACTATGTTACATTTTTTCCTTGAATGTTCATACACGGAACCTTTTTGGAGACTATTGGAAAAATTCTGGGGATGAAGTGTTTTAAGCATATGACATATCAAGTTTTAGTATATGGACAATTAATTAAGGAATGCGGTAAATTTAATAAAAGTACAATATATGTAATCCTTGCAGTTCTGAAATGGATGATATGGTAAAATAGATGCCAAAGGGCACTAGGTTACTAAGTTACTAGTGTGTAAGTTACTAGATAATTCAGACGAAAGAAGGCCGTGGCCCATCGAGATTGTCTCCCACGAATGTGTGGGTATATTAGAGAGGATTATGACCAATTTAAATACTTAGCAAGCCTTGTTTTAAATATTTCAAATTTTGTGGCATCAACTACAGACTGTGGAGGAGACACAGCAGAAAAAAGAAGAATCTTTGCAGGATCTGATGCTTAAAGTACAGGTTGAAATTGACAAAGTGTATGAAAATGAATGTGGACTGTTTGAAGAAAAAAAGAGCAAGGAAAATGTGGAAGAATATTTATTTATTAGATCATCAGATTACAGACCTTTGAGCCATAGACTCATTTACAAGGCACCTCGTCAAGACAGCAATACATCCCAGCAAACAAAACAGTACAGCACATAACGTTTAGTTTAAAAAAGTAACCAGTGTTACAGGCATCCACTGGTGGTGCACACTTGGTAATAGGTAGATCACAGTAGTCATAATATAGGTACATGAGTACCACGTCAGGTAGCAATCAAAGATATTTTATTACATTAGTCAGCAGATGTTGCATGAGACCCCAGGTATATACAGCAAAAGTAGACAGGGCAGACCCAGCCTAGGGGTGAAGGTAAGGGGCAGGTGGGGGATTATGTGCAGTTGCAGCAGTGAGTGCTTGTCAGATGGCTTCTGGGGGAGACCTTCAAAGGACCAAGATTAGTGAAGTCAGCTATATTGGCTGGGAGGGAATATTACCGGCATTGTTTAAAAGATGGTATACAGATGTTTGTAAGTTGATGTAACAATGTTTGTGATAAATGTATGTTTTTGTTTTTAATAAAAAATTCCCCTGCTCTGCAGTAGGGCAAACCCTTGGCCAATTGCTGTAAGATGGCCGACTCTCATGATGGTGGAAGGGGAGGTGGAGGTGTTGTTCCACTTTCTAGCTCAGCTTCAACTAATGCCTCTACTGAACTTCTCCAGGCCTCGGATTCTAATACTGACAGACTGACATTTGCACAGGGCATCATGGACGCTGTCCTTAATCAGATTGTACAATACACTATTGCGCCAGCTCAGGTTCCTAGTACTGCAATTCTAAACCTGAATACTGCTACCTTTGCTTCTATCTCTGAGCCTCAATTGTGGCACGTTTTCCATATGCAGAAACATTTCTTATTGCAACTTGCTCAGGCTGAATCTGTTTTTCAGGGGGACATCCCAGATGCATCATATTCTGCAGCAGCATCTGCACTTATCCTACTGTAACTACTGCAGCGCTCCCAGAGACTGCCCCCACTCCCCGTTATGACAACTCTCAGCAATCTGCTTCACTGCATCTTCATCCCACAACTAGAACGCCCAGTGCTAGTGATCTTATCTGGTCCCCAGAGTCTGCTTTATGAGCGACAGGATGGCAGCAATCAACCAATGGTGCTCCTTGGACTTCTCCTGGACCTGTTTCTGCGAATGAAATCATCACCGCTGCCCACAATTCACACAGCTCTGACTTTCTGCTTGCATCTCAGCCTCTGTGTACACCCATGGAACCACAACTTGGTCTGCAGCATCAGCCAGTAGACTTTGTGGATAATAGCCAGCCGACAGAGGACACTGACCAATCTTTGGGCCCTAATGATGTGCAGCAGAATACAGAAGACACAAACTTCAGTAAGGGCACTTTCCCTGCACATAATACACCTATAAATGACTGTAAATCCCCAGTTTAAGCTTAGTGATTTATTTAGAAATGTTGGCGAACCTGTGCAGTGCAGAAATGCTGTTTGTCTGAAATATTTGGGGGATGTGAATTCTGTTCCTACTCAGAAGGTAGTGCTGTACAACATGCTGAAGGACTCTTTGAGTATTACTCCCTTGGAGCTGTTTGCCTTTATCCATGTTCATGGGGAATCTGTTTATGATATGAGTTTTAAAAATGTATTTACTTTGGAAAAGTTTGTGGTCCAATATGAGCTGGTTAAGGCTTCTCCACTTTGGGCTCCATTCCTGCTTATTCCCCTTACTAAACCCATGATTAAAGTTTTTTTTTAATGTAGTTGTTTAACCAGGAGTAGCACACTAAGCTGAAAGCTTTTTTACAGGAGCAAACCTGGGAGCACAGGGAAGTTAAGTGACATGCTCAGGGTCACACAGTATGCAAGTGGAAGCTGTGGGATTCAAACCCAGGTCTGGTCTGCTGGATGTCACCAGATTTGCAACTCAGAGCCTTAAACCACTGTGCTATTTTATCACCCTCCTTTTTAGAAGTGACGGAGTTAATATTGCTGATGTCCAGTGTGACCTCTTAGACGCTCAGCACCCTATTTTAGATGAGGATTTGGTATGGACTGGAGGATGGAAAGTTAAAGTGCAGCTTAAACAGTGTGAGCATGGTATTTCTCATTTGCCTGTCAGTTTCTTCTTAGGGTGCAATAGAGGGTTGCGTTTCTACCCAGGCAGCCCCAAATTTGCCATAAATGTGATTCTAGAACCCATCTTATTTATACCTGTGACCAACCTCATTGTTCTTTGTGTTTGGCCTATGGGCATGTCAGTTTAGGGTGCCATAACCATTGCAACACGGTCTTCCTACAAGACCACTCTAAAGGTCCCCAGAACAAGAACCAGCCGTGGCCAGAGGTCCTTCAGCTATAGAGCCCCAACCTGGTTTAACTCTCTCCCTGCCACCATCACCAATGCCATCACCATCTCCACATTCAAAACCGCACTTCGGAACCACATCTTCAGCACTCTTAACTGCTCCTGTCTCTGAACATAGCCTCCACCTCTTTTTTTTTCTCTCTTGACAATGCCCCCCGGGCAGCTGTCCACCCAACCATCCCCTCCACCACTTCCCTGTCCGCCATGCCTAGGTTTAAACTGGCCAGTGCCAGCTGTTTCAATGTTTATCTACCAAAATTGCTCACTTGATACCAACTTGTTTAATACCTGCTATCGATTACATGTACCCTGTACCCAATTGTATCTGTCTGACCACAATGTGACGTGGCACCTCTGGTGAATGCCTACTGATTTTTGGCAAATCTTTGCTATGTAACTGAAACGCAATGTATATCTTTATGTGACGAAGTACCTTTGTAAACGAGCCTCTGGCTCAAAGGTTGTAAACTGATTCTTAAATAAATAAATAAATAAATAACCCCATGGTTTGTAATCTCTTTGATGAACAAGAGAACACCTATCTGCAGTGCCTGTGGGCTGACCACATCAGGTTGGACCGTGCCCCTCAGGACCAGCTAGTAATAATCACAGATTCACAGGTGCAGGCACTTAGGAGATAGGAGGAAATACTAGTCTCTGCTGTTTCCTCACTAGTCCCTGGGGCATCTGAGGCAGCTACTGTGGCAGCTGTTCTACCTCTAGGTTCCCAGTCCATCCCCCCATAGATTCCGTACAGGTAGATCAACCACCAACCTCTTGCAGTTCTAAAACTTAGAAAATGGATGACCATATTGTTGGGCCTTCTGGACAAGACAAAATCCCCCCACCCCCTGAGCAGAGGAAGTTTTCACACCAGTCCCTATTTCTAAGTGAGTGAAGGGAAAGTGAAAGTCAGAGGCCCACACTCCTAAAAGGTCCATTATTACTAGGAATACATTTCAAGCACTGGCTAAAAGAAGGCAGTGTGGGGGATACTGAGGAGGAGGATGCTGATTCTGATTCCTCTAGGGCATCCTCCTCAAAAATGGATTATTCTTCTGAGTCTTAGAAGGAGAGTTTGCAAACCACAGAAATGCGTAAGACAAAGCTTCCCAGCAGGTGAACTTAGAGAGCCATTTTTCCTCCTCCTTTTTCTTACTTTTTTATGTGCAATTATACCAAACTGCACTGTTACACACTAAATGTGTGTAGTATAAAATCCTTCAGAAAGCAAATCTCTACTATACGCCTTTTAAAGGATTTAAGCCATGATATTTGCTTTCTTCAGGACACCAGGCTGAAGAACAAACAGGAAATCTTTTGGGTCTCGAACAAATGGGCATTAGGCCCTTCCTTTTGGTCATTTGGGGAGGATGTATGCGATGGGTTGGTAATTTTATTTACAGGATATAAGTTTCATGTTTCAAAGGTTTGGGACATATCCCCAGGGTGTCTGATGCTGATAGATTGTGTTTATAAACATCTAACATTTTGTTTACTTAATGTTTACACCCCACAAAGTATTGCTAATAGATCCTGTCTTTTAAATCTAATTCAGAACTACCTCTATACTTCTTGTTATGTATATTTGGGTGGTGACTTTAATTACGGACCTTACTTTGGCCGAGAGAGTTAGTACTAAAAATTTTTTAGTAACATGGCTACTTTGCATAAAATAATTCATACTGCCCAATTTACTTATGGTTACTGTGCAGTCCATAGACTAGGTGTCAAAACTTATAGGTGACACTAGCAACCCGGATTTACTACGTTTTTGTATCCAAAAATATTAGGGTACACCAGGCTGAGATTATTCTCTGTGAAACCTCTGACCATTTAACTATGTCTTTGATTTGATCCCCTGTAGGAGGTCCCTTTCCTGATACTCCACACTTCCGTTGGAAATTAAATAGTTCTTTGCTTTAAGACTGTTGCATTTCAGCAGCTTGTCTGGACTTACTGTGAGCAAGATATTCGATGCTAGATGCATACCAGTCTCCAACATGCTGTTGGGAGGATACTAAACCTGACTTGCAGAAGTTCTTTATAACATTTGCCAGGAAAAAATCCTTGTCAGCATATTTTAGATATACTAGCCTCTGAAAGAAATTGTTAGAAACCATCTCTCTGGCTTATGAGACCAAAGTTAACTATTCCCAGCAGATCCAGGCAATTGAAGCTGAAATGGAGATCTTCCATTATAATAGAGCCATCTCTTTGAAATTGGAAGCTCACTGTGGCACTCAAACCTCAATGCCCTCTCTGGACATTTTTTTAAAAGTTGGTTTGACAGGGTGTATGCCACCTTTATAGAGCAGCTAGTAGACCCAGTCACTAATATCAAACATACCTCTCTTCCCCCCATAAAACATATAACAGAATCTTATTTAGAAAGTTTGTTTGGCTCTATATCTACAGCAGAAGCTAATTAATCCTTCCTTACAGATATTTCCATTCCTGAGGTCCCCCTTGAACAAATAAAGCTTCTTACGACCCCTGTTTTGGTGGATGAGACAATGCAGGCGATTGTGCACCAGAAAAATTGTATCTCTCCAGGGGAAGACGGGCTTATGGCAGAGTTATATCAGCATTTTGCAGATGTCTTTGCCCCTTCTCTTACATTTCTTTTTAATAGCATATTGAATTCCCATTCTGTCCCAAAGCATTTTTCAGATGCCATTGTGATCCTACTTTTCAAAAAAGGGAACTGGGCTGATATTCGGAACTGGAGGCCACTTAGTCTATTAAATGTGGATTATAACATTTTTGCATCCATAATACTGCATAGGTTACTACCAATAGTGGCCCAAGTTATTGTGGCTGAACAGACCTGTGCAATCCCATACAGATCTATGATGTATAATCTCTCCTTGCTTTGAGATATTGCTTACTCTAGTTCAATTGAAACCCTAAAACTTCTCATCTCCTTAGATCAGGAGAAAGTATTTGATCGGGTAGATCATAAGTATTTATTTCAAGTATTGCATCATTATCACATCCCTCAGAGGTTTATTTCATGGTTAGAACTACTGTATACCACAGCTTGGATCACACCTCATGTTAATAATTCCCCTGGCCAACCCTTTTTAGGTAAGAAGGGTGTGAGGCAAGGTTGCCCTTTAAGTCCACTTTTATATGTTTTCTAAATAGACCCTCTTCTACAAAAGTTTCTGCAACACCATGCTATTCATAAACTTACCCTTTCTGGTGGTATTTCAGTTCCTCCTATTAGTGCATTTGTGGATGATCTCTGAATTTCTACTACTTACTCCCTCAGTGGATGCCTCAGATATTACTTCTACACTATCTAGCTTTGAGGCACTGTCAGGCTCTAAGTTAAACTATAACAAGAGTGTAGCTAAGTACATTCCCAGTACTGTTACTCTTGATTTTCCAGAACATACAGCATGCATTCCAGTTAGTACTGACCCCATTAAAATTTTAGGCCTTTTTTTGGTAGTTCTGATGATGATGCATATAATTGGGTGCTTTCATTGGACAAAGCAGACAGGCTAGTTAGTTCCTGGAAAGGACAAACAATAGCAAAGAGGAAGAGGTTGATGTTGTTGAAAACTTTGATTTTGTATTTATTTTTGCATGTAGCTTCAATATATCCGCTACCCTTCCACCTGGAGGCCAGGACGAATAATGTTGTTTTTTTTTCAGGGTTTTTGGGGCAGCAGCCTGAACCCCATAAAAATAATTTTTACCTACCCAGATTATTGTTTTGGAGGGGTATGAATGATTAACCCTCTTGTTTTTTGTTATAGTCTTTTTATTAAACTAGTTATTCCACACTTACTACATCCCTCTCCCCCTTTTTGTTTTTTAATATTGAAAGTTTTAGCTTTGCCATTATGTGAAGTATGACAATAGACTCCTTTAGAGATCCCTAGACATTTTTGAAAACATGGTATTCCTGCTTTCCTGGTACCTACCTTTCTTAAAATTAAACAGTGAAGGTTAGCTTACATCATGATTCAATTTTCAACCTGGAAACAAATATATCAGAATGTTTTGTATTCCATTTAGTCAGAAGCACCTAGGAATCTTGATGCTCAGGGGGTAGAATTGGATACCAGTGTTGTTTTCCTGCAACTCATTGATCCTAGAATTCCTTTAAAACTTTGGGATGTAACATGGTTGTCCTGCTATGGAAGGCTTGGGGTATGTGGCACATTGAAACACAAATCAGTGGAGGATAGAATGTGCTTTAGAGATACATGTAGCACTATACTGGAAACTATGCATCACTTCTTTCTTGAGTGCCCCTACAGTGCATCTCTTTTGACTCTTCTATTCCATAAGTGGAAAGATAAGCATATCACAGACATTGCCTATGATAGGCTTTTTTATGGCATATTTCTTCCTTCTCTATCTCATTACCATGCTAGTTCATTGCGACTAATTTTTGCATTTAGTAGATATTATTTATGGCAGGCCAGATATGCCCATTTGCTACAGCAGAAAGTTGTTACTGCCATAAAGGTTTTAAATCAAATCATGACTAATTTGCAGACCGTATTTTTATCAGAATGCCAATTTATTTCTAGGTTGCAGCATGATATGTATTGGAAATCTTGCACATGTTTTTTAGAGGGTTAGTATTGGGATACACTTATTGCTTGTTTCTTTTTTTGTGTACTCTTTGATGACTAAGCTTTGTTGATTGATTATCTTTGTAATGACCGTCTTTGTATTTTGTGTTGTTTGATTTCACTTCATTTCTTTAATAAAAACATTCCCCTACTGGCCTGTAGAAAGAACTGCTGACTAAGAGCTATGGCCAGTGTGAGTTTGGTGTCTGAGGAGAAGTAAGTGATTTTGGATGAGGAGGAGGAACTACGTGGAGAACCTGTGGAGGTAGAGGCCTCTATAAGCAGGGTTTCTGATGATGTGGAGTTGTATGAGTCTGCTCCAGCAACAGATATGTCCGAGGTCGAGTCCTTAGAGTGAACTGATTTAGATATGGATGCAGGCATGGAGATCGGGGAAGATTTTCACCCAACTATGGAGCATGACAAAAATAAAGCTTCGCTCACCTAAAGCAGGTGATGGAAGAAAAGAGGATGTTTGTTCAACTAAATTTGGAGGAAGATGATGAAAGGTAAATGGTGGAGTGGAGGAGAGAACCAGGCTTCAGAGGGAGCCTAGATCCCGGTACAAGCACTAGCAAGGGCAGTTGGCAGGAGGAGAATCCCATGAGGAAGGAAAAAGACATTGCACAAAGGATGTCAGTCAGGCAAGTTATTGTTCATGCTTTCAGATTAACCACAGAGGAAACACCAGTGGAGGAGTGGCCCCAGGACCTGCATTTCAGGGCATAGGCTGGAAACAAAAATCAGATGGTCAGTGGGAACCAGAGGAGGAATGGGTCTCCATTTCTCAAAATGGTAACATACTACCAAATGGTAATAGCAATAAAGAGAAAAGCAGGGAAGGATTGGTTACTAGGTTAAATAATCCTGTAGTCATGGGTCCTGATAGGGATGGGGGTCAGGCAAGTAAGAATATTACTAGAGAGAAACAGATTGGAACAGAAAGAGAGAAAAGAGCCCTGATTGAGAACAAAGTCCCTGATGGGGAGGAAGGGGAAAATAATCAGGGTGTGGCTGGTCATAGAAACAAAGGCCCCACTGGTTCCCAGTCTGTGGACACTAACAATGCAAGAGGGGGCACACTGAAGTCTTTTTCCAAGGCACTCAGAAGTAGAAATGCAGCAGAAGAACAAAGGAGTGATGACCCCCCAGGATAGGGTGAGACCAGGCCCACCCTCTGCACAAGTTATATTGAATCTCTCCCCAGGAGATTTGCAGTACATCTACATTACAAAGGTGGCCTGGAAGTCTTCCCAGACAGGGTCTATGTGGGAAGAACCCTCTTAAATGGGTCCATGAAATTTATCACAACAGAAATATATGCATTAATCCACATCTCAAGGGAGGATGTATTCGATGTTAGCTTTAGATCCATGAGCGGTCTGGATAGAGTTTGTCAGAAGTATAGCCTGATGAAGTTCTCACAATTGTGGGCCCCTTTTACGGCCATTTCCCTGAACAAATCCATGATAAAAACCATAACTGTTCTATTTCAGACTGAGTGTGTGCATGTGGAGGATATCTCACTGTGGTTGAATCAGAAGTGTAAAGTGCTGAGCCCCCCCCGAAGCAATAATAGATACGGAATTTCTATGGACAGGGTGATGGAGATTCAAAGTGAGATTAAACCATAGAGTAAATGGAATCGAACATATCCTGAATACTTTCTTCCTGGGCAAGGATAGAGAGGTAGTTTTCTACTAGGGCCAGCCAAAAGCCTGTTACAGGTATGGGTCAAGATCACATCTTTCAAATGCCTGTGATGCTATTAGGTGTGGTCTGTGTGGAGAAGGAGGGCATAGTAATTCACAATGCAATAACCACGTGCACTGTAACCTATGCGAGGAATATGGCCATCTATACAAAAACTGCCCTTGGGCAACCAGAAACAACTCCCATAGCATGTATCTGGAAGGCATAATAAACAAGGCACTACAAGGAAAATCAAGGGAGGAGCCTGTTGTACCCCAAGAGGAGGAGGAGGAGGAGGTTGTACCAAGGGGACCCCCTCAGAAGACCCCTAGCCAAGACAAAGAATTGGATTGATCAGTTGAGCAGAGAGAAATGAATGGAAGAGGAGAGCCCACAGCCAGGATAAGGGTAGAAGCAGAAGAAGCAGGAGAAGTTATTTCCAAGAGGAGGAAGAAGGGAACTTGGAGGAACAAATAGGAGAAGACGTGAGAATGATAATAGAAAAACTGCCCTCCCAACAAAGATCCAAACAGTGCATAGGAGCAAGGAAGAAGAATGAGTCTGAGAAGCAACAAGGGGGTAGCACAGGACATAAGGCTGGGAAACTCTTCTGAAGTTCTGGTAGATCAAAAAGGGGAAGGAAGCACCATGGGGAATGAGGACTTGGACACAACATCCTCTTTTCATTCAGGGCAACAAAACATTGAAGAAACCAATCAACCACCAGGGGCAAGTGTGAAGGAAAAAAAAGAAGAAAAGAAGAAAAATATCTTAAGGAAAATGAGTTCTAGAAATGATTGTAAACAAATAATGGATGATTTTGTTTTCCTTAGCTTCTGCAAACATTTGCAGTATGCTGAATGGGAAAAAAAGGGAGGCAGTGTGGGCTGAGTTAAGGGGTTTGGCTTGTGAGGTCATTTTTGTACAGGAGACATTGTTGAATTCTATGTATTCTGTGTCACAGGCATGGGTGTGGGGACCATCTTACTGGTCATTTGTAACCGAGAGAGCAGACAGGGTTGGTATTCTGTTCTCAGATATGGAGCTGAAATTACAAAATATAGTTGCCTTACAGCCCTGGAGGGCACTAGTAGTGGATAGTCTATGGTATGGCCAGCTAAGTAGATTTATAGTAGTGTATGTATCCCAGATAAAAGCTGAGAGAGTGCAGTTGTTTGAACAACTGCAACCATTCATGTCTACATCTAGAAATGTATATTGGAATGGAAAAACTTGGAGAAAAAAATCTATTGCGACTCACATGCATTGCACAAATCATTGAGAGTGGCTGAACTGAAGGATGTGTTTATTAAAATGGTATCACCAGCTAAATTTACTTTTTCTAGAAGCAAACTATTCTCTAAAATCATCTATGTGTTTGTAACTACCAGATTAAAGATTATAAAGACACCCATTATCCCCAGTTCATTTTCTGATCACTTAGTGATTAAAACTATAGTATGCACTGAAACAGGTACAGAGCAGTCAAAATCAAGGTGGAAGATGAAGGCAGCCAATTTTGAAAAAAAGAACAGTGAAACTGGAAATGGCAAACCTATTTCTTAAAAGGGCCTCAGTTTTAGGCCTGTATGATGATCATTTTATCTGGTGGCAAGATTTAAAAAGGAGGTGTGTTGCTGGATGAAAAGCTTTGGGGAAAAAAAGGCAACACATAACTTCATAGAGTATCTGGGACTGAGAAACCAGCTATTTTGTCTTTAGGAGGCATCATATACAGGTAGAGAGGATTTGTCAGGATAGATAGAGAAAATCAAGGGAGACATGAAGAAAGCACAATATAATAGAGCAGCTTCTTTAGTACAAGAATTAAGTTTGGGGACACAAAAACACTTTTTCTTATTCTTGTGAGGCTTTGAAAGACAAAAAGAATAGGTCCAGAATAACTAGTTTAAAGGACAAGGATGGGAATATAACCAATTCTACCGAAGGGGTAAGGAAGGTGATCGAAGAATATCTATACAAAACTACGAACAGTAGTGAATTAAATACTCAGGATATGCACGATAATTTACAAAGCCTAAATATACCAGATTTAGAGCAAACCAAGGTAGATAACCTTAGAAAAGAAATATCAGAATCTGAAGTATATGAAATTATAAAACAGCTAAAGAAGGGGGTAGTTCTGGAGGAGGATGGGATACCAAATTAATGTTATAAAACTTTCCTGAGAATTATGGCAGCTTTCCTAACTACAGTGTACAACAGCATGTTTTTCAAGCAAAAAGTTCAGGCAGAATTCTCTATTGGGGTAGTTATATTTTTATTTTAAGCCGGTGAAAGACAGGATCTGGGTAACTGGAGGCCGATAAGTGCTTTCAATTCTGATTTCAAGATTTTCACTCAGGTACTCCAGAAGAGACTGAAAGGGTGGCAGCAGATCTAATCTATGAAGCACAAACATGCAATACCGGGGAGAAATATCCAGGAAAATTTAATATTAACTAGGGACATTATTGAATTTTGCCCAAAACAAGGAAAAGAGGGGTATTTAGTAACATTAGATTAAAGTAAAGCTTTTGACTGGGTTAACCATGAATTTTTGCTGAAGGTACTGGAACAATATGGTTTACCGAAAGAATTCTGCTCATGGGTTAAAATATTATATGGAAATACTGTAATAAGGACTGAAATTGGGGGAAACAGAGGAAAACTAGTATTAGTACAAAGGGGGTAATATAGGGATGCCCCCTAAGTCCACTTTTATATACATTTGCTTTGGACCCATTAATAAGAGAAATTAATGCTGCAAAGGAAATTAAGGAAATTAAAGGGGACCAGATAGGTGATGAAATTAAGGTGTCATCATACAGCATATGCAGATGATTTAAGTATTTTTTTGGCATTGCATACAGGGGTTCCAAAGCTTATGGAAATAATAGGCACATTTTCATGGGTGTCTGTGGCAGTGGTAAATGTAAATAAAAGCAAGGGTATGTGGTTAGGCACTCTAGGATCACTGGACATAGATAGTAATGGAAAAAAAGATTTTAGAAGGAAAATAAAAATATCGGGGTACAATTTGGGAAAGGGGCATGGCAACAGTAAATTGGACCAAGGCAACTGAGATAGGGGAATGTAAGGCAATGATATGGAAGTCTTGGAAAATGTTTAAAGCCAAACGGGTTTTTGTGGTGAAACAGTTTTTACTCCTGTGTTTTCTTAACATGGCAGGAGTTTTTCCCCTACTGGTAGCGTTGGAAACAAGGGTATTGGGGCTTTCCTTTCAACTATTATGGGGAAGCAGGCTGAATTCAGTTGAAATAGAAGTAACATAAAAATCAGAAAAAAGGAGGACTAGAGTTGATTAACCTGATAATTTTTTCCTATGTTATTTTGGTATACAAATCTAAGTAGGATTTTTGAAAAGATTAGGAATGTGGGGGAAGAATGTATTAGGGAAATGGGTGGAGGGTTGGAGTGAAGAAATACCAAAATGATTTAATAAAAAGGAAATACCTGACTACTTTAAAATAACTTTTAAAAAAGTACATAACTGGAAAATCATTAGGACTTAAATTGAGAACTATTATAGGAAAGAGATGTGCAATAAAATGTAGGAGGAAACAGGAATAGGGGAACTTGAATTTAAAGGAAGAACTTCATCTGAAAATAAATATGTGTATAAGATGTTTAATAACACTAGAATCCCTGGGAAAATGTGGGATGTGCAGTGGCTAATGGCAAATGGAAGAATGGGGTAAGAGGAAATCACAAGCACAAAGCTGTAGTAGAACATAGCTGCTTGTATCCATGGTGTGGAACTGAAACAGAATCTCAAGACCATTTCCTCTTTCAATGTGCTTATGCAAACAGTAAGTGGTATTTTTGGTAAAAGAGTGGGAAATGCCTTGGCTTATGGAAATCAGTTATAAAAACCTGTTGCTAGGGGGTTTTCCAGAGTCGGTAGAGAAACATCACTGTGCTACAATACACATTATTTTTCTGCATGTATAAAGTTTTATATGTAGCAGAATCATTGCCAGCTGTTAATACAGAAAAAAGAAATGATATAAGAAGAGATAGGAAAAATGTGTGCTCAGGTGATGAATGAAGTATACAGGAGAGACTGCAAGAATCACAGAAGAAGAAAGGTAGAGATGTGGTGGAAAGGGTTACTAATTCACACAGTGTCCATAAACAGAGTCCTGCCCAGTCTTCAGAATCTGAGGCAATCAAATATGACTATCCCTTACACATTTTGCCTCACCATGGTGCAAATTCTTAATTGAATCTTCCATTAGCCAGGATTGCCTGTTCTGTTCTATTTCCTCCTAGACTTGGTGAAGAAAGGTAGGAAAGGACTTCCCATATGTGGCATCAGACCTTCTATGTATCAGTCTCTCCTCCTTACTACTCTTTACAAGTTAGTGGCTTGGGGTGGCCAGGCTTGGTTGAGCCAGTGCCTCAAACTTAAAAGATGAAAAAACGTATCCCCTACTATCTCTGTCGACAAGTTGCTAGAGTCTTCTCCAACTATCTCTGGCTCATCTGAGGCAAGAGCTTGAGGTGACTCACTGAAGTCCTCAACATAAAGATACTCTTCTTTTAATTTTTGTATTTATTGTCTATTTATTAAGGTCTCGTAGAAACACCTGTGAGTGGAAGCTCTTTTGTAGGTTCCACGTCAGTTTACATAATAAAGAGCAGATACAGAACACAATTTTTACATTCATGGTACAGTACTAAACAAAATGGTGCATTTACAGTGATGACACAATATTTTGCTAGTGGTTTACACATTAAGACACAGCTACAACATTGTTTAATGGATGCCTGCATCAGCGAGTTAGACGTACTTGGGGGTGAAAAGAAACAGTGAGCATAACAGTCACAGCTGTGATATTGTACAACATATGCCTGTGTAAGTGGGTTAGAACATTCTTAGGAGAGATTAGAAACAGTGAAGCTAACAGACCAAGCAGAACAGTGAGAGAGGCATGGGGGTGGGGCAAAGTGGGGAAGGGAGGAGGGTGCCCTGTGGGGAGGGGAGGCAGATATACAGGGGGGACCATAGGAGTGCTGCATAGCTAGGAGCCCCTTGGGACAAGAGTTTCACTAAGTGCTGCAGTTTTTGGGTGGTCCAGGTGTAGGAAAATTGTGATTGCCATCATGGTTGGCTGAAGCAGTCACAGTTGTCTTCAGAGACAAGGTAATGCCTGAGATTATGTTTGAATGCACCAATGGTTGTGATAACAGAGATGGTTGATGGTAGGACATTGGTCCAGTGTGGTGTGCAGTATTAGAATGCATATTGAGCCTGTGCAGCGTGGCATCTTGGTTCACTGAATATTTGGCTGTGGGTGCTTCTGGTCAGCATAGCACTGACATGGTGTGTGAACAGGTTGTGGACTCCTAGCGGCATCAAATTCAGAGTGTTTTTTTTTACCATTAGGTAAGTTTGGTACTTACTTCTGTTCTTCAGCTGGAGCCACCATGCCTGGGCATAGATCTCACAGGTGTGCGTGAGTCTTGCAGCACCTGTGAGGAGTTGGCAGGCCTTATTTAGTGCTAGGGAGATGCATTGAAGGGCTGAGTCTGGATATGAGCCATAAATGGCCAGGCCATCGTCAATGAGGGTGACTACTGAGCTGGTGATGGCCATGTTTAGTGCTTTATACATAAGGCTGTGCTTGTCATGGCAGATTATCCCAATTTTGGAATTGATGGCCTTAGCTGTATCATCTATGTGCTGAGCATTGGACAAGGTGGAGTCAAATGTGATACACAGGTACCTGAACTGCTGCATGAGGTCCAGCATGTTGACACTGTCATTCAAGATGAATAGTGGAGAGGTCTTATGTTTGAATGGGTGCTAGAATAGATCATAGTCTTAGTTTTCTTGTAGTTAAGGACTAGTCTGTGCTCCTTAAACCATGTTTCAGCAGCAGTGAATCCTTGTTGGAGGTCATTTTGTAGTAGCTGCATGTGAAAATAATGGCGGCATCAGCATACAATAACATACGACTAGTGCAGGAACCGGGAAGTTTATTTAGGATGATACTGAACATAAGGGGTCTCAGTATTGACCCCTGCAGGACCCCCAAGTGGACAGGTTTGCTATTAGAGATGTTATCCCTAATCTTGACCCACTGTGAGCAATGGTTGAGATAGCTGTTAAACCATAGAACTGTATCAGGAGAGAGACCGGTGCTGGCTAGCTGTTTGCGGAGGAGTGTGTGATGAACCATATTAAAAGCTTTTGATAGGTTGATGAAAGTAGCCCCTTCTAGCTGTTTTTGATCAAGGGCTTGGTGGGAGTATCCAGTGAATTCCAGCAGGGCTGTGATGGTGTTGTGTCCTGCTTGGAACCTATGCCGTTCTGGGCATAGGAGTTGATGCATGTCCAGGTATTCCATGAGCTGATCTGTCACAATCCATTCAAGTGCTTTGGTGAGTGGTGGGAGAATGGAGATTGGTCTATAATTGTTCTGTAAAGCCCGGTCACCACTTTTGTGGACTGGCGTTATGGTAGCCAAGTTCCAACGTTGAGGGAATTGAGAGAGGTGGAGGGACAGGTTGATTATAGAGGTTAGGGGACTTAGGACTTCTACAAGTACCAGAGAAACAAATTTAAGGTCCAGGGTGTCTCCGCTGTGCCTTGAATTGCCCAGTACCTTCTCAAGGTATTTTCTAGCCTCGGCAATGGTGACTTCTTTAAAGTAAAAAAGCAGATGGTTCCTCTCAGGGAATTGCTAACCTTTTGGGTCTTTCTGGGCAGGGGGGTCGAAGTAGTCTTCCAGAAGTACTCCACTTAGATCTGTGAAAGCATTATTTAGAGTGTTTGCTATTTGGAGTGGTCTCATGGTGGATACATCGTTGACCAGGAGCATGGAGGGGGCCGTTTTAGGGTCCTTGCCAGTTATATCACTGAGGTTGGCTCAGAAGGACTTGCTGCAGTTCCAGGAGTTGGAGAGAGCGTCTTTATAGTAGGAGCATTTGGCAAGACAGAGAGCCTTTGTACACTCATATCTAGTTTTTTAATATAGTTGGATACTGGCAGCTGTACCACGTGTTCACAGCTTCATCCTGAGTTGGTCATGAGCACTGAGTTGAAGCCAGAGGTCAGGCATTATCCAGGGGTTGCAAGGACCTTTGGTTGTTCTTGTTTTAAGGGGCATGTTTATCACACGCAGTGTTGAATTTCATGATGAAGTGGTCAAGGGCAAAGTCTACATTGTCTGTTTCATGTAGGTCCAAACAGTCTAGACTGTTTAGGTCTGTTTTAAGTTGAGGTAGGCGTCCTTTGAGAAGTACACGTTTGGTTATGGTTCTGGGGGGGGGCTTGCAAAAGTTGTTTTGCCAGGTGCAAGTCATGGGTGAGTGATTGCTCATGGATTCGGGGAGAACGGTGGTTCTGGTGATATGAGCAGGTCAGTTGGAAATGATCCATTCCAGTAGTGTGCTAGTACCTGTTTTGTAGTTGACCCTTGTTGGAGTTGCCACCATTTGGGAAAAGTGGATAGCAGCTTGTGCATCTCTCACCGTGGCAGCTGCAGGGGGATGGCCAATTGATGTTGAAGTCCCCAAGTAGAATAATCTTGGAGTTTAGGCTCAGGGTGCTGATAAAGTCCATTGTGTAGCTGGCTTCCAATGTTGTTTTTCTGAGTGGAATGTAAACTGAGAATCGTAAGTGCCTTGTTGTGAGCACCCAGTAGGAGTTCGATGGATAGGATTTGCAGGTTGACACTGTGACTGGGAAAGGGAAGGATACGCCCCCTGGAAAGAATCCTTTATGTAGATTATACAACACCCCACCTTTTTTCGAGATTCAGTCTGACCTGAAAAGGCTGTAACCAGACAGCACGATGGCAGAGTCCGGTGTCTTAGGTGATAGCCATGTTTCCATGACCAAGAGGATGTGGTGCTAGCTGCACATTCGAGCAGACTTGATAGACCTCTAGGCCTTAATCTGCTGGAAAATTTCATATGTTCATATGTTGGGGTTGTGTTTAGTTACCCATACTTTCAGGTTGTCCATTTGCAGGCTGCTGATATTTATAGCGGCCAGAGTGAGTCCTGCAGTTTTTTGCAGTGGCCTGTTCTGAGTCCGAAGTGGACCAGGGTTGGGGTGTTTATTACCCGATAGCTGTTGTAATAGCAGGGGAAGGTGAGTAATGGGGTTCAGTATGAGTTTATAGCTTCTTGATCATTGTCTTTTCCCAGATACAACTATTTTAGAGGCGCTGGTGTGGGCAAGGAATCCAAGGATGTGCAGAACCAAGGAGGGATATTTAAGTTGATGGTCCTGGGCACATGGCCTGGGGTGCCCATGGGAAGAGTACGAGTTTGTATATGAGTCAGGAGAAGTGACTGTTCTATATGCATTGAGGACTGTCACCTGAGGGTGTTTGGGTGGCAGCTTGCAGATTGGGGGCTCCATTGGTGATAGTAGTCGGAGTATGACAAGACATAGAAGTATCCCAGGTTTCCAGGGCATCATTGTTGCCCCACTGCAGTTTCATTCACAGGCTAAATAAATGAATCATGCACAGGCTAATAAAAGATTTGTCACTCTATAGGATAGTAGTACCATTCACTAGATGTGATTGTGTGCTCAATCTTCCAGATTCCCTCTAGCAGTAGTACCGTATAAGGAGCAGATGAGAAAGCAGACACTTTAATATTTTGCTACTGGTCATGTGATCACAAGATACTAAATAAGAGAGGGTTCACATAGGGTGGGTGGGTGGGTAGGTGGGGGGCCAGCATGCAGCACCAGCGGGAACAATAGACTGGAAATCCTTGGTAGCCGAGTCAGGCCTTCCCCATAAGCTGGCTGGAGGCAGTGGCAGGCTCTGAAGGCAGCCATGCTGCAGGAGTGCCCGGTCGGCTTCTTGGAGCTGGCTGCATAGTCCTGCAGTGGGAGTTGGTTCAACGCTTCCCTTCTTTGAGGTGGACAGCGGCAGAGCAGGGTGGCTGCACTGCAGTAGTGCCCTAGGCAGGCCTACTAGGTCTGGGGAGGGAAGGGAGAAGAGGGAAAAATAAACAGCTGGTAACTAAGAGTGGGCTCAGAGCAACTGGGTGTGGGCTGGTGGCAGACAGCCAGTGGGGGTCTGGAGATTACAGAACAAAAAAGGAATTAGTCTAAGTGGGTGGGAGGTCTGTAGGAGAGGTGACGGTAGGAAGTTGGGAAACGGGCTGATTTTCAGACAGCGCCGCTTCTCATATGCAGAGGCCTGACTAGCTGTGTAGAAGGCATGGAGTGGAGAGGAGAGGCTCAGACAGGTAGTAGGGGGATATGACTGAACCAACGGAAGCAGAGGCAAGACAGGATATGTGACGTTGAGCTGCCATCAGCCGGCCGGTACAGTAAGAGGCAGAAAAGGGGCAGGTTATGAAGGAAGTTTGTGGTAGAGTTGCAGGGCAGCTGTCGGCAGTTAGAAAGCAAGGCACATACAGTAAATATAACACAAGCAGTTAAAGTTTCATCGAGTGGCTGCCGCAAGGTGAGCTATCTTTAAGCAGGGCACAGGGTAAATTAAAACAGCAGTATTTTAATAATTAATAGCAAGCAGACATTTAACTCTAACAGTCTTGGTAATGATTAACATTAGTGCAGTACACATTAATCTTTCTAACTAGCAGACTATGGTCTAGCAAAGGACTGTAGCAGAGGCCAATCGGTAGTGGCCATGGAGCTAGGGAACCAATCAGGTCAGTCCAGGTGGACTAGCAGGCCAATCAGCAGCCACAGGTGGGAAGCACTTGAAAGTCCAAGAAATTCAAAAAAGGTGCTGAGGTCATTACCTGGGGTGCAGCAGTGGAAGTCCTTGGTCAGGATAGCTGAGTCAGCACTTCCCCATGAACTGGCAGGAAGCAGCAGCAGGCGCTGAGGGCAGCCGTGCTACAGGACTGGTTGGTTGGCTTCTTGGAGCAATGAACACCTCGATCACTCTCCAGTTGGTTGGACAATGGGTTAAGCCCAAAATTACACTGTACTGGTCTGATTACTAAAGTTTAGAATGCTCACAAGCACCTCGATGGTTGATCCTGGTCTAACCAGCTAGCATGTCAATCTCTCTCTCTCTTTCTCAAACACTCTTCAGCACAGAGACGCTGGCCAGGGGGCGGAACTGGATGCAGTTGCACCAATCACTCAACGCTATGTAAATGAGCCTCTCTCTTTCCTCGCTTGCTCTTCTATCACAGCAGTTCTTGAGCAGGAGCAAATTTAAACTGAAAAATGTAACTTTTTTCCTCGGCTGCAATTTCAGTGTTGT
Organism: Neoceratodus forsteri; assembly: GCA_016271365.2. Taxonomy (NCBI): domain Eukaryota; kingdom Metazoa; phylum Chordata; order Ceratodontiformes; family Ceratodontidae; genus Neoceratodus; species Neoceratodus forsteri. The sequence continues at coordinate 863,565,120 of CM057459.1, read as the reverse complement.
GAGTACCATTTTGACCATTTTTACCATGGACAATTTCTCTAGTGACTCAACCAATTTACGCACAAAGAACATTAAACTTTCAGGACACAAATCTGAGACTGTTCTTCAAAGTCCACAATACTTTTGGTAATTGAAAATTGCATTTTAAAAGTTCTGTAAGCACTTTCTGATGCAGAGACTAGGACACACAATGCTTTACTGTCCATTACAAGTTGAAAACACACAAGGAGCACTCTGTTCTTTTACCCTACTGGAAGGCACACTAGCAGCACATTTGGATGGCATTTTTCTGGGCAAAAATCCTCTTGTCCAAATCTTCCTTTCTGTTTTGGCTACACTGCTACCAGACAAAAAGATGCTAGACATACCTTCATCAAAATCTCTGATTCTCCCCCCAAATCAAACATACCGGACGAACACCCATTTTTGGTAACCACGCACACAACAACTTTACACAGTTAGCTACCCCTGGCACCCTTAACTGGGCACAGACAAATTCAGGAACACATTTAGAAATTGGTACCATCCCTAGCTTTGGGAATGTTTACCAGGTTCATTACTCTACAGATCAAAAGGTGCGGGGGTGTACAAAAGCAAATTATGACCTATTGGGTATCTACAAAACCCAGGTCCTGGGGAGAGAACTTTTTGCTGGGGCTATGTTAGATCTATTCTTTTTGAGAGGTACCCAGTAAATCCACACACACAGGAAGCAATAACGTAACTGTCCAAACCATAGTTGGGGTTCTAGAGTGTGACTTTATTCCATATGATGTTCTCTAAAGCAAGGGTGGACCTCCAAGCTCTACACATCATGGAACTAGGAACTTGCAGAACAACAAAGCAACTGTATCTAATAGAAAACCTTTTCTATTCCTATATTTCATAGGACATTGAGGGCCAGATATTCAAAACTTTGCCCCGGGGCTAAATTAGCACTGCCCGGTGGGCAAACTTAGCCCAAAGCACAAAGCAAGCCATATTCAAAAGGAATAGCCCAGGGCAAACAGCTTCTGAATATAGCATGGGAATGAGGCCAGGCAAACTGGGCTTGGAGTGCAGGGCAAACTTAGCCCTGAAATAAGACACCTCTGAATATGGCAACCAGGAAGTGCAAACTACAACAGCAACACAGTGCACAGCAATGTGAAGGTAGGTAGAGGTGAACTATGTGGCCAATGTGTGTGCCAGCAAATCTGTGGACCCAGTACAGCTGCAGGCAGAAGCATATGTGAAAGTACAGTGTGAAAAACTGTAAAATATTCCTCAAACTGCTCGCACAGCGCTAACATGTTTGCGCGGGTTAAGCTGAGGCTAAAACCATTAGCCGAGTGTAAACACACGTTTGCCTGCCTAAACTTTGCCATATTCAAAAGTGATATGCAAATGAGCCTACTTAGGTAGTCTGTTGGCAAACATCCAGATTAGCATCTCGTTATGCCCCGATTTGCATGCAATTTGTCCCAGGCTAACTGTTTAGCCCTGCGCTAAACCCGCGCAAATGTGTTAGCGCTGCGCAAACAGATTAGGGAATATTATACAGTTTTGAACACTATTTTCACATGCACTGCTGCCTGCAGCTGTACTGGGACAACACAGCATAGGCACAGATGGTGGTGCTGCATGCAACTGTCATACTGTATGTCATGCTACAGTGCACAGCAGACACTACAGTAGCAAGGGGGCCAGTAGTGTGCGGACACAGCAATGTCTATGGTGTGTAGGGCAGTGATGATGACTGCACTATACACAGTGAGAGGCCCAACCTGCAGGTGTTTACTGGTAGTGGACATTACTGTTGCACTGTTGTGTGACCCACAGATGCTGCACCTCTGGCATGGGATGCTCATGGTGACATGTACATGTCCGGTTTTGTGTGCTTTGGCAGTTGTACAGCTGTGCAGTATGTGGCCGGGGGGGGGCATTTATTATCCAAAAGGCACACTGGTGTTGGGGTATTCCCAATACTGGCCCATGTGCACTGTATGATGTGTCCCAGTCTTGTGGCCACACCTGGTCTGTGGCACAGCCTGGCCACCCATACATTCTCCCCTCAACATCCTCCATGCCCACAGTGCTGCTTGTGTGTGCTGGCATCTGTTGGTGTCCACAGAACTGTGGTCCACAGGTGTGTGCCGTATGGCCACATTGCCATGCTGTCCACTGGCAGCAGGGTCACCACTTACTGCCTGGCATGGCTGGGACTGGTGGCAGATGATGGCATCATTGTGATGCCATCAGTTAGCATCATGCTTCCTCTATGTTAGGCTTTGTCTATGTGTCATATTTATTTGTTAGGGTCATGCAAAACCCACATAAACACTGTGCAAAGCCATAGTGTCACACAAAGGTGATTGCCCAGGGTTAAGACAAGCTTTTCCTGGGCGGTAATGTGCACCACGCTAAGTGTCTTGCTAAGTCGCGCAAAACCACTTTGCGCGGCACTAGTTGCTGAATATAGCATTGTTCCCATATTCATGTCAGTTTGCCCCTTGCATACATTATGATTTTGTCCTGTGCTAATGCAGTTTGCCCGCGCTATTTAGCCTTTTGAATATAGCAGACCCGCGCTAATCCCGCGCTAAACCTGCTCAAACAGTTTTTGCTAGGCTCAAAGTTTTGAATATCTGGCCCTGAACATCTTGTACTGGCATTCCCATATTTCACAGGACAATTACATTTCTTCCAGTGACACTGGCCTCAACTGAAAATACTTTTACTACCAGAACACTTTCACATTATATTCAGGTACATTTATAAGACATTTACATTTCTTCCATTGGCACTGGCCACAGCTGGAACTGCTTCTAGTGGCACTGGCCACATCTGAACATACATTTGGCTAATAACTAGCACAACCAACTTAAGGGGGTAAAATCTTCTTCAGATGTTGGCCGTATGTCTAAAGCAACCAGACACCCTTACTGAACCTGTAGCCCTGAACTGGTTACTCTAGATCGGGATCTGCCCACCATTTGCTCCCAAATCCATACTCAGCCATTCTTCAGAGTTACACCTTAAATATCTTGAACACGCTTGAAAAATTTAATGTGAATGTGTGTGTGTGTGTGTGTGTGTTTGTGCGGGGGAACATGTCACTCCCAACAATGAGAGGAACACATGGTGTACTCCTCCACCCCCATTCAGCCACTGGTATTCCCAATAACCTACTAATTTGAATTAAAATCAATTTGTTAAAAAATAATACCATGGAACAATTAGAGACCAGAGCAAGTAAATACACAATGAAATCCTTATTAAATAATTCTAGTGATGCTTATTACTGCTCGATCAATTATTCCAATTTCTGTGAATACATTTTAAGCTTTAATTACAAAATTTTAATTATAATTAAAACATAAAATATATTGGCCATATATACAAAAAATATATATTAAAATTGGTATGTCACAGCTTTCATAACATAGAAACATAGAAGTTGATGACAAATAAGGACCGCAAGGCCCATCCAGTCTGCCCATCTTTTCTACCTTATTAATGTGCCTTTGGCCTTTACTCTGTCAATCTGTCAATGGCCTATTTATTCATACTTATCTATATTGTTCCCTTATGCATATTTCATGCCTGTTTGGAGCCCTGCACTGTATTCATAGCCACCACTTCCTAAGGTAGGCTGTTCCATGCATCCATCACCCTTTCTGTGAAAAAGAACATCCTCACATTACCCCTTAATCTGTCTCTCTCTGAGCTCATGCTGTGTCTTCTTGTCCTGCTATTTCTCTTTTATTGAAACAAATTAGACTCTTTCACCTTGTTAATGTCCTTAAGATGTTTGAATGTTTTGATCATATCACCTCCCTGTTTGAATGTTTTGATCATATCACCTCTCTTCCTCCTTTGCTCTAAGGTATACATATTGAGCTCCATTAATCTGTCCTTATACGTTTTCTGATGCAGTCCCTTTACCATTTTGTTTGCCCTTCTCTGGACTTCCTCCATTTTGCTAATGTCATTGTGCAGGTACGGCCTCCAGTACTGCATACAGTACTCCAGATGGGGCCTAACCAGTGTCTTGTAAAGAGGGATTATTACCTCCCTCTTATGATTATGATGCTCCTACTAATACACCTGAACATCCCTCTAGCCTTACCTAATGCTTTAGTGGTCTGCTTGGATGATTTCAGGTCATCTGTGATCATGATGCCCAAGTCTATTTCTTCCCTTGTGATTGCCAGCAACTCCCTCCCAACCTATAGGTAACGTCAGGGTTTCTCTTCCATACGTGCATGATCTTGCATTTCTTTGCATTAAATCCCAGTTGTCACTCTTCAGACCATTTTGCCAGTTTTTCCAGATCTCTTCTCATTCTGCCCACCCCATCTGGATCATCTCCTGTGTTGCAGATCTTGGTGTCATCTGCAAACAGGCAAACCTTACCCTCCAGTCCATCTGCAATGTCACTAATGAAGATATTGAAGAGTACTGGCCCCAGAACTGATCCCTGAGGTACCGAACTTGTGACTTGCTTTGCTTCTGACTTTATACCCTTTACCACCACTCTCTGTTTTCTGCCCACCAACCAGTTTGCCACCCAGTTGACCAACATCTGACCCACCCCAAGCCTACCCAGCTTATTAATCAATCTTCTGTGTGTAACAGTATTGAAAGCCTTGCTCAAGTCAAGACAGGTGACATCAACTGTACCCCCTTAGTCCACCACTCTGGTTACCCAGTCAAAGAAATCTATGAGATTAGTTAGACAGGATCTTCCTGTTGTAATCCCATTCTGTCTTGGGTCCTGTGCTCCTGTGGATTCCAGGTGTTGCACTATACTGTCCTTAAGGAGTGCCTGCATAATCTTGCCCACTACTGAAGTTAGACTGACTGGTCTGTAGTTCTCTGCCTCCTCCCTGTTGCCACTCTTGTGGAGCGGGATCACATGAGCCCTTCTCCAGTCTTCTAGGACTTCTCCTGTGCTCAGAGACTAACTTAAAAAGTTCTGCTAATGGCTGTCCTAGTTCCACCACTAACTCCTTTAGTACCCTGGGATATATGCAATCAGGTCCCATTGCCTTGTCCACCCTGAACTTAGCAAGATCTTGTAGGACCCTTTCTGTTGAGAAGAATGTAGTATTGTTAAAAAAGTGCTCCAAACATTGCTGTCAGAATATGCTATACATGTGAAGACTAGACTTTACATTACCTCTGCAAACAGGTACCTGATATGACAACATCACCATTGGTGTGCAGTGCAGCATGGAAACATGCATAAGCTACTCCCTAGTATCAGGTGCTACACTAAGACTAGTAACATAAAACCATTATTTTTCTCATCAAAAAAAATAACTGCTTCAACCCCACCAGTTTGCACTGCTGTTCCCTGCCTAGTCCATCTCCACAGACCCTATATGGTCTCCAAAGTTCCTCCTTCCAACCTGCCTATTTACTAAAATTATGTATGTCTATCCCACACATACTTGAGGCCCTCCACTGTTTTCACATCCACCACTTCTGCTGGCAGTTTATTTCAGGCATCTACCATCCTTTTAGTAAAGTATTACTTCCTTACATCCCTCTTAACTCCTCCCCACTTCATCACAATCCCCTTTACCTGGTACTCTTTCTCATTAGAAAGATACTCCCTCCTGTACCTTGTTTACACTGTAAGGTACTTGTAGGACTCTGTCATGTCCCCTCTCTCTCTTCTCTCTTTCGGGGGATACATGTTGAGATCCCTCAGTCTCTCCTCATAGGACTTTGGGTGAAAGCCCTGCACCATGCACCATTATAGTTGCCCTCCTCTGGACTGCCTCCACTGATACATTTCTTTGACTGATTGATTTGACTGATAGATCTCTTTGACTAGGTGACCAAGGAATTATATCAGGGAGGAGTGGAGGATGTGGCCTACCTAGATTTCAATAAGATTTTTAACACCTTTCCACGTAGAAGATTAGTGAACATGCTGGGAAGTGTAGGGGTGGGTAACAAGGTGGTAACTTGGGCAAGAAATTGACTAGGGAATAGGAGACAGAGGGTAGTGGTAAACAGACTTCATTCTGAGGAAGGGAAGGGAAGGTGGCCAGAGTGGTAACTCAGGGTTCAGTGCCAGGACCAGTCCTCTTAATGTCTTTATAAGTGACATAGCAGAAGAGCTAGAATGGAAGTCCTGCCTCTTTGTGGATAAAACCAGAATCTGAAACAGGGTGGACACTCCAAGGGGTATGTGGAAAGGATAAGCAGAGATCTGAGAAAACTGCAGGAGTGGTCAAGATTATGGTAGCTGGGTTGTAATGCAAAAAAGTGCAAAATAATGCATTTAGGGCACTGAAACCAAGGGTGGACTGCACAATTAATAGAGTGTTGTTGTCAATGACCAAGCAAGAAAGAGATCTGGGGGTCATCATATTGGGTGATCTAAAGGTGGCCAGGCATCACAACAAGGCAGTTGGGAGGGCTAGTGAGATGCTGGGGTGCATAGGGAGGGCTATCACCAGCACAAAGAGGGAGGTAGTGTTGCACCTGTAGAGATAGCTGGTAAGATTCCACCTTGAGTACTGTGTCCAGTTCTGGAGACCACATCCCAGACAGCATATAGGCATAGTGGATGCAGTCCAGAGGAGGGCATGTAAAATGTTGCAGCGTCTGTATCAAGTGTCCTATGAAAGGAGTCTAAAGGACCTCAATATGTACACCCTGGAATAGAGGAGGGAGAGGGGGATATGATAGAGACCTTTAAATACCCATGGGGGGGTAAATAAGGTACAGGAGATGAATATTTTTCAGAAAACAAGGAGCTCTAGAAAAAGTGCACATGCTGTGAAGCTGGAAGGGGGTAGATTTTGGAAAGATATGAGGAAGTACTTCTTCAATGAAAACATGGTGGATTCCTGGAACAGCCTTCAGACAGATGTGGTGGGGGTAAAAACAATAATGTGGTTTAAACATGCCTGGGATAGGTGGAAGGCAATCATAGAGGTAAGGAAGGAAAAGGAGACGGAGCTGTTGATTGAGTAGGGTCTGTGACAAGAAAAAGGTAGAAACAAATGGGCAGACTGGGTGGGCCAAACGGCCCTTATCTGCTGTCAGATTCAAACTTTGTTTCTGCCCTGTCCATGTTCTTTCTGAGGTGGGCCTCCAGATCTTGACACAATACTCCAGGTGGGTCTCACCAGTGAGCAATACACTGGTAACACCAGCTCTCTCCACCTGCTGGAGATACGGCCACCTATGCACCCCACCATCCCACCAGCCCTACCCACTGCTTTGTTACAGTGCCCTGCAACTCTAAGGTCATCAGGTATGATAACCACAAAGTCTCTTTCTTGCTTGGTGACTGTCAGGGCCCCCCATTCTATACTCAGCTCTTGGGTTCCTATGCCATTGGAGCATGATGTTTTGGCATTGAACCCCAGATACATGTCTTGATCACTCCTCGATTTTCCCAAGATCCTTTTATGTTCTCTCTCTCCCTCCCAAGTGTCCACCCTGTTCCTATCTCTCAAGCTTTAGTGCCCCAAATATGGAACATTGCCCTTATGAAGTGGGACAAATTGGTAAAATATGGGAAACTTCATCAGGTTTACAACTTAGAAGATGAGAACATTGCTGAAATGTCTGACTTTATGTTCACAAAGTTTGCAGAGTATTACGTAATACATTTTTTATATTAATTGCTATAGATTTTTGCTTTAACATGTTAGCATTGAATGTAGGAAAACCTTCTCAATGTGGAACAGGAGGCCTTTTGTGAAGTAAAATGAGGAACTGTTCCACACAATGTGGAACAGTTGAGAGGTTATGACCCCAGTAAAGATTTTGGTATCATCTGCAAAAAAGAATACCTTCCCTTCCAGAAAGTCATTGAATAGGACTGGTCCCAGTGCTGAGCCCTGCAGCACCACTCTGGTCACTCTCCAATCATTAGAGTGGGTGCTGATAACCAACACTCTCTGATCCCTATCCCATGACAAGTTCTAAACTAATTGACCACTTTGCATCCCACCCCAAGGTTGTTCAGTTTCATAGTTTCCTGTGTGACACAGTGTCAAAAGCTTTGTTAAAATCCAGATAGGCCATGTCAACAGCCCTCCTCTGATCCATTGCCTTGCTCAACCAGTTAAAGAAATCTTATTCATCTGGAATGATCTTCTGCCACATAAATCCATGCTGGCTGTGGTCTTGAAGCCCATATGATTCAACATTCTCTAACAGCCTTTTCTTTAGAAGGCATCCATTAATTTCCTTGCTACTGAAGTGAGGCTGAATGGCTCATAGTTGCTAGCCTCCTCCCTGCTACTGCTATTATGTGCAGGGACTGTATCTGCTCTCCTGCACTCCTCTGTAACTATGAATGTTTCCAGTGAATTATTGAATATGGCTGTCAGTGAGAATCTAGTACCTCCATTAGTTCTCTCATACCCCTGAGTCAATCCCTTCTTTCACATAGACATGTCCACCTTCAGATCTACAAGTCCCTTCAGGAATCTTTCCTCTAACAATGGACTTGTAACCCCCCCCCATTTGTTCTTGCTATTTTCTGGTGGTCAGACCCCCCTCCCCCAGCACTGTGAAGACTCAGCTGAAGTACTTGTTCGGAATGGCAGCTTTTTTATTTATTAATTTATTAGTTCAGACAAACACCTTTGAGCTATAACAGCTTGTTTACAAAGGTTCCTCGTCATCAACAGAGCACAACAATAAACATAAAGTCTACTGATAAGTGACATAAACAGTGAGTTTACAGCAACATTCAGCAAGATATACACAGATTACACCTAGAATGTACATTAAGCTTTGACAGTATGTTGTTAGCCATAGGCAGCTTACAGTAAGTTTTGTCAGCATGAAAATATGCGGCATTGCAATATGTAAAGAAACATAGGCAGCTTTTAATAGGCTTTATCAACATGTAGAATATGAGTTACTTAAAGTGAGGACAGCTGGAGCAGTAGCATGAGCAGCTCAAGCGAGCACTGTCTAATGCAAAAGGGGGCAGAGGTCAGGGACAGCTTTATCTTGGTCTTCTGCTTAAAGATGGCAGAACTTGCTGCTCCTATAAAAACAGGTTGAAACTAGGACTAAGGTCCTGTACTGTTATATAATTTACATATTACAGTGAATTAATAGTAAACAACAAGCTTAGGACACTAACAGCCTCCTTTAATGTATCTTTAGTTATTTCTCTCTCTTTTCAAAACCAATAGATTCAGTAAGGGCAGACTTAACATGAATAACTACTCAAGAAAGGTAACATGACATCGATTCACAAAACATTTAATTGTTTAATATGATGGCTAAATACACTTTACAAATAAAACTGAATTTAAATTTGCCTTGGTAAGTGAATGAGGTTTTCATCCTTAATTTTTCTAATACTCAGTATTCCCTAGTATACCCTGTACTACAGTGCTCACCACTCCCACTGAACGTTCTGTGAGTAGGTAACATAGACAAATGTGGGTATATAAAGCATTCCTTTTTGTTGCTAAGTATACTTACTTTTGAAGGTCTCAGGCCTTAACATCCATTTGTCATAGAGCTAAACCAGCTGCATGATATGGTTTTTTAATACATCACAGAAAAAACAGAATGGCTGCCCAGTAATTGACTTAAAACAAACAGATCCTAACATAGGAAGTAAGATAAAACAGCTTTTAATAAGATAACTGAAGCAAGCAGCAATACAAAAGCCACAGATGCACTTTTCACGTCCCAAAAGATGCTTTTTCATATATGTGCATATATGTTTTTTAATACATCCTCTGTTGGACAGCAAAATCTACTTTGTGCCTGTCATCATTCTGATGTTAGAAAGATATCTTTGGGAGTGCTTCACATCACCTGTTTCTGCAGTGTGAGCTCCAGACATAAAAGAAATAATTGTTTTTTGAGACTGATGAAAAGGTGCCTGGTCCATAAAAAAAAAAAAAACACATTGTCTTCAAAGACATCTGTGGCTATATAGAAACAAGCCCCATTTGAGAACTGAAGCCTATTGAGTTTATAAAATGTGTCTAATTTGAAAGTGGATTTCAGATTTGCATACTCATTTTTATCCAAGTTTAGATCTGTGTATATTCTGGAAATAGTTACGAAAGCATCTGAAAGTTATTTAGGAACAGTTCTTTTCCAAATCAAACACATTAGAAAATAGGTGAATTTGATTCAGTTCAGTTAGTAACTTTTTCAAAGTAAATGCAAGCCATAATTCTAATGCAGTGTAATCCATTTAATCACATACCATTTTAACAAGCCAGCTGAAGGGAGTCTGTGAGACCCCACATCATTGCCATTTCACCACAGCATCCTGGAAGACTTCAGGCTAGAGAGAAGATCAAGCACAACAACTATCACAGAAAGTGATGACTTTCTCATCTTGCTACGGTAGCTGGTAGATGTATTGCCTGCAATGGAAGGTGAGTGATTAGCAGGACAGATTAAGAAGGAAGGATATGTTGCCAGGGCCACTCCAATTATCAAAGTCTATGAAAAATATCGTTCAAAGAAAGCTTTGGACTTATATGTAGGTGACAGTAGTTTTTGGTAATAAATATCTAAATCATCTGTAAATTAAATCAAATATAGTGGAATCCTAGAGTATAAAGTGTCTTCAAATGGCAAACTAATTAGATCCACTTTAACTATTAATAACAAGACAAAACCTGTTTGACTGTTGGATAAACCTATGCAATAAATGGTCAAAGTGCATGCATAAGAACAGATTTAGAGGGTGTGCATAGAAAAAAATTGGCACACAGAAGAATTATGCATTTAAGTGTACAGTACATTTAAAAGGTATGTGTTTAAGTGGGTTACTCTGTATTAATACAAATGTGTTGGATTTTGGCAGAAATGCTAGGGATGTCATTGAGGAGACAAAAGTATCACACACAATAATCAACCAGGTAATGAAACACAGCTAGCGCTCACCCTGCATGTGTTTCATTCAGTTTAGTCCATATGTAGCAATCAGCAATCAAATCTATTCTCTCATGACATAATTTGCTTAATGTTCATTACCAGCACATGAAAGAAGAAGCAGCAAAACTACAACTCAAACTGTATGTTCTAGAAATGTGTTAGATAGACAGAGCCAGACAGATTGAAAGATGACAGGTAGACAGATGACAGACAGACAGACAGATAGATGGATAGATAGACGACAGATAGCAAACAACTACTTTATGCAAAAGTAACTGTTGCTACACAACATTAAAAATGCATGGAAATGCTTTGCTCGGGCACAAATATTACAGACCCTTTGCCATTGCATGGAGTGGTTCTAAGCTGGGCATGGGTGTCTGCTCCTATACAGAGGCATCCTGCATGCCCAAGGAGCTGCAGTAAAAGTGAGCTGATGCCAAATTCAAGTATGATGGGAGTACTAGAAAGCATTACTTTGGTGCCATTTCCAGCTCTCTCACTGGAGAAGAATATGGCACCATAATTCATTTCTTTATCAAAAGAGTGATTTGTTATGAAAAAGTTATCAATCATCAGAGAATTATGCATTATCATTGTAATTAGCTGGGTAATAGCAGTTAACTGTAGGCAGGCAGGCTAATTATATATGTGCGTGTGTGTGTGTGTGTGTGTGTGTGTGTGCACATGCTGCTGGGTGGAGAAGAGAGTGCAGTGTTTGCATACTGCAGCTGCAGCCTTACAGCAAAGGAGTGCCTTTAACAGACAGGAAAAGAAGAGCAGGAAATGTTTAAAGACTTTATTTGAAAAATATTTTTGATTCTATTGACTGTTAGTGGTGCAAGGCACAGAAACCAGTTTATGTATTTATTTGTTTGTTTATTTGTTTGTGAGTGAGCCAGCCAGCCTGCCAGTGAAAGTAAAATACAGTAGGTTGCATGTGAGACACTCAGTCTCTCAGCAAGTCCAACTGGGTGCTATGAAGCTGTTTCAGTAGAGTATGGTTGGTTAGTGTCACTCTTATTTCTTTCCACTCAGTTCCATCTCATTTCATGATTTGTGCAGAAAGGTATGTTTGCCTCATCATGTAGGTGCTAAAACAACTATAAAAAATTGTGAGTCATCATAGTTAGAATCCAGTGTTTGGCTGCATTATAGTGTCATCAGCTATTGCGTATAAAATCAGGAAAATAATAGGAGGAGGAACGGATGAAGTGGAAAGGAATTGTGTAGATAAAGGTTCCATCAGTGATCAGGCAAAACATTACTCTGCCAATAAATGAGACCAAGAATACCCTTTAAAATGACAGTATGAAGACAGAAAGTGAGTGAGGTAATGGAATAACTCTAAATGATTTGCAGGCTCTTCTGAGCAGCATTGTGTGGGGTTTGCTAAAGTATTATAACTGTCAGGTAAAGGTTTCACCAAACCAGTTACACCAAGTACAAGTTATGTACAGAGATGCAGTGAACTGAGAAGTTGGGAACTTCACACTTCACAAAACGTTCTGAGGTTCCTAATTTTGATGTCAACTTCACATAGCAAAGTTTGATTATGATTTTTTTAACTAAACTCCCACCAACCACCCACCTACTCAGTTTGATAGTACACACCCCCTCTCACAACCCAGAGTCTTAACATCCTCTCCCTCCCAACCAAAAGACACTCTGCTGTGCAAAACCATACCCCACCCCACCCCCACCCCCGGCAAATGTGATGCTCTTGGATGGTAGATAAGTTGTAGTAGTAGGAAACCCTTCCTTCTGCCTGCATATCTAACCCAACTCCCCATTTCCTCCCACCTGACTGGACCCTCATCTGTTAGAGATTCCCCCCTCTTATCTCTCTCTGGCCCCCACCACCCTCTTCCCCTTTTATTAACCTATAAAAAAGAATACCATCTCACATTTCAGAGAGATGTCCTCTCCATTTGATAAGTATACATAAATACATAGACACTGATGGCAGAAAAAGGCTCTTGGCTCATCCATTCTGCCCAACCAACCTAACCATTCTGTCTTGCCCAAGTGGTAATCCTCCCTTTAATTACTGTCCCCTCTTTTTCAAACTAAACCAATATGCCTGTACCATTCCTGTCTGAAACTGATGATTGATTTGGTGTGCACCACTTCCTTTGGCAGCTAATTCCACTTGTCCACCACCTTTGCCATAAGAAAGTGTTTACAAGACATCCTTTTTGAATCTCCCCATGTCAGCTTTAGTGAATTTCCTCTCACCCCTGTGTTTGAAATAAAGGAGAAGAGTTCCTTGGTGTCCATTCTATTTATCCTTTGCAGGTTCTTCTATTCTCAATCATGTCACTCCTTTCCCTTCTGTTCTCAAGGATGTACATGATTAAGTCATGCAGCCTCTCCATCATTTCCCCGAGGTCAAGGATCCTCTTACGTGCCCTGTACTATACTACCTCCACCTTGTTGCAATCTTTCAGGTATGGACACCAGTACCATGCACAATATTACAGTTGTGATAGCACCAGTGCCCTGTACAGTGGGAAGCTTGCCTCCCAGTGTCTACTGCTCATCCACTTCCCCATGCATCCTAGCACAATTTTGCTTTGTTCACCACCAGTTAAAGAGTGCAAATGTTTTTAGGGTCCCCATTATCATTACCCCTAGATTATTTTCTTCTGCAATGCTAGCCAGTACCACCACCCCAATTTATATTGCACCCTTGAGTTCTGTTTCTTAATGTGCCTTACCTTACATTTTTTACACTGAAATTTTGCTGACAAATTTTTGAGCAGCTCTCCAGCCTGTCCAGATCCTCCCTTAGTTCCCATCTCCACTACTCCATGTCTACTCTCATGCAGATCTGTCTTTCCTCTGTGAAAAGGCAGTTCTTACCATTGATACCTTCACCTATGTCACAGATGGATATAATAAAGAGGGCCAGTACTGGTACCAAATCCCGATGTATCCTGCTTGTCACCTTTCCTTCCTTTGAAAACTCCTCATTGACTACTACACTCTTTTATCCAACCCTTAGACAGCTCTCTGTCCAATTTGCTATTTGTTTCTCTATCCCAAAGTCCCTAATCCATTTGACCAGCCTTCTGTGTTGGACTGAGTCAAAGGCCTTGCTCAAGTCTAGATATACTGTATCTACTGCCTGCCCCTTGTTTGTTACCGTTATGACTCAGTTGAAGAACGCAATCTGATTTGTCTGGCAAGACCTTCCCCTTGTTACCTCCCATAGCATCTTTAGAGGTAAGTCACCAGGTCCCATAGATTTACTCGTTTTCAACCCTTCTAGCTTTTCTAACAAACTTGTTTCCATTATCTGGATCATCCCCCCAGAGTCTCTGCTCCTGCTCTTCCCAATACTACATTCTAGCAGTGGCCTGTTTTATGCTTAGAAAACACTTTAAAAAAAAGTTGTTTAGATCTGTGTCTTCCACTTGAGCCCTCCTCCCACGCATCAGTGATCTTAAGTCTCACTATACCCCTTTTGACATTGCTCTTCTCACAGATGTACCAAAAGAATGCCTTATCCACTTTTTTCACCCATATTGTCAACCAGAGTTGCTTCTCCACATGATCTCTCTCACTTTCAATATCAAATGAACAAATGAATGAAAGGTATCTTTGCCTATAGTAAAACCTGATTGAATTTGACCTCAGCCAGTCATGTTATAGTGTGGTCATTCATTCATTCATTCATTCATTCATTCATTCATTCATCTATCTGATCCTTACAAACAGAGACTACATCTTTGCAAGGTGAGACAGTCTTCTTTTTGACAGGTTAGTAATTTTTTTTTTCTGGAATGCTTGGGGGGAAGAGGTTGGAGGGATCCCCCAGCTGAAAATATGATTTGATACTGATGTATCATGAATGATCATTATTAGTTATGTTCAAAGATCATGTTTAAGCTTTAAAAACCATCACTGTGATCATAATTAACAATAAATAAACATTACCATTAAATAGTCGCCAATCAAAAACCATAAAGTTATGGAAATGTTGATTTTGATTAATGATGGTCTCATATCATCATGATTTTTCATGACTAGCCATGGTCAAGAGTATAGTAATAAACAACAAAAATAAATTTATCTTTTCTCTATACTTTTTAAATTTATCTTGTATTAAGACATCTTTAGTGGAATAATCAGTCATGATACCTCTTCTCTAGAAGCCCACTGCTTTCAATTATACTTACTTTAATACCTCACATCTTACTGGAGTTAAAAAGACTCATATTGGTTTATATAGCTCCATTAAGTGGATCCTTATATGATTGTGGTGAGTTCCTAAATGTACCTGTTTTGTGCTTAAATCCATTCCTAAAAGTCTGCAAACTAATACTGTCAATGCACAATTAATTTAAAAAAATTTAAATTACCATTGTTTTGGTTCATAAACTGTGTTTTTGAAATACGCATATTAGGTATGCAAATGTATACTGTATACTATAGCAGACATTGCATGTACTCTTCCTGATGGGATTAAAACTTGACTTCACATGATTTACATTATAATTGATAAATAATTTGTCCTAGCCGATATGTAACACTCATATTTTCATAATTGTAA
The DNA here is from genome assembly GCA_016271365.2 of Neoceratodus forsteri. Lineage (NCBI taxonomy): Eukaryota > Metazoa > Chordata > Ceratodontiformes > Ceratodontidae > Neoceratodus > Neoceratodus forsteri. Next base: position 863,549,678 of record CM057459.1, on the reverse strand, counting down.
CAAATAAAACTTTAAGTATTATTTCTGAGACTTGCAATCTTATTATATTAAACTAGTGCCATCAGTGATCATCACTTGATCATCCACAGATCCTCAACAACCATTATGCTGATTATAGCTTAAAAAAATTATCATTAATCATCAGTTGGTGATTTGAAAGTTCATGTTTGATGATTAAATCATGATGTAGATGATCTTAGATCATGATGTCCTTTGATGATCTAATGGTAACATTTCATGATTAATAATGATTAGTCATGACTGACCTTCAAAAACCATGACTGATGATTTACTGATTCACCTATGCCATAGGGTGTCAGGAAAATGTCTAAGAAATGGGGATTAGTTGGGAAGAAGCAGGGGGAGTGGATTTAGACTATGTATGTATGTATGTATGTATGTATGTACTTATGTATGTGCATATTTATTTCAAATATTTTCCCAGGAAAGATATACTGAGCTTGCAAAGCTTGTTTTCAGATGAGTCCTGGGGGATGGGGAAGAAGAGTATGCAATACATGGTGTGTAAGTGAAAATACATAATGTAATGTGCAGTAGCAATAAAAAAAAGCATTTGTCAATGCCGAATGTTTGCTTGCTGGTAACAGCATTGGAAATTCAGGAGTTCGAGAGATGCAAAATAGGAATGGCAGTGATGTATTGAACTTCACGCCAACATAGAAATACTGAAACATAGAATTTGATGGCAAATAAGGACTGCATGGCCCACCTAGTCTGCCCCTTTATATACCTAATGGATAAGCTGCAGATTCTAGTTAACCAACAGCCTACTTCCTCCTACCCACCGCTAGAATTACCTTATGTCTGTCCCATGCATTCTTGAATTCCCCCACTGTTTTTGACTCTATGACCTCCTCAGGAAGTCTGCTCCATGCATCTACAACTCTCTCTGTGAAGAAATCCTTCTTCACATTACCTCTGAGCCATCCTCCCATTTTCAAATTGTGCCCCCTTGTTCTTGCACATCTCTTTTTCTGAAAGATGCTACCCTCTTGGACTTTGTTGATTCCCTTGAGGTATTTGCAAGTTTCTATCATGTCCCCTCTCTCCCTCCTTTCCTCAAGGCTATACATCTTAAGCTCCTTTAGTCTTTCTTCATATGTCTTCTGGTGCAGACTCTGCACCATTTTGTTTGCTCTCCTCTGGACAGCCTCCACCCCGTCTATGTCTTTGCGGAAATGGGGTCTACAGAACTAACACAGTACTCCAGGTGTTGTCTTACCAACTGTCTGTACAGAGGGCCAACAACTTTCTGTTTTCTACTGGTGATGCCTCTCCCTATGCATCCCAGTATCACCCCAGCCCTCCTTACTGCCCTCTCACATTGCTGGCCCACCTTTAGGTCATCTGATATGACTACCCCCATGTCCCTTTCCATTTTTGTTGTTGTCAGTATCTCACCCCATTGTGTACTCTTCCTCTGGGTTTTTGTTTCCCAGGTGCATTACTTTGCACTTCTTTGCATTGAATCTAAGCTGCCATACATTTGACCATTCCTCCAACCTTGTCAAGTCCCTTTTCATTCTTTCCACCCCACCTTGCGTATCAACCCTGTTGCAGATCTTTGTGTCATCTGCAAAGAGACATACTTTCCCTTCCAGTCCCTCTGCAACATCACTTATAAAGGCATTAAAAAGGGTCGGCCCCAGTACTGAACCCTGAGGTACCCCACTAGTAACCCTCTTTTCTTCACTGTGGACTCCATTTACTATTACCCACTGTGTCCTGTTGTCCAGCCAGTGTTTTACCCAGGCTACCACCCTGGGACCCACTCTCAGGCTGACTAATTTATTTATTAATCTTTTATGTGGGACTGTGTCAAATGCCTTGCTAAAGTCTAGGTAGGCCATGTCCACGGCCCCTCCCTGGTCTACTACTTTGGTCACCCAGTCAAAGAAATCAGTTAGATTTGTCTGACATGACCTTTCTGCTGTGAATCGATGCTGCCTTGGGTTCTTTGCCCCACTGGCCTCTAGGTACTCAACTGTTCTTTCCTTCAGAAGTGATTCCATCATTTTCCCTACCACTGAGGTCAAACTGACAGGTCTGTAGTTTCCTGCCTCTGTCTTGCTCCCACTTTTGTGAAGGGGAATCACAGCTTTCCTCCTCCAGTCCTAAGGTACCACACCATCCTCCCAAGATTTATTAAAAAGGGTAGTCAGTGGTGTTACTAGTTCTTCCCTTAGTTCTTTCAGAATTCTGGGGTTAATCCCATCAGGCCCCATTGCTTCATCCACCTTCAGTTTTAAGAGTTCTTTCAGAACCCTTTCTTCTGTGAAAGGACAAATATCAACCCCCCTATCCAGAGTGTTTCTATTGACTGGATTAGCTATCTCCCCCTGCTTTTCCATTGTGAATACCGAGCAGAAGTATTTGTTCAGTATCCCTGCTTTTTCACTGTCGCTCTCTGCCCAACCACCTTCCTCTTTATTCAGCCTCAGTATCCCTGCCTTAGTCTTTCTTTGCTCCTTAATGTACCTATAAAAGTTTTTTCCCCCCTTCTTAACCGAGTTGGCTAACCTTTTGTCAGTTTGGGCATTTGCTATTCTGATTGCCTTCCCCGCTTCCTTCTGCTTTAACTGGTACAGTTCTCTGTCCTGCTCCTTCTATGTTTCCTTATACTTCCTGAATGCTATCTCTTTCTCCCACACCTTCACAGCCACTTCTCTTGAGAACCATAGAGTTTTTTTCATTTGTTTTGATTTGTTTATTTGCTTCACACAAAGGCTTGTTGTCTCTGTGATGGCGATTTTGATGTTTCTCCATTGTTGCTCCACCCCACCTTCTTGCCTGTTTGCTGGTGCTTTTCTGAGGCACGCTCCCATTTTGACAAAAATAGCCCTCCTGAAGGCCAATATTTTCACTTTTGTGTGGCTTGACTCTACAGCTAAGTTTATCATGAACCACTCTGTATGGTGGGCGCTTGTTTCCAGATGGCTACCCACTTGAAGATCAGAGATCCTCTCTCTGTCCCCATTTCAGAGTACCAGGTCTAAGATTGCTCCCCCCAAGTGGGTTCTAAAACTAACTGTCTGAGGCATGTCCCCTGTAGGGCAGCAAGAATGGCCCTGCTCTTCAATGTGGCTGCAGCAAAGTTACTCCAGTTAACATCTGGCATATTCAGGTCCCCCATCAGCAATATCTCCTCTTTCTATGCCATCCCAAGGATGCCTTCTATCATTTCCTTGTCTATTTCCTGCCCCTGAGATGAGGGTCTGTATACAACCCCTGTGCAGATTGTGGAGCTATTTCCAGTCTCCAGGGTGACCTACAGTGTCTCCTCTCCTCCCCTCCCTGTTTACCCTTTAGTTCTGTTGCTTTGATCCCTTCCCTTCCCTCTCATAGAGAGCTACTCCTCCTCTTCTTCCCTCCCTGTCCCTCCTGTAGATTGTGTACCCTGGTATGTTGACATCCTAGTCATGGTTCTCCCTGCAGAGATGGACAGGCATTGGGTTATGCATTTGGGTTGTTGCCTATAAAGTCCATGCCATTTCACTTCACCCTGTCCTGCAGACATCGACACATGTTGAGGTGTGCCTTGGGGTGTTCGGCTGTACAGTCACCTCATTCCATAAGGTCATACGTGGAAATGGGTGCAGTACAGTAGAATGGGGTGAACTATAGGGTTGAGGAGTTCAAGACACACCTTGATGCTTGTCACTGGCTGCAGGGAGGAGGAGTGGGGGTGGAATGGCATGACCATTACAGTCAGCAATCCAAAGGCACACCCCTGATGCCTGTCAGTCTGTACAGGGTGGGATGTTATGGTTAGACACCGTAACGCCCTAGGCGTTTGTTGGTATTTACACTACAGATTTTCAACATGGCCTTTTTGTGACCTTCACCTCATGAAAGCATTTGGAATCTCTTCTCATGAATAGTGGCACTGTGATTTTTTCAATGTGTCCCAGACTTTGAGTTCCCACAGTGACCATGCCATTCTGCACCAGATATACGAAAAAGCAGATTGGGCAGGATGTGAAGAATGACAGTTTTATCATTTATAGGGAGCTGTGAAGAGATGGCAATATTGAAAATCTGTAGTGAAAATATTAAAAATACTTGAACATCTGGGCTTATGTGGAAACTGCACAACGCATGTGCGTAACACAGTCATTTAGTGGAATTTTTTCATAAAATTTTCAGCATAAGCATTTTGTGACCTCTGCTCATGAACAGTGTAACTATGATTTTTCCGAATCTGTCCCAAACCTTGATTTCCCACAGCTACCACGCTATTCTGAGCCAGATATGTAAATGCATGTTTTGGGCAGGATATGAAAAAAATGACATCTGTTCTGTTCATGAGGAGGTGTGAAAAAATGCCAATGTTGAAAATATTACAAATGTGAGTAATTATGAGGGTGCATGGAAACTGTACAATGTACACTCGTAACACAGTCATTTCATTGATGTTTGTCACTAAATTTTCAACATAGGCATTTTAGCACCTCTGCTCATGAACAGTGTCACTGTGATTTCTTTTTAATCTGTCCCAAACACTGACTTCCCGCAGCGACCATGCTATTCTGTGTCAGAAGCTCGAAAACACATTTTGGCCAGGATGAGAAAAATGACAGCTGTACTGTTCATAAGGAGGTGTGGAAAAGTGCCAATGTTGAAAATCTGTAGTGGAAATATTACAAATTCACAAAGTTATGAGCATGCGTGGAAACTGTGCAATGCATGCTTGTAACAGTCATTTTATGGACTTTCCTCACTAAATTTTCAACATATGCATTTTAGGACCTCTTCTCATGAACAGTGTCATTGTGATTTTCATAATAAGTCCAGAATGCTGATTTCCTACAGCACCCATGCTATTCTGTGCCAATAGTGCAAAAACACATTTCAGTCAGGATGTGAAAAATAACATCTGTACTGTTCATAAGGAGGTGTGGAAAAATGCAAATGTTGAAATTATGGAGTGAAAATATTACAAATTTGTGAAGTTACAAGAGTGCGTGGACAATGCACGCTCATAAAACAGTCAGTTTTTGGATTTTTTTCACCAAATTTGCAACATAGACTTTTTGAGAGCCTACCTCATGAATACTGTCACTGTCACTGTCATTTCATTAATTGGTCCTGGAAAGTGATTCTGTGTAGTGACCGCGAAATCACCTTTCATGACTGAATAATGCCATGACCATGCCTGAATTCATGAGCAGGGGTCCAATAATCCCATGATGAAAATTTGTTGCCAAAATTCCCAAAAATATCTGAGATATGCACCAAAGTTGAAAACACCTTATTTATGCCATTATACAGCTTACTGGCATTTCTGCAGTTCGCAGTAGGCTTTGAAGAGTGCAGACATGTTCCCAGTCCACTGAAGATCATCATGCCAGGCTCTGGAGGTAAGTATGGGGTTTGGCGGGTGTGGGGGGTTGGGTGTGCAGTAGGCGGGTGTGGGTTAGGTGAAGAGGATGGCAACTGTCATGGGACTGTTTGATTTGTTTCAGAGAGATAAAAAAAAGAAAAAGACATTGCTGGAAGGTTTTATTTTCCAGACTTGTTTCCAGCACACTGGGGTGGGCTCCCAGTGTGCCACCTGCATGTTTTGGGGTGGGGGTACTTAAACCAATGGAGATTGGTCCCCCATTGGCAAAGAATTACTGTTTCAGGGGGCCACACAACAAATGGGGGAGGGGGTTACATTATGCCGATGGGGAGTGGGCTTCCCTGTCGGCAGATTAACTGAGTCAGGGCTGCCGATAGAGGGATTGGTCACCCCATTCAGCTTTCATAGGGCTGAGAGGCAGTGCCACCATGTTTACTGTACTTATTACACTTGGCAAGAAACTGTCCTTCAATGACGAGTCGCTCCCTCATTGCAACAGAATGGCTGATGCTGTAATGACGAGGCGGACCCTCACTGCAGCGGTGAAAACATTTCAACTTGGTGGCACTTTTGGAGACCAGTGTCATCGGCACATTGTGCTTCCATTGGTCCACTAGTGCCAAGCCCCCAAATTCAGTGCCTCCATTGGCTGCCACAGTGCTGCACCTCCACAACACACTTCTCTCCAAGATGCCGTATAATGTTTCTTTTGCATGTGCGCAAGCAAACATAACAATGAGGATGGTATAAAAAAAAGTGGACAGTAAAATGCACGCCGTAAAATAGGGTAGCAATTAATAACAGTGCACAGTCACAATCTGCAGGCAGTATATTCAGAGCTACACAAAATAAAGATCAAATATAATGCTAATTAAGATACAAGTGCTATACAGTAGAGGGAGCAGTACCATATAGTAGTAGTAGTAGATTACCATCACCTAGACTTCTAAGGTGCAAGCTAAAAAACACAATGTAGTAGGCAGGCTTAGGAACAGAATATCAGCAGATATGATTGACTGATTTAGGTGAAGAAGCCTGGGGGGTTAGTAGTTGCTCACACCTGATGGGGATAAGAGGGACATCAGCAAAATGGGAATACATGAGTCAGGGATTGTCCTCAGTGAGGGAAAGGTTTACTACTACACTACAGCTGACATATTGGTTAGCGGCAGGGGACCTTGCTGGGAGGGTGCTGAACAGTAGTTTGTGCAGGTGAGAGGGTGGATTAGATGGGGGACAAGATTTCAAGGCTTTGGGAGTTCAGAGAATGATAGGTAATATCAAAGAGAGTGGGTAGGGAGGGATGTCTCTTTTAAAATGATTTTGTTTAATTAGAAACACTGTGTAGTTTTGCTCATGCAAAGAACCAAGTCACCCTGGGAAAAATTAGACAAAGTGGCACTTCACATAGATCTTACTTAGAAAGGGTTTCTGCATTAGGTCTTCAAAAGTAGGACTGCCCCCGGCATCAGGACTGCATGGCAAACTTGTAGCTAGCAATCTTCAGTGGGGGACCACCTCCAGTGTCAGGTGACAGGACATCATCATGACTATAAATAGGGGCAATCCCCTGCCCACCCTCCAGTTCTTTTCTGCCATCGACCTGAATCGTCAGGCCTCGTGGTGAAACAGATTCAGTTGCCTGCCATTTTTTCGATAGTTAACCATTAGTTTTTTTTTCATCTCTCCAGCATTGCATGTCTTCACGTTGGCCCAAGAAAAAGTGCTCTAAGTGTGGTGCACAGATCCCGCATGGGGACGACCACTCCCACTGTGTCCTCTGCCTGGGACCTAAACGCAAGGTCACAGATTGTTCAGTCTGCCAGGCCTTCAACCAGGCCATGCACACCAGTCACCAGAGGACCTTCTATGCCCACTTATTAAAACAATGACTGGCATCGATAGAAAAGGTGCTCCAGGAGCTGAGGGAACAATCATCATCACCTGCACCAGGAAAAAGGAAAAAAGAAGAAGGAGATGGAGAAACGCAGGGAGCAGAGCCATTCTCCTCTCAATAAAAGCCATCAGATAGCTGATGCTGCATCGGGTGAGGCCTCCACCCCAGTGAGTACCCCACCTCCTTGGCTTTCTTCTGTTCCAGTGGATCAGACCCCCCCCCACGGAGGTCAGTGGGCAGTTGGGGGTTTCCTTTTTAGAGGAAATGATTTTGGAGCCTGTCATTAGCTCAGCCACTATGTCACCCTCCAGCACCTCTGCTGGGTACCTGGCCCAGGTCAATCAGCCTGACTTGAGCCTTCTGGTTTCTGTCAACCTGACTGTGGTCTGTAAGTTGGCCGTTGGCCCCTCCGACGCCCATCAGACCATTGCCTCTAGGTTGGTCGCTGGCTTGCCCAATGACTGCATGGTGACTGCTCTCCCTCATGGTCCCAGACATCTGGCAGAGCGAGCTTGCAGGTTCCCCCAAATCCCACATGGGTTCTCCCTCTAGGGAATCACTAATGCTACCTGACATTTCTGAGGCTGATCTAGGGGAACCCCTCATGTTGGACCTACTTCAAGAGGCCCCTGCCTCACTGACATACCCATCAACTGGGGGCCTTCTGAACTTACCCCCTCACCAGTCTTGATCCCACTGTCAGACACCCTCAGGCACCCGACACCAGGTCTTTCACCAGATCCTCTTCCGGATGACATGGACCAGATTTTTCCTGGACCTTCCATGGTACCACCTCTGACCCCAGACACACTAACGAACTCAAATCCCAGTGGTCCCTCAGTGCCACCACCCTCCAGGCCTTTTGCTCCTCCTCCGTCGGGCCCAGTGGGTTGCTACCCTGGCTACACGCCACAGTTTCCTCACTACCCGATGCTGGAGGGGTCCGATGCTGGGTTACCTGCCTCTGACACCAGGTTACTCAATGCTGGGACAGGCTCACAGTATCAGGGTTACCACCAGTACCCCTGCTGGTACCAACCACATAGCTACCCTTTCTATTTTTATGAGGTACCCAGGATACCCTCCACCACCACCTCCTCCACCTCCTCAGCCGTAACTTCAAGAATCTATTCCAGCTTGGTGGAAAGATGCCAAGTTTCAGCTCCTGCAAGAGTTGGGTCAGCCCCAGTTGGTAATCAGGGCTACTCCAACCCATAGGATGCCACCAGGAAGCCCTGCCCCTTCCAGCAGAGTATCCAACACAGACACAGTTGGTCTGCCATTAGAAATCAATCTGGGGGCCAGTCACAGAGGCAGTTTCAGATGCCACTTCCTTGCCAAGCAGGCCAGAATCTTCTGATTTGGATGAAAATTCTGACTTGGGGGACCAGTTGGAATCCAACTCTTCCACAGAGCCTCTGCTAAAGGAGTCACCAAAATCACCACTGGAGTATTCATCTTACGTGGAACTCCTCCAGTCCATTCAACTGTCCTGCACTTGTGCATGCCAGGAATTTCACCCTAAGCGCAGAAGACTTGCTGAGCATCTGGACCTGGTTAAAGTGGACCCCTTCCCTATTCCACCCTGGATGGGGCCACACAAAGATCTGATAGCCACCATTTGGAAGCAACCATCATCTATTCCTGTGGTTTCTAAGAAAACTGACAGGACTTGCCACCCCCCTGAAGGGGTTTCCCACCTAAAGGCACAACCTAAGGTGGAGTCTGTCATAATCACTGCTGCCAACAATAGATCAGCCAAGCTCAAACATCTCAGTGCCTCTACTCCTGAAAAGGTGTCAAAACAAATGGACCAATATGGATGCAAGGTCTATACCTCCTCTACCTGCGTCATACGTTCACTCAACTATGTAGCTCCCATGGTGGCTTTCAAAAACTCGGCTCTGTCCGACCTGGAAAAGGACATCCAAGAAGTCCCTGATGAACAGCTGAGGAATAAACTTCTGGACAAAATCTGAATGAACAAATCATCCTGCCGTCATGCTCTACGAGAAACCTACTACTCATTAGATTTGGTGACTTGTTGTGTGGCTACTGGCATCTGTGTGAGACTCCTGGCCTGGCTCCATCTGACAGGTTTGGCACAGGATGTAGAAAGCACCTTTCTGGATGCTCCATTCAGGAGTCCAGTTCTGTTTGGGGGAGATGCCAAAGATATAATTACTGAACTACAAGAAAGTAGCAACTCCCTGAAGGATGTCTGTTCTATGTATTGCTCGGGTCAAAAACCCAAGAAGAATTTTCATCACCCCCAACAGAAATGGAATAAAGAGAACCAGGACAGATGCCAAAATAGGTGTCGGGCCACTGGTTCCAGCTCCCAAACCCCACAGGCTAAGTTTCCAAAGGCAGCCAGAGGGGGCAAGTCACCTCTGCCCTCTGCTTCCTGACTTATGGGTCAGCCCCGTTACCTCCCCTTCCCATGGAGGAACCAGTGGGGGGAAGATTTGACCTCCACCTGGAAAGATGGAGGGCTGCAACTGCAGACATGTGGTTCCTACAGTTGGTTGGAAGAGGTCTCTAGATAGAGTTTCTGGGCAGACTCCAGAGCAACCTGCCAGGCAGGTCTCATCATCCGTCAGGACAACAAAGTTGTGTCCTACAGGAAATTCAAGCTCTACTACAAAAATCAGCCATAAAGTGGGTTCCAACAGGACAAATAGGAAGGGGAGTTTACTCCCACTTCTTCCCAGTGCACAAAATGATGGGAGATCTCAGGCCCATCCAAGATCTCAGCATGCTCATCCTCTTCGTAGAATACAACAGATTTCGCATGTTGACCCTCCAGGGACCCTTGCTCCTACTCCACCCAAACAACTAGCTGTGTTCCCTGGATATGCAGGATGCTTACCTTCATATCCAAATCCTGTCCACACACCACCACTTTCTGAGATTCTCCTTCCAGAAGGATCATTTTCAGTTTAGGGCTTTCCCCTTCAGTCTTTCTTCAGCACCTCAGGTTTTCAACAAGTGCCTGGTGGTGGTAGAGGCAACCTTGCATCACAAGGGCATTTATGTGTTCCCTTACCTGGACAACTGCCTGATTTCAGCCTCATCCTATGACAGTCTGAAGGATTCTCTATCCTTCATCATGGACCTTTTCTCCAGACTTGGCATTACGTTCAATTATCCCAAGTCTCAGCTGTCTCCCTTCCAGCACCTCCAATTCATAGAAGCAGTGCTGGACATGGTCCAGGGCAGGGCCTTCCTTCCCATGGACACAGCTGAGACCCTTATCATACAAGCCACACTGGTGGCCTCCTCTCATTGGACCCCAGTGCACTCCATCTTATGACTGCTCGGCCTGATGGCAGCCACCATACCCATAGTCCCGCTGGCCAGATTGCACATGAGGGTGACCAATGGTCTCTTTGAGTCCAATGGGATCAATGTTTGGTTGACATGGACCAGAAGGTGCTAGTCTCCAACAGTTTGCAGAGGGATCTTCTCTTTTGGCAGGACTCTTCCAACCTCTTGGTGGGAGTTCCATTCCACTCCCCGTTCCCGTCCATGACTCTTACAACAGATGCCTTGAACCTCAGATGGGGGGCCCACCTGGGAGACCATCGAACACAAGGGATATGATCTCCCATGGAGGAGAATCTTCACATCAATATTCTGGAGACAAGAGCAGTGCTCTTTGCTCTCCAAGCCTTTCAGCCCCTCTTAGTTCCTTGAACACTTCTCATCCAGACCGACAAATTGGCAGTGGTCTGGGACATCAACAAACAGGGAGGCACCCGTTCATGCCCCCTTTGCAGGGAGGCGATGCGATGTGGTACTGGGCAGTTCAATATGGCCTATCCTTGACAGCAGTCCATGTTCCAGGTGTTCACAACATTCAGGTGGACAGTCTCAGCCGCTCAATACCCCAGGCTCACAAGTGGGAACTAAAGCAGGAACTAGCAGAAGATCTCTTCCTTCAGTGGGGTCAGCCAGAAAAATACCTCTTTGCCTCCCCATCCAGTGCAAAACTACCCAGCTTTTGTTTGCTCTTTCCTGGGCATGGTGTGTTTTCATGAGATACACTGTCTCTATCTTGGACAGGGAGATTTCTGTATGCTTTCCCTCCCTTTCCTACTCTGCAGAGGGTGCTGCTGAAGCTACAGGAAGAGGGGGTACATATAATCCTCATTGCTCCCTTATGGCCTCAGTAGATATGGTTCCCCTGCTGCAACAGCTAATGATGGAACCGCCAATACATCTACCCCTCTCTCCTGACCATCTGTCCCAAGAGCAAGGTACCCTGGTACATCCAAGCCCCAAAACCCTCCACCTTCATGTGTGGCACCTTTGGACATAGCAGTTTCTCACTATGGTGTCTCTTCCAGAGTCGCTCAGTTCATAGTGGAGGCCAGAAAACCCTCCATTAGATCCACATATGCCATGAAGTGGAAAAGATTTTTGATCTGGGCCACAGCAAAAGGTCTAGACCCATTTTTCTGCTCAGCTTCCCAGGTCCTAGAGTACCTCTTGTACCTATCAGAGTTGGGCCTCAGTTTTTCCTCTCAGAAGGTCCATCTCTCTGTGGTTTCAGCATACCACCTTCAGGTGGAGGACAAAACTCTAGATCAGCTAGAGGTTTCCAGAACCTTTCTGAAGGGGATCCTTCACCTCAAACCTCCAGTCCAGAATCCTCCCCCCCCCAGGATCTTAATTTTATTTTAGAAAAACTTACTTTGCCCACTTTTGAGCTGGCAGTAAGTAGTAATATGCATTATCTTTCATGAAAAATTATCTTTTTAGTTGTGATCACTTCAGCTTGAAGAGTTTCGTAGCTTCAGGCTTTGGTTTGTAAAGAGCCTTATTTAATTTTCCACAAAGACAGGGTGGCTCTGTGGACTAATCCTTCCTTTCTTCTGAAGGTAATTTTGGAATTCTTCCTAAATCAGAATGTTGAACTGATGGTATTTTACCCAGAGCACTCCAATAGTGGGGAGTATCTCCTGCACACCCTTGATGTGCACAGGAATTTGAGATATTACATCACAAGGACTAAGGAAGTTCACAAGTCAGATGCAACCCTTCATAGTCTTCGCTCCCAAGTGCCAAAGCAAGGATATTTCTAAACAGACTTTGTCTAGGAGGCTGGCAAATTGTATTCATTACATTTACCCGAAGTACGAGAAGCCCTTTCCGGGGACAGTCAAGGGCCACTCAACTAGGGGAGTGGCCACTTCCACTGCTTTCTTTAGAAACATGTCCACTGCAGACATTTGTACAGTGACCACTTCGTCCTCTGTCCATGCCTTCATGAAACACTACAGTTTGGACATTGCTTCTAGGCACAGGGCTGACTTTGGTCTAGCAGTCCTGCAAGCACTTCTATCATGAGCAGACTGTCATTGGCAGACATTTTCTTCCTCCCGGAACCTAGTCTCTGACTCTTTCTATTTAGTTGACTGCTTGGTATTAAGTCCTACTTGTGAAGACCTACTGCAGGAACCCTCGTAAAGTAAGATATAATAGTTACGTAGGAACTTACTGTAACAGCAGATCTTCGAGAGAGGTTCCTACAGTAGGCCTAGATTTCCAACCCACCTTCCCCCAGCTCCTGTGTTTTTTCCTCTTTATTCCCTTCCCAGGACTTTGTTTTGTCCAGGAATCAGGGCACCAGGAGTTTTCACTCCTCTCTCTTGCTTTCTCTCTCTCTCTTTCAAGGTATCCAGCAGGAGAACTGGGGGGCGGATAGGGGACTGCCCCTATTTATAGTCACGCTGACATCCTGTCACCTGACACCAGGAGAGGTCCCCTGCTGAAGATTGCTAGCTACAAGATTGCTGTGCAGTTCTGATGCCAGGGGCTGTAGTTCTACTTGTGAAGACCTACTGCAGAAACCACTCTAGAAGATCTACTGTTACGGTACGTTCCTATGTAACTGATATTTTCTTCTAGTGAAGTGTGCCACTTTGCCAGGAAAAGAACTTTGCAAAGTGCTTTGCAAAGTTGGAAACCTTTGCAAAGGTCAGGCAAAGTGAAGTTTTCCCAACTTCACATGTCTTTGATTCTGAAGGCGGTGGAGAAGGAGCTGGTCATGATGTGACTGGGAGTTAATGTTATGGATATGAGAGGATTGGTTCTTGGCATGTGATAGTACAGCCAATGAAACCATAGTTCACTTGTTCCCAAAAGTAAACTGGTTCATTTTCCACTCCAAGCAACCTCCCAGATTGTCTAATGCCTCTGTTGATGAAATCACCCTGAGCAATTCAGAAGCATACTGTATTCTACATCTTTCTTCTTCAAGTGCTGCTGACTCTTGTTCAAGTTCCTCTAATTGAGACAGACATAATCTGTCAATAAATGTAAAGACAAGCCTGCTTGCTGTACATCTCGTATGAATAAAGTGGCAACATCAGCCACAATCATCTGTACATACACATTGACAGTTACTAGTCCACGTTTAACCTCTGTATGATACCCCCAGTCTGCCAATCAAGCATCAGCAGCAGCACCACACAGTTCAGTGCTGCTACCTTATCATCTAGTATATGAAAGGAGTGCAACCAGAGTCTGTCTGTGGCATAAATACAACTGTCATCTTGTCACCTGAGGAAAACATACAGCTATTCTGAGGAACAGGATCAGGGTGAGGTATACCAACCCCACACTTCTACAATAGCAAGCCAATAGCACCTCCACCAACGCATGCTGTAACAGAGAGTGCGCATGAAGAGGATATGGAAGTAGACCTGTAAGAGGGATATGAGACTGAGGTGGTAGATGAGGTAAAGGAGGGAAAAGCATGAGAGTGAAGTGCAGGGGAAAATATATGATTCACATCAGAAGAATGAGGGTCAGGGGAAAGAAAAAGCATGACAGGAAGAGCAGAAGGAGGAAGTACAAAAGAAGGAGAATAAGCAGGGGAAATATAAGAGGAGGAGGAGCAGGAGGAAGAAGCACATGGGGAGGAAGGACATAAGAAAGTGGATGTAAGAGATGTGAGACAAAAACAAGAGGTGCTCGAAAAAGTGATTTCATTTACAACCACGGTTAGTGGTTATCAGTTTTGATACTGAGGAGAGGGGGCTATTATAGGATGACATGGCAAAAAAAGAAAGAAAAGCAGAAACCAGGATCTCTCAGGTGGAAAAATCTGAAGACAGGCCACAGCATTGATATCAGCATTATAGTACTGCATCTACTGAGCCCACAAGAAAAAAAAAGTCATCTAGCTGTCAACCCAGTTTCTCACAAAGTACCCCACTGAGGCTGCTGTCATACAAAAAGCAACAAGATCTCCTAGAAGTATAACAGGAGTGGGTTAAGAAAGCACAAGCAGACCAATGATAAGGTATTATATGCTACTGTCTACTGTATATGTAACCACCCAGTCCCCTGGGATTGCTAGAATCCCATCAATGTTAGACTAGGAAGGTAATGGGCAACTGGTAGAGAGTTTATTAGAAGTTCAGTACATATCTTTCATTGTTTATCAAGCTAGGCTGTGAGAAATGAGTGGGCTCATTTTGAACTCTTGCAGCAGCATGATCCACATTTGAATCAGCTGCAGGGGAACAGCTTTAAAATCTTCTAGGAATTGATAGTAGTCAGCAGTAGAGTGCAGTAATAATCTAAGGTAGAGGTGCCTGCCAGCCTCTCCTGGGCTGGGTGAAGGATCTCTGGTCATTTTCTTACCCTAGTGAGTAAGACAACAGACTGTCTTTAAGAAGTGGTGGAGACCATTGTCAGAAGGACCTCAGTGGGTCATTTTCTGTGAATGTGAAGTGGGACTGAGAAATTCAGTAGTTCCAAGGGGGAATCCCCTGAGGGACTAGAAGACTGTCCAGCTGCCCAGATCAAAGACTAAAAGGGAGTCTCAGAGGTTAAAGCTATGAAACTGAAGGAAAGAAAAGGTTTCTTCAAAGGTCTGATGTCTGTAACAAAGGGACAAACAAACAGTTAGTACAGCAACTTGGACAAGTTTTAGGGGAATTGGCTGGTGGTGTATGTGCCCAAAGTAAGGCTAGATTACACTTCTCAGGAACCCAGTGTCACCACAATTATGTGCTGAATGTAAAAGTTTTAAATCCGTGGATGCCATTAGTGATTCGAGGGGTATTGAAGGATCCAATTTATGTTCCTGGAGGGAATGGCAGAGGCTAGCTGGGGCCAGGGTGGGCAGAACTTCATCTAAAACTCTAGTCAGGGCTAACTGGTTACCCACAAGGCACAAGGTTGCCCTGCAGGTATTAACTTAAGTCATCTAGTCAGGAGGAATGTAATGTGATAAGTGTGTGGAAACCCCCATGTATCAGACACTTTTGGGAAATTAAGTCTAGAGATCCCTGGGAAAGAGGAATGGACTGTTCTATGTTGCCTGTTATATCTGCCCTATATTTAGGAGGAAGGAAACTCAGCAGATCTCCTTATGTACAGACCAATAAGTCTCTTAGACAACTCACAAAAGCTTTTCTGCAAAATTCTATTGAACAGACTTCCATCTTGGATAGAAGAAAATAATAATCTTAGTGAATTCCAAAATGGATTCAGATCTGATCAGTCAATAGTATAGCACTGTTATACCCTTACTTACCTAATTTGCAAATATGTAACAGTTAAGAAGGGAAGATCGTCCTGTTGTTTTGTCAACTTGAAATCAGCAGTTGACACTATTAGTCACTTATACCTATGGTATAAATTACAATGCTATAATCTTGATCCAGTATTATTAGACATAATTATCAGATTACATATAAATGCTTGGCTAAAGGTTAAATTCAAGCAACGTGGTGATCTATTAACCCCAATAAACACTAATCTTGGAGTATACCAAGGTTGCTTGCTTGCTCCCACGTTATTTAATCTTTGCATAAATTCCATCATACAAGAAATGGATGCAGAATTTTTTTCCATTCACCAAAAGTACTAAATAAAAGAGTACCAATTGTGGCATACGCTGTTGGCTTAGTATTAATATTTACCTCTTTGCTAGGCCTTTAAAGAAAGGTCAGTCACTTACATAACTTATGTAAAAATGACAATCTGGTTATAAATTATTAAAAGAAAAAAGTGGTGATTTTAGAGGGGAAGACAAAAGAAAACATCTTTATATGTAGGGGAAACAAGAATACAAATGCTTAAGACAACACTATCTAGGAGTATGATTTTCTCAGAATTTAACGTGGGCCAACCATATAGAATTAATGAAACTTAGAGCAAACATGACTCTTCATGCCTTTAAAAGATTTTTTGCATGAATAGGGGATGTCTTTATACATGTCTTTCTTAAAGTCATACATGCCAACATTAGATGAAGCTTAATATATGCATCTGAAATTTGGGCACCAAATCTTCCTAAAGACTTACAAGAACAATTGAACAAGTTACGGCACTATATCCTGCGGGTTCCTGAGTCAATCCCCCCAGTAAGTCTGAGAATGGAACTACGTCAATTACCTTTATCTGCCATAGTCCTTGAAAGGAAGCTTACATTTCCCTTAAAACTCTACTTTCTTCCAGAGTATAGGCTTCGAAGACTGTGCCTCAAAGAGGAAATAAAATATAACACTCTTGGATTTATTTATCCTACGATGGAAATTATAACAAATACTCTCTATCCTGTGGGTCTGGCTCACCTCCTCCTCCTCCAAATATATTACAGACCATTCAAATAAATAGTTTTACAACTAAAAGAGAAAATAAGAGACATGTCTATCACAAAGGATTTAGAGACTATACAAACTAGGAAACTATGCAAATGGTATAAAACATTAAAAACAGAACATAAAATGGAAACATATCTCAAAATTCTTACTGAATCTAAAAAATGTAGAGCTATCACAAGGTTGAGGTTAGAATTAAATGAATCAAACTACATTAATTTTATCCAAAAATGTTTTGATACTGAATATTGTAAGTGCAATATGAAGATGCATGCTGATTTAAAACATGTGGTCTTATTATGTCCATTATATTAAAGAAGACACAGATTTTGGCTGGGCCCAATACTTTCTGAACTTAGTCTCTCTCCTCATCAAATACTTGTTGAGTTATTCAAAACTAACAACTACATAATTTTAAATGCACAAGCCCATTATTTGCTTTCAATTAAGTTATGATCTTATTGATATTTAATAAGAAAATAACACTATGATGTCCTTAGAATTGGTACAGAGAAGCCTAGTGACATAAGATCTAACAAATTGTCTCTCTGATGATGCAGCACAAGGATTATTAGGCTTTGTATGTATATTAATGTGACCATTGATGTAAATATTTATGAATTGGTTTTTACATGAATGTGTATTTTAATTTATCTGTAATGGCTTCATGCCAGACAATAAAATTATTCATTGATTCATTCATTCATACCTTAAAGCCACAGATGGTACCTTTGATACATAGATACATAGAAATTGTTTGCAGATCAGGACTGCTAGGCCCACCTAGTCTGCCTATAAGCCCTAAACTTGTATGCAGTCACTGACCCTAAATGATCATTGGCTTTTCATCACTCCCTCCCCTCCCAATGTCTCCTTGTGCCTGCCCCAGGCATGTTTAAACTCCTCCACTGTGCTTACCCCCACCACCTCTTGAGGCAGACTGTTCCAAGCATCCACAACCCTCTCTGTGTAGAAAAACATCCTCACGTTACCTCTTAATCTACCCCCTCCAATTTCATATTGTGTCCTCTTGTTCTGATATATTTTATACATTGGAAAAGATCCACCACCTGCACATTGTTTATGCCCTTGATGTACTTGCAAGTTTCTATCATGCCCCCCCTTACTCTCTTCTCCTCCAGTGAGTACATATTGAGGACTCTTAGTCACTCCTCATATGTTTTGTGATGTAAGCTATGCACCATCTTTGTCATCCTTCTCTGGATAGCCTCCACCCTGTTATGTCATTACACATGTGGTCTCCAGTACTGCATGCAGTACTCCAGGTGAGGCCTTACCAGTGTTTTATACAATGAGATTGACACCTCCTGTCTCCTGCTACTAATACCTCTGCCTATGCACCCCAGCATGCCACTGGCCCTCCCTGCAGCCTTTGCACACTTCTTTGACTCCTTAAGGTTATCAGATATGATAACCCCTGGGTAATGTTCCTCTTTGGTGACAGCCAGCATCCCCCCTTTGTTTATGCCAACTTGTGGTTTGTTGCCTTGTCTGTGGTACAAGTTGGGGGGGTCCTGGTTTCAAGATGACACTCCTAGCTGGGGTAAGGGTTTCAAAATTGGGGACTCATTTGAGATCTTGATGGAGAGAAAAAAAGTTGCCATACCACTGAAAATGCTGTGGGTATGTACGTGCTCTTTTCTGTCTGGTGGCAGTGCACCATAATAGAAATCATTGTGAGTAAAAGTTAAACTGTGTCAAGAAAAATGCCATCTGAAGATCTGCTGCCTATAGTTTTTCTGTGAAGAAAATATATCTGTTCAAATGCTTGTGAAAAAACTGTGATGCCAAAGACAATTGTGCTGGGTAATGTGTACCCTGTTAAAAACTGTTAAAAGCAAAGATTTTCAAGTTTGAAAGTAATTGTGGACAAGAGAACATTTGTGCATAAAATGACAGAAAGTTTCAAGTGGTTGTGGATTACACTTATGGAGTTGCTAGAGGAATTGTACTAGAAACTGTGCCAAAACTTCCTAAGAGCACTTTAGCCTTTAGAAAATCCAAGCCTTTAAAAAAAAGTTTGTTTTTGCAGTTTAAATTTGCCTACTCAATGATCATCATGAAGGAGAGTGAGCAGGAGAGAGAGAGAGAGAGAGAGTGGTTAATTTGAATGGCATCATGTGATTGGTCCTCACAGCCAAGTCCTGCCCCTTGCCTGGAGTTCCTGCCTGAAAGAGAGTGTTCGAGCAGGAGGAGAGAGTGTGTGAGGTGTATAGCCTGCAGCAGCAAGAGTGAGCCATCGCATTTGTTGGACTTTGGAGTTTTACTCTTAAAATTTTAAGAGACTCAAATTTGGGCTTCTCCCAGTTAGCGACTGCTACAGTAAGTGATCACGAGTGTGCATGGTGCCATTCATCAGGCTGGAGAGCCCACTCAACCCCAACTGTCCTCATATTTGAAAGGAAGGCTACCACATTCATCAAAGAGAATAAGCTACTTCTGTAAGTCCCACATGCAACAAAGCAAGAGACTATGGGCATTGTGTGTGCAAAGTAAAGATCTAGTGCTACAGTCAGTGAGTTTGAGGAAAGTAAATAAAATGAAGACAAAGGACTAAGACTAAGTAGCTGTAGCTAGTTGCAAGCATCCAAGCTGTGTTTTAACTGGGCAGTACTAGGCTAAGTAGCTGTGAGTGTGTGCAAAGATTTAAAAGACTGTGCTGGATTAAATATGATTTTCCTAAGTTAAGTTGCGAGTGTTGTGCATAGTAAGAGTAAATCCCTATGGCAGAGAACCAAATGCAGCCAGAGCAGTGTGGTCATGATGCAGAAAGTTTCAGAGGTCAAGTTGGGGCGTAGTTCAAAGAAATGTAAACAAACAATGAAGCGCCTTGTTGGGGCAGGATTCTAATGATATAAACAACCAGAGAATGTGCAAAGGTTTGAGAACTAAATGCAAATCAGGCAGCAGTTTCATGACAGAAAATAAGAGAGACATTAAAAAAAAAATCAGACCCAGTGTGTCAGTGTGCGGAGAGCAGATCAGTAACCATGGACCAGTGCATTGTTTTTGCAGAGCAAAATGGCTTTCAAAAAGACAGGGTATCCTCCGCACGCCAGGATCTGGATAACCCAGCAAGGAAGAGAGTTGGAACAATATAAAAAAAATTGTATGGATGTGAAGGAGCATCAGCAACTGTTGCACTTCCTAACATCCCAGTAAATGTGTGTTTGATCTGCATGATAAATGTAAAAGTTATTTTGAACATTCCACACCGCAAGGACTGCAGGAAACAGTGTGGCATGTGTGTCAAAAATGTTGTGTAGGCAAAAGCCAAAACTGTATGTCTGGCTCCAACGTTGACTCTGTGTGAGGGACCATCCTGTGCATTACAGAAAGCAACTGCATGCAGGCAGGAGGATCCAGAAGAGCTTGTGAGAGAATTATTTGAAGGTGTGACCTAGAGTAACCCCACAGTAGCAGGCAGAGATGGTCTTTTCCACCCCAGAAAAGGTTTCAAGAGACCACCCAGAGACTGAGTCCATGGATCCGTGGACAGCAGGCCTAAGTTCGAGTTTGATTGAAGAGAATGAAATAGTTGATACCTTACACTGGGAGGCATAAATCCAAACAGTGAAAACAGCCTGCACTCTGTAAACTGCAATAGGGTGCTTAATGTAAATGAGACCTGGTAATGTCTCAAACAATAAATACAATGTCCTTACAAACTAGAAGGTGAGCAACAGGGACAGGTCATAATAGCAGGCATGAAGACTTAGATAAACTTAAAAAACATTCCAATTTATTGCAAAAAAAGAGATTTCTGTGTGTGTAAAGTAACAGAGTGCATATGACTAGTACTTACATACTCATCTTGTCAAAACACAAGTGTTTGAATATACAGACCTTCCCCAAACACAATTGACTAGCCAGCCACCTCTAAACCCCATCACTTCGGCTCTCGCCTTCCTCAGGGGGCATGATCTGCTATAATCACATTATCCTTTTATACAGTACACATGACAATTATTTAAATAATTACAAAAAATAAATTCAGTCTTTTCACATAATATGATCCAATCAAATGAACAATTTTATCAATTGAAAAACTACCAGGAAAGGGAGATTTAGCTTCCAGGATCTTAAAGGAACATCAATTTCACTTTGTATCTGTTAGACTCAAAATGAATTCTAGTGATTTTAGATTGTCTCCTTCACTAGTGACCTTATATCATTAAACATAAATAACACATCATGAATTCTATACACAATTAATTATTTACTTAAAATATCTCATATTTAATAATAGACTAACTCCCCATTAATTTAACATACAGTGGCCAAAATACTGTTTGTGCAATAATTAAATATTATTCGCATCTTATGGGAAACCTGATTATCATTAACAAATTCTCAAGTCCTTTGTTCAAATTAAAGGGACACTGTCAATCTGTTTTGAATGATATTATTTCTAGTTAATAAAACACATTTTACGATTGCTTATCTTCTCTAAAATTCATTAATATTGCTGTTTGTTTTGTCTGTCTCCTTGTTTAGTAGAACTGAAATGCATGGTAATGTATATTTATAAACAACTTTGTTTTGTACAATCCTGAATCTATTTTGCTTGAATACTTCCTAAACATTAGAAGAACCCAAAACAGTGCAGTTACCCAATGAGGCAGTAACTACCTAAACTCCCACTTCATCATGAGTGGCTTGACTGTGTTGAGGTGTTCCTAAGTCCAGGAAATATGCAGCGGGAGTTGATCAAGGAATGTAAACAACCCTGTTTTTGTGTGGTAACACCAGTATGGTGGGCAGTCCGTTTTTCACTTTTTAAAAGAAAAAAAAAAGAATCAGAATCAAACTATTAGCTACATCAGCAATCTTTACAGAATGTTTGCAATCATAAAATGTGTTTTTTAAACAAGGGACACTTTGATGCTTAAGGTGGTTGACAGTGTCCCTTTAACTATCATTCAATGATGATCAGGTATCTCCCTTATGCTTGATGGACTCGCTGTCATCTTGTATAGTCTCAATGTCAGTGATGTGTCATACTTCAGTTCTACTGTGGCACCATCTGATAATCTCAATTTTTCCAGTTTATACAGATAAACATTTTCCTATATGGAAATAATTCCTATGTAACACCAATATTTCACTGCACAGTAACAAAAACTAGCTTTGAGATGACTGCACTAATTACATTATATTTTTTTCACAAAATATTAATCAGCATCACATTTGTACAGATATCCTGTTCCTTTTCTCAAAAAACCTAATAAGAAACTGCATTCTTATCTGTTCTGTTCCCTGAAGAAACTACATTCTTTTAATTTTACATGCACAAGAAATACCTACTAACAGCAATACAAACATAATGCATCCTTTTAAATGAAGATATATAATATAATTAATAAACATCACACAATTTTTATTATGGCTCTAAATATGGTTTGAGGTTGAGTATATCATTAAGACCCTTCAGTTTGAGGCTTTCAAGCCTCCAAATCCATGCTGTTTCCAGCTGTGGAAATCTAACATTTAACAGAATCATTCTCTTTTTACCATTATTAGCTCATTCTAAATCGACAAAACTAAGGCCTTTTAGATCACTTCCATGCATATCTCTAAAGTGAGTACCAATAGGGCTATTCAAGTTCACATTAACACTATTTCTCACATGCTCTTGTATTCATTTCTTGAGTGGACGTTTAGTCATGCCAGTGTACAAAAGATCAAATCAAAAAGCACATACTAATGCATATGTAACATATGTTGTCTGGCATGTAATGCATTCATTAATTCTATACTTTTTTAGAGTTAAAGGATGTATAAATTCCCTAGTTTCATTGGCAAATTCTTACATTATTTAAAACCATTGGGTTGGGGCACATGGTATCCACTTTATGCTTGTCTTCAAATTTACTATGTACAATTCACTACTTTAGATTTTGAGCCTTTCTGAAAGAAATACAAAGTTTTTCTCCAAACACCTCTCGTACTTCAGCATCAGCATCAGCCAATATTTATGAACAATAAAACCTATTTTCCCCACCAAGAAATTATATTCTGCACTTAATGTTGTTGGTTCTTGATGGCTATTAGATTTTTCATGTGTAACCATTAAATCGTTCCTGTCCAAATTAGATGCCTTTTCCATTGTATTGTGAATTAGCTTAGGACAGTACCTCTCTGCAGAAAACAATTCATTATCTCTTGTTCTTGTATCTGAAAATCCCCTAAGGTGCTACAATTTCTTCTTAAGCATAGCATCTGATTAAAGGAATTGAACTTTTTAATTTTTTAGGATTGGAACTTTTGAAGTGCAGATATGAATTGCAGGCTGTATCTTTACTACAATTCTTCAAAACAATGCACTAACCTTCTCTACCCTCTATAAGCACATCTAAAACTGGAATGACACATTTTTTTCTGCTCTATCAGTGAGTCTCAATCCAAATCTATTCCCATTGAATGAATTCTGAAATTCTTTCCTCATTACCTTCCCATATGCAGATGACATCCTCAATATAATGGTACCACATGATGATGTCATCTGCATAAGGGAAGTTTTCAGTAAACACATTTTCCATATCCCACATTCTATACCTAGGGTAAGGTTGGCATATGAAGGAACCATGCAAGTCCCCATCGCAGTATCCAAAATCTGGTAAAAACAATTTCCATTAAACTCAAAAAAATTGCATTTTAGAATACAATCAATGCTTTCCACTAGGAATTTAGTTGGATTTTGTGTGGTACTTTTTTCCCAAAAATATTTGCAGGCCATTAAGCTATCATGATGCTGTATCAAAGAATATAGCGGTTCTATATTTATCGAGATCCACACATAATATTTTTGCCAAACGAAATTCTGTAACTTAGACAAAAGGTCTCCAGTGTTTCTGAGGTGAGATTTAAGTTTGCACACCTCCTTTTTTAGGAAAAAATCTACAAAAATCAATACATTATCAGTTAAGGATCCCACCCCAGAGCCAATGGGTCATCCTGGAGGTACAGTTGAGTTCTTATGATTTTTTGGCAATTAATGTATGACAGGACACACTGGATGTGATAGTACAAAACAATTAAACTGATTACTTGTTATGTCCCCTGTTGTTTTTTGCATCATTCAGGAGTTCTAATAACTCTGCTTTAAATCTCATCATTGGACAACTCTGGGACATTTTATATCTCAACTCATCTTTCAATATATTCTCCACCATGTTAACATAATATGGTGTGTCATATAAGTACAATATTTCTGCCTTTGTCTGCGGGTTTAGTAATTACATTTTCCCACCCTTGTATCTGTTTTACACTGGGAGGCAACTGCCTAGGAACATAGTGATGAGTGGACTGTATCTGGAGCTGAAACAGCTACCAGCTCCTAGGCAGAGCATGTAGAACAAGAAGAAAACAAACAAGTTAGTAAGGCAACTGGTAGTGAGAATGGGCTATCAGTGGCCCTAACTGCATGTGAGCTACCTGAGACTGTACAGAGCTAAAAAGAATTGGTAGCAATTAGAGGGATGGACTGCTTTTTCCCTGTTTGGAACATCCAAGATGGACGTGGGAAGCAATTGAGGGCCATAGCGAGGAATGGTTGCAGGAAGAAGCCAGAGCTACAATTAAACTTAATTTATGTATGTTCACCAGCATCAAAATTATTCAAGACAGACTAAAGTTGTGGAGACTAGGTACACTCTTCATCTTAATTCTGTCTGAGTTACTGACAGAAGTGGAATTGAGACAGTCCACACTAAAAGAATTATTCATCCTGATAAGATAGTGATTTATGGTCCCCATCCCAACTGGTATTACCCTCACGTGCCACCACCAGCATGTGCCAGCTTGAAAAAAAGCAACACCAGAAGAGGTGAAGCATGATGGGTCCACCACTCAACTCTGCAGGCAATTGGCCAAAGAAAATGATACAAAGGCCAAAGTCAGCATCACCCCTGGGAGCAACAAGTCAGTTTCCCACCACTGGGAGCAACACGTCAGCATCCCCCATGGGGGCAACTAGAGATATTGTGCCTGCAGTTTTCTTCCTTGATCAGCAGCAACCAGGCCCAGAGGTGGCATGGAAGAGCTTGACCTGAAGATTTGTCTTTGGCCAAAGGTGGAGAAGAGATCCAGACCAGATCCAGAGAGGTGATGCAGATTGTCAACCTGCATGTCGGAACTGGTAGGATAGAATTTCTCCTTACTTTTTATGTTATGACTGTGCCCATAAGAGGATTTGTCCTTTAAACTGCTTGGTCAAAAAGACTCCTATATCTGGATTACAGTTTCCAACAGGCATTGAGCCTGTGGCAGAACAGTTCTAGGAAGGCTTTGGCTGATAAAAGACTATTCTTGAATGTGAGTGCCTTGTGCACTCAGGATAATTACTCTTGGAGCCAGGACTTTGAAGGGGATCCATCCCCTCAAATGTTTTGTATATTTCATTTTGGTACCTTTATACTGTATTTTGTAGAAAACCCTTTAAAAATCTATTTTTGAGGGATTGGATGGTATCTCTTGGTGGGAGGTTTTGTTATGATTTTTCTTGCAGGTTGTTTCTTGTTTGCAGGTTGTTTTCTTTTACAGATGCACCTGAGAGAAGAAAAGTAGACAAGAAGAGGATATTTAGGGCTCAGCTAAGTCCTCCTTTTAAAGTGTGTTAAAATATTTAACTAGGAAATGTTAATTTTTTTTTTTGCTTTCCAGGATTAGAGTGTGTAGTACTAGGGTTTGGGAAATGTATATCAATGCCTCATGTATATTTCTAAAGCAGTACATAGTGTAAAGTGTGAAATGTATGTGGGTATAAGTTACCCCGTGGGTAGCATAGGTTAGATAGCTTTCTCTCTAGAGAGCTAGGAAGATAGACAGGCTGGTGGTCCTGATTCGGAAAAAGGGGTCATCAGCACTGTTCTGTCAGGGCATGCTTCAGGCAGTCTCCTGGAGTCACTGAAAGAGTCCCAAGATAGTTTATCAGGTAGGAGCTGAAATTGCTTCAGCAGGCCTCTGTTCTCTGTTGCAACCTGCCTATGCCTCGACATGGGTAGGGGTGAGCCAGGCCACCTCTAGCCGTAGGGTGCCCAGAGGTTAGATAGCCTGTGTTGCAGTCCAAAGCCCTTGCTGCAGACAGCAAGGTTTATCTGGTGGTAGTGGGTGTAACCACCCAGTCCCCTGGGTTTACTACAATCCCATCAGTGTTAGAGTAGGAAAGTAGTGGGCAGCTGGTAGACAGTTTATTAGAAGCTCTCTACAGACCTCTCATTGTTTACCTAACTAACCTGAGAGAGAAATGAGTGAGGTCATTTTGATCTCTCACGGCAGCATGATCCACATTTGAATCAGTTGCAGGGGAATGGCTTTAGAATCTTGGAAGAGTTGGTAGTAGTCAGCAGTAGAGTGCAGTAGCATTCTGAGGTAGTGGTGTCTGACATCCTCTCCTGGGCTGAGTGAAGGACCTTTGGTCATTTTCTCACCCTAGTGAGTGAGACAACACCCTTTCTTTAATAAGTGGTGGAAACCATTGTCAACAGGGCCCCAGTGGGTCATTTTCTGTGAAAGTGAAGTGGAACTGAGAACTTCAATAATTCCAAGGGGCAATCCCCTGAGGGACTAGAAGATTGTTCAGCTGCCCAGAGCAGAGACTAAGAGACAGTCTCAGTGTTCAGAAGCTATGGAATTGAAGGGAAGAAAAGGTTTCTTCAATGGTCTGATGTCTGTAACAAAGAGACAAACAAACCATGAGTACAGCAACATGGACATGTTTTAGGGGAGTCATCTGGTGGTGTATGTTCCCAAGATAAGGCTAGATTACACTTCTCAGGCCCCAGTGTCACCACAACTATGTGCTGAATGGAAACATTTAAATGTGTGGATGTCTTTAGGAATTGGAGGGGGATTGAAGGATCCAATTTATGTTCCTGGAGGGAAGGACAGAGGTTGGCTGGGGCCAGGGTAGGCAGCACCTCATCTAAAACTCCAGTCAGGGCTAACTGGTTACCTGAATGGCACAAGGTTACCCTGCAGGTGTTAACTTAGCTCATCTCATCAAGTGGAATGTAATGTATTAAGTGTGTGGAAACCCCCAAGTAACAGGTACTTTTGGGAAATTAAGTCTTGAGATCCCTGGGAAAGAGGGACGGACTGTTTGTTGTTGGGGGAAAAGTAGATGTGTAATGCCAATACTGCCTGTTCTGGAGAAAGCAAAGTTCTTATCAAGAATTGTGTTTCTGTGAAGTACAGTATCAAAACATAGGGGACCACCCATTTCTGCCTATCATCTTTGTTCATAAAATAAAGCCATACCATATAATTCCAATTTGCTGGTGTGGTCATTCCATGTGTGCTTCCAAGAGTGAATTGTTTATGTGCCCCCTCAGACAGGAGACATATCATAGCCCTAACACCTTTGTCCCAGAACTCAGTGTAAATATAAATGTTATTTTGCGGTCTAACCCCCCCCAACCTCTTAGATGCCGACCCAGGTATTTTACTCTAATGCCAGGGGTGGTACCTTTGTTTATGCCAACTTATGTTTTGTTACCTTGTCTGTGGTACAAGTTAGAGGGGCCTGGTTTCAAGATGCCTCTCTTGGCAGGGGTAAGGGTTGCATATAAAACAGTTTGTTTCAGTTCAAAATCACAGGATGTCTTTCCACATTGTTTCAGTTCAATATTGTAGGATGGCTTTTAGCAATGTCTCTTTAAAAGCACTCATCACCAGGCTAATTTGAATTTTACTCAGATCCTTATTTATTTATTTGTCCCGTAGACCAATATTCAACTGTTACCTTATAGTTGAGTTCACTTAGAGTATTTGTTAGTCATTCTCTGCAGCAAGTTTGCACTGCTTGGCTTCAGTTTTGGACATAGAAAAATAGAAATGCTGACTATGTCAGCAGTAAAGCACCACTTGGCCCACCCAGTGTGCACAGATGTTTCCTGCCCAGTCTGTCTCAGCAGTCCTTAAGTGGTCTTTGGCAGCCTTCCCTTCTCTCTGCTTATTTACTAATATTCCCCAATGTCTGTCCTTTGCATGCTTGAACCTCCCTACTGTTTTTGCCTCCTCCACTTCTGCTGGTAGTAGGTTCTGGGAATCTACCACTCCTTTAGTGAAGTATTACTTCCATTCATCCCTCTTAAACTTCCTTCCTACAGCTTCATTGCATGCCACCTGGTCCTGGTGCTCTTTCTCCTTTGAAAGAGACTCCCTTCCTGTATCCTGTTCATCCATGAGATGTATCTGTACTGTACAGCTCTATCATGTCTCCTCTTGCTCTCCCATTTTCCAGGATGTGCATGTTGAGATCCCCTAGTCTCTCCTCGTAAGACTTTTGGTGCAATCTCTGCACTATTTTAATTGCCTTCTTCTGGACTACCTCCACTCTGTCAATGTCTTTTCTGAGCTAAGGCCTCAAGGACTGGATACAATACTCCAAGTGGGGTATCATCGGCTACCAATACAGTGACAACACCACCTCCCTTCTCCAGCTTTGGATAGCCCCTCTTTATGAACCCCTGAATCCCACTAGCCCTACATACTGCTTTGTCACACAGGTGTATCATTTTGAAGTAATCAGTTATGATAACCCGAAGGTCCTGTTCCTTCTTTGTGTTTCCTGCTTTGTGACTGTCAGTACCTCTCCCCCCATTCTGTACTCAGCTGCTTTGTTCCTGTGCCCTAGGTGCATGATTTTGTACTTTTCTGGTATTGAATCCCAACTGCCATTCTCTTTATCACTCCTCGAGTTTCCCAAGATCCTTGCACATTCTCTCCACTCCCTCCTGAGTGTCCACCCTATTATAGATGTTTGTATTATCTGCAAAAAGATATAGCTTCCACTCCAGTTATTCAGCAGTGTCACTGAAGAGTTTACTGAAGAGGACCAGACCCAGTACTGAGCCCTCTGGCACTCTACTGACCACTCCCCCATTATTAGAGTGATGTTAACACCACCCTCTGATGCTAATCTGTTAACCAGATTCTAACATAATTCACCACTTTGGATTCCCCCCCAGCTGCTCAATTTCTTTATCAGTCTACTGTGTAACACAGTGTCAGAAGCTTCGATAAAGTCCAGATCAACCACATTCACTGACCTACCATGATCTATTTCCCTGGTCACCAGTCAAAGTCGTTAATTAGATTAATCTGGCATGACCCCCCCCCCCGGTGAATCCTTGCTGCTTGTGGTGTTGGAGGCTATTGGATTCAGAATACTCAACCAGCCTTTCCTTTAGCAGGGTTAATTGCCAGCCTCCTTCCTGTTGTTGTTCCATAGTAGGGAAACCTTATCTGCCTCCCGCAGTCCTCCAGAACCATGCTTGTTTCCAGTGAACCATTGAATTAGGCTGTCAGTGGGGCGGTTAACACCACCCTGAGTTCTTTACTACGCTTAGACATATACTGTCCCATTCCATAGCCTTTCCTACCTTCAGAGCTACAAGTCCCATTGGAGCTCTTTCTTCTAAAAGTTCACTGGTGTTCCCCCATCCTTTATTTCTACTGTTCCCAGGTGGTCTTCCCCCCCTACCACTGTGAAGACTCAGGAGAAGTACCTGTTCAGGATGGCAGTTTTTTCTTAGTTTTCCTCTGTGCAGTTCCCCCACACACACACACATACTGCAACCCTCCTTATTGTCACTATCCCTTCCCTTGCTTTCCTTTTCTCACTTGTATACCTGAAGAAAGTCTTATCCATTAGCTTCCCCTTTGGCTATCCTTTATACTCTGTGCCTTTGCTCACCTTCCTCTTTGCCTGCCTTTACTCCCTTCATCATCATTCCTTCTTCACTCTATTTTACTTGGTACAACTCCCTGTATTCCTCCCTCTGCATTTACTTATGCCTCTTGAATACCACCCTTTTTTCCTTTACCACCTTGGCCACATCCCAAGAAAACCATAACTATCTTTTTTTCCTTCTGCTTTTACTCATTTCCTTCACACAGAAGCTGGTTGCCTTTTTTCTTCCCTAATGTGTCTCTACCCCTCTCCAGCAATCCCTACATAAAAGGCAGCTAATGAAGCAGTCTTACATTTCTTTAAAAGTCAACCTCCTTAAGTCCAGGACTCTTGCCCTCATGTGGTTTGCCTCTTAATGTTAAGCCACATTGCATGGTGATCTCTGGTACCTAGGGGACTGCCAGCTGTGATGACTGCAATGCTGTTCCTGTTTGTAAGCACCAGGTCCAGCTCTGACCTGTACTTAGTAGATTCTTTGGCTAGCTGCCTGAGTAAAGTCATTGCAGGGAGTCAAGGACAACCCTGCTCCTTTCTGAAGCTTCAGTCAGAAGACTCTACTCCAATCTGGCAGACTTAAATCACCAACAAGCAGCACCTCCCAATTACTTGTCATCTTAATGATGACTTCCCCCAAATGCCTTATCTAACTCCTCTCCCTTTTCTGGAGTATGGATATCGGGACCAGAGCCTCAATTCAAAATAACCTACAGCACCTCCACCCCTTTTTTTTCCTTTGAGTGCCCCTGCACCTCCATGGCCATGATTCCATCCCTCACATATAGTGCAACACCTCCTCCATTCCTCCCTGCCCTGTATCTCCTAAACAGAGAATAGTCTGCTATGGCCATGTCCCAGTTGTCGCTGTGAATGCACCTTGACTCCTCTATGGCCACCATATCTAGGGTAGCCTCTAACATGATGGCCTCCAAGTCTGGAATTTAAGTTCCACAACTCCTTGCCTTGGCACATATGACTCTCCATACATTACTTCCTCCCTAACTGCTTCTCTGATTCACTCCCTTCCTGTCTTTTCTGTTCCCTGTAGCCCCTGACCCACCTCTTCCCTTTTTACTTTTTCTTTTCCTTGCCTTTTTTACTCCTTTGTTCTTACTTTCTTGATTTATACCTGTCTTGTGCTTTGCCTTGTCTTCACCCCTGTCTTCTTACACCCCTGCCCTAGGCAAGTTTACTCCCTTTGAGCCCCTTTCCTACCTGCTGCTTCATCCTATGGGGGGCAGTCATTGCCTCCCTTGGTCTTACAGCCTTCCCTCATGGCTAGGTTAAATGTTTATCCAAGTAGCATTTAAAACTAACCCTAAGGACTGTGGTCTTCTTCTTGGATTGATGCAGACCATCTCACCTATAGATGCCCATATCCTCTTAGGGTGGCCCCCAGTCCCCAATGTAGCCAAAGCCCTGTTCCCTACACTATTCCTTCAACAAATTGTTAAACATCCTGGTGTAGATTGTCCTTTCATCTCCCTGGCAATACACGTTACACCTCAGTAAAAGTCACTGTGCATGCCAACTGCTTGAAGCTCCTCTCCAGCTGCCTAAAATTTCCCTGCACCACTCATCCCCTGTCCCTTGACAGATCATTTGTCTCCAGGTGGACAATGATGTCTATCTCCTTCCCATCTCCTGCTGCCCTCATGATATTTTGTATATGCTCTCCATTCCTTCAAGTCCAAGCATATCTTAGGCATTTCACTTTCCTCTCTTTTCTTCCCCCACCCCCAAGTCTAGCCCACTAACAACAGAGTCCCCAACCAGCAGCTGCTGCTTCTTCTTCTTCAGCTGAGGGCCTCTTCCTTCCTCCCTCCTTGAGGTCTTCCCTTCAGAGGACTCACATTTCATCCATTCCCACTGCTATGGGTATATCCTCTCGGCTGCCCTGCCCCACCAGTATGGTGAAGGAATTTTGCTGTCATATAGGCTGAGGAATGTGTACCCCTCACCAAACCTCCAAGCTCCTGGAGCCCACCAAGTTTCAAACACTCTGCCTTTACCTAGGCATCCCCTGGTGGAACAGTGTCAGACTTGCTAGCCGCTGGGGGTAGAATGTCCTATGCACCCTTGCAAGGTTTGGCCCAGACTACCACCATCTCTGCCCACACCCAGACGGGGTAGTAAAAATGATGCAGCACCTCAGTGTCCAGAATGGACCTTGAAAGACTGCAGCCCCACACCCATTGCACAGCATCTCTCCCATGATTTTTCAAGTAGTTACTATTTGCATATCTAAAGTTCTCTGTACAGTACCCTACTGCCTCCTTTCTACTGTACTCTGTTACAGTTCAACCTCTCTCTCTTTCACTTGCTTGAAACTTGTTATCCTACCCTAGAAAGAGTGCTTCTTGTTTTCCTTTTTCTATCCCGCCTACCTGTACCAACCTCACTATTACCTAACAAACTTGTAGCTACCTTCCCGGTTGCTGCTTGTTACATTACACTGTAATCATTGATGTATTTTCTGCTACATTAGTCCAGTGTCTTCCTGCAGAATGTCTTGTGGACTGTGGACTACCTGCAGATGCTCTACAGACTTCCTAAGGCAGTGTCTCCACTCACTCTTGCTCTGTTCCACATCATGCACTTCCTGATGCTTCCCAGTTAGTCCTACCCTAAGAAGGCTGACTTCTGGTGGGTCTTACAAAAAATACTGATTAGCCTTAAACACTCACAGATGTATGTTTCTGCCTCCAAACAGTGTTATTTAAACATTAAACCTGCTGTTCGGTTGCTGCTCTCCTCACCTGCACTGTACAACTAGATTTTCAAATCACTGCCATTTAATCCAGAGTCCCTGCTTTCTGCCACTCCCCAAGTGGTCCTTCTTTTTCCTAGACCCACCCTAAGAAGGCCAAATGCCTGTGCATCTTAAAAAGTACAGAATTGCCCCAAACACTCACACATGCTTGTTTCTTACCTCAAAACTGCAGTTTAGATACTGAAAGTCAGAGAGAAAGGAACACAACCAATGACAAACAGTGTCAAGTTTAAGGTATAGAACAGAGAAATCATGCAAAGAGACTAGCACCTGTTAGAGTGGCATTCACTGTTTTGCGAATGATTTCCCCAATGTACAAGCACTGCAGTCCAAAGGCTTTTTTTTCCTTTTCCAAGCAGGAGTCCTCTTTATTAATAGATAAAGGTAAAAGCAGACAGCAGCCAGCTAACAATGATACAGAACAAGTTTGTGCAAAACTTTGCAATTTCTTGTCCAAAAAAAAAATGCTTTAAAGTGCTAAAAATGCTGAAAGTGGTTGTACATGCTGGCCCAGATATTCAGACTGCACCGGGCAGTGGCACAAGCCTGGGAGCAGTGCAACTGGGATGCACCGGGGCCAGGACCAGGACCAGGTGATATTCAACAATTATACACCATGGTACAGCACCGTTGAATATGGCATGGACTGCACACAGCGCAGTGGCACTGCACCAGCCCATGCCACAAATAGGGAGCACAGGGATGCACCAGTGCAAGTGCAGTTGTGCTAGGCACATCATCCGTGAAATTCAGTGGGGGGCATGCAAATTATGTCATAATATATGCAAGGCACAAATGGGGCCATTTGCATGTCATTATGGCCTGATTTGCATGCCTTGTGCAGGGCAGCCCAGCGACTCATTCCTGGCACCCTGCACAGCATGACGTGCACAGTGGGGGTCCCAGGGCATCCCCCTCCCCGTAGCTATGATCGTGGAAAATGTTAAATAAAACATTCCCTGGTTGTTTAGTGGACCCCCCACCCGATTCTCCAAGTAATGTATAAAGCAGCAATCCCTGGTAGTCAAGTGGACCCTCTTCCACCAGATTCCCCGATCACCAGTATCTGTTCAAAATGTCATTCCCTGGTGGTCTAGTGGACCTCCCGCCAACCTGATTTCCCAATTGCCAGTATATCACTGAAACATAAGTCCCTGGTGATCCAGTGGCACCCCTACCACTCCCACCCACACAGGAACTCTTGCCCATCTCGCTCCCCCCTCCTTCACCAGCGGGTGGCTGCAACCTGACAGCATACTGCCCGGCCACCCAGCGAATGACAGGTACAGTATGGGCACTGTGGACCAGTGGGCTTGCAGAGCATGCTGTACTAAACAGTCCCAAATATGTGTATGATTCATTCATATTTTGGACTATCTAGTACAGTATGCTCTGCAAGCCCATTCTGTACCTGTCATTCAACGGGTGGTCAGGCACTTTGCAGGCGGGTTGCAGCCGTCCGCTGATGATGGGGCTGGACGGGGTGGACAAGAAGTCCTGTGTGAGTGGGAGGGGTGGGATTTGTCACTGGATCATCAGGGACTTGTGTGTCGGGGGTATACCGAAGATCGGGGTATGAGGTGGGTCCACTAGACTACCAGGGACCGAAGTGTTATACAGTACTCGGGGAATCAGGCAGGTGGGCCACAAGACTACCAGGGAATGTTTTACATAACATGTACCACTATCACGGCTATGGAACGTGGGGTGCTGCTAGACTACCAGGGACCATATTATCATACATCTACCATGATCAGGGTAACAGGAGGGAGGGGTACCACTAGACTGCCAGGGTTATGTGGGTGCTTTTTGATGGTGTTCTGGGTGGGCAGGTGGCCACCCACAGCTGACGGCTGCTGTGTTGCACCATACAATACAGCAGCACACCAGTGGGTGGACTACAGTTGTTCCCACTTTTCACAGGCTCAACTGTGAGTCCCTCTATGCAGCGCAATGCAGGGTTGCACCAGCATATGCACCGCACATCCCGGATTGAATATCATGATGTGCCACATATGCATGGGCTCACCCCTGCATCTGCATTGCATAGGATTACTTGCGCCCTGGCTCATTGGGATTTGTGCTGCACTGGGCAGCCTTTCCAATATCCTGCCGGGGCGCAATACGGGGTTGTACCAACTCAACTCAGTTGTGCCATGCGCAACCCCTTTGAATACCCTGGAAGCAGTGCAAACGTGCAGCAGCCCAGACAATCAAAACAGCTTTCCCCTAACGCATTTTACTCCTCATCCTAATATATGCTCCAATTAAAGTGACAGTGCAACATAAAAACACAATCCATTAGTGCATTGAGTTCTAGTTCTCAATAAGGCTCATCGATACTCATGTTTAAAAATTCAGCATGGATTAGAAAGTATCTGTGGTTAGAAACATAGAAACATAGACTTTGATGGCAGATAAGGACTACTTGGCCCACCCAGTCTGCCCATTTCCCTACCTATTGGATAAGCTGCAGATTCTAGTAACCAACAGCCTACTTCCTGCAACCCCCCACTATAATTGCCTTATGTCTGTCCCATGCATGCTTGAATTCCCCCACTGTTTTAGACCCCACAACCTCTCCAGTAAGGTGGTTCCATGCGTCCACCACTCTCTCCATGAAAAAGAATTTCCTCACATTACCCTGAGCCATCCCCTCTAACTTTAAATTGTGCCCCTTGTTCTTACACATCTCTTTTTCTGAAAGATGCTACCCTCCTGGACTTTGTTGATTCCCTTGAGGTACTTAAAAGTTTCTATCATGTCCCTCCTGCCCCTCCTTTCATCAAGGGTATACATATTAAGCTCTCTCAGTCTCTCTTCATATGGTTTCTGATGCAGACCCTGCACCATTTTAGTTGCCCTCCTCTGGACTGCTTCCATCCTGTCTATGTCCTTGTGTAGATGAGGTCTCCAAAACTGCACGCAGTACTCCAGATGGGGTCTCACCAACTGTCTGTACAGTGGGATAACCACTTCCCTTCCTTTTTCTACTTGTGATGCCCCTCCCTATGCATCCCAGTATCCCCCTGGCTCTACTTATGAACTTCTCACATTGCTTACCCACCATTAGGTCATCTGATATGACTACCCCCAGGTCCCTTTCCATTATTGTTGTTGTTAGTACCTCCCCCTGCTATTGTGTACTCTTCTCCTGGATTTTTATTTCCCAGGTGCTTTACTTTGCACTTCTTTGCATTGAATCTAAGTTGCCATATGTCAGACCATTCCTCCAACCTTGCCAAGTCCCTTCTCATCCTTTCTACCTCTCCTTGTGTATCAACTCTGTTACAGATCTTTGTGACATCTGCAAAGAGGCATTTCTTTCCTTCTAGCCCCTCTGCAATGTCACCTATAAAGACGTTAAAGAGGACAGGACCCAGTACTGAGTCCTGAGGTACTCCACTAGTAACCCCCCTTTCTTCAGAATTTGTTCCATTCACTATTACCTTCTAAGTCCTGTTGTGCAGCCAGTTTGCTACCCAGGCTACCACCCTGGGACCCACTCCCAGGCTGGCTAACTTGATTATTAATCTTTTGTGTGGGACTGTGTCAAATGCCTTGCTAAAGTCTAGGTAGGCCATATCTACAGCCCCTCCCTGGTCTATTGCTTTGGTCACCCAGTCAAAGACATCAATTAGATTCATCTGACATGACCTTCCTGCTGTGAATCCATGCTGCTTTGGGTCCTGTACCCTGCTGGCCTCTAGGTACTGAACAATTCTTTCTTTCAGAAGTGATTCCATCATTTTCTCCACCACTGAGGTCAAACTAACAGGTCTGTAGTTTCCTGCTTCTGCCTTGCTCCCACTTTTGTGAAGGGGAATCACATCTGCACTCCTCCAGTCCTCAGGTACCACCTCATCTTCCCATGATTTGTTAAAAAGTGTGGTTAGTGGTGCCACTGGGTCCTCCCTTAGCTCTTTTAGGATTCTAGGGTGAATCCTGTCAGGCCCCATTGCTTTGTCCACCTTGAGTTTTAGGAGTTCTTTCAGGACTGTTTCTTATGTAAATGGACTGGCATCAACCCCACTACCCAGAGTGCTTCTATTGTTTGGTTTAGGTAACTCCTCCTCTTCTTCTTTTGTGACTACTGAGCAAAAGTATTCATTCAGTATCTCTGCCTTTTCACTGTCTACCTCTGCCCACCTCCCCTCTCCTTTATTACTCTTCACTATCCCTCCCTTAACCTTTCTATGCTCCCTAATGTACCTATAAAAGGTTTTATCCCCCTTCTTAACTGAGTTGTATATATTTTCCTCAGTTTGGGCCTTTGCTTTTCTGACTGCCTTCCCCACTTCTTTCTGCTTTGATTGATACAGTTATCTGTTGTGCTCCTTCTGTGATTCCTTATACTTTTTGAATGCAGCCTTTTTCTCCTTAACCTTCCCTGACACCTCTTCTGAGAATCATAATGTTTTTTTATTCCTCTTTGTTTTCTTTATTTGTTTCACACAAATGCTTGTTGCCTCCATGATGGCAGTTTTGATTTTTCTCCATTGTTCTTCCACCCCTCCTTTCTGGCCATTTGCTAATGCATTCCTCAGGTACTCACCCATTATGTCAAAGTCAGCCCTTCTAAAGTCCAGTATCCTTGTCTTTGTATGGCTTGTCTCCATGGTTGTGTTTATTGTGAAGCACACTGTGCAGTGGTTGCTTGTTCCCAGATGTCTACTGACTTGTAAAATTGTGATCCTCTCTCCATTTGAGAGTACCAAGTCTAATATTGCTCCCTCCTGAGTGGGTTCCACCACTAGCTATCTAAGGCATGCCCCCCTGTAGGGCATCGAGAATGACCCTGCTCTTGGATGTGGCTGCAGTCCATGTCGTCCAGTTAAAATCTGGCATATTCAGGTCCCCCATCAACAATATCTCCCCTTTTTCAGCCATTTTGAGAATGCCCTCTATAATTTTCTTGTCCATTTCCTCCCCTTGAGACGGAGGTCTGTATACAACCCCTGTGCAGATTGTTATGCCATTCCCTGTCTCCAAGGTGACTCAGAGTGCCTCTTGTCCTCCCCCTTTACTTTTTAGTTCTGTAGCTTTGATCCCTTACCTTATGTAGAGAGCTACTCCACCTCCTCTTTTTACCTTCCCTGTCCTTTCTGTAGATTGTGTACCCTGGTATGTTGACATCCCAGTCATGGTTCTCCATGTACCATGTTTCTGTGATTGCCACAATATCCAAGTGTTGATCTTCCATCAGGGCAACTAGCTCTGGAAGCTTGTTTCCAAAACTATGGACATTGGTACTCATTGCCCTCCATTTAATGTTGGCTTTATCCTTTTTTATCCCATCCCTGCTCTTATTGTCCTTGTCTGTTTTTCCATTTGCCCCTGTCCTGCCCTCTGTCAAGCTCTGTACCTCAGTGTTTACCCTACTACCTGCCATGTTTTGTGGGGGGAGGCATGAACTTTCCTGTTTCCTATCAGCACCTCCCTCCTTGGCTAGTTTAAAAGCTTGCCAAGGAAGCCTTTAAACCTGTCACCTATGAGCTTGTTTCCCTTCCTGGACAGATGCAGACCATCATGCCAGAATAGACCTTCATCTCTCCAGGTGGACCCCTCAGTCCCCAATGAAGCCAAAGCCCTGTGCCTTGCACCAGTTTTGCAACCATTCATTAAACTTGTTGCAGTATACTTGAACATGTTGGTGCAACCTAAGGTAAAGTGATATCATCAGTAAAATGAATACATAGTTTAATACACATTTGCCTATTTTTTATAATTACTGGTGTTTTGATCTGTTTGCGTGGCTTTGCGCTGCTTTGCACGGCTTTTCATATCAACCTGCAGGTTGATATGACTTTTTAAACTGGTTGATATTGGGAGTCAACAGTAATTATAATGTAAATTTAAAAGGCTATTACCACCAAAAACACAGAGGTGGAAAATATTGCTTCTATTTCACATCAATGCAGCATATGGCAACTAATTCCTTTTTATGTTGGCGTGCTTGCGCAGCCAACATTGTGGGACAGTGCAGCTTTGGAGGTGGGGTCGCTGTTGGGGGAATGCAGGGAATGCACCAGTAGGTGCATTCCTCATTCCCCAATCAGCCTGCATGCCAGTGCCACACCATGCATTCATAATGTGGTGAGCACATCTAAGAAAAGGTCCAATGAAATCCGAGCAAATATCGTCATATGCAGCGGACCCTTCCTACATGCTTACCGACATTGTGAGTATGGTCAGCAAGTGGCAGCTGCCCAACTACTGCTGACATCAGGGGTGCCCAATCCCCCTGTCAATTAACCCACCCACTTTCTTAGTGTGCCGATGGGGGAGCCCTCTCCCCGTTGGCAAAAACCCCATCCCAATTATTGAATGCTGAGGGGAGTACCCAATCCCCTTCGGCTCGCCCCCCACATTTTTGTGTGCCGACAGGAGTGCCCAATCCCCCATCAGCTACAGACATCCCCCAAACAATTAGTTGGCACACTGGGAACCCACCACAGTGTGCCAAATTCCCTGAAAAAAAAAACTGTCCCGCAATATTTTTTTTCTGTAAAATGAAAACAGTTCCTCGTAGTCTCGATGCCACCCTCCCACCACACATGCCCACCCTCTGCACACCCTGCCTCTCATCACCCCCTACCCTATACTTATCTGCGGAGTCCGGCGCAATGATCTTTGGTGGATCAGGAACACGTCTGCACTCTTCAAAGCCGACAGCAAACTGAAAAAAAGCTGTATAATGGAATGAATAGGGGGTTTTCAACCTTAATGCATATCTTGGGCATTTTTGCGAATTTGGCCCAAATTTTCAACATGGAATTTTTGGGACTCCTTCTCATGAATTATTGCACTGTCATGGCATTATTCGGTCCTAAAAGGTGATATCGCAGTCACTGTATGGAATCACCTTTCAGACTAAGTAATGAAATGACAGTGCCACTGTTCATGAGAGGGGCTCTCAAAAAGCCTATGTTGCAAGTTTGGTGGGAAAAATCCCGAAAATGACTGCTTTACGAGCGTGTGTAGCAACTGCGCAACACACACTTGTAAGTTAGCACATTCACACTATTTTCATGCCAGATTCTCAACACTGGCATTTTACCACACCTTCTTGTGAACTGTATAGCTGTCATTTTTCACATCCTGGCAGAAATGTGTTTTTGCACTTCCAGTGCACAATAGCATGGTCACTGTGCAAAATCAGTGTTTGGGACATATTAAAAAAATGACCATGACACTGTTCATGAGCAGAGGTCCTAAAATTCCTGTGTTGAAAATTTGGTGATAATACTCCATAAAATGACTGTTTTACAAGAGTGTGTAGCAACTGTGCAATGCACGCCCGTAAGTTAGTGCATTTGCAATATTTTCATGCCACATTATCAACATTGTCATTATACCACATCTTTTTGTGAAGTGTACAGCTGTCAATTTTCACATTCTTGCTGAAATGTGTTTTCCCACTTGCGCCACAGAATAGCGTGGTCTCTGCTCAAAATCACTGTTTGGGACACATTACAAAAATGACAGTTACACTATTCATGAGCTGAGGTCCTAAAATGCCTGTGTTGAAAATTTGGTGACAATACTCCATAAAATGGCTGTGTTACCAGCGTACGTTGCACAGTTTGCATGCATGCTCGTAAGTTCACAAACTTATAATATTTTCACTCCACATTTTCAACAGTACCATTGTTCTACACCTCCTAATGAACAGTACAACTGTCATTTTTCACATTCTGACCAAAATCTGTTTTCGCAATTCTGGAGCACAATAGCACGGTTGCTGTGTAAAGCCCATGTTCGAGACACATTATGAAAATGGTAGTGACACTGTTCATTAGCAGATGTCCTAAAATGCCTATGTTGAAAATTTAGGGATGAAAGCCAGTAAAATTAGTGTTTTACAAGTGCGCATTGCGCACTTTGCACACACGCTCGTGACTTTGTGAATCTGTAATACTTTCACTCCAGCTGTTCATCATTGGCATTTTTCCATACCTAATTATGAACAGTACAGCTGGCTGAAATGTTTTTTCTCACGTCCGGTGCAGAATTGCACGGCCAATGTGCAAAATCACTTTTTGGGACACTTTGGGGAAATGGCAGTGACAGCAGAGGTCCTAAAATGCCTATGTTGAAAATTTGGAGGCAAAAGTCCAGACAATGACTGTATTACAAGAGTGCATTGCGCAGTTTCCACACACCCTTGTAACTTCTCGTCAATCTGCAATATTTTCATGCCACATTTTCACCACTGGCATTTGTGCACACCTCATTATCAACAGTCCAGCTGCCATTTTCCACAGCCTGCCCAAAACACATTTCCACAGCTCTGCTGCACAGTGGCGTACTCGCTGGGCAAAATCACCTTTTGGGACACATTAACAAACTCACACCACTATGCCTCTCCACCTCCGCCACTGCCAATGCCAGCATGACAACATTCGGGAATTGACAAATGCTTGTTTATGTTTATGAAGTGAAGTCCCAAAGCTGGGTAATCCATGATTTGTAACACCTATAAAAAGAAAATAGAACACACAATTATTACAGTTCAGAGAAACACACAGCAACTACTGTCACCCTAGTGCCTCCCCAACCAAGAAAAACATCATAGTTTGAAATTCACAGCTAATATGAATATACACAGGAACACTACATTGCATCAGCATTATTGTTGATGAAACAAATTTTTTAACCAGGAAAGGAGAAAGTTCTATCTTGTTATTTAGGCCTTTATTCTCCATGGCCATTAAGGAATAACTGCAATATTGTTCCTTATATTTTAGGAAGTTGTTATAGTCTCCTCTCCTTTTCAGTAGGAATGGTTTTTCAATGCCCATGAAGCTAGAATCAGGTTGTGTCTTATCCTTACACTTGGAGATGTGTGCCTCTAAGGCATTCTTAACATCTCCATTCTATCTGACATGATGACTTAAGTCACGTCATTTTTCTATAAAGCCTTCTTGGGTCTGGCTACATTTAGGATTCTTTAGTATCCTCAAACCTGTGCTGGTCCCTTAGTAAGTAATACAAACAGTCGGAGAGAAAGGACTGCAACCAAGGACAAACAGTGCCAAGTCTAAGGTACAGAACAGAGAAATCATGAAAAGAGACTCGAACCTCTAAAGGGGAGGAGACTATGACAACCTCCTAAAATGCCTAAACATTAAGGTGACAGTAGTTGTTGTTTGTTTCTGTGAACTTTAATAATTGTGCATTCTATTTTCTTTTAATAGTTGTTACAAATAGTGGATTACCCAGCTTTGGGATTTCACTTCAAAAACATAAAAAATGAATTAGTTGCCATACACTGCATTGACATGAAATTGAAGCAACATTTTCTATCTCTGTGTTTTTGGTGGCAACACTCTGTGACAGGGAGCTCCTGCCACTCTTGAGGGCTGACCATTTCTTAAATATGTTGCAACAGTTCTTCTCTTTCTTGGCCTAATCTATCCTTTACAATTTCTAGTCCATAAGGTTGGCCACCTATGGGCACTCTCTACCCTTTATTGACTATGCTGTAGTGTCCTCTTTAATTTTTCTTTTCCTTCTCAGGTCCTCATACAAGGAGGTTACTGAGGTAACCGCTGAGTGTATGTAAAACAACAGGCTGTGTTTATCATTGTTGGATTTAGTATGTAATAGCACTATGCCATAAAATACTTTAATGTATATATCTTATGTGTATAAAACCTATAAATGTTAAAAATACCATACCACTAGATGTTTTTGATAAAGGTAAAAATTACTAGTTGACTGTATTTTAACAATTAAGTTAGTTGTGCTATTTAAAATGCATGTAAATCGCTGTACCTGAACAAGTCTGAAAATGTCAGGGTGATTTGCATATATCCCATTATGCTTTGCATTATTTAAGTATGTGTGATGTTGTGTTTCTTTGAAACTTGGCTTATTGCCAATGCCCTTTGGGGTAACCCCTGTTTCAATGTTTCTGCATTGAGGTTCTTTATGTGTAGCTTGTTTTTTTTTTTCTTTTTTTTTCTGTTTGAGCCTCCACCACCCAAGCAAACAAGGCAACCATAGGGATGAAGGGTTTTCATGAAAAGTTTAGACCAGAGGTCAGTGAGTCAGTAGGTTCTGGCTAAGTGTAGAAGAAAGACTTGCATAGTCTGTTGTTATAAACTGATGTACTGAAGGAGGGATATGTCATTATTATTTGTTATCTCCTGCATTTTGAATAAGCATCATACTGAGATTGTGTGTTGAACTTGAAGTTTGGTGTCTAGTCCATCTGTTATCCCACAACCCCTCCACACACCCTTTTGAGTTTACATTGTCTTATGCCCATTGGTGATATGACACTAGGAGCATTTGACTATATATAACATGTTATTATTTAGAATAGGATTTTTGTATTCTGTGTAATATTTTGTGCTCATTATCGTTTAGAATAATGTCACATCTTCTCTTTGATAGGGCTGAAATTCATGGAAATTTATGGATGTTTTTACTGTTTATGTAATTAACTGAAAACTATGTGTTTATTACAATGATGATATCACTTTACTTTAGGTTGCACCAACATTGTCAAGTACACTGCAACCATAGCAGTGATATTTTTTAATCCAGGCTGAATTTTAAACGTGAGTATCTATGAGTCTTATTGAGAACTAGAACTCAATGCACTAATGGAATGTTGGACTGTCAGTTTAATTGGGACATATATTAGGATGACCACTAGGGACACCTGCTTACCTTTAAGAAAGCTCATTATTAAGTGAAATGCGTTAGGGGCAAGCTGTTTTGATTGTCTGGGCTGCTGAACGTTTGCACTCTATGAATAAGTACTGTCACTATTTTCAGCACTTTAAAGTATTTTTTTGCACAAGAAATTGCAACATTTTGCACACAGTTGTTTTGCATCATTGTTAGCTGGTTGCTATCTGCTTTTACCTTCATCTATTAATAAAGAGGAATCCTGCTTGGAAAAGAAAAAAAACCTTTGGACTGCAGTGCTTGTACACTGGGAAAATCGTTCACAAAACAGTGACCACCACTTTAACAGGTGGCAGTCTTTTTTTCACGACTTCTGATTTTAGATACCGAAACTACTGTTCATTTAGTACTTTCCTAACCAACACTGTGCTCCTTTGCCCTGGTTTCTAACAATCATTTACAAAGCTTGTCATCAGGGTTTTTTTTTTAAACAAGGAGAGACACATTAAGCTGAAGCTTATTTACAGGTGTAACCTGGGAGCACAAGGAAGTTAAGTGACTTGCTTAAGGTCACACAGTATGCAAGTGGGGGCTGTGGGATTAAAACTCAGGTCTCCAGGTTTGCAGCTCAAGGCCTTAAACCACTGCACTGTACTGTCTTCTCTTACTTGACATACCAATTTTAAAAATATATGCCCTGATTTTCAGAAGTTAAATGCATCACTAAACATGTTAGTGATGTACTAATCAGGTTTTGTGCTATTGGATGGGGTGAGGCCATATTCTGCAGCCTTCAGTGCATGCATGGCACTCAGTGAATAGTGCATTTGGGCAGAACATAGTGCTGCACCCATGCAAATCAGGAAGCCCAATGGCATACAGTTTGCTGTGGTAATTTCAGAGGTGTACTCACAGACAGCTTGGATCCTTGGGTCCACATCATACATAAAACACCAGTGCTGTGTTGGAGGATAATGTTCTTCATAGAAATAAAGATCAGAACAAGTCTCCGACACTCCCCCCCCCCCCGAAAATGGTTGAGCATTGTTGCACCAAACCAATGTTTCTCAAGACCGGACATCACCAATGTGAGCCACTATTTAAAAACATGCCATTTAATGTGGCCGTGCAACTTTAGATAGTACAAAAATACATGTGTAACAACAGCAACATTTTCCTTCTGCAAACAGGTGACAAGCTATAGTAACCAGTTCTGTAAAGTAAATATGAAATAGATAGATAGATAGATAGATAGATAGATAGATAAATAGATAGATAGATATATAGATAGATAGATAGATAATTAAATTTGAAAAAAAAAACAGGAGGGGAGGAAAAAAAACTAATGGAAGGAAGAGAGGTCAAAGGAGGTGATATTGGAAAATCCTGAACAAACTAGAGACATATTGTAGGGTGGGATTTTCAAAGCCTGGCGCAAGCACAATTTTACAAGCCCTGGTGCAGTTGTGATAGTTTCCACATATTACAGCAGCTTACGCTGCATATCTGCCATAAGCTCCATAATAACAGCCCCAAGGATTGCTGCAAGTTAGATGACAAAAATCTGGTCTAACTTTCAGCAATTGCTGCACGGGATAGAAAATCCAGTTAGTAGTAGTAATAGTAGTGTTATATTTTATTCAGGACAATGCCATGAAATGGATAAAACACCGTTGAGCAAACTCATTTCCAAGGTGATCCAGTATTACATTCATAGAGTTATCTTGCACACATTCAGCATAGATACCAATAGATAATACATAAATTACAAAAAATGTTTTACATCTAAACAAGAAGTACAATATTAACATTTAGACAGTAAGACCAACAAACCATGGAACATTTTTAAGAAAACCCAGATGTTGCTGACAAGCAACATAGTGCAGGATTGT
This sequence comes from Neoceratodus forsteri, assembly GCA_016271365.2. Classification (NCBI taxonomy): domain Eukaryota; kingdom Metazoa; phylum Chordata; order Ceratodontiformes; family Ceratodontidae; genus Neoceratodus; species Neoceratodus forsteri. The sequence continues at coordinate 863,504,766 of CM057459.1, read as the reverse complement.
GACTTTGGTTGTTAAAACATAACTTGATAGATTTATTTTTATTTACTATGGAAGGGTCTTTTAATTCAATGGGGAGGTGATTCCACACTGTCACACCCCTGTGTTTAATTGAATGTCTCCCTATGTCTAGTCTAACTTTAGGGATGTTAAATTCCAGGCCAGCAGCAGACCTCAAACTTGATGGTATTAACCTAAATGAGAAAAAGTCAGTGATATATTGGGGGACAGTTCCTTTCAGAACCCTTACCATAAGTAATGAAGTATGTAAGTCCCTCCTTTTGCTTAATTCAGCCAGTTCAACTTTTGGTACATCAGACAGTGGTGCATTCTGGGATGTACATCCAGAACATAACAAGCAAGCCTGTTATATACCATGTCAATGGAGTTCAATAAAGTTCTGGTAGCCCCAACATATAACAGGTCCCCATAGTCTATTATAGGAATAATAGTACTAGTTAGATCTCTGCAAGCCCAGTGCGTCATATTGTTGTCGCAATGAGGCTTGTGGTGATCTAGGAGTTTGGAAAATCCTGCCCATAGACTGTACAAGGACAAATAAGGCAAACATAATAGAAATATGAATGAAAGGAGACACAAAAAATATATAAAGATAGGGAAGAAAAGGGAGGGAGATGGCAGGGGGAGAGTAGGGGGATGCATAAAATATTTATAAACTGACAAGGTATACAGGTATAAAAACATTCTCCTCAATAAATACAGAGGATGCATCAGCCAGTACTACATAAATATTTCATAACTGCATATCATGACAGTAGAAAATAATTAGCATGTTGCTAATAAGAAGAACAACAAAGTCAACTATCAGTCTGTATCCAGAAGCAAAAACCATAGGCTGGCCCAGTGGTGCAGTGGGCTGAGGCACTGTAATACACCTTACTCCTCCCATGCCAGTGACCCAAGTTCAGGAACAAACTTGGATTGCTGGGGGTCAGTCAGGTGGGGGGCTGGAAGAGGATCAAGCGACCACCTGGCAGGTCTTCTCTCCCAGATTGGGCTAGTAAGCCTTCCCAGCTCCTGGCTGTCATTGGTTGGAAGTCCAGTGTTAGCACCTACACTCGGTGGACTGGCAGTACACTGGGTGAGTGCAATGAGCCTGGAAGTTCTGGAGCACATGCACACCTCCACGTGTATGCTCCATCCATGTTTGCAATAACCACAGGGAAGGGCAAAAACCTAGAAGGAAAATGGATGAGGGACTAGGATTCATGAAGCCCTGTCCAAGGCACCACAGCCCACCTTGCTGCTCTGGAGGAAGGAGAAATGGAGAGAGGTAAGCAGGATGGCTGATGACACCCTGGACAGAGCTGAACTAGCTGACCAATCTGGCTCAGGGGTATAAAGACCTTTATTTAACAAAAAATTAAAAAGAAGCAAAAATCATAATACATTACTAAGCAATTATACAAATGGGGCTAGTTGAAAATTGTTAAGCTCAGGTGGGCTATTGGAGCCCTGTTATACCACCAAAACGACTCCTACCTTAACAGCTTTCAATCTCCATCACCCTCATACAATATCATAATCTTCATCATTCTCATACAATATCGTACACCGTTTTAATAGCCTGAAAGCTGAAAACATGATTTTCTCAAACCCTTTCTTCCACATGTTATGCAAGAGTACTGATGCCATCCCTTTTCTGTATACTTCTCATGTGTTTACTAATGTGTTCTTTACATTTACACTTTGTCTTCCCTACATAGAATGCCAGGCATGAGTTACAGGTAGCAAGGTATATTACACTGGTGGTATTGCATGTGACAATGTCCCTAACTACATAACATCACCTAATAACTGAGTCCCTAAAATTTGAGTCTGTAATGATATTTTTACAGAATAGACAGTTTCCATAACAGTGACTCACCCTGGCAAATGTTTTCCATGTTCTCTCTCCACGTCACTATTCCAGTGGAAACTGTTGACCATTTGGTCGAGCAGGTTTTCTCCTCTCTTATATAAGAGAGGAGAAAATCTGCTCGACCAAATGGTCAACAGTATGACACATAGTAAGTTCTGTGATACTTCTGACAATTTCCTTTCTATATCCAAAATGTACCAGTTGTGTTCTAGTATAGGTTTAATGAGATGTGCATGAGCAGACAATGTATTGATAAAACTGAGAGTTCCAGTCTGAAAGTTATTCTATGATTTCACGTGTGGGACTAACAACAGTTTCCCTTCTGAGATCATTCACTCTCTTTTGTGCCCTCTGAACTGTGGACTTGTCATAACCTCTTTTGTAAGATGATCTTGTAAATTCCTTTGCATGTTTATTGTAGAAGTGTGCAGAACCTTCCTTCTGAAAACCAAGCTTCTCTGAATGCATGTGGCTCTGTTTCCAGAAGACCGCAGCAGAACCTTTATGGTTCGCCTCGGATCCCAGCTCAGTTTAACTTTTTTTTTACTTCTCTCAGCCTGCATGCCTGTCATGAGACATGTTTAGGAAGCTGAGGAGAGGTCATAGGGTGGAAAGAGGTATGCACATTGCATGCACAAATCAGAGAATTCATAGTCACGTGGCTCCGATCTCGGCACCATTCTAGCAGTCAACGGAGGGGAAGGGAGCTCTTTTTGCAGTGGTCCTCTGATGTTTGCTCATTCATCACTGCCACTCAGACCAAGACAGAAAGGAGAGGAGGATGGAGTGGGGAATTGGATGACAGACAGGACAAGAAAAGAAGAAAAAGAGAAAAACAAGCTAGTACAAAAAGAAAAAACTGAGATGGGACTTTGTGTTGTTGGGGTAGTCGCTCACTCTGTACAATCTGCAGAAATTTAAGAAGAGAACAGAAGAGAAAAGCAAAGATTAAGAAAGGAGTAAGGAGCAAAGAAAGAGAATAATAATGAAGAATAGAGAGAAAACAGAAACAAGATATACTTAGGGGAGGACTCACTCTGCATTGCGTGCACTGAAAACCTACACATCAAAACAGAAAAGATTAAGAACATAAACAAAATAAAAATTAATTACGTAAAAACCATGAAAGACACCTCGCACCATGCTGGCAACCTGGGTTCAGGAAGAGCCCGGGCAGTCGAGGTCGGCATCAGTGGGGAGGAATGGAGCATCCAATGGACAGCTCACCCTCCTCAGGGAGGGTGTAGGGCTTTACATCGCTCCAGCATGACCTCTGGCGGCTGTCAGAAGGTAGCCTGGTACTTGCGTCGTAGCCATATGGCACCAGGGGGTGGAGCTCGGTGGATGTTGCCTGTCATTGCACATCTGAATTCCGTGGGGAGAGGGCAGGGCATAGTCTAAGTAGAAAAAGACCCCTCTCCCACTGACAGGCGAAGGCAGGTCCAGGAGTGACAGCCCCATGGCCAGTGCCAGACCTCCAGGAAAGCACTCCCCAGGTCCTTCCTTGATCCAGCGTCGCATGCCAGCATTCTAGATAGAGAGCTGGAGGAGTGGCAGTACTTCCTCAGGGGACTCAGAGCCAGGGGTTAGGGTGGCACTAAGCAAGGAGAGGAGTCTGGTGACCAAGGAGTGCTGCTGGGTCTTCAGGCAGGTGGGTAGAGCCACAGCTGAGTGACTTCACTTTAGAGAGGTCAGTGAACAAGAGGGGGTGAGAAAAAAGAACTGTAAAAAAAAAGCATGAAAGAGAGTGTGTGTGTGTGTGTGTTTGTGTGGTGGGTAACTACTTACACTAGAGGGCAGAGGCTGTGCAGTCAGTGTGCATACAAGTGCACAGTACTGCTTAACAGTGCACAGCAGCACTGGACAACTACAAAGAAAAGAAATTCAAATTAAATTTGAAAAATAAAAGAAACAGTTTAAACAAAAAAACTTACAGAAAAAAGAACTAAGAAAAAAGTGAGAGTGCGTGTGTGTGTCCATGTGTGTATCAGAACTAGACGTCCTCCCTCCCCTGGCTGGGAGTGCTTCCAAGTGGCAGTGCCTCCCCAGCCCTCGGACCTCCAAGCCAGCTTCCTGAACTTGCTTCTGAACTTGGTTCACTAGCTTGGGAGCATGTAACGCTACCAATTCTGCCATTGGACATCCCAAGCAGGAATATCTTTGTAGTACAATAAAAAAAATAAAGTGCACATCCAAACCCGATACAGGATTACATTAATTGTGTCAGTGTCTCACATTATGATGGCCAATGTCTCAAAGTGTCCATATCCCACATTATGAGGGCATATTTCCCAGGGTGTCAGTCTTTCAATATTATATGAGGGCCCATGTCTCAGCATCTCAGCATCTCACATTATATAAAGGCCCCTGTCTCAGAGTGTTAGTGTCTCACATTATATGAAGACACATGTCCCAGAGTGTTAGTGTCTCACATTATATGAGTGCCCATGTCTCAGCATGTTAGTGTCTTACATTATATGATGGCCCATGTCTCAGAGTGTCAATGTCTCACATTATATGAAGGCCCATGTCTCAGAGTTTCTGTATCCCACATTACCTGCTTTACTCATTATTATACTTCAAAATGGAGGTACAGAGCAAGTTTATATTGAATGCATATTGGCCATGGATCCAAAACCAGAACCAAAACCAGGGGTGATTTGACAAAACCAAAACCAGAATTTCCCTGATTTTGCACACCTCTAGTTTATTGTACTCATCTACCTAACTGTAGTTGTGTTTTAAATGCATGCCTTGTCCAACAGGTATATTTCTTGTTACATGACTTGTACAGCAACTAGTAAAATGCAGGATTAAATTTCTGTCAGTTTCCTTATGGAACAATCCAGTGACAAGCACCCCACCTGGTGTTCACTAATAGTCAGCTCAAGGAAACCAACAAAACTTCAATCACATGTCACTGTAGACTTGAGATTTTCATTAGTCCCCTTCTGGTTATATACAAACAAATGCAGCTCCACCACAATACCTTTCCATATGATGAACAAGTCATCTTTAAATGTCTTGAAGAGTGCTGTTTTGTCTATGAATGGATTCTGTGTATTTGAGAAAAACAAAGTTATGTTTCCCACGTGTACAGGTATACATTCACATAGTTGGTGGCCATTGCTGCCCTCATAGGCCCTTCCTTTCATTTGCATGTACATGCTATCTGGAAACCAAAAACAATTACACTTTAATGCTTTCTCAGTAAAGAATATGGGGAATTCAGTAAAATGACCAGAATGGTTAGTATCTACATATCATTTTTCCCTCAAAGCTTTCAGGTCTTCATCATAGGGGATGTTAATGCACAGTGATTGGGCATCCAGGGTCACAAGATACCAATCCGGTTGTACACTGTGATCCCTCTAAATGCTCAGAATGTCTGTGGTTCTGTATCTCTTAGATATGAGCTGGCATTTTTGGAAGTGGTTTAATAAAACCATCCACAAACTGAGACAAAGGCTTTGTTAACGAGTCTATTCTACACACTATTGGCCAGGCTGGTGGATTCCATATATTTTTGTGGATTTTAGGAAGACCATATATGGCCACCTGCACGGGATGTTTCACACCAAGGATATGATAAGTTTCTTTGGAAATTACCTGATGGATAAATTCATCATACAAAGGCAAATAAATGTCTCCCTTAAATGCACCAGATCATCTGAAAGCACACAAAAATCTGAATCTGATAATTGTTTTAAACATCTTCACTTCATATTTGTCCCTTTCCCAAAGCATAATAGACCTCCCCCTTGTCCGCAGGCTTTATAATAATTTTACTGTTGTTCTTAAGTTCCTTTACAATCAGCTTTTCTTCATGTGTGCAGTTGGAGCACATTGCTTATCACAAGATGTTATAATGTTCCTCAGGTTTCTTATGCATGCTTTTTCAAACACTGACACAGTGGTTTGGGTGAAAGAAGGATAAATGTAGATCTCAATTTGACTGTGTTCCCCTGGGTATCAGATTGCTGTGTCTGGACCAACAGTTAAAGTTTTGTCTCCTGACTGGCTGCACAACACACTACATATAATGTCCATACTAGTGTTATTAGAAATAGGGCACTCCACGTGTTCAATATGAAAGAATGCTCTGAGATATAATTTTCTTCTAAATGTGTGTAAATCAACAACTGTTTCAAAGGGGTCAAATTTGTTGGTGGGAATAAAGATAAGGCCTTTTTGTAAGAATCTCTTCATATCTGTTGTCCCTCCTGACATCTGGGTGTTGCCCTATGCTTGTAATCCCTCCTGTTGTTTGGCCTGTCTCCCTCGCCTTTGGCCCCTTGTTCCCCTCATCATTCTTCTCATAGAACTGGGCTATTCTCTGACTCTGCCTCAGGCTGTGATGTGGGCAATACAATAGGCTGGGGAGTGTATGTTGGAGTCAACAAAGCATGTTTGTTTGGAGGGATGTCCTCCTGGCTGGAATACTGTATAAAAAAAGGTGTCTGGCTGTTATTTTCAGAGTCTGTGTCACTGGTATAGGTATCTCATGGGGTTCCAGGTGTGTTCGAGATTTTTTTTCTTTTTTTAAAGATGGATTTGCCTGGTCTACCTTGTTTCCTTCAATAAAAAACCCACTCATTACAATAATCCAAACTATCCCTTTTAGATTTCCTCTCCTTTGTTCCTCATACTCTTATATCATCATTTCTTGCAGTAGTATCAATCTGTTGTCTGTATATACCACACTTAGCATAGCTTCCAAAGGACTTCACTTGTGCATCCTTTTCCAGCAGTACTAATTTAATTGTACTTTTAACTTTCTCTGCATCCTTCAATATGTAATAAATCAAGACAAAAGATAACACTAACAAAAATGCTTGCCACCCAGCCAGAAAATCATCTTGTTGTGTTCCAAACAAGGGTTGCTTAGTCAGCCGTTACCATAATTACAACAGCTGGAAGGTCAATGGCCTCAAAACCATGATGAAAAGAAAGAAAATATGGGCCTTTGTTAAAAAGATGTGGGCAGATATCTTGCCCATGCAGGGAAACCCACATGATAGAGGTCAGGGACACTCAAATGGAGTGCTCGTAGGGGGTAGTTTGTACCATTCTGGCTTTTCTTCTAAAGCTAAGGGCATATAGCCACTTGGCTGAGACCATGTATGTCAACTTCCTTAACCTGCAAACTGGCTGACCCCCAAGGCAGATACAATATCTTGTGTGTTGAGAGTGGGGGGTGACACATTGACTGTGATATTGGTCTATGACCAAAACTTTGACCCCACTGACTTCTTTCATTAACTGGCTGTCACCCAGACAGATTTCCTTGACTCCCTGATACTAGGTGGAAATGTAAATACCACCTGGGATCATATTATGAATCACACTGCCCTGCCAACCTGCCCCCCTCCAAAAAGTTCCCAGGTTCTGGGAAGCATGGCATTGGATTGCTCCTTAATTGATTGGTGGCAGTATCCCCACCCTACAAAGAAGGAACTCCCTATTTTTTCTTATGCCCATAAACTATACAGCCTCATAGATGTCCTCGCACTCCTCCTCCTCCTCCTTGTTGCATTGGCTGGAGTCAGTCACCTAAGAGGCACATGGTCTATTCAAACCATACCCCACTGGTCATGGCTCTAAAGGGTGAGACTAGTGGTCCTTTTGCCTGACAAGTGAATCTAGACCCTAAGTTACCAATAGACACAGCTTTGAACTCCACTGTGACTAAGGCCCTCCCTGACAATCTCCAGATCAATAAACCATTGGAGACCAGCACCTCCACTTGCTAGAAGCCAATGAGTGCATTTGTTAGAGGGATGGCTGTATTAGTGTTAGCAGACAAAATCAAGTGGGATGCCCAGCTGGGATGGGATCTAGAGGAAAGTATCCAGGCCCTTAAGAAGGCCCACATTGCTAGCACATTCCTATTTCAACTCTGAGCACAAAAGGGCATGCTACACAAACTGATCTCTGACAACCTAGAAAGGAATATCCTTCTTAAACATGTCAGCTCCGATTTTAATGGTGATGGGGGGACTGCAATGGCTGGCATGGAGACTTAAAGATACAGAGGTAGATAAGTCCATGTCATGCATCTCCAGTGGACTTGGCTTGTTTTTGGTTGTCCCCCCAAAAAAACATCAGTGATGCCTTCAAACAATTCTATGAAACCCTGCACACCTTGAAGGTGAACAGCAACACCCCCTCACCCACAAACTTCTTGGCTGATCTTTCTCTCCCAGTGCTGATGGAGGGGGACCAGGGGATCTTGGATGTTGATTCCATCATGAACCAAATGCCTAGAACTAGGATATCTCTCACATCCAGCAAGACTCTGGGCCCTGATGGTCTGTCAGCTAAATTTTACAAAGAATTCTGAGAGCTCTTGAAAGAGCCTTTCTGTGACATTCTAACAAAATCATGTGAGAGGGGCTCACTCTCTGACTTTTTTAACTTTGGTCTCAATAACTTTTTACCCTAAGTGAGAGAAGGACCCTGTTACCAAGGAAGCCTTCCACCAGGACCTGACCCTGACTACAGGTTGGCTAGGCCAGAGCACACCAAGGACAAAGTAGCCAGAATGGACCTGAGTCTAGCTATATCTCAGCTAGGCCAAAGCATTCTAGCCAAAACCTAGGATCTTGGTGCAAACAAGTCCCAGAATACAAGTTATGATAAAAAGCAGACAGCTTATAGCTCAGGTTGTGTTATGCAAAGGTAACCAAAATATGAGATTTCTGCAGTCACTGTGTAATTCCACTACTTTGGTGACCTATGTATAACACAACCTGTGCTATAAGTTGTCTGCTTTTTATCACAACTTGTATTCTGGGCCTTGTTTGCACTAAAATCCTTGGTTTGGGCTAGAATGCTTTGGCCTAGCTGAGATGTACCCAGACTCAGGTCCCTTCTGGCGACTTTGTCCTTGGTGTGCTCTGGCCTGGCCTACTTGCACTCATGCCCAGGTCCTGGTGAAAGGCTTCCCTGGTAACAGACCTACTCATTGTAGTTCATACCACCTTATCTCACTTTTAAATGCTGATTCTAAGATAATGGCAAGAACATTAGTAGATAGACTGCAGGTGGGGGTCCTGCTGGGCTTAATCCCCTTGAATCAGGGCGGTCTTGTCAAGGGCAGACATGCCAAAAATAATGTCTGAAGATCATTGAATGTGATCTCGAGATGGTCGAGAAGGGGAAGGGGCTGCTTGACCCAGCCTTCTGTCACTGGATGTGGATAAGACCTTTGACATGATTGAGTAGTTCTTCATATTTGCCATGTTATTTATTCAGTACAATGCTACAAAGGTTCAGATCCTGACCAATGGGTACCTTACTCAAGCCTTCTCCCTTACCAGGGGTACCCACCAGGGCTGCCCCTGCCTCCCCTACAATACTTCCTCTTTTTAGGGCTCCTAGCCATTGCAATCAGGAACCAATCAGATATCAAAAGGCTGCATTTAAGAGAAGAGTTTCACCATCTCACTGTTTGCAGATGACATTCTTCCAGTGGCATGTAGTCACTGTATACAAGGCATTCATTGCATGCCTATGTATTTCTGGCTCTATATTTTACTTTTTGTGTGTTTTTAAATTCCTTTGTTGGCTTAGGACACTAATGATTTCAATATACATCTGTGTGTGGACCAGGAGCTCAAGCAGTACATCCTACAGGTAAGGGGGATGCAACAATACAAGTTGCATCTCGTTGCCTAGGTGACTGTGATGCATCCCGCTGCCATCTCCATTGAAATTGCAATCTAAAAATCAGCAGATGCATGCAATCTAGAGGTTGAATTGGGCAAGTGCAAGCCACATGTAACTAATGGCATGACATAGGGCTCCAGCAGAGAGGCGTGGGAACTAGCAGCTTTGAGCATCATATTGGATGTGATGTCCCTCGCTCTGACCGAAGGCTTCATTGAACTAGTGTACTAGCGGCAGTTGGCTCCTGTTAATATTATTTTAATTTTTTTGTTGACATCCAGAGCCGTTCTTCTTGTTTGTCTTCCACAGTATACTCCTCACCTGCTGGCTGCAGCTGTTCAGTCGCAGTGGCTGCTGCTGTGGTTCCGATCTGAGATGATGACTGACTATCACTGTCATCAAGGCCAAGCTGGTGAGTTTGTGGAGCGGAGCCTGCTGACTGAGGGGCAAGGATCTACAAGGGAGCCGCTTGAAGGGACCGACTCAGTCACCCACCACTCCAGTCCATACTGTCTTTTAACAGCAGCAGCAGCAGATGTCTTTTAGCACTGCAGTATCAGGTAAGGTGATGAGATGGATCTGATGCCTGGTCAGGGGATGGGAAGTGAGTGTGACTCTGGAGGGGTAGTAAAAAATGATGAGCTGGTTTGCATTTTGCAGAAATGTATGAATGTATATGTTTTATTCTGACGTGGAGCCTTTGGAAACAAGTCTATGACTCAAAGGGTTGTAATTCCAATTTCCTAAATAAATAAATGAATACATAAATCGCATTTGTGACACCCTCCAGGAGAGGAATTCTTAATTCTCAATGTCGGGGGGCCTGGGTTTCATGTTGCATAATAAGGTGGTGTGAAAGGATGGCGCTGGGATTTGTACATTGGATAAATAAATGGTGGGTGCTTGCTTAACACTGCAGAAGTTGGGTACTGTAGGGAGACCAACTGAGGGACTAGACAGACCCCTGTGGAATAAAGCTGATTCAGATCAGGTATGAAGCAGAGGTAATTTTTCAGCATAGTGTGTGCTCCTGTTTGGTCACTTCTTGAATCCAAAAATGAACTGCAGTGTGATGCTGGCCATCCTTTTATGCTCTGTAGCAGTATTTTTAGGAAATGGATACAAAGGCTGCACACCTGGATAGCGCCATGATGTTCCGCTTTATTGCCAGTTTCTATTTTCCCAATGTTTTCCCTGCAGTACTAGTGAGCAGCACAGCAGGGATGGGACCTGACTGTCTGACATCTGACGTGCAATCCCATGATGGGAAATCCGATCGGATGGATGTCAGTCAGATAGCGGCAGCAGTGCTTGCTCAAACTGTATTTGCTGTGTAATTTAATAAGGAGCATGGCCAATGCAAATATATGCACTTTCTTATTTATATTATCCCATCAATTTGAACCTGCAGATAAAATCCATATAACAGTGGGTTGGAGGAACAGAAAGTATGTATTTGCATTGACTTTGCTCCTTATTATTAAAGAGGTAGTGGATTCTGGCTGTTGGTTTCATTGAACTGCTCTCTGCTCATTTTTTGAATAATGAAAGAATGAATAGTGCTGCACAGTTGTTTGCATACTCAAGCAATGTTTACCTAATAAAATTATAGTTAACTTAATAGTGTGAGGTGAACTTAAGTCAGATTTCATTTTGGAGCAACAAAATGTTAACAAAATATATTTTGATATGTGTTTTATCTTGAAATTGACATTTTATTGTTTGGGTTTGGAGGGGATGTCATTGAGGCACAGGTCAGAAAGCCCAGGAAAAACCAAGAGCAATTGTAAAAGTTTTATTTTTACTAGCAGTTACATAAAAAAATAATATTGTTTAGTATAACTATTTACAAAGGCCAATTAAACAGAAAAAGTCCATCTGAGTTTTTCTTCAATCTCTGTGTCCATCTTGCAAGCAATTGCAGCTCTGTCTTATAAGTCCTTACAACCCCCCATTCTTAACAAGCATCTTCCTAAGTGTTCTTGTATATTTCAGGCAGGTGCAGGCAGGGACACAGCATGCCTGAGCTGAAGCTCCTTTTCCACAGCTCTTCTGCAAAAGGCTTAAAAATTGCACTAAGGTAACCTGTTGATTTTCCAATAGCTTTTTGCAATCATCTCAAACTATAATTATACACATTTCAAAAATTAAAATAGAAACATAGAACATAAACCTTGACGGCAAATAAGGACTGCTTGGCCCACCTAGTCTGCCCATTTTCCTACCTACAGGATAAGCTGCAGATCCCAGTTAGATGCTACCCTCTTGGACTTTGTTGATTCCACTGAGGTACTTAAAGGTTTCTATCATGTCCCCCCTCTCCCTCCTTTCCTCAAGGGTATACAAATTAAGCTCCTTTAGTAGTGTCTCGTATGGCTTCTTTTGCAGACCCTGCACCATTTTAGTTGCCCTCCTCTGGACTGCCCTTATCATGTCTATGTCCTTGCAGAGTTGGGGTCTCCAGAACTAGACGCAGTACTCCAGATGGGGTCTCACCAACTGTCTGTAAAGAGGAATAACAACTTCCTGTTTTCTGCTGATGATGCATCTCCCTATACATCCTAGTATACCCCCAGCCCTCCCTACTGCCTTCTCACATTGCGTGCTAACCTTAAGGTCATCTGATATGATTACCCCCAGGTCCCTTTCCATTTTTGTTGTTGTTACTACCTCCCCTCCATTGTGTAATCTTCCCCTGGGTTTTTGTTTCCCAAGTGCATTATTTTGCACTTCTTTGCATTGAATCCAAGCTGCCATACTTCTGACAATTTCTCCAACCTTGCCAAATCCCTTCTCATCCTTTACACTCCTCCCTGTGTATCAACCCTGTTGCAGATCTTTGTGTAATCTGCAAAGAAGCATACTGTTCCTTCCAGTTCCTCTGCAATGTCACTTATAAAGACATTAAAAAGGACTGGACCCAGTACTGAACCCTGCGGTACCCCACTAGTAACCCCTCTTTCTTCAGACTGGACTCCATTTACAATTACCTTCTGTGTCCTGTTGTCCAGCCAATGTTTTGCCCAGGCTACCACCTTGGGACCCACTCCCAGGCTGGTTAATTTGACTATTAATCGTTTGTGTGGGACTGTAGCAAATGCCTTGCTAAAGTCTAGGTAGGCCATGTCCACATCCCCTCCCTGGCCTACTATGTTGGTCACCCAGTCAAAGAAATCAATTAGATTCGTCTGACATGACCTCCCTGCTATGAACCCATGGTGCCTTGGGTCCTGTGGCCCATTGGCCTCTAGGTAATGAACAATTCTTTCCTTCTGAAGTGATTCCATCACTTTCCCTACCACAGAGGTCAAAGTGGCAGGCCTGTAGTTTCCTGCCTCTGTCTTGGTCCCACTTTTGTGAAGGGGAATCACATCTGCCTTCCTCCAGTTCTCAGGTACCACCCCCCCCCCATGATTTGTTAAAAAGGGTAGTCAGTGGTTTCACTAGTTGTCCCCTTAATTCTTTTAGAATTCTGGGGTGACTTCCATCAGGCCCCATTGCTTTGTCCACCTTTAGTTTTAGGAGTTCTTTCAGAGCCCTTTCTTTTGTGAAAGAACTGGGATTGACTCCCCTATCCAGAGTGCTTCTATTAATTGGATTAGGCACCTCCCCCCCTCCTCTTTTGTGAATACTGAGCAGAAATATTCATTCAGTATCCCTGCTTTTTCACTGTCCCTCTCTGCCCACCCACCATCCATTTGATTCTGCCTCACTATCCCTCCCTTTTTCTTTCTATGCTCCCTGATGTACCTATAAAATGTCTTTTCCTCAGTTTGGGCCTTTCCTATTCTGACTTCCTTCCCTGCTTCCTTCTGCCTTAACTGCACAGCTCTCTGTCCTGCTTCTTCTGTGTTTCCTTATACTTCCTGAATGCTATCTTTTTCTCCCTGACCTTCCCTGCCACCTCTTTTGAGAACCATAGTGGCTTTTTCTTTCATTTTGATTTGTTTGTTTGATTCACACACAGGCTTGTTGCCTCTGTGATGGCAGTTTTGATGTCTTCCTATTGTTGCTTCACCCCTTCTTCTAGTCTGTTTGCTCATGCTTTTCTAAGGCACTCTCCCATCTTGCCAAAGTCAGCCCTTCTGAAGTCCAGTGCCCTCACTTTTGTATGGCTTGACTTGGTAACTGAGTTTATTGTGAACCACAATGTTTGGTGGTCACTTGTTCCCAGATGGCTACCCACTTCTAGATCTGAGATCCTCTTACTGTGCTCATTTGAGAGTACAAGGTCTAAGATTGCTCCCTCATGAGTGGGTTCCAAAACTAGCTGTCTGAGGCATGCCATCTGTACAGCATCGAGAATGGCCCCGCTCTTGGATGTGGCTGCAGCAAATGTGCTCCAGTTAAAATCTGGCATATTCAGATTTCCCATCAACAGTATCTCCCCTTTCTCTGCCATCCTAACAATGCCTTCTACCATATCATTGTCCATTCCCTCCCCCTGACATGGGGGTCTGTATACAACCCCTGTGTGGATTGTGGTGCCATTTCCAGTCTCTAAAGTGACCCACAATGCCTCCTCTCCTCCCTGTTTACTCTTTTGTTCAGTTGCTTTTGTTCCTTACCTTAAATAGAGAGCTAATCCTCCCCCTCTTCTCCCCTCTCTGTCTCTCATGTAGGTTGTGTACCCAACACTAAATCATTTCTAAACAAAAGGGATCCCAATATCAGTTACATTTCCATTCAATGATTTGCATATATTTTTATACCAACAGATATCAAAGGGAGGAAAAGACAAACAGTAGTGAAAGACTGAGAGATAGCAAGAGGCAAATAATTGTAAGACTGTTGGGGTGATCAAATCCTAGGTGTCACAGGAAAATTTGGTTATGCAACCAGACAGAGAAGAGACAGAAAAGGAGAGAATAGAACAGATCCCTGCATTCAAACTCTTTCTATAACAACTGGGACAGGGTCTTATTCAACCCTGTCACATACACCCCCCTCCTTAAGAGGGAACCTGTTTTATCAAACAGGTTTCCAAAATGTTCTATTAATTCTCTACTAAAATGTGTTGCTTTCAGAAATTAAGCACATTATGAATGTCTGCATTTTGTTCTGAGGTTAAGGATACATTCACCTTTACAGCATCAGCATTTACAGTTTGTTCCAGTCTTTCATAAGTTACATCAATATCTTCCTTATTGGTTTCAGGTAAAACTAGTAAAGAAGCTTTTGTAATTTTTTTCTAGGTGGTTAGCATGGTATATCTTAGTAGTATTTTACCTGTCAGGGGTCTCAATCTCATAGTTAATGGTCCCAGTATGTTTAAGCACTCTATAAGGTCCTTGCCACTTCATTAACAGTTTATTTTCTGTTGTGGGTAACAGTAACAAAACCTTTTCACCTGGCTCAAAAACATTTTCTTTTACCCCATGATCATAATATACGTTCTGCTGGTTTAGGGCCTCTTCCTGATTGCTATGGGCAACTTCTATATATTTTTCCAGCTTCTTTCTTAGGGCACACATATAAGACATTATAGATTGTTTCTGAGTGAGTTATCTTCCCACTTTTCTTTTATCACATCCAGTGGCCCTCTTGGCTGCCTACCATACAGCACTTCAAATGGTGAAGTCCCTGTTGACGCCTGTGGCATTTCTCTGTAAGAAAAAAGTAGGTAAGGCAAGTATTGGTCCCAATATTTCTCTTCCCATGTTACAAACTTTTTTAACATGTGTTTTAGGGTTTGAAATGCTCAACAAGGCTGTCTGTCTGAGGGTGATAAGGGGAGGTTTGTATGGCAGTGACACCTAGTAGTCTGTACAGCTCCTTAAGTAATGCAGCACCAAAATTACTACCCTGATCAGTAATAATTTCTTTAGGTATGCCCACAATGCTGAACATTTTTGCAAGCTTTGCTGACACTTTTGAAGTTTTGACAGTACGCATTGGAACTGCTTCTGGGTATCGAGTAGCATAGTCGCATACTATCAGGATAAATCTATTACTCTTTTTACTTTTGTCTAAAGGACCAACCACATCCATTGCAGTTATCTCAAAAGGCACATCTATCAAGGGTAGGGGCACCAGGGGCACCTTGTCTTTTCTAGTGACTGGGGCTACTTTCTGACACTCAGCACAGGAATTACAATAGGTAGCAACATCTTCTTGAATTCCAGGCCAGTAAAATCTATATAGCAATCTAGCATGGGTGCAATCCCTCCCTGAGTGACCAGCCATAGGATTATCATGTGCTATCTATAACAACTCTGTTCTATACTTTTGTTGTATAACCAGTTGCTCTGTCTGTTCCTATGTCTGAGATTTAACCCAAATTCTGTACGGTAACCCATTACATTTTTTAAACTTTGGTTCACCCTGCTTTTATTTCACCCCTAGCTGCTTAAAATAACCCTTGAGAGAAACATTGTAATCTTGTTCTGAAAGAAAATCACAATCAGTTATCAATTTAGTTTCAGCATTTTCATATGTTTACCCCTTACGCCATTAATTATTTGTTGCCACAGTTTCTTCAGGCATCTTCTTTCTTTCCTGGACTTCCAGATCTTGGAACTGTGCTCAAACAAGTCTGAATCAAAATCACTAAAAGGAAAAGAGTACCCATTATCTGACATTTTCTTTGCCTGAGCTCTTGTCACCACTGCTTCTGAAACTGCAGGGTTCAGTTCCTCTGAGATTAACTCAGTAAATCCTGGACAGTCATTTCCAATAATCACAGGTACAGGTAACTTAGGTACTACCCCTACTTTCATTTGGTGTGACACACCCTTAATTGTCAGAGTCACTTGGGTGGTGGAATAGTATCGAGTATCCCCGTGGATGCTGATGACACCAGTACCTGGTCCTTTTGCACAGTATTTTCCCAATACTTCAACATGCACTAGGGTCTGTCTGCTTCCCAAATCAATGAGTCCATTTACAGTCTTATCCCCCACCTTCATTTCTGTTAAGTACTTGCCCAATTTGCCAAAGACAAATCTGCTCCAGTGTCAATCTTCTCATGGCAATCTCTTGCAATATGACCTGACTTATTACAGTTATAGCAAATGACATCTTAGGGCACAGATTTGTTACCCCCACCAGAGTTCTCATCAGACTTGAAGTTTAAATTGGAAAAAGAGTGTCTTACCAGTGCTTGGCTGTTACCTTGCTGCTGTGGCATCTGTCAGGCCATTTGGTAGTCCTTGGCCAAAGAAACAGCCTTTTTCCCATGTTCTGGTTGGTGTTCCTTTACCCAAAGCTCCACATCTGTAGGCAGGATGTTGGTGAATTGCTCCATTGCAAATGTGTCAATGATCTGTAGGGCTGTTTTGCCCATTGGTTAGAGCAATTTTATCAGGAGTTCTCTGAGTTAGGTGATGGCTTCTCAAGGATTGTCGACTGAGTTGTTCTTCAGAGATCAAAACCTCTGTCTGTAGATCTCTCCTGAGGTGTCATACCTTTTTAGGATTTCTGTAGGTTGTATACCCAACGCTACATAATTTCTAAACAAAAGGGATCCCAATATCAGTTACATTTCCATACAATGATTTGCATATATTTTTATACCAGCAGATATGCAGTGGAGGAAAAGACAAACAGCAAGTGAAGACTGAGGGACAGCGAGAGGCAAATAATTGCAAGGACTGTTGGGGTGATCAAATCCCAGGTCTTACATGAAAATTTGGTTGTGCAACTAGACAGAGAAGAGACAGAAAAGGGGAGAACAGAACAGATCCCTGCATTCAAACACTTTCTATAACAACTGGGTCAGGGTCCTATTCAACTCTGTCACCGGGCGCTTGTAGCAGAGCTTCGTAAAAAAGGTTTAGTACACATATCAAGATATATTTTGTTATATTTTGATGCTCCAGAACCAGATCTGACTAATAATTGCAGCTCACAAAGCTGTTACCTATACATTTTAAGCTAGGAAAATGCTGTCTCAGTAATATTTACAAGTACTAGCGGGCGGCAGAGCAGGGATGGGACCTGACTCTCTGACATCTGACATGTGATCCCATGATGACAAATCTGATCGGATGGATGTCAGTCAGATAGTGGCAGCAGTGCTAGCACAAATTGTATTTGCTGTCTAATTTAATAAGAAGAAGCACAGCCAATGCAGATATATGCACTTTCTTATTTATATAATTCCATAATGGGTATACCCATCAATTTGAACCTGCAGATAAAATCCATATGATGCTGGGTGGGAGGAAAAGAAAATGCATATTTGCATTGGCTGTGCTCCTTATTATTAAAGAGGTAGTGGATTCTGGCTGTTTGTTTTATTGAACTGTTGTCTGCTCATTTTTTGAATGATAAAAGAATGAATAGTGCTGCACAGTTGTTTGCACACTCAAGCAATGTTTACCTAATAAAATTATAGTTAACTTAATAGTGTGAGGTGAGATTGAGCCAGATTTCATTTTGGAGCAATGAAATGTAACAAAATATATTTTGATAGGTGTATTATCTTGAAATTGAAGGTTTGGGGGGTTGGCTTGTAGCAGAGCTTCGTAAAAAAGGTTTAGTACACATATCAAAATATAATTTGTTAGATTTCAATGCTCCAGAACCAAATCTGAGGAATGATTGCACCTCATAGGCTGTTACCTATCATTTTTAGCATAGAAAAATGCTGTCTCAGTAATATTTACACGGTAATCCATATACATTGATTATCAGGTTAACTCAACCAATCCATTTGTTCTTTAATTATCTGCCTTTGAAGACATTTCAGTGTAACAAAGCATACTGCTTGGCTTGCCAATTATAATCATTTAACATTGTTTTCTTGTACTAACTCAGGTTCCTTCAGTTATTTTTATTAGTAGTAGTGGCTTCTTCAGTTTTTATGCTTGAAGATATTTCTGTATGTTGGTCTTATTTATGCCTCATAGAACTATATAGCCAGGCAATAAATCTCACTCTTTTTATTTCTTTACCTGGGACAAGGTGATTACATTCATAGCCCAACAAACTGACTTGTCCAACCAGATGTACCTGTAAAATGTGGAACTTTTTAATTTCTTCTTGTTACCTGCTTAAAATACATACAGCCTGGTGTTATGCAAAATTATTAATTTACTAATTTTGCATAACACCATGCTATATGCATTAGGTTGGTCTAAAGTAGCTTGAATCTCTCATGACGCTCATTTCATTTTAATGGCATGCTAATTTACTTTGTGCCATCTGCCCTTTTTTTAACAAATTTTGGCCAACTACAGTGGAATTTATTATAAACCTTCTCCTTT
This sequence comes from Neoceratodus forsteri, assembly GCA_016271365.2. Lineage (NCBI taxonomy): Eukaryota > Metazoa > Chordata > Ceratodontiformes > Ceratodontidae > Neoceratodus > Neoceratodus forsteri. Next base: position 863,486,007 of record CM057459.1, on the reverse strand, counting down.
GTTATCTGTTTTTGAGTTAATACTGTTAATACCTCGCATTCCTTAACCTCGTTCACCTGTCCTCCTCTTTTCCTCTGAAACACTACTAACAATTGACCACTCTCTAAAACTCTCCTGCTCTCTGAGTTCACAACACATATTGCTCCATTCATCAAAGAATATATATTAATTTCTCCAAAACAACTCATCGAGTTGTTTTGGGAGGTGTGGAGTGGGTGTTATTTGATGGATGGGTTTTGTTGTGTTGTGGTTTGTTGGGGGATGTGGTTAGTGTAGTGTCAGGATTTGGAAGGGTTTCCGGTTAGTTGGGGGGGGCGTGTATTATTATTGAAGAGTGTTTTGATTGGTTGCAGGGTGTGGTGTTGAATTGTGGTGCAGTTCAGTTTTTGGCATTGTGCACGATTTTTGTGGAGCTGTGATGGGTGGCATGATTGTCTTTGTGAATGCTTCTGACTACTTTGGATGCTTTCATTTGGATTTTTTGTTTTCTGATTGCATGTTTCTTTGAGAGTCGGAGTTATGCAGTTTTTTTGGGGGGGCGGGGCTGAATCTTGTTCCTTGTGGATTCGGACCTGAAGAGTCCATTGTTGGAGTTTTCTATGGATTAGGGCATGAAGAGCCCATTTTGAATCTTTCTATTCTTTGTGGATTAATGCATGAAGTGCTCATTGCTGTTTTTCTTTTTATTTTGGAGCATATTTTCTGGATTAGGACATGAAGAGTCCAACCTTAATACAAGGGACACAGACAAGGTAAGAAACTTTTAAACATTTTATTTGCAGATTCAGAACAGGAGTAAGATGAAATGTTTAACCAATAAGGCACAACAGGGTGTGAGTCTTTGAGGGTTTACCCATGCCATTTGTGGTGTGTCATGAGGTGCAGCTGAGTGACTTAGCTACACAAGAACTGTGTAAATCACACAATAACTCAGGCCTGGAGTGTCTTATTTTGATTATACAATGGACTTGTTTAAATTAAGCAATAATACATGACAGGGTGTGGGTCATGCTAAGATAACCTCATGCTTGGGTGGTTGGGCATGAGGCCATAGTCTGAGTGCATCCAGTGTCTAATAAGCGAGGTTATCCTAGCACGATTCACACCCTGGATAGCATTATTGCTATTGTATAATGGCTTGTTGCTATACAAAATAGAAAAACACTTAAAAAAATGTTTTTAGTAAATCTTTAGTGTGAAAATATATCTTTATGTTTTAAGAGGAGATGCCAGCCATGCAACAAATTTATCAATACAGTAATGTTGTGTGCAGATAACCTCACTGTAACAAGCACACACTGACCAATCAGAGTCCAGGAAATTGTCTTTCCATTCTATAAATAAATGTAAAATGTGTTTAGTTATTTTTTTTATAAACGTTATTCCTCAGCCGTTGGTTATGCAGGACTTAGCCATGGTCATGTGACAAAGTTTTGACTAATGAGGTTACAGGAGTTTCACACACCATTGTATAATTAACCAGGATCTGTTTTTATTTGTTAACAAGAATACTGAAATTTATTAGGTTTGAACTTGTAAATGTTGAATATTTGAAACAGGTTGGAGGATTTAAGAGTGGGTCGGGGAAAGTGTTGAAATTGGAAGAAAATGATGCTGTCATTTTATAGATCATAATAGTACATAGTGTGTAGAATAGTTATGAAATGGTAGTGTTGGGTGGGAGGGTAAACAACTGTTCTATATACATATTTTTTTTATATTGTATTTCAGTTTAAAAGAGTATTTTTGAGGAATCAGTCTTCACTATGTATTTTTGTTGTGTGAATCAGTCTTGCTGGCTTGGTAAATATTACTACAGGTCAATTTCTTTCAGCTGTAGACTCAATCTTTGCCATTTGTTGTCCCTCTGCACCCTGATAAATTACATTGGTGTGGATAACATTACATTCCCAGGTTGTCCCCTAGCCAACCAGCCACACATACATGTCTGTATCATGTACATGTGTCTGGCTGATTGGCTGGCTGTGGGCTTTGGAATGTAATGCTGCTTTTGTTCCCCATGACAATGTAATTTGTGATGACTGTGTCTCTCTCATCTCAGTTTGGGGCTCACCTGAATCATGCCTCCGCGAGTACCCATACCATTTAAACTTTATTGCTAGTAGCTGCTTTGTAATCTTTTTGCCCCAAATCAATTAATTAAATGCACTGTCTGCATTGTAGGCATGGGGAGGGTGATTACAAGAGGGCACATAATGAAAACACTAATTAAGGCTTAAAATATAAATATCTTAAAAGAGGGTATTGATTCTAAAAGTTTGTTTCATTCTAGTGGTGCCTTAGCATTATGGGGTGGTGGGTGGTGGGCAGCAGTGCTGCAGCCACCTTGAGTACAACAAGGTTGGAGTGGCTGAATGGCAATGAAGATGGAAGATCATGGCTGCATATGTAGCTAGATGAAAATATTAAGATCTGTTTATTGTTGGGTGGTATTTGTGCACTGTGCTGTTGCTGTATGTCATGTTGGTTGCACCATTAATACCCAGTTTGCACCCTGATGAATGGGGGTGGGGTGCTTGTTGTTCTTGTTGTTCATAACCTTAAATCACTGCACTGTACTGCCTCCAGAGAAGAGAAAAAATGTAGTAAGGGCATTCATGGCCAAGATATGGAACAGATGGTTCCTTACCTTGGGCATGAATGCCTTACCAAACACAAGAAAGTACTGTACCCATAAGTAGATTGCAAGGCAGTGTCAACAGTCTCAGATCATTAGGGTGTGGATGATGTGATCGGGTTTTAAAATATTCTTCTTTTGTCAGCATCAACAGTCTTAGATCCTTAGGATATGGATGATGTGATCTGGTTTTTAATTCTTATTTTGTACATGTCATCAGTCTTTGATCCATAGGATAAGGACGATGTGATCTGGTTTATAATTATTCTTATTTTTTCACCGTCAACAGTCTTAGATTCTTGGGATGTGTGTGGAGATAATGTGTTGTGGTTTTCAATTTTTCTTATATTGTCAATGTCAGCAGTTTCAGCAAGGGACTACCTTCAGCTCCTGTGACATTTGGTGGCTACCATCCCAACTGTCTCTCATGGATGACTCAAAATGAGGGTTCTTCAGTTGACCCTCATGTTCCAATGGGATCAGAAGAGGAAACACTTTGATACCTCTGTCCTGTTCTCTACCCCAGGGCTCTGTGCCTTGCAGTGGTGAAAGTTCATGGACAATCTACAGAGGGGTGTGTCATTTCAGCCCATGGTTCTGGACCTCATTCTAATGATGGATTCCTCAGTGTTGGTCTAGGGTGCCCATCTTCAGGATGGTCAGTCATAGGGCTCTTGAACGAAGTTGGAAGCTTGTCTTCTCATCAACATCCTGGAAATGAGGGCTGTCTTGTATGCGTTAAATGTATTTCAGACCTTACTCCCTCGGGGTTGCCTTCAGATGCAATTGGACAGTTCAGCAGTAGTTCACTGCTTGAACAAACAAGGCAGTACCCATTCTTAGATCCTTATGGTGGGTGTGATGTGAACTGGTTTTTAATTTCTCTTGTCAGTGTCAACAGTCTTATAGACTTAGGGTGAGGATGATGTGATTTGTTTCTGTTTTTCATACACTGTCAGTGTCAACAGTCATATCTTTACAATGAGAGTGATCTGATATGATCTGTCTTTCTGTTTTTCTTCTCTTTTCAGCTGTGGCAGAAATCATTTGGAGGGTGCAGCTGATGTTTGATAGGTGGAGTGCTAGCCGAAAATATGAAAAATTTAGTTCATGATTTAATGAATAATCTGTTTAGTGCAAGAGATTTTGCAATGAAAATGGAAATTATCAGAAATGGTCATCCAAAACCAAAACTGATGTTAATCAGTGTGTACAGAAAAAGCAGGAAAAGAGTTAAAGCAGTATTTCACTGAAGTGATGTACAAGTGTGACTGGATCTGCAGATCCATTTAATTTTGTTAATGAAAAAAATGTGTGGAATAAGACCGGATACAATGACCTCAACAATGTTCACAATGCTTGCAGATATCACAAAACTAGCCAGCAACAATTAGCAGCCTGTATTCAGTTATGGACATTTGGAACTCTCACATTGCTGTCCAGTTAGATGAGCAATGCAGAAGTTCTGTAAGACAACACAATGGAAATGTTAGGCAGAATTGTATAATATTGCAAAGACTAATTCACATTGTATGTCATCTTGGAGAGCAAGAGCTATCATTTCAGGGGCATGATGAATCGGATGACTCCTTTAATCGTGGTAATTATGTAGAAGCTTTAGAATCACAGTGAGTTTGATCCTTTGCTCAAGCAGCAATTGGAAACATCAACTGTTTTTCCAGAACATCAGACAGAATTCAGAATGACCTAATTGAAGCATTAAGTAAAGTGCAGCTTAATGCAATCGCTAAAGAACTTGAGGAAGCACTATCCAACGCTATTTTGCTTGATAAAACCTCAAATATTGCAAATAAGTCCCAGCTTTCAACTATATTGCACTACGTGACCAAGGATGGTGATGTTGCTGTATTGTTTCCTGGTTTCACTGATGTTAGTAGCAAATGAAATGCAGCTGGCCTTTGTGAGCATGTTGAAGCAATGGTGAAGAAGGTTAAATTCAGAGACAAATTGGTACCTCAGACACACGATGGTGCAGCAGTAATGGCAGGTGATGTAAGTGGACTACAGTGATGTGTTCACAAAAAGTTCCCGTATCCACTTTTTGTTCATTGCTATGCTCATGTTTAAATCTTGTACTCAGTGGTGCAGCAAACAGTATAAAAAAGTGTTGCATTTTCTTCAAGAATTTAGAAGGAATATCTACATTTTTTGCTAGATCTCTAAAGCAGGGCAAACTTCTTTGAAACATAATGAAACAGAGACTGCCATCCATTTGTCCCACAAGGTGGAACTTTCATTCCAGACTTGTACAAACTACTAAGCAGAGCAGAGAATATCTGATCGAACTATTTGAGGCTGTGGTGCAAAATCCAGCAGATTGGGATGCACAGGCTTTCGCCTCAGCCAAGGGTCTTCTGACCATGCTTGATTTTTGTTTTGTGTTTCTTCTTTGTCTCTACAGTGACCTGTTCAAAGTAACAGACATGTTGTTTGATGTTCTACAAACCAAGACTTACGATATCAGGTTTTGTATTCAGCATATTCATGACACATTAGAACAAATTTGCCAAAAGCGATAGCATTTTGACGAGTTTTGGAAACAGATGTCAGAGCTACTTGCACATAAACATCAGCAAAAAGGAGCAAGAGAAGAAAGATCTGAAGGCCAAACCAAAGTGGCATACAAATGTCTCTTCTATGAAATCATTGACAATATCAGTGAAATGTTATCAGTATGGTTTGAAAGTGTTCAGAAACTTTCATTTGTCCAGTTGCTGAATCCAAACAGGTTCCATGCATTCCAGACAACTTTTCCAGTCGAAGCTCTTGCATCTCTGGAAGCATCCTAGCCTACTTTTCTGGATGTTAGCTAGTTGTGTTCTGAACTGTGTGCAGTCTACAACTCAGATCAGCTGCAAGAGAAAGGTGCATCTGAAATGTACTGAACTATGCATAACCTAGATTTACAGACTTGCTTCTCTGAGGTCAACAAGTTGACTGCCTTAATCCTTACCATTCCACACTCTGTGGCCACTGTTGAAATGTCTTTTTCAACTTCAAAGCACTTTAAGACATTAACATGCAACACTCAGGGTGGTGAACACCTGTCTAAGTTAGCCTTGATGACAATCGAAAAGGAATTGCTTAGATATCTATGCAGCTTACCTGATTTCTATGACCTGGTCACAGAGGAGTTTATTAACAAAGATAGGAGAATGGATTTTCTCTTGAAGTAGTAAAGCTTAAGCACATGTCTGATATGTATTTTAGCACTTTTTTGTTGTAACTTGCATTATATTAAGTGTATATTTTATGTGTCTGGATGATTAATATGTTATGTGTTTTCATGTTTATAAAGGTGCAAAGCACACAGTATGCATTTTCAACAGGATTCTGTTTTAGAAAGTGGTAAATGAGGTAGATGTGCTATTTGCTATTGTTAAAACAGTGTCCTCACTGCTTCACATGAACAGTTTCTATTAATGGGAGTGCGTCTTTAACAGTGAGTTGTGATTTTCTAGGAGTCAGTTGCTGCACTGGGAGAGTGGAGAGTGTATAGGTGGCCAGTCTGCACCACATAGTGGACACTACCACACAGCAGGGGTCATCCAAACAGTGCAAACATTCACTGATTTTAATGACCCTGACAGCAGTGTGCCGGTATGTTGGTATGTGTGCCACCCCTCCGGGGCACATACCCTACACCTATCCAGGCTCCACACACATGGACTCTCATGTGTATGGTGGTGTTGGGATCCCATGCCACTGGTGCAGCACATGAGGGTCACTGGACAGTATGACCGTAGTGTCCACTATTGGACCACACCTTCCAGCTGTACAGGTCACTGTGTGGATAGAACCTGTCACTGTTCCCTGACACACTGTAGGCATTACTGTGTACCTTACACTATCACATACTATGGTACTGTACCATCTCATAAACACAGTATTAGGAACAACCATGTGCCTTTGGCATGCAGCATTAAGCATGACCATCCGTTCCTGTAGTGCTACTCACCTGTGCCACATTAGTCTTTGCATCTGTGTCCAAATCAAGTCTGCAGCTATTGTTCTGTGAGCTGTGAGCACACAAGGAATGCGGCAACCGGCCCATAATCCCAATCCAACCTACAGGTGGAGCTGTGAGCACAGCCATGAAAGTGCCTACCATCCTGTAATTCTAGTCGTACCTACAGGTGGAGCAGTGTGCACCATGTTATAACACTAGGCAATCCAAATGCTAGGTAGGCTGTAATGAGATGCTGATGAGGCTATTTGCCCTCAGATTGCACAAGTATGCACATTTGCTTATCAGTTTTGAATATAGCAAACTTTACCATGGGGCAAATTGGATTTTGGTCAGATGTGTCAGTGCTGCACAAATGTTAGTGTAGACAATTTATTTTAGTTGTTTATCTTAGAGTAACACACTAAGCTGAAAGCTTTTTTACAGGTGCAACCTGGGAGCACAGGCAAGTTAAGTGACTTGCTCAGGATCACACAGTATGCAAGTGGAAGCTGTGGGATTCAAACCCAGGTCTGACCTGCTGGATGTCACCACATTTGCAGCTCAGAGCCTTAAACCACTGTGCTGTACTGCCTCAATGTTATCATGGTGCATGTCACTACAGAACCATGATCATAGGTCTCATATAAATGTCTTGGCAGGGACCTGTTATATACATGATTCATTTTCACAAGTGCTGTTTGCCTCAGATAGCCTCACGATTGGTGTAAGCCACCAGTGAAGTGCCCAAGGACAAACAGTTGAAGTGAAAATAAATCAACGTATTCCACAAGGTTCCTGCTACATATTCCATTATGTAATAGGGATACTTTAGATTTTCCATATGTAGTTATGATTGGCATACTGGTTGTTAAGCAGCTGCAAGTAATGCTATAACTGTACATTATGGCCAGTACATAATGGAAAAGATAGACGCATAATTATATTGTTTTGTAGAGTACTTTTCTTTGTTTGGGGGGGCAATATTTGTTAGTCAAAAATGTGTATAAAAATAGAATTTAATGTCATTTTTTGCTGGTTGTTAAAAAATCTAAAGTGGATCTATAAATGAAACACCTCTTATGTAATGAAGCAGTGCTTATTTTGTACATATATTTATGTTGAACAACTTTTGTGCTCAAAGTAGAATGCTATCATTTTTTTTAAGTTATTAACATTTGTTTGTTGAAAAAATGAAATGTATCTATAAAACACAACTCATTTTGTAAATATAGTACTGATGAACAACTTTCGTGCTCACAGCACCATGCTGTCTTTTTGGTTTTAAAGATATTTGCATTTGAGTATGGTTTATACTGGTACTGACCCTGAACATTGTAAATGAGTTCCAAGCGATTGACAGCTTGCATCAATCACACATATCTATGATACATTTTAGTCTCTAGTTTATCATACATATGTGGAAATAAATTGATTTATCACATAGCTTTTGGGTCCACACTTACCGCATTATGGTTGTACTTGTACCGAACTTTTTCTCTTTTCAATAAAGCTGAGTTAAAAAAAATACTATTTTCAGGAAATTGTTGTTGCCTGTGCATTCATTTACTTCTATTTTTGAGGGGAGAGGGGACCTCCAGCTGATGTGTTAAGTGTATTTGGTGTTCACCTGGGCTGTCTATACTAGGAATTGCAGCAAGCCTGAAGGCACTGTACTTTGGGACTCAGTGCTGTACAAAAAATTGCTTTTCATTGATGCAAGCTTGTAAATAGCCTATTTACATATTATTGTTGTACTTTAGCTAATAATTTGCTCAAAACAGCCCTACAGATTACTGTTGCATCTTGTGGAGTCATGCCATTGTAACCTGGAATTTCCAGGTTAGTCTGGAAACCATATTCAGGGCTTTCTTGCAACATGTGGAAGTATCAAAAATAGCTCAAGAGCACCCTCAAATGGATCTCACCACATTACTATGCATGAATGTGCCCCCAAGGGCACCCCTGCAACCTCTTCTCTGGAGTAATGGTGGTGGTTTACACATTGTAATATGTGTAAGCCCCCCAAAATATACAAAAAATATGAAAAAATCTATAGCTTCGGGGGTCCACAGTCTCCAGACCCCCACATCTAATGGATGGCTTTTGTGGGGCCTAGGTGGCCCCAGACCTCCAGCCTTTTACAATTGCATGCCTTCCTAAAAAGGTCACTATACACCACTGCATTTTTCTGTTCTTTGCTGATCCACAAAGGGCAATGCAGGCCCTAACATCAATCTTCTGGCTATATTGCCCCATCTCTGGTCCTAAAATAAACTGGTGAAGTGAGAGTGGCTCCCTGGGGGATTGGGTACTCTTGGACCACATGTAGCAGGGGCCACACTGACACTTGCTCCCAAAATCAAATACCTTTGAGTGATTCTTCCAAGGAAACTTTCTAGTACCCTAAATCATAACCCACTTTTTCAATAAATTCAACAGCATTGTGAGAGATGGAGATCACTCCCCCTCACCCTCATCAGCAAGGTGAACACCATAACATTGCCTCTATTGCCTCAAACGTTATGTATGTTTAAAATCATCCTTACCCAAATCCCACCAATTTTATTTATTTCCATAAAGGGATGCTTCACCTCCCTTCTGTGGCATGGTAGGTGTGTCTAAATAAAGCAGGGCACATTCAAGCACCCAACACCTCAGAGCACACTAGGCCTCCCTAATATCCATCCATATTACATTGCAGACCAACTGACCCTTTTGAAAGATTCACAGATTTCCATCCCTCAGAGACCAGTGAGGCACTGTTGAAAAATAAACCTTTAAGGGGCCACATGCTGCCTAGCCTCTTTACCATAGCAAACTTCTTTCTATATCTATAGATCTACCAAAGTTTGATGACAGCTGTCCATCCCCAGTCCTTGCCTTTGATGTGCTGTCCAGGAGACAAACTTCTTTTGACCACACAGATGGGTCAGAAATCAGTCAAAGAGTTTTACTCATGTCTGCAAAGTGGCCTTCTGCCCTTACTCCAACTTGGTATGCATAAAGTAGGAGGAAGATGTTGAGATGGCCTTTTCACTGAGGAAGACCAGAAATCCAACACTAAACAGATTACTTATTTTTTTGTAGCCTGATCTCTGGTCCAAGACCCACCCACCACTCCCCTGGTCTCCAGGCTTCCTCCCCCCAGGATGGGGCCACCGGATGGGTGACCCTCCACAGAAATAAGGGTTGTGAAGCCCTGGCTCCCCACTGGGCAGGGTCATGGGAGTGGAATCCCCCAGCAGACTTTGTTCAGATGAGGAGCAGAGGCAGAATGGGGGCCATCATTTATTTTCAAGATTTTTGCTATGCTTTTTTTCCCCCTGGTGGCTGGGACTTGCAATGATGCCAGCATCTGTACCTCCCACCAAAACATGTGGGGCCAGCCATGTGGGTCTCCCAGCCTCCACCAGAGGTTCTCTTGTGCTGGACACTCTACCTCCCTCCCCCCAGAGGGAGAGCAGTCTATGGGATGCTCAATCTCCCAGGTCCATCTCTGAACCTGGGATGTCAGCACCGCAGGTGGATGCCTTGCTGCTGCACTGGTGGGCCAGCAGAGATTACTTATTGTTTGGGTAACAATCCATTCTGGCAAATCCAGCTCAATATCCTGCATTGGACCTATTTCACCCTGGCCTTGTCCCATCACATTAACAAAAATATCTCAGATGCCAGCAAAGTGGATGAGAGGTTGCACTTTTGCCCATCATACCAGTGACCCGGGATCAGGCATGGACAGGGTCGCTTAGTGGGCCAGCAGGGTGAGAGTGGATTGAGCGTCCTATGACAGCTCTCCTTCCGGGGCAGGGTGGACATCAGTTCCCATTGCAGAGGCTGCCAGATGTTAGAGGCCAGGTGGCAGCACAGCAGGACAGCATGCAGAAGGGAAGAGCTGGAGCATTACATGCCAGAACACATGTCCTCGTGCTCCAGCTCAGGAGAAAAACCAGGAGGAAAATGGCCTGACTGCTACATGCTGACACACCCCAATGGTTCTTTCATGGTTTATGCATCTGGTCATCCACCAGAGAAGATCATTTATAAGTTGTGGATAACTGATAAGTCTACAAAATGATAGGTGACAGAGCTGGGGGGGGGGCAATTAGGCAGACCCAGACAACTGGGCAATAAAATATGGATAGTAAAAAAGAAATAGTCTCAGACTGGTGCTCTAAATGCCTGATTAGGGAAGGCACATTTTTACATTTGCATTCGCACATGTGCAAGGAAAGTCTTGCAACAGTAGGACTTTGGGAGGTGTGTAACCCTCCTTTCCAATGCAGTGCTTAGTGTAGCAGGTGTGATGTTAGGGCCAATGCATGCTGAGCTGTGTATGACAGTAGTTTGGCTCTGTTAGTCTTCATTTCTAAGAAATGGTCCACTGCAATCAGTGGTGGTAGCGTATGCAATTTGCATACCAATGTCAGTTGAACTGCTGTCATGCACAGCTCGGCATGAAAACCTCCCACTTCCCCTCTCTGATAATCTCCCCCATCAGTGTTCTCCCGGCCCCATTGTGTGCCAAGGGGTGCCCAATCCCTCAGCTCATGCAACCCCCAGCATACTGTGTAGCCGATGGGGTGCCCAATCACCCGTCAGCTGCAGCTCCCAACAAACAACTAGTTGGCATGTTGGGAGCCCACCCCAGCATGCTCCTGCCTCCCCCCCACACACACACACTGTAGTGGGTACAGGGGTGCCTAATCCCACTTGCTACAGTCCCCCCAACAAACACGAGGTGGCACGCTGGGAGCCCACCCCAGCATGCCAAAGGCATCTCTTTTTTTTAAGTTCTGTGAAAGAAGAAATGGTCCTCGGTGAGTCCCTGCCCCCACCCCAACCCACGCCCACCCCTCTGTGTGCACCCACCTCCCATACCCCCCACCACATACTTTACCTCTGGAGCCCAGTGCGACGATCTTCAGTGGACTGGGAATATGTCTGCACTTTTCAAAGCCAACAGCAAACAGAGGAAATCCCAGTAAGCTGTATAATGGGATAAATAGGGTTTTTCCAGCTTATGTGGATATCTCAGCCATTTTTTCAACTTTTGGCACCACATTTTCAACATGGGGTTCTTGACACCCCATCTCATGATCGGTCACTGTCATGGTGTTATTCAGTCCCGAAAGTGATTTTGCAGTCACTGCATGGAATCACCTTTCAGGACTGATTAACAAAATGACAGTGTCAGTGTTTATGAGGTGGGCTCCTCAAAAGCCTATGTTGCAAATTTGGTGAAAAAATTCAAAATGAATGTTTTATGAGCTCGCTTTGCACAGTTTCCACACACACCATAAGTTCACAAATCTGTAATATTTTCACCCAGATTTTCAACATAGGCATATTTCCACAAATTCTTATGAACAGTGCAGCTGTCAATTTTCATATCCTGGCCAAAATGTGTTTTTGTGCTTCCAGCACAAAATAGCTCAGTCACTGCTGGAAATCAGTGTTCACTACAGAGTAAGGCAATCACAGTGACACGGTTCATGAGCAGAGGTCCTAAAATGCCTATGTTGAAAATTTTGTGGCAAAAGTCAATAAAATGGCAGCGTTACGAGTGTGCATGGCACAGTTTCTATGCACACTCATAAGTTCTTGAATTTGTAATATTTCCACTTCAGATTTTCAACATTGCCATTTTCCCACATCTCTTATGGCCAGTACAGCTGTCATTTTTCACACCCTGGCTGAAATGTGTTTTTACACTTCTGGCATGAAGTAGCATGACAGCTGTGGGAAATCATGTTTGGTACAGAGCAGGACAATCACAGTGACACTGTTCATGAGCAGACATCCAAAAATGCCTATGTTGAAAATTTGGTGCAAAAATTCCAAAATAATTACTGTTTTAAGAGCTTGCATTGTGCAGTTTCCACGCGCAGTCCTAACTTCATGACTATGTCATATTTTCACTCCAGATTTTCAGCATTTGCATTTTACCACACCTCCTTATGAACAGTACAGCTATCATTTTTTACATCCTGGCTGAAATGTGTTTTCACACTTCCGTCGCAGAATAGCGCGGTCGCTGTGGGAAATCAGTGTTCGTGCACAGTAAGAAAATCATAGTGACAGTGTTCATGACCAGAGGTGACAAAATGTCTATGTTGAAACTTTGGTGAAATAATTCTACTGAATGACTGTGTTACAGGCATGGATTGTGCAGTTTTCACACAGGCTCATACCCTTGAGCACAAGCAGGAGTTAGGGTTCCTAAGACAGACGCTTAAGAAGTATGAGGGTGGAATGTTAATTAGATGCAAGAGGAGTTACAGAGAGGTACTCTTTTGGGATATGGTTGCTGAAGGGACATGGGTACAATGGGGGCCTGCATAAATGCCAAACACCAATGCAGATACCAGCTCATGAACATCTGCATTGACAAATGCTTGTTTCATATGGTATGGGATTATCCAAAATCTTGGCCTTGATGTCATAAATCCTGGTGAGCCTAGCAAGAGTATTGGATTATGACTCTGATCTTTCTTCTTCAATAATTCTACTGGGACTGGACCAGAGACTACACAAGGCAAAATATAACCTCCACTGTGGTGCTGGGAATTTTAGTTGGTAACATAACTATAACTCAGAATTGGAAATCTGATGAAGTTCCCAGTGCAGCCAATGAGTGGCATCCCTTCTAGAGTGTAAGCAGCTTGAAAGAGTACAATATTAAAATTTCAGTCTATAACAGCATATGGGAGCCTTTTGAGTGAGTGATCGAACCAGCTGACTTCCCACTGTCTTCAAAATACTAGTTATCCCCCTGGTGGCTGGTGGGGTGCTAATAGACAAAGTGATATAATGTTTTAAGGTCTGTACCTGTACTATACAACTCGAGCAGAGATATTGTCAGATATAGGTGTTAACTGGTGTACCCAATTACTAATTCAGTTGTTATGTTTTGCTGAACAAATCAGGGTCCTGGATACCATGCTGCTTCTTTATCCCTGTATTGTCTACTAATCCAGCTGTATCTAGATTTGTAATTCAATGTACTAGTTCTAATCATTGTATTCACCATTGTTTGCCAATAAAAGATTGACAAAAGAAAATAATTTTGTATCAAATTCTTGTTTTTTAAGGTAACTTAAAAAGTAGTGTACAGTAGAGTGTTCTGTATAGATTTCCATCCCTTTCAAAATGATGTAGTACCACAGTTCAGAGATCATGGAATGTGATTTTACCCTATTGTGATATAACAGCATTCTTAAACCTCTAGAGACTGCATGACTCAGTTTCATTTTGAAAGCAAATCAACTGATGTGCATACATTTCACACAGTACTATACACTATAAAAAATACAAGATGAGCAACTTTATGCACAACCAATGCGTTCTGCCATCTTGGGCTTCTGATTCCTACGGACCTTTTGAGCTTTGCTCTTGAGGTCAGAGGGAATCAGAACCCTTCTGTGGCAGAACACATTGGTTGTGCATAGTTGCCCATCCAGTATTCTGTATATGTTATAATTCATATACAAATCTTTCCCTTAAAAAAATAGCAGCTTTTTAAACAGTAAGTTAGCACTGCACTGCAATAAAACTGTAATGCTGATTGTACAGTAGCCCACCCAAAATATCTACTCAGTGACTTAGATTTTGTGATGTCCTGACACTTCATGACAAAGTGGAAGGATCCCACAAAGCACCAGGATATTTACGATTTGTTGCTGTTTTAAATTTTCACTGAGCAGGTATTTGCAATATAACGGTAGTTCTTTGTTTCTGTTTTGTCTACAGTCCTGGCTATTATGTTGGTATGCACATGCACCTTCATTTAGCTTATTGCTCTCTGTGGATTCTGTGTGTGTGGCTTTTCAGGGCCAGTTTGTATTTAGTTTTTGTGTGTTTATGTTTTTAAATAAGTTTAAGCAGTATAGCCTAGAGATTAGAGTAATGAGCAGTGAATGAGCTTGGTTCACCTAACAAAAGCAGGGTTTGATTCCCATAACCTCTTCTTGCATACCGTGTGACTCTAAGCAAGTCACTTAACCACCCAGTGCTCCTGGGTCACCCATGAAAACAGGCAGTTGTGCTAGAATGCCTTACCTGGTTGACAAAGATTAAAAAATAGATAAATAAATAAAATAATGAAAACAGAAATGTTTTTGCTCAGTGTTTCTGTTTTACAAGAGAAAAGTTTTGCAAGAAATAGCAGTTGGCATGAGTTGGTAATTATTTGAAATAATGTAGTACCACAGCTTGGTAAAACCACATTGCGTTACTTTTGAGTTGTGTACAACAAGTTTTAAGCCATTATTTCCATATACAACAATAGCTAACCATGTATAACAAAGAAAATGATGTATGGGCAACCATATACAACAAAGCTGTGTTTTCATCAGTGAGTAAAATTATGTCATAAACCTCGAGTGCAAAGCTCAAGAGGTCCTCATAATGTCACTTCATCCAGACATGGCTATGTCAGCCCTGTTGAGTAGGGTTGCCCTTAAATTATTTTGTATAGGATCCTGATCTTATTCATTTTGATTGATTTACCTTCTTTCTTACTCTGTATTGAATGTGGCCACATAACCAAGAAGACAAAAATACTTACTCTAGTAATATTGTTTCTTCTAGGGGATCTCTCATTATGCATAACTAATGCATTTGGCCTCAGAGGTTGAAGTTCCTCAGAGAGTATGGAATAATAAGCAAATTATGGAATTTGGAATGCTATTCAAACATCTGCCTCAAGGTGGTGCAGTCATATCGTTTCAGAGCGAAATGAAAGCTATCCCCCAATTACGCTAGCCTATTATGAAGTACACTATACCAAACATAAAGTTCCCAAAAGGGCAATAAAGGCCTGTCGATGCAGACCAAACCATGTCAGACTAAAACAATCCTCATAGACATAGTGACTGTGAATAAACAACAAGTAATGCTCAAGAAAATAAACAATAAGGAAGAACTGATTGATGTAGAACCTTTTCCAGGTTCTGGAAGGGAGTACGATGGGAGGCTTAGCATAATGAGGATCCCTGGAAGAAACAATATTACTATAGTATAGAAATAGACTGTTGGTTAAATAGGATCTGCTGCTTATCTTCTAGGTAGGAAAATGGGCAGACTAGGTGGGTCAAGTGGTCCTTATCTGCCGTCAAAGTCTATGTTTCTATGTTTCTATGTAGTAAGTAATTTCTTCTTCAAACCCCAGGAATCCCTCATTATACTTATCTAATGCAGACTATGAAGCAGCAGCTTGGAAGGCTGCGTACAGAACCTATGTGAGCAAAAGGTTCTCCAGCACAGCAGTGTCAAACCTAGCATCTCTACTGGACTGTATATCAGGGCAATAGTGCTTTGAAATGGTGTGTACAGTTTTCCAGGTAGCTGCGTTACAGATTTCCAGCAAGGGGACGTCCCTTGCAGCTGCCACAGAAGCATCACTGCCATGAGTGCAGTGCATCCTGAGGCCTTGAGATAGCTGTTTTTCCTGCTTTAGAGTAACAGAATGGGTACAGGAAACAATTCAGCAGGCAATGGTCCTCTTAGTAGCTGGTGAGCCCTTTTCCACTTCACCATATGAGGAACAGTTACGAGCGGAGGATCTGAGGTCCTTATTACAATCCAGAGAGTGTCCGAGTGACCTCTTAATGTCCAGACTGTGCAGCATCTGCTCACCAGGACTGGACCATTCTGTGAAGAACACTGGAGATTGATGGACTGGTTTAAATGAAATTCAGATACCACCTTGGGAAGGAATTTCCTGTTAGTCCTAAGGACTTTCTTGACCCGTGAAAATGATGTGATTAGGGTCAGTGCAGAGAGCCTGCAGCTTGCACACCCTTCTTTCCAGTCTTTGCTATCAGAAAGACTGACTTCCAGGTGACGTTCTTTAAATGTGCAGAGGTCATGGGCTCAAAGGGGTGTTCCAAGAGCTTGTCTATTCAGAGGTTCAAATCCCAGGAAGGGACTGGCTTCCTAACAGGGGGACACAAATGCAGCAGATCATTAAAAATCCTGTTGAAAATGGGGTGAAAAGCCACCATTTTCTGTTTGGCCCCTGACAGACAGGCAGACACAGCTGCCAAATGCACCCTTAGGGTTGAACACCTGAGACCTAAACCTTGTAAGTTCACAAGGTAGTCAAAAATGATAGGCAGGTCTGCCTGCAAGGGATTGAACTGCCTAGACACACACCACATGAAAAACCTTTTCCATTTGGTAGCATATGTCTTTCTGGTGGTAGGCTTCTTAAAACCCTAAGGACCCCAAGGATCTCTTTTAAAAACTGAAAATCAGAATATTCTAACTATTCAAGAACCAATCCTTAAGAAGAAGTGACTTGAGATTCAGAAAGGTTACTCTGTCCTGAGACATGGTCAGTAGGTTGTGTCTCAGAGGGAGACATGCAGGCAGTTTGGAGGAGAGGACCAGAAGTGGGTGGTACCAGGATTATCTGGCCCAGTTCAGCACTATTATTATCATGGTTGCATGTGGGTTCCTCAATTTCAGAAGGACTCATAGCAGTTAGGAAAGGGGAAAAGCAAACAGAAAACCCTCGCTGGCCAGTTCAGGAGCAGAGCATCCATGGGAACTGTGCCCACTGCTGGAGAACTGCAACAGGAAAGGGGGAGATGGACATTTTCTTTGTAGGTGAACAGGTCTATTTTGTTGTGTGCCCCATTTTCCGAAGATTGTGGCAAACACCAGCTTGTTCAGAGACCATTCATGATGATCCTGGTTTATCCTGTTGAGGGAATCAGCAACACAATTGTCCTTTCCTGGACAGTGGATTGCTGCCAGCTGCATCTCTAGTGAATAAGCCAGATTCCAGAGCTTCATAGCTTCTGTGCACAGCTTTGAGGAACTTGTGCCTCCATGCTTGTTGATGTAGCACATGGTGGTGATGTTGTCTGTACTGTCCTGGTCCAACTGGCAGTTTATCTGAGGAGCAAATGGCTGGAAAGCAAGGAAGACTGTTCTTTGCTCCAGAATATTTATGTGCTCCCTTAACTCTTGAGGAGACAACACTCTACTCACTGTTAGGTCATCCAGGAGGGCTTCCCAAACCAGGAGTGAGGCATCTGTTGTCGGCACAACTATTGAGATTGTTGCTGAAAAGGCATCCCTTCTCTGAAGTTGTCCTCTTCCTTCCACCAGTCCAAGGCTTGAAGCAGAGATTTTGTCACAGGTATTTACCTTGACAGAGAGTTGTTTCTGGGACCAATGTGCCCTTAAGTGATACTGAATGCCTCTCATTTGAAATCTGGCTCCTGGTACCACAGCTGTGGTGGAGGCCATGTGCCTCAGAAGCTGAAGGAAGCATCTTGCTGGCCTGGAATGGCCCAGGCTGATAGAGTCTGCCAGATCCAGGAGGCTTACCAGCCTTTCTTGGAGCAGGAATGCCTTGCCTTGGATGTCATCCAGCTCTGCTTCTATGAGTTTTAGGTCCTCTACCAGTTCTGTCTGGGACTTTTGCACATTTATGAGAAATCGTTGTATCTGCAAAGTTCTCTGAGTAAACAAGAGGGAGTTCTTGACCTATTGATGTGATTTTCCAATGACTAGCCAGTCCTCCAGATAAGGAAAAGCCATCACACCTTGTCTTCTGAGATGCGCTGCCACCACGGCCAAGCACGTTATGAACACCCTGGGAGCAGATGACAGATCAAAAGGAAGGACTGTGAACTCGTAGTCACCAGAAGGTAGTCTGAACAATAGATATTTTCTCTAACTGGACCTGATTGGGATGTGAAAATATGCATCTTTCAGCTCTAGAGATCCCAGCCGGTCTTCCTGCTGTAGGGATGGTATCACTGTGGACAGAGTGAGCATTCTGAATTTGTCTTTTCTTGGGTGGTTGTTCAAAAATCTAAATTCCAGAATGGGTCACTACTCCCAATTTTTCTTGTGTGGGAGAAAGTACCTTGAGTAAAGGGCCTTTTCCCCACAGGGAAGGATGAACTCTTCTGCTGCATCTGCCTGCAGCAACTTCTTGACCTACAGCTCCAGTAGAACCCTTTCTTCTGGTATGAGAAGGTGGAAATGTTTGTGAACCTGTAGCTTGGGGAAACTTTTGAACTGCAGATTGAGGCCATGGCTCACTACAACCAGAATCTGGTTGTCTGTGGTGATGTTTTTTCCACTCCTTGAAGAAATAAACCAGCCTTCCTCCCACTGGTAATGGGTGGGAGACCTTGACAAATGCATCAGGGATTCTGCCTTGGCTGAACCTTAGAGATTGAAGCCTGGTCAGCCCTTCTGGAAACTTTTCTGTCCCTACCCCTAAAGTACCCTCTCATCTAAGAGTAGTCATTGGGCATGGATATAGGATAGATAGGATGTGGGTAGTAACCTCTACCCCACCTCTCCTTCCCTGAGGCCTGTAGGGTGTAGAGGCCTCTTTCTTCTCAGTGTTGCTTTTATAGGTGGTTTTGAACTCCTCCACCATTTTCATGTATGCCTCTGTCTTGTCACCAAAGAGGGAATTGCTCTCACATGGGAAATCAATGTTTTTTGCCTGGGTGTCCTGGGACAAATCAGTTGTCCTTAGTCAAGTGAATCTCCTTAGGGAGATAGCCCTATTACCCTAGAAACAGTGTCATTAGCATCCAGTGCCATATGAAACAAGTACTTTGTGGCATTAATGGCAGTCCTGGCAGTATCTGCCAGGTCTTGTGCCTGTCCCCATAGACCTCATCACTCAGTGCCAGTACAGCATTCCAGAGGGTTTTCTGGTACTGTACGGTGTAAGCTCACATTGACCACCTGCCTCAGTAGTAGAGAGGCAGAGGTGTACTTTCTTGCCCATGCTGTCCAGCTTCCTGAAGTCCTTGTCCAGGGGCTGGGAGGAGAGAGGAACCCTGACTTGTCACATGCAACTGTCTAGACTACACCTTCGTAGTCTGGGTGAGAAGAGGTACTCAGCATCATGTTTATCCAGATGGCACTTCTTCTCAATTTGCTTTTCAATCTTTGATGTAGAAGTAGGGGTTTCCAGCAGCTTGCAGGTTGCTCTCCTAAATGATTTATACATAGGCAAAAGCAACATCTTAGAAGGGGTTAACCCATCATGTCTAGGTAATCATCTTCCTCCTCCTCCATCCCAGATTCCTTGGTAGAGAGGGCAAGGGTATTGACCCTTTGTTTCACAAAGGCATAGTGTGAGAAAAAGTCTTCTGGACCCCAGAGAGGGGAACCAAACTCCTGGCTGAGGGAATCATCTGGCTCAATCAGTTCCATGTCCTCCTCTTCTTCATCATAATAAAGCTCACCACCATGGTCCCCTGGAAATGGGGGGGGCATACAGTAGGTTGAGGAGGAACCGATAAACCCATAAGTGTTCCCATGGCTTGGAATGCCTGGAAAAATTGCCATGCTTTATTGATGTCGTCTTGAGAGGGCATTTTGCCTTGTCCACTGATGTCTTCTTTGACTTGTTCAGCAGGAGGGGCTGCAAAATGTTTTTCTTTTTGTTTCTTTTTAGCAGGAACTTAGTCCGGAGCCTGCTCAGATGACCTTTTATGTTTTGACTGCTTGGAGTTCCCTTTTTCAGGAATCCTAGATTCACATTTTTTTAGAGGGTCATTTCTGAGGTTTACTCTGGAAGGAATTACTGTCTTCTGAGTGCTTTGGTGACATAGAGGTGAACTGAAAGGCCATAATGTCCTGCAGCTTTCTGGCCCTCTTTTTAAGAGTTTTGGGGCAAAACTTACTGCAGAATTCACAATCAGTACAAATGTGTATGGTACCAAGGCACCTGAGACACAATTAATGGCTGTCTGTTTTGGCCATTATATTAAAGCACCTCATACAAGTTTTAAGCCCGGGAGGTCCTGTTTTATTTTTAGGTCTGTCTGACATGCCAGTTTGTCAAAACAGATAAAGAAAGAGCCACATCCCTGCAGGGAAGAGAAAACACTGTCCAGTCCCAACCACAATTTAAAACTGAGTTTCTTTTTTTTTTTTTACTCTACACAGAAAATGAAGTAAGCAACAAAACGTCTTGGTTCCCAAAGTGTGGAACCAAGATGAATATCACTGAAAACCCACAGCAACTATATATTACACATATATATGTATATATATAAATGAAAAAAATACAGTGGGTTTGTAAACTTGCTAAAATGAAGAATGGAGTTTCTCCGATTCCAAGGAACCACTGAGGTACAGGATAACTTACGCAAAATAAGAAAAAACTCCCAACTAATCTAAACAACTATGATGCAAAGAAATTATAAATAAAAGAGTAATTACACCTTATTCAAAACAAAGCAAATGCTTGAAACGAAGTTGTCTGAAAAAAAATTCTTCAGGACAACTTGTTTGTTCAGGCAGAGTAAAGGATCTGACATTAGGCTATAGAACACAGCACCACATTGAGGCAGAGGTTTGCATAGCGTTCCAAATTCCATAATTTGCATATTATTCCATGCACTTGGGGCACTTCAACCTATCAGGTTGAATGCATTAATTAAGCATAATGAGGGATTCCTGGGGTTTGAATCAGCAAACAGCAGAAAAGATTTAAAAAACAAACCTTTAGTGTGATTTCAGTAATAGCTGTACTAGCTAGCAACATTTCTTGCAGTTTACCTTCTAACAAACAGCTCACTTAAGGCTTGGCTTTTCAGTCTTGCTGTTATCTTTGTTAAGAGGAAGCCAGCATGTGGATAAGCATGAGGAATCTTGATAGACATAGGATTCTTTGTTGTTGTATCACAGTAGTAACATAGCAACTGATACAAAAACATTCATTTATGCAACATGTTTGTGCCTCTTTTCAGGAAGATAAAAGAGATATCTCACTCATCACATGTGAGATATCACTTTTTATCTTCACAGTCGGGTATGTCACAGGGGATATCTTGGCCAGTTGGTTATATCTCACAAGGTTTGGAACTCATTTAGAATGTTCAGCCTCAGTAACAGTGCTAACTATATTTCCCACCAAAGTCCTCATCCAACTCTGTCATCTCTTCAATCTCACTAAAACATCCAATGGTGAGCTTGTGCTTCTAGGTGATTTCAATCTTGACTGGCTTTCCTCTGCTAAACCCACCATCCTAAGGCTCAAATCCTAAATCTCTCCCAGCTAATCCATGAACCCACTCACCTAAACCACGGTTCCAAAACCTCACCCTTCTGGACTGGATTCTATCTTCCCATCCACACCATATCTCCACCTCAGGTACTTTCTCTGATGACCTCAGTGACCACTGTATCACCTATTGTGTCCACAAAATCCATTCACCACTCTCCCTTTCCAAATGCATCTGGTCCCGCTCCGATACACAGCCTCAACATCCCTGCCTTACTCCAAGACCTTGATAATGCAGACTGTCTACCTGTGCTGTACACGTCTGATGTTGACATTGCCCTATCTCACTTCTGCAGTATTTTCCAGAGAATCTGGGACATGCATGCTCTCCTAAGGAAAGCAAGGGTAAAATGCCACCACCACCCCTGGATCACAGTAGACCCTATTGCCTTGTGTCGCTCCAGGGACAAAGCGTGGTGACTTTACAAAACCTCCCATGCAGCAAGTGATCTTCAATCTTATAAGCACCTTAGAAATAAATGCACTAATGCCACCCAGCAATCAAAATCTTCCTATTTTTAAGCATAATCCACTCAAACCCAGAACCCCCACACATCTTTCTGGAAGTTGATCAACTCCCTCCTTGATCCCCCACTAAACAGACTTGCCTGAACATTACTTTAGATGGTAAAACCATCTCAGATCCTGCCTCTGTGGCTGAGCTATTCAGCAAGTTCTTCATCTTCTGTGCCCTACCCAACTCCACCCCTCCCTCTCCCAAACTGGGAAATCCATCCTCCCCTGACATTGGTTTCCTCTTTCCACCCATCACAATGCTGGAGGGACACAACACACTCTACTCGCTTAACTCATCCAAATCTAGCCCTAACAGAATCCACCCCAAAATGCCCCATATCTCTGCTGCAGTCATTGTTGCCCCCCGACCCACATACTGAACCTTTCCATAACCACAGCTACTGTTCCTAAATCCTGGAAATTGGTCAAAATCATCCCACTTCTCAAAGGTGGTGACCCCTTCCGAACTGGGAAACAATAGGTCTTTCTCGCTCCTCCCATCTCTTGCCAAAGTCCAGGAATCCTTGTACTGTCCAAACTGTCAAACTTTCTCTCTTCCAACAACTACCTTTCACCAGTTCAGTCTGGCTTCAAAACACCACTCAACCATCACCATCCTCTTAAAGCGTAACCAATTCCATCCTCACAGCCATGGACAATGGCCAAGTCACAGCTGCCATATTCATAGACCTGGCTAAAGCATTTGACTCTGTCTCTCAACCGCTACTACTCAGCAAATTTAGCTCTTTAAGCAATGCTCAACCTGTCATCTCCTGGTTCCACTCATACCTCCACAACAGGCAACAATCAGTTCAAGTAGGCGACACTCTCCTCTCTCTCCTCTTCCTATCATATCTGGCATTCCCCAAGGCTCTATTCTTGGCCCCCTCCTCTTCTCTCTTCATAAATGGCCTTCCAGCTTCCTGCCTCCACCTCAAACATGCATCTTTATGCAGATGACACTGTCGTCTTTGCCTCAGGCCCCTCCTATGACAGTGTCCTCCCCATTCTCCAAAACGATTTCAAAAGAGTTCAATCCTGGTTCCTTGAGAACCTGCTCTCACTCAATGCAATAAAACTGATCGCAATGGTCTTTGGTTCCAGACAAAGTTGGCCACCCTCTCAGCCCCACCCCATTATCACCACCATGGATGACTCTCCTCTGGAGCTAGTCTCACCCTTTAAATATCTGGGAGTCTGGCTGGGAACCACCTCAACTTCTTCACTCACATCGAGGCGATCTGCACCAAACCTGCCCAAAAGTCACCATCTTCTATCACCACAAATCTAGCCTACCAATCCCCACCTGGTGCAAGCTTGTACATAAAACTATCTTGCCAGTTATTGACTATGCTGACATAGTCTGGCTGGCCCCATCCTCCTCTCTCTCCAGACTTAACATCCTTCTCATCTCCTGTTGCTGCTTCACCACTGCCTTGCCCCCACTCACTCATCACTGCCTGCTCTACGGTCCTCTCTCCCTGGCTCTGATCTCTCATAGGCGACCCATCCATGGCACCTCCTTCCTAGCTAAATTCTGGTTTTGGTCTCTTCTCCCCTACCTCACCTCCTGCCTCACCCTAGCCACCTCTCTAAGCTACCCTTTCCACCACAGGGACCCCCGCACTTTCCACCTCCCTTGCCTGCACTCTCTTAGTGGCTAAGCTGCCTTCTTGTACCACCCCTTCTCTGAATAACCTCCCTGAAATTTGCCTGGCCCTTCTTGTTCTGCCTTTACTCAGCTCCTCAGCCTCCAACCCACCCCACACTGCCCTAAATGCTCAAATGGCACTCAGCTGATGCACCACACAGTCCCTACTCACCTACCCCAGCTGCCTAGTCCTAGCTGACCTCACTCCTTCTCCCACTCCACATGTAATTTTAGCTGTTTAACCACCGAACAATGTATTGTAACTATTTATAAAAATGTTGTGCAAACTGTCTGTATTCCTTAATCTATTGTTACTGTCTGTGCAAACTGTACCCAGGTCACACTTGGAAGTGATCCTTGCCTCAGTGTGCCTTTCCTGGTCATCAAATGTTAAATAAATAAATAAATAAATGCAAATAACTTTAAAACAAAAATATTATAGCATCTACTGTGAGCACAAATATTGTTCCACACAAAAACATCTATAAAATTAGTTAATTTATAGCTGACTTTATTTTTTATGTAATTAAAAATAAACAGCAGAAAATATATTTTCTTTTCACTTTTCAACAAACAAATGTGAATAACTTTAAAATGAAAAATGGTAGCATGGTACTGTGAGCACAAAATTTATTCAGCACAAAAAATCTAAAACTGAGTTGTTTCATTTACAGATACCTTTTAATTATTTTCTTAGCAAAAACAGCACAACATCCAATTTTTTCACGTTTTGCCACAAACAAATGCAAATAACTTTAAAATTGAAAAAAAGAGAGACCCACAATTGTTGTATAAATCAAATATGACATGGGTGACAGTGAGATAGTATAAATATCTCCACTTGCTGTCCTTGATCTCTAAATGTCCCACTTGTGGCTTCGCCATTCATGGGATATCAAGAGTTCAGTGGCAGCTTGTGGAGATATTTCTACCTCACTCACACCCATGCCATAGCCCATACAGTATATATTATTTCTATGATACAACAACATTCTGATATTACTGATGTGGCACAACAGTGTTCTGACGTCCTTAGTATGGTGCAACAACAACTAGAAGAATATGGGTTTTGGTACACAGCAACACAGAAGCCTATACAACATAGCAGCTTTGAAACCTCTGCTGGCTTACCCATGAGTGGCACTGGTATCAAATATGAAGGCAACTGCTTGTCTCACTCCCCAGCCAAAGGAAGATTACAGTCATAGTGGGCACTAACATCAGGATGGGGAGACACAATAACAATTTAAAATATGAAAAAGTAAGGGATGAGATTTTATTATGTTCCTGTAAACTGTATTTTTAATAATAGATCCCAGTGTACTGAATAGTCCCTGGGTCAAAGTCAAGTTCCATTCACTGATTAGGTTTAGTTTGTAATTCTGCTTTGAGCTACAGTAACTGCCAAAGCTGCAGCTTCTTGCTAGAGGTTCAAAGGCAATTGTTTCTATGGCTCATTACTGTCAAGTCATACACACGTCAAGCTGCCGCTAAATTGAGATTAATAGCTTTATTAGTTCAGTGAAAACAAATTAGTCTTATGGATTTAATGAAGGGGTAAGGGGTATTTGTGTGTGTGTGTGTGTGTGTGTATGTATGTATGAGTTTAATAATGCAGCAGCTAAATGCTGAGCAACTAATCCTCTTGCTATCAGAAAATGGTGAAAAGGATCTGAGCCAGCTCTTTCATCATTATTACACCAAAGTGTAAAGCTGAGAAGATTGGCTTAGATCTTCCAGCAGACAATATGTTCTTTGATATAGGAAGACCAGAGACCACAGATTATATTCAATGCTGGCACAATCGGCAAGTTCTATAGCTAGAAGCATTTTTTTTCTGGGTGGCAGGTGGCAGATGGAGGTTTCTCTTGTTTCTACCATCACTGCTGAAGAAAGAATGATTTATTACAGAACTTGAAAGAGAAGAGTCTGACTGTCAGTTACCAACATTTGAACCTTGGACACTATAAGACACAAAGAGGAACAGCATAATCATAAAATAAAGAACTTAATTAGCAAACCCTAGATCATTAGCAATAACATACTATACAATACACATCACTGGGGAGATACAGGTAGTTTACAAATTTTCAGTGTTCTGATATATAATAATACTCCCTCAGTAACACGCAGGTCTTGTTTGTTTCTTTTTTCATTATTCTCCCATTCCTTGTATCCCCTGTCCCTTCAGCGATAAAAGAGTTACCATGACTACGCTTTTGCTGCAATCAGGAGAGTAGGCAAGTGACTGTCTTCATATTCAAGATCAATTTGTTCCTTGCCTGGCCAGCAGAACTGTGTATAGGCTAATTAGTTCATACCATTCTTCCTTGGGAAATAAACATCTTACTGTCATGATGTGCCTTGCTCTTATCAAGCTAATGTGTGGGATCCTTTGGCTTGCATGCAAACACTGAATGCTCAAGTCTCAGTGCTATTCACTGCTCCAATCCACTGCTAAGGCATTTGATTCCCTTTAGTACAGTCTTTTTAAGGGTTTAATAATATTGGAGGAAACCCATAAATGAAAAGAGCTGGACATTTTCTCCACAAATAATAAATATAGAATAAAGTATGGGTCAGTGTGTGTAATGAGAAGTTTATACACACCCAAGGGGTTAGAGGCTACATAAACCCTGAGAGTGAAGCTCGAGAGGTTTATTAAAACATCTAACCCTGAGGGTGTGTGTGTAATTGCTGAGGTAAAACAAACAAAACAGCAATTATATAAAATAAAACATGGGTTGGTATGTGTAAACTTATTTGTGTATTCTTTCCATTTGGATTATTTTTTTTTTGTTTTGTTAGGGCCTGTTGAATATATATATGTGTATATATATATATATATATATATATATATATATATATATGCATATAATTGAATGTTCTTTCTACTCATAACCCCCTATTTTGTAGTTACAGAAAATTCCAGCTTGGGATGCAGCAGAATCAGTATGATACAATCTACTATACTGCAGTAAACTACACTGTAGTAAACAATAAGTAGGGACCAGCTCCTCATTTGGATGTGAGACTCTTGTTGCTGATTGTTCCCTTTAATGTCTAACCAATTTAACATCCTTCACAGTAATTTGGAAAACTTTCTCATACTGCACATAATTAGTGTAGTTTGTGTACTTTTAAGGCATTACTTTCAGTAGATTTTCAGCTGTGATTGGTGATAAGCTTCTGAGGAAGGACTTGGTTAGTCCAAAAGCTTAGGCACTTTGTTCTTTTTGTAACATCTAAGTCGATCCAATAAAAGGTATCAGACAATTAGCTTCTGGATCAGCTTTGACTATGTCCAGTCTCTCAGTGTAGTTCTTTTTGCCTCAACTGGTGATCAACTTAACAGACTGTACTGGAAGCCTCTGATCACAGTCAGTTTATTAATAAAATGTATCAGGAAAAGGACTTAAGATTCATAACAGCCAATGGATGGAAGCATGACAAGCAGTGTGTGACTGCTGGGCCAGCAGAATGCTGCAGTGCATGAAAAGAAGGGTAACCAACAGGACAGGGGAAGTAATCCTGCCACATAACAAGGCCACAGTGTGACCTCTCCCAGAATATCTGTGCAATTCAGAGCTATTCAATGTCACAGGAGTTGCAGCAATTGGCAAAACCTAATAATGTTTGCTTGTGTGGTGTTACTCTTCTATTACTTGTTTTGTAGGTGATACAGATAATTTGTTAAAGAGAATAAAACATTTTGGTTGAAAATTAATGGATTTGGGAGGTCTGTGGGTAATTTTCAGGGCATAGGGAGGTATGTGAGTGACCATGAAATATATTGAGCAGAATATAACATTTTGGTTTATGAGTCAAGGATGCAGAAAGGTCTGAGGGTAATATTGAGTGTTTTGGGAGATATGTAGGTGAGAGTGAAAGTGTTCAGGTGGTGTGTAGGCAGAGTGCATATGTGATGGGGTCTGAGGGTGACAGTACACATGCAGTGTTGAAAGGTCTGTATATGTGCAGAGCCTGTGGATGATGGAGTGTTTGTTGTGTACAGGGGTCTGTGGGTGGCAGTGAATAGATGAGGCTGGTCTGATGGTTAAATTGCATGTGTTTTGGCAGCTTGAGAATGACTATGCTGTACATGTGTATGGGAATCTGAGGGTGGTACTGAATCATTTAGGAGACAGCACATGTGTGCATGGGAGGGTATTCCATGACATAGGTGACCGTGATTGGGTGCCTACGAAAACAGTGACTCAATAGCAGTGCATGTCAATGGGACTACCTACCAGGGAGGGTGACCAGATCGGGGGGGGGTTGCCCATATAGCGACAGGATGTTGCTACATGTATATGAGCATGTGGGGTGGAGCAAGCATGCTCAGCAAGGAGTGGGAAGGGAGGGAGGGTTTGTGGGTTATGGTGTCATGGTGAGCTGCCAAGCTAGCCCTGTACACCACAGGTGGTGGGTGGGTTCAGGGCTGGGGTTCTGAGGGTGCTGGGTACAGGTCCAGGCACAGGTATGTTTTGTTATGCCCAGCCCCCAATTTTTTTTGTATGGTTTTGCATTCTTCCTCCAACATGCACCCCCCTGGAGTTGAAAATATTTTAGTAGGGGTGTGGAAGTACAGCCCCTCTCGCATAAAAACAGAAAATCTAAGTCCCTGGAGCCCTTTTGCTGTGTGCCGGGTGGGTACATTGCTGAAATTGATTTTGGTGATATACAGTTGCCATTATCACATAGAACCATAGGGGGTGTCTATGAAAGGGTATTTGAGGTTATCTGAGTTTGAAAGCATATGTGGAGTGTAAAGGTAACAATGTATGTGTACAGGGGTCTGGTTGACTATGCACATGTGTGAGTGGTGACATTTAGGAGTGTTGTAACTTTGTACTTTGCTGTAAAATTATTGGTGAATGACACATTTCATGCTATGTATAGTTCTGGTGAGGTTGGTACTTAGACTGAAATTTTGAGTGCAAAAGTAGTTTTATTTGATTTACAAAATATTTTTTCATATCCCTAATTTTCCTGAATGTGCCTACCCCTATCACTTACAATGAAAACATCCATCCTCCCCTACCCAGCGTCAAGAGCACCCATACCACCCTCCTCCTTCAAGCCCTGATCAACTTCTCAGAATAACTCTTTCCCTGCCAACTAGCACTGCCCCTTTTCCCAACCACCTACCCTTCAACCACACTACAAATTTAAAGTAGCTTCCATTGCACCCACCCCAACTTACTCAACACCCAATCCACCCTCCACTCCCATGCTATCCGAAGAAAATTATACACATTCATTTTCAGTAAAACTTAGGAGTTTCTGGAAGAGAAGAACAGCAAATGGCACAGCCTCCTCTTACCACCTCAGTCAGCTGCAGTCTGAAAGATTGGGAGTATGTGCTCATGGTGAATAAGCTGAGCACTGTAGTGCAGTAAGTAGCATAATCCTATGCATATTGTAAGCACATTTTTCACAACTATATTTATTTAATGTTGTTTATAAATGGGGTATGATGAACCTAGAATTCTGTCTGACCTTAAATTACTTTCTTACTTTAAATTATTATGTTACTCTGAGTTTGCCTCATGGAAAGTGGAAATTGGACAAATACTGTAAAACTAGTTATTTTCACTGTAAATTATTTTTTCTATTTTTGTAATGTGAGGGTTGTGTGAAAATTAAATGGTACTAATTTACTGAATCTGTGCAATTTTAATAAAAGTGAATTTGACAATAATCTTTAATGTCAAATTAAAATTGCACAATTTTTTTCTGATTAGTGTCAAGCATGAAATATTATTTGCTAAAAATTATGAGTTTTACAGTATTCCTCATGTCTCCCTCCCATGGCCGCAGGGCCTGCCTTGCCCAATACCCAAGACAGATTACATACTACTGGGACACCTTGGGTCCAGTACAGTATATGGTTGCAGATTTAGACACGACAAAGCAGAGTCCAAAGAGCAATGTCATGGTGCCTCCACTATTTAGGCTCATACACAGAAGTAGTTTGTAATCATGGTGGGGGGGGGGAATTTGACCCATGGCTAAATCATAATGCGAGTTAAACAGATGGAAGTTAGCAGGTGCAAATGGTGTTAATACCTACTAATATACTGGTATGTGGCTGCACTGAAATGCTCCTCATGGTACAGAAGTCCCTCAAGTATCCTTGACATCCAGTGGAACACCCCATCTTATAAATATTCCTCTTTTCAGCCCCTCCAGTTGATATCTTCACTGGGCTTTGTACAGATGGATGCCTCTTTTCTCCCCAACAGATCCATGCCGTAGACATGGTCTTCTCCTTAGGTCATGATATTAGTAATGTCAGTATTAATTCAGTCAGTTTGTCAGACCATCATGCCAGGCAGTTTCTTGCAGGGCTCCTTATTTAACCTCCTTCATGGAGATGGTCAGGTACTGCTCTTTTAAAAACCCAGAGCCTCTGGGTCTCCAGGTGGCAGTAGACATCTCTGACATGGAGATGGCTTGTGTGATGGGAGTTGAGGCACCAGTGTAGGGTTACAATGTGGCTCTTGCCACTGCTGTTGACTCCTTAGAACTTCTCTGTGTACGCCCCTTGATTCCCTGCTGCAGGTCGCCATGGTTTGTTGGCGAACTGAGGAGGTTGAAGACTAAGGGAAGGAGGCTGGAGTTTTGTTGGTGGAGGTCCTGCTCAGATCAGGATAAACTGGTGCTGAGGGCTCATTATGGTAAGTACCACTAGTCAATCACTCTGAAAAGTCAGAGTTGCTGTCACATGTGATTACTTCTGGAAAGAACTGACCAGTTCAGCTCTTTAACACTGTGGACAGATTATTAAATCCTGTGTTTCTCCAGTACAGTAGAGAGTTTTCCACAGAAAAATGTGAAAAGTTTAATTAGTTCTTTCTGGAGAAGGTGTCCTCCATCAAGGCCGGGATATCCTCAATTGGCCTGACATCAGCTAAGTGTGTCTGGTCTTTGGACATGGGCACTTCATTTTTATAGGAGGAGTTTGAACTGGTGTTGGAAGAGGATGTCCTCCGGTTAGTTTCTGGGCAGTATCTCACCTACTGCACATTGGACTCTGGGCTGACCCAGCTTCTTTTGGAGTGCCAGGGAATGTTTGGTACATTTTTTGCAGAGAATGTCAGGTGTTCGCTTGAGGAGGGAATTTTTCCAAATGCCTTGAAAAGGCCTGTGGTGAGGCCCCTTAAGAAACCATCTTTGGACACTAATGTTCTCTCAAATTACAAGCCTGTGTCCAACCTTCCCTTTTGGGGGAAAATGATCAAGAAGGTGATGGTAGTGCAGTTGAAACAGTGCATGGAGATATATGACTTCTATGATCCTTTCCAGTCTAGATTACAGCTTCATCATACAACAGCAACTGCTCTAGTCAAGGTACACCATAATCTACTCCATGCAAGTGATAGCAGATGTAGTTCCATCTTGGGTCTTGGATCTTTCTTCAGCCTTTGACATGGTGGACTGTGTGGTGTTGATGGCCTGTCTGGGGCCATTTACAACATGGTTACACTTATATATAATACGTATTTCTCAAACCTGAAAGAAAAAATGCACTTTATCAATCAAAGTCTGTATTTACTAAGTACTGTGCCCATGTTTAAAATAATTTGAACTCCTCAAAAATGTGCCCTGACATGAAACTGCATGTTTAACTGTAAAGACAATTACAAATTGTATTTCTAAATGCATTACTAACACCAATGCTTCATGATTAAAACAATTTCAACCCCCTCCCCATGACAGATTGCATTCTGGTAAGATTGCCTTGGACAAGATGCTATAAAAAACCTGAAACACAGGTTTAATGGAGTGACTGCTGACATCCTGTTTCTAGTGTCCATGATAACATAAAAAATAGTTAAGATTTCTTTAATGTCAGCTCTGATCAGAATAACTTTTAAAATAACCAATTGTTTTCTTGTTCAATGTTTTCTAATACATCTCAAACTTAAAATAAAAAACACACTTTATCATCAAAGTCTGTGTTCACCTATGAAACTGCATGTTTAACTGTAAAGACAATTAAAAAATGTGTTTCTAAATGCATTAATAACACCAATGCTTTAAAAGTTGTGAAACTACTAAAGGCAAATTATATATAAACTATACATATATTAAATGTTTAAGAAAAATATGTGGCTCTTACTGTAAATCAGAATGTGTGTCTATGTCTCCTTCTGAGGCCCCAGGTGGCTCTGGTAATCATTTGTTCCAAAGGATTTTTAAGTTAATTTGAAGGCATTAAGTATATTCTGTTCTGCTAGTCTTTAATAAAGGCATTATGTATCATCTGTTCTGCACTGCACAGGCATGTCTGTTGGTTGATAAGGTCCCAAACTAGTGTATCTTGTTACAGCATGATAGAGCTATCTCATGCCCATCCCACATGAATCAGAAAAAAGTTTGGGGTGGAGGCAGAGGTGAATCTTACTAAAAAAAAAAAAAAACTAATGCTGCCTCCCACTATTCAGGTTCCAGTTCTTGTACCACCCATTTAAGAAAGAAAATAGTACCCTGCAACCATTGACTAACATGAAAGTGTATTTATTTGAGGGTGGAAAACATTGCTTGGAGGAGGGTAAGGTGGAAGAGACTATTTACACCTTCAGTCAGTTCCACGGACTGAAAACATGACATTGCTACTTTATTGTGATGTGGGGTGGGTTAGGTTGTACTGTTTGTATGAGCAGGAGGAGATAAATTACTTTTTTATCTCTTTTTCAGATTCCCTAGACACTTGTGGTACATGTAGTTGCTACATTCTCAGTATATATTGACATCAGTACATATCAGGATTCATGGTCTGAATCTTGAGGTTCCTGTACTAGAGTTTTTGTTTAACACTAATATTATCAATTTATATTTATATTGTCATTTATATAGTCCTGAGGTTTTGTAATTTCTTGGGCCTTTTATTTAGCTTGAGAATACAGCTGGGTGACATGTCTAGCTAGGTTTTACACATCACACAGTGTGAACTGATGTTTTTAGACAACTTTACTGGTATTCTTGTCTTTAATGCATACATTGTAATTTCATGAGCCCTATAACTGTCTTAGTTTGTCTTTTTAGCTGGTGGGGTTGCCTTTTCAGTAATCACATCCTTATACTGACTGTGACACTCATGGCTTGATTTGGGAGTTATCTGCTTCAGCAGTGTTATCTTATGCCAATTAAATTTATGTGCAGTAGGATTCTTTATGTTTGTTGCACCTTCCACATCTTAACCCAAGGTTCATTCGGACTGAGGGCAGTATTGTACTGTTTAACTTCTCTGACATCATCTTCTGGTTTTTTTTTTTAAATGAGTATTTTAAACCAATGGGGATTTTTTCTGTTTTCTCTGCATTATCTAGCTGTTATAAGTATTGTATTTTCTAAACAACTGCCATGAGCTTCTGAAGAAGGACTGGTTGGTCCGAAAGCTAGAGCACTTTGTTCTTGTTGTTACATCTATGTTGGTCCATTAAAGGTATCAAATCATTTGCTTCTGGATCTATTGCTACTTTAGTACATGCAAACCATCTGCAGGCTCTGCACAGCCATAAAATGAATCACTGGAATTATTGAGGACTTTTGTTGTGTGTGTTTGTGTTGGGAGAGGTGAGCATTCAGCCAGTAGAATTCTACAGAAGTTTGAAATCCTGCATTTCATGATAAACAAGAATTCCTTCTGTTGAACATGTGTAAAAACAGATGCTTAATATTCAGGGAGGGATAACATCTTATTAGTTACTTTCAACAAAAGGAAATACCTGTCTTTGTTTAAAAAATTGTGTTTCTTAAATGTTCTCAGTTTACATATTTTATAAGTACAATGAGACTCTTCGGGGGGCAGAATGCTGATTTAACTGCACTTTCAGGGTCTGAACCTTGAGATGTTGCAAAGGTCTGGTGAAGATGTGAAATGTGCCTTTGTGAATTACTTTGTGGAGTTCCCATTTCTCCATTCCATCACTTTGCAATGAGTTATATTAGCAAAGTGGCAATTCTTCAGACAAACTCACGTGAGTTAACGCAAAGTTGCAACTTTGCCAGTGAACAAGTCAATTCACACAGAAAAAATGCCTACTTCACCTGGTGAAACTTTGTGAAGTCTGTACTTCACACTTGGGAATTTTGCCAACTTGTGAATTAATTTATGAAGTGAATTGCAGCCACTCTCTGATCGTTAGTCTGAATGCACTCTGCCATTGGTATAATGCCTAACTATCTCCCTGGGTTTGTGATTAAATCAGCATAATGCATACTCCATCTTGTCTTAGTGCTTACATGGCCAGCTACCAATCCATACACAGCTATGACTGCAGGAACCCTAACTATTATTGCTGCACTGTGTTCCTATTTATTCAGAGACTGTGTCAGTTCATGTTGCTAGAGTGTGATGCTGCTAAACCCCTAAGTGACTTTGGGAATTGACAAAGCCTGTTGGTGTGACCTGTCACAGTGTTGGGTGCATTTTAATGCTGTAGAGATTTTATTATTTAGCACTGCTGGTTCGAGTCCCTGCTGAACTACTGTTTACAAAGTGATTACTTGTGCTGCTGAAAAGGGACCTAAAGTGTACTATTCAGGGTGTTTGTGCTGTCCTTTCAAGAGTGGATCTGTTTAATTAATTATAGCTGCTACCACTTCAATATTGCAACCTGCTAATTGCCCTGTTGCAAGATACTAACTAGCTTTTTCTACCTGTTGTTAGCCATGCCCCTCCTCTCTGATTGGTGGCAGCAGCCCAGTCTGTAGGTTGAGGTGTTTAAATATCTTACTCACCAATCGCGATGGCATTTGTGGGTGCAGGCAGCAAGTGCGATAAGTGCAGGGGAGTCTAAGGGAGTCTGAGGAGGTAGGTGAGTGGGGTGTTTGATTGTAATACTGTTGGTGTTGTAAGTATGTTATGTTAAGAATGTGGAATGCAAAGTGTTTACCTATTTGGGTGTGTATACTGTGGGGGGATTGGTATATGTGGATCATATTGAATTATATAGGTTTGGTGCTGGAAGCACTGCCCCATATGAGACAAGTGATTTTTGCTTTTCAAATTGCTTAGTTGCTGATGTTGCTGTAAATGATTCATTGCAATTGTTATTGAGTAGCCCTATGCCCATAATACAATGTGGGAACAGGGGTTACCTTACTTGTTTGCACTATGGCATGTTACTTTGTTCTAAATTGGGCAACTGTGTTTCAACCACCTTTCTGTTGTTAGTTTCTGGTGATGCTGAACTGAATCCAGGGCCTTGCTCTTTAGATTCTATGTCTTCCTCTTAAGCATCATCTTTGAATAATTATTTGAAATCCTGTCATGGATTTAAAATTATTCATTTCAATGTTCATAATTTAATTCCTAAGATTGCTGAGATTGAATAGCTTACTGCTCTATATCTGCCTAATATTGTTGCTTTGTCAGAAATGTGGTTGAAACCAAGGGTACCCGATAATGTGTGTAATATTGGGGGTTATTGGGGGTTATAAAATCTTTAGGGTAGACCTTAAAGGTTGAAAAAGGGTGGTGGGGTCTTGATTTATTATAGGGCTCATTTAGAAATTAATCTTCTAGGGTCTAGTGAGGATTTGGTTGTGATACTGATTGGTTGGTTTTGCAGTTTGTTCTTGGAGGAAAGAAGAAGTAAAATGTGGACTATCTGTATAATCCCCTCAATGAGGTCATCAAGGGCTTAAAATTTATTGGACGTTGTGAAGTTTATTTAAAACAGAGTGATTCTGTTGTTGTTGAAGATATGAATTTGAATTGGAGGGCTAATGACACCATGTGGCTCAAATCTTCTTCTCTCTCTTACAGACCGTCTCATTGTATAAATGTGCTACCATCTCAATCCAATCCTCACAGAATCATTCTCTGTTGGATTGGGAATTGACTAATAGAGTGGGAGGGTGGGAGCCTCTGGTGTCTTGGCAGATTCCGTGAGCGTACCACATGGCCACTTTTTGTTTTCTAAATTTTTGCTGTCTTAAACCTCCTCCTTGTGTGTTTCAGACTAGATCATTTAAGAGGATAGACTATTACCTGTTATGTTCTTTTTTGAGGTTAATTGATTGTTCATTTCTTGAATGTATTCCAGATATGAACATGGCACTAGATTTCTTTTGCAGTCAACTTCTTCCCATTCAGGAATCCCTTGTCCCTTTGCAGACCATTCAGTGTAGAGGTTCTCCTACTGGATGGTTTGGTCCAAGTATTAAAAAATTAATTAAGGAGTGGGATAGTGCTTGGACTAAGTTTAAATTATCATCTAGTAGAGCTTCAATGGATCTCTACCATGGACTGTGACTGTCATTGCATATGCATATTCATGACCTTCATTATCTCTCCACACAAATGAACAGACAATGACTCATAGGTAGCAGCCTATATGGGCAAGTATTATTGAGCATCTCAAAGTGAGTGACTCAATAAAACCACTCCCAGTATAGCTTAGAGTTTAGAGTAATGAGCTGTGAATGAGCTTTGTACATCCAGCAGACCAGACCTTGGTCTGATTCTCACAACCTCCACTTGCATACTGTGTGACTCTGAGCAAGTCACATAACTGCCCAGTGCTCCCAAATCACCCCTGAAAACAGGCACTTGTGCCTGGTTGGCCTTACCTGATTATCAAAGACTAAAAAAAAAAAATATGTAGAGCGAGTGGGGAAAAAGAGCTCTGAATACCTATAGTGAGTGTAGTGCTGAGGGATATGCACGCTACACTCATGAGACAGAAGATGAAGGGAATTATTTGGCCAAGCCTTGTCAAGCTGGCCATGTGGTGTAGTGACTTGAGCTACTGCTCCTGGAGCCTGTGGTGCCAGGTTTGGATCCGGGTGCAGGCAATATTTTTTTGCCTCCGGGGTAGTTTCTATATTTTCTAAGTCCACTCCCCCTGGATTTGAGAATCCTTATTTTTCAGGGTGCGGGGGATGAAGTCCCGCACATAAAAAAAATAACTAGTGCATTTTTTAGAGGACAGTAACTGTTTGCGGTGGTATCTCTAACGGGAAATCACCCCTTTGTCATGGGTGATTCTTTTCTCACTCTAATGAGTGGCACGATAAGGGACTTGCCCTTATCACATAAAACCTGACTCATACACATAGCATGAAAGTCCTACATGCCAGAACTGGACATATCAGTGGCACCAACAATCATATAATCATGAACAGAACACACAGTACAGCTCTGTATA
Organism: Neoceratodus forsteri; assembly: GCA_016271365.2. Classification (NCBI taxonomy): domain Eukaryota; kingdom Metazoa; phylum Chordata; order Ceratodontiformes; family Ceratodontidae; genus Neoceratodus; species Neoceratodus forsteri. The sequence goes on along the minus strand of CM057459.1, from coordinate 863,449,008 downwards.
CTTTAGGGGGCAAACTGCATTCCTTAGATCACTGGATGCAACATTCATATGCAGTAAAACATGATTTATTGGAAAGATGAGATATTTGTTAAGTGGAATATGAATCAACAAGGATAGGGAAGAACAGGGACAACATAAGATGGGATCATTGCTCCTCTCAAGTTGATGCCACTTGCAAGATCAAGGTCTGTACCTGGTGACCATTACTATAAACCTGAAACAGCAAAAGGGAACTTTTTATTTTGCCACATGCCACAAACTACTGCACCTTGAAGTCACTGTACAGACAATACACATGAAGTGGCAAGGTACAAACCATAATGACAAACTTTCCAGATGGGCGGTGAATTCCACCCCCCCGGTCATACAGGTCACAAGTAAAGCACCCTATCACCAATGGAGGTGAGGTAGGATATGAGTGGTGTGCCATCCCCCATGAATAAACTGTGATTCCCAGCAACAGCCATGCCCCATGAGCAGCCCTGTATTCAATCCCAGAAAAAACAAATGAAATTGGAATGTGTCAAGCACTCAGTGTTAGATATCATAGTTTACTAGCTGACAAACCAAAGTAATTACAGTTTGATTACATTGAGTTCCTCCAGTATCTTGTAAGCTATCACAGTGGAACCAGGGATGAGAGTGTTTTAACCTGGTGGGAAGCACTATACATGTTGACAACATATACTGTAGTACTCAACACTGTAAATACTACTTATGATATAGAACGTAGCCCTCCAGTACTGGTGTAAGCCACAGATATATACCCACTTACCCAGCCACCCTGACCACTGCATGAATAGGAGAAAGTCTGTGATTTTGAGGAACTATGGTAGTCCACCTGCTTTGATCTTGCAAACACTCATAGACCACACAAGAGTGCCACACTTGGTGCATCATGTCTGTGGAGTCACAGGGCATCAACCAAACAAGATGGGTATCAAAGGTCATGATATTGATGGTGCAAGACTGCTAGAAACATACATTCCTGTAGACCTATTCAGATTGTACTATGTAATAGACACCACTCAGCCAACATGGCACATGCCACACACTGCACAGCAGACCTGAAAGGACCCGCAACACTTTGGGCGACACTCATGAGGCAACAGACAAAAAAATTGTCGCATGCCCATTTCCAGCATCATTAGAACACAACCCTGCATATGATAATGTTGTGACAATAACATTTGCAGTCTTCAGAGTTGTATTGGTGAGGGGGCATTGATTCTCAATGATAAGGGGATAGACTCATGGTGCCCTCAGCAGTGGCAGGGTCCAGACTCATTAGCTGTTGTTGTCCACCTCAAAGACAGGAAAACATAAGTGAGTAAGGATGCCCATGGCAATACCCCCTTCAGCACAAACAGAACACATCCCACCTGAATGAACATGCAGCATACATAACAAGACAAATGTGATAGCCCACAGGGGCCCACAGATAGCCAAAGACACCCAGGTACTGGGTCCCATCAATACTCAGTTTGAAGAGAGGTATCCATCCATATTACATTGCAGACCAACTGACCCTTTTGAAAGATTCACAGATTTCATCCCTCAGAGACCAGTGAGGCACTGTTGAAAAATAAACCTTTAAGGGGCCACATGCTGCCTAGCCTCTTTACCATAGCAAACTTCTTTCTATATCTATAGATCTACCAAAGTTTGATGACAGCTGTCCATCCCCAGTCCTTGCCTTTGATGTGCTGTCCAGGAGACAAACTCCTTTTGACCACACAGATGGGTCAGAAATCAGTCAAAGAGTTTTACTCATGTCTGCAAAGTGGCCTTCTGCCCTTACTCCAACTGGTATGCATAAAGTAGGAGGAAGATGTTGGAGATGGCCCTTTCACTGAGGAAGACCAGAAATCCAACACTAAACAGATTACTTATTTTTTTGTAGCCTGATCTCTGGTCCAAGACCCACCCACCACTCCCTGGTCTCCAGGCTCTCCTCCCCAGGATGGGGCCACCGGATGGGTGACCCTCCACAGAAATAAGGGTTGTGAAGCCCTGGCTTCCACTGGCAGGGTCATGGGAGTGGAATCCCCAGCAGACTTTGTTCAGATGAGGAGCAGAGGCAGAATGGGGGCCATCATTTATTTTCAAGATTTTTGCTATGCTTTTTTCCCCTGGTGGCTGGGACTTGCAATGATGCCAGCATCTGTACCTCCCACCAAAACATGTGGGCCAGCCATGTGGGTCTCCCAGCCTCCACCAGAGGTTCTCTTGTGCTGGACACTCTACCTCCCTCCCCCAGAGGGAGAGCAGTCTATGGATGCTCAATCTCCCAGGTCCATCTCTGAACCTGGGATGTCAGCACCAGAGGTGGATGCCTTGCTGCTGCACTGGTGGGCCAGCAGAGATTACTTATTGTTTGGGTAACAACCATTCTGGCAAATCCAGCTCAATATCCTGCATTGGACCTATTTCACCCTGGCCTTGTCCCATCACATTAACAAAAATATCTCAGATGCCAGCAAAGTGGATGAGAGGTTGCACTTTTGCCCATCATACCAGTGACCGGGATCAGGCATGGACAGGGTCAGCTAGTGGGCCAGCAGGGTGAGAGTGGATTGAGCGTCCTATGACAGCTCTCCTTCCGGGGCAGGGTGGACATCAGTTCCCATTGCAGAGGCTGCCAGATGTTAGAGGCCAGGTGGCAGCACAGCAGGACAGCATGCAGAAGGGAAGAGCTGGAGCATTACATGCCAGAACACATGTCCTCGTGCTCCAGCTCAGGAGAAAAACCAGGAGGAAAATGGCCTGACTGCTACATGCTGACACACCCCAATGGTTCTTTCATGGTTTATGCATCTGGTCATCCACCAGAGAAGATCATTTATAAGTTGTGGATAACTGATAAGTCTACAAAATGATAGGTGACAGAGCTGGGGGGCAATTAGCAGACCCAGACAACTGGGCAATAAAATATGGATAGTAAAAAAGAAATAGTCTCAGACTGGTGCTCTAAATGCCTGATTAGGGAAGGCACATTTTTACATTTGCATTCGCACATGTGCAAGGAAAGTCTTGCAACAGTAGGACTTTGGGAGGTGTGTAACCCTCCTTTCCAATGCAGTGCTTAGTGTAGCAGGTGTGATGTTAGGGGGCCAATGCATGCTGAGCTGTGTATGACAGTAGTTTGGCTCTGTTAGTCTTCATTTCTAAGAAATGGTCCACTGCAATCAGTGGTGGTAGCGTATGCAATTTGCATACCAATGTCAGTTGAACTGCTGTCATGCACAGCTCGGCATGAAAACCTCCCACTTCCTCCCTCTGATAATCTCCCCCCCATCAGTGTTCTCCCCGGCCCCACATTGTGTGCCAAGGGGGGTGCCCAATCCCCTCAGCTCATGCAACCCCCAGCATACTGTGTAGCCGATGGGGGTGCCCAATCACCCGTCAGCTGCAGCTCCCCCAACAAACAACCAGTTGGCATGTTGGGAGCCCACCCCAGCATGCTCCTGCCTCCCCCCCCACACACACACACACTGTATGGGTGACAGGGGTGCCCAATCCCCACTTGCTACAGTCCCCCCCAACAAACACGTAGGTGGCACGCTGGGAGCCCACCCCAGCATGCCAAAGGCATCTCTTTTTTTAAGTTCTGTGAAAGAAGAAATGGTCCTCGGTGAGTCCCTGCCCCCACCCCAACCCACGCCCACCCCTCTGTGTGCACCCACCTCCCCATACCCCCCACCACATACTTCTACCTCTGAGCCCAGTGCGACGATCTTCAGTGGACTGGGAATATGTCTGCACTCTTCAAAGCCAACAGCAAACAGAGGAAATCCCAGTAAGCTGTATAATGGGATAAATAGGGTTTTTCCAGCTTATGTGGATATCTCAGCCATTTTTTCAACTTTTGGCACCACATTTTCAACATGGGGTTCTTGACACCCCATCTCATGAATTCGGTCACTGTCATGGTGTTATTCAGTCCCGGAAAGTGATTTTGCAGTCACTGCATGGAATCACCTTTCAGGACTGATTAACAAAATGACAGTGTCAGTGTTTATGAGGTGGGCTCTCAAAAAGCCTATGTTGCAAATTTGGTGAAAAAATCCAAAAAAATGAATGTTTTATGAGCTCGCTTTGCACAGTTTCCACACACACTCATAAGTTCACAAATCTGTAATATTTTCACTCCAGATTTTCAACATAGGCATATTTCCACAAATTCTTATGAACAGTGCAGCTGTCAATTTTCATATCCTGGCCAAAATGTGTTTTTGTGCTTCCAGCACAAAATAGCTCAGTCACTGCTGGAAATCAGTGTTCACTACAGAGTAAGGCAATCACAGTGACACGGTTCATGAGCAGAGGTCCTAAAATGCCTATGTTGAAAATTTTGTGGCAAAGTCAATAAAATGGCAGCGTACAGTGTGCATGGCACAGTTTCTATGCACACTCATAAGTTCTTGAATTTGTAATATTTCCACTTCAGATTTTCAACATTGCCATTTTCCCACATCTCTTATGAGCCAGTACAGCTGTCATTTTTCACACCCTGGCTGAAATGTGTTTTTACACTTCTGGCATGAAGTAGCATGACAGCTGTGGGAAATCATGTTGGTACAGAGCAGGACAATCACAGTGACACTGTTCATGAGCAGACATCCAAAAATGCCTATGTTGAAAATTTGGTGCAAAAATTCCAAAATAATTACTGTTTTAAGAGCTTGCATTGTGCAGTTTCCACGCGCAGTCCTAACTTCATGACTATGTCATATTTTCACTCCAGATTTTCAGCATTTGCATTTTACCACACCTCCTTATGAACAGTACAGCTATCATTTTTTACATCCTGGCTGAAATGTGTTTTCACACTTCCGTCGCAGAATAGCGCGGTCGCTGTGGGAAATCAGTGTTCGGTGCACAGTAAGAAAATCATAGTGACAGTGTTCATGACCAGAGGTGACAAAATGTCTATGTTGAAACTTTGGTGAAATAATTCTACTGAATGACTGTGTTACAGGCATGGATTGTGCAGTTTTCACACAGGCTCATACCCTTGAGCACAAGCAGGGAGTTAGGGTTCCTAAGACAGACGCTTAAGAAGTATGAGGGTGGAATGTTAATTAGATGCAAGAGGAGTTACAGAGAGGTACTCTTTTGGGATATGGTTGCTGAAGGGACATGGGTACAATGGGGGGGGGGCCTGCATAAATGCCAAACACCAATGCAGATACCAGCCCTCGAACATTCGGCATTGACAAATGCTTGTTTCACATGGTATGGGATTATCCAAAATCTTGGCCTTGATGTCATAAGTCCTGGTGAGCCTAGCAAGAGTATTGGATTATGACTCTGATCTTTCTTCTTCAATAATTCTACTGGGACTGGACCAGAGGAGACTACACAAGGCAAAATATAACCTCCCACTGTGGTGCTGGGAATTTTAGTTGGTAACATAACTATAACTCAGAATTGGAAATCTGATGAAGTTCCCAGTGCAGCCCAATGAGTGGCATCCCCTTCTAGAGTGTAAGCAGCTTGAAAGAGTACAATATTAAAATTTCAGTCTATAACAGCATATGGGAGCCTTTTGAGTGAGTGATCGAAACCAGCTGACTTCCCACTGTCTTCAAAATACTAGTTATCCCCCCTTGGTGGCTGGTGGGGGGGGGGGTGCTAATAGACAAAGTGATATAATGTTTTAAGGTCTGTACCTGTACTATACAACTCGAGCAGAGATATTGTCAGATATAGGTGTTAACTGGTGTACCCAATTACTAATTCAGTTGTTATGTTTTTGCTGAACAAATCAGGGTCCTGGATACCATGCTGCTTCTTTATCCCTGTATTGTCTACTAATCCAGCTGTATCTAGATTTGTAATTCAATGTACTAGTTCTAATCATTGTATTCACCATTGTTTGCCAATAAAAAGATTGACAAAAGAAAAATAATTTTTGTATCAAATTCTTGTTTTTTTTAAGGTAACTTAAAAAGTAGTGTACAGTAGAGTGTTCTGTATAGATTTCCATCCCTTTCAAAATGATGTAGTACCACAGTTCAGAGATCATGGAATGTGATTTTACCCTATTGTGATATAACAGCATTCTTAAACCTCTAGAGACTGCATGACTCAGTTTCATTTTGAAAGCAAATCAACTGATGTGCATACATTTCACACAGTACTATACACTATAAAAATACAAGATGAGCAACTTTATACATATCATCGTTCTGCCATCTTGGGCTTCTGATTCCTACGGACCTTTTGAGCTTTGCTCTTGAGGTCAGAGGGAATCAGAACCCTTCTGTGGCAGAACACATTGGTTGTGCATAGTTGCCCATCCAGTATTCTGTATATGTTATAATTCATATACAAATCTTTCCCTTAAAAAAATAGCAGCTTTTTAAACAGTAAGTTAGCACTGCACTGCAATAAAACTGTAATGCTGATTGTACAGTAGCCCACCCAAAATATCTACTCAGTGACTTAGATTTTGTGATGTCCTGACACTTCATGACAAAGTGGAAGGATCCCACAAAGCACCAGGATATTTACGATTTGTTGCTGTTTTAAATTTTCACTGAGCAGGTATTTGCAATATAACGGTAGTTCTTTGTTTCTGTTTTGTCTACAGTCCTGGCTATTATGTTGGTATGCACATGCACCTTCATTTAGCTTATTGCTCTCTGTGGATTCTATGTGTGGGTGTGCTTTTCAGGGCCAGTTTTGTATTTAGTTTTTTGTGTGTTTATGTTTTTTAAATAAGTTTAAGCAGTATAGCCTAGAGATTAGAGTAATGAGCAGTGAATGAGCTTGGTTCACCTAACAAAAGCAGGGTTTGATTCCCATAACCTCTTCTTGCATACCGTGTGACTCTAAGCAAGTCACTTAACCACCCAGTGCTCCTGGGTCACCCATGAAAACAGGCAGTTGTGCTAGAATGCCTTACCTGGTTGACAAAGATTAAAAAATAGATAAATAAATAAAATAATGAAAACAGAAATGTTTTTGCTCAGTGTTTCTGTTTACAAGAGAAAAGTTTTGCAAAAATAGCAGTTGGCATGAGTTGGTAATTATTTGAAATAATGTAGTACCACAGCTTGGTAAAACCACATTACGTTACTTTTGAGTTGTGTACAACAAGTTTTAAGCCATTATTTCCATATACAACAATAGCTAACCATGTATAACAAAGAAATGATGTATGGGCAACCATATACAACAAAGCTGTGTTTTCATCAGTGAGTAAAATTATGTCATAAACCTGAGTGCAAAGCTCAAGAGGTCCTCATAATGTCACTTCATCCAGACATGGCTATGTCAGCCCTGTTGAGTAGGGTTGCCCTTAAATTATTTTGTATAGGATCCTGATCTTATTCATTTTGATTGATTTACCTTCTTTCTTACTCTGTATTGAATGTGGCCACATAACCAAGAAGACAAAAATACTTACTCTAGTAATATTGTTTCTTCTAGGGGATCTCTCATTATGCATAACTAATGCATTTGGCCTCAGAGGTTGAAGTTCCTCAGAGAGTATGGAATAATAAGCAAATTATGGAATTTGGAATGCTATTCAAACATCTGCCTCAAGGTGGTGCAGTCATATCGTTTCAGAAGCGAAATGAAAGCTATCCCCAATTACGCTAGCCTATTATGAAGTACACTATACCAAACATAAAGTTCCTCTAAGGGCAATAAAGGCCTGTCGTGATGCAGACCAAACCATGTCAGACTAAAACAATCCTCATAGACATAGTGACTGTGAATAAACAACAAGTAATGCTCAAGAAAATAAACAATAAGGAAGAACTGATTGATGTAGAACCTTTTCCAGGTTCTGGAAGGGGAAGTACGATGGGAGGCTTAAGCATAATGAGGGATCCCCTGGAAGAAACAATATTACTATAGTATAGAAATAGACTGTTGGTTAAATAGGATCTGCTGCTTATCTTCTAGGTAGGAAAATGGGCAGACTAGGTGGGTCAAGTGGTCCTTATCTGCCGTCAAAGTCTATGTTTCTATGTTTCTATGTAGTAAGTAATTTCTTCTTCAAACCCCAGGAATCCCTCATTATACTTATCTAATGCAGACTATGAAGCAGCAGCTTGGAAGGCTGGTACAAAATTCTATGTGAGCAAGGTTCTCCAGCACAGCAGTGTCAAACCTAGCATCTCTACTGGACTGTATATCAGGGCAATAGTGCTTTGAAATGGTGTGTACAGTTTTTCCAGAGTAGCTGGGTACAGATTTCCAGCAAGGGGCGTGCCCTTGAGCTGCCACAAAGCATCACTGCCATGAGTGCAGTGCATCCTGAGGCCTTGAGATAGCTGTTTTTCCTGCTTTAGAGTAACAGAATGGGTACAGGAAACAATTCAGCAGGCAATGGTCCTCTTAGTAGCTGGTGAGCCCTTTTCCACTTCACCATATGTGAGGAACAGTTACGAGCGGGAGGATCTGAGGTCCTTATTACAATCCAGAGAGTGTCCGAGTGACCTCTTAATGTCCAGACTGTGCAGCATCTGCTCACCAGGACTGGACCATTCTGTGAAGAACACTGGGAGATTGATGGACTGGTTTAAATGAAATTCAGATACCACCTTGGGAAGGAATTTCCTGTTAGTCCTAAGGACTTTCTTGACCCCGTGAAAAATGATGTGATTAGGGTCAGTGCAGAGAGCCTGCAGCTTGCACACCCTTCTTTCCAGTCTTTGCTATCAGAAAGACTGACTTCCAGGTGACGTTCTTTAAATGTGCAGAGGTCATGGGCTCAAAGGGGTGTTCCAAGAGCTTGTCTATTCAGAGGTTCAAATCCCAGGAAGGGACTGGCTTCCTAACAGGGGACACAAATGCAGCAGATCATTAAAATCCTGTTGAAAATGGGGTGAAAAGCCACCATTTTCTGTTTGCCCTTGACAGACAGGCAGACACAGCTGCCAAATGCACCTTAGGGTTGAACACCTGAGACCTAAACCTTGTAAGTTCACAAGGTAGTCAAAAATGATAGGCAGGTCTGCCTGCAAGGGATTGAACTGCCTAGACACACACCACATGAAAAACCTTTTCCATTTGGTAGCATATGTCTTTCTGGTGGTAGGCTTCTTAAAACCCTAAGGACCCCAAGGATCTCTTTTAAAAACTGAAAATCAGAATATTCTAACTATTCAAGAACCAATCCTTAAGAAGAAGTGACTTGAGATTCAGAAAGGTTACTCTGTCCTGAGACATGGTCAGTAGGTTGTGTCTCAGAGGGAGACATGCAGGCAGTTTGGAGGAGAGGACCAGAAGTGGGTGGTACCAGGATTATCTGGCCCAGTTCAGCACTATTATTATCATGGTTGCATGTGGGTTCCTCAATTTCAGAAGGACTCATAGCAGTATAGGAAAGGGGGGAAAAGCAAACAGAAACCTCGCTGGCCAGTTCAGGAGCAGAGCATCCATGGGAACTGTGCCCACTGCTGGAGAACTGCAACAGGAAAGGGGGAGATGGACATTTTCTTTGTAGGTGAACAGGTCTATTTTGTTGTGTGCCCCATTTTCCGAAGATTGTGGCAAACACCAGCTTGTTCAGAGACCATTCATGATGATCCTGGTTTATCCTGTTGAGGGAATCAGCAACACAATTGTCCTTTCCTGGACAGTGGATTGCTGCCAGCTGCATCTCTAGTGAATAAGCCAGATTCCAGAGCTTCATAGCTTCTGTGCACAGCTTTGAGACTTGTGCCTCCATGCTTGTTGATGTAGCACATGGTGGTGATGTTGTCTGTACTGTCCTGGTCCAACTGGCAGTTTATCTGAGGAGCAAATGGCTGGAAAGCAAGGAAGACTGTTCTTTGCTCCAGAATATTTATGTGCTCCCTTAACTCTTGAGGAGACAACACTCTACTCACTGTTAGGTCATCCAGGAGGGCTTCCCAAACCAGGAGTGAGGCATCTGTTGTCGGCACAACTATTGGAGATTGTTGCTGAAAAGGCATCCCTTCTCTGAAGTTGTCCCTTTCCTTCCACCAGTCCAAGGCTTGAAGCAGAGATTTTGTCACAGGTATTTACCTTGACAGAGAGTGTTGTTTCTGGGACCAATGTGCCCTTAAGTGATACTGAATGCCTCTCATTTGAAATCTGGCTCCTGGTACCACAGCTGTGGTGGAGGCCATGTGCCTCAGAAGCTGAAGGAAGCATCTTGCTGGCCTGGAATGGCCCAGGCTGATAGAGTCTGCCAGATCCAGGAGGCTTACCAGCCTTTCTTGGAGCAGGAATGCCTTGCCTTGGATGTCATCCAGCTCTGCTTCTATGAGTTTTAGGTCCTCTACCAGTTCTGTCTGGGACTTTTGCACATTTATGAGAAATCGTTGTATCTGCAAAGTTCTCTGAGTAAACAAGAGGGAGTTCTTGACCTATTGATGTGATTTTCCAATGACTAGCCAGTCCTCCAGATAAGGAAAAGCCATCACACCTTGTCTTCTGAGATGCGCTGCCACCACGGCCAAGCACGTTATGAACACCCTGGGAGCAGATGACAGATCAAAAGGAAGGACTGTGAACTCGTAGTCACCAGAAGGTAGTCTGAACAATAGATATTTTCTCTAACTGGACCTGATTGGGATGTGAAAATATGCATCTTTCAGCTCTAGAGATCCCAGCCGGTCTTCCTGCTGTAGGGATGGTATCACTGTGGACAGAGTGAGCATTCTGAATTTGTCTTTTCTTGGGTGGTTGTTCAAAAATCTAAATTCCAGAATGGGTCACTACTCCCAATTTTTCTTGTGTGGGAGAAAGTACCTTGAGTAAAGGGCCTTTTCCCCACAGGGAAGGATGAACTCTTCTGCTGCATCTGCCTGCAGCAACTTCTTGACCTACAGCTCCAGTAGAACCCTTTCTTCTGGTAGAGAAGGTGGAAATGTTTGTGAACCTGTAGCTGGGGAAACTTTTGAACTGCAGATTGAGGCCATGGCTCACTACAGCAGAATCTGGTTGTCTGTGGTGATATTTTTCCACTCCTTGAAGAAATAAACCAGCCTTCCTCCCTGGTAATGGGTAGAGACCTTGACAAATGCATCAGGGATTCTGCCTTGGCTGAACCTAGAGATTGAAGCCTGGTCAGCCCTTCTGGAAACTTTTCTGTCCCTACCCCTAAGTACCCTCTCATCTAAGAGTAGTCATTGGGCATGGATATAGGATAGATAGGATGTGGGTAGTAACCTCTACCCACCTCTCCTTCCCTGAGGCCTGTAGGGTGTAGAGGCCTCTTTCTTCTCAGTGTTGCTTTTATAGGTGGTTTTGAACTCCTCCACCATTTTCATGTATGCCTCTGTCTTGTCACCAAAGAGGAATTGCTCTCACATGGGAAATCAATGTTTTTGCCTGGGTGTCCTGGGACAAATCAGTTGTCCTTAGTCAAGTGAATCTCCTTAGGGAGATAGCCCTATTACCCTAGAAACAGTGTCATTAGCATCCAGTGCCATATGAAACAAGTACTTTGTGGCATTAATGGCAGTCCTGGCAGTATCTGCCAGGTCTTGTGCCTGTCCCCATAGACCTCATCACTCAGTGCCAGTACAGCATTCCAGAGGGTTTTCTGGTACTGTACGGTGTAAGCCACATTGACCACCTGCCTCAGTAGTAGAGAGGCAGAGGTGTACACTTTCTTGCCCATGCTGTCCAGCTTCCTGAAGTCCTTGTCCAGGGGCTGGGAGGAGAGAGGAACCCTGACTTTGTCACATGCAACTGTCTAGACTACACCTTCGTAGTCTGGGTGTGAGAAGAGGTACTCAGCATCATGTTTATCCAGATGGCACTTCTTCTCAATTTGCTTTTCAATCTTTGATGTAGAAGTAGGGGTTTCCAGCAGCTTGCAGGTTGCTCTCCTAAATGATTTATACATAGGCAAAAGCAACATCTTAGAAGGGGTTAACCCCATCATGTCTAGGTAATCATCTTCCTCCTCCTCCATCCCAGATTCCTTGGTAGAGAGGGCAAGGGTATTGACCCTTTGTTTCACAAAGGCATAGTGTGAGAAAAAGTCTTCTGGACCCCAGAGAGGGGAACCAAACTCCTGGCTGAGGGAATCATCTGGCTCAATCAGTTCCATGTCCTCCTCTTCTTCATCATAATAAAGCTCACCACCATGGTCCCCTGGAAATGGGGGGGGCATACAGTAGGTTGAGGAGGAACCGATAAACCCATAAGTGTTCCCATGGCTTGGAATGCCTGGAAAAATTGCCATGCTTTATTGATGTCGTCTTGAGAGGGCATTTTGCCTTGTCCACTGATGTCTTCTTTGACTTGTTCAGCAGGAGGGGCTGCAAAATGTTTTCTTTTTTGTTTCTTTTAGCAGGAACTTAGTCCGGAGCCTGCTCAGATGACCTTTATGTTTTGACTGCTTGAGTTCCTTTTTCAGGAATCCTAGATTCACATTTTTTAGAGGTCATTTCTGAGGTTTACTCTGGAAGGAATTACTGTCTTCTGAGTGCTTTGGTGACATAGAGGTGAACTGAAAGGCCATAATGTCCTGCAGCTTTCTGGCCCTCTTTTTAAGAGTTTTGGGGCAAAACTTACTGCAGAATTCACAATCAGTACAAATGTGTATGGTACCAAGGCACCTGAGACACAATTAATGGCTGTCTGTTTTGGCCATTATATTAAAGCACCTCATACAAGTTTTAAAGCCCGTAGGTCCTGTTTTATTTTTAGGTCTGTCTGACATGCCAGTTTGTCAAAACAGATAAAGAAAGAGCCACATCCCTGCAGGGAAGAGAAAACACTGTCCAGTCCCAACCACAATTTAAAACTGAGTTTCTTTTTTTTTTTTTACTCTACACAGAAAATGAAGTAAGCAACAAAACGTCTTGGTTCCCAAAGTGTGGAACCAAGATGAATATCACTGAAAACCCACAGCAACTATATATTACACATATATATGTATATATATAAATGAAAAAAATACAGTGGGTTTGTAAACTTGCTAAAATGAAGAATGGAGTTTCTCCGATTCCAAGGAACCACTGAGGTACAGGATAACTTGCGCAAAATAAGAAAAAACTCCCAACTAATCTAAACAACTATGATGCAAAGAAATTATAAATAAAAGAGTAATTACACCTTATTCAAAACAAAGCAAATGCTTGAAACGAAGTTGTCTGAAAAAAAATTCTTCAGGACAACTTGTTTGTTCAGGCAGAGTAAAGGATCTGACATTAGGCTATAGAACACAGCACCACATTGAGGCAGAGGTTTGCATAGCGTTCCAAATTCCATAATTTGCATATTATTCCATGCACTCTGGGGCACTTCAACCTATCAGGTTGAATGCATTAATTAAGCATAATGAGGGATTCCTGGGGTTTGAATCAGCAAACAGCAGAAAAAGATTTAAAAAAAACAAACCTTTAGTGTGATTTCAGTAATAGCTGTACTAGCTAGCAACATTTCTTGCAGTTTACCTTCTAACAAACAGCTCACTTAAGGCTTGGCTTTTCAGTCTTGCTGTTATCTTTGTTAAGAGGAAGCCAGCATGTGGATAAGCATGAGGAATCTTGATAGACATAGGATTCTTTGTTGTTGTATCACAGTAGTAACATAGCAACTGATACAAAAACATTCATTTATGCAACATGTTTGTGCCTCTTTTCAGGAAGATAAAAGAGATATCTCACTCATCACATGTGAGATATCACTTTTATCTTCACAGTCGAGTATGTCACAGGGGATATCTTGGCCAGTTGGTTATATCTCACAAGGTTTGGAACTCATTTAGAATGTTCAGCCTCAGTAACAGTGCTAACTATATTTCCCCACCAAAGTCCTCATCCAACTCTGTCATCTCTTCAATCTCCACTAAAACATCCAATGGTGAGCTTGTGCTTCTAGGTGATTTCAATCTTGACTGGCTTTCCCCCTCTGCTAAACCCACCATCCTAAGGCTCAAATCCCTAAATCTCTCCCAGCTAATCCATGAACCCACTCACCTAAACCACCGGTTCCAAAACCTCACCCTTCTGGACTGGATTCTATCTTCCCATCCACACCATATCTCCACCTCAGGTACTTTCTCTGATGACCTCAGTGACCACTGTATCACCTATTGTGTCCACAAAATCCATTCACCACTCTCCCTTTCCAAATGCATCTGGTCCCGCTCCGTACACAGCCTCAACATCCCTGCCTTACTCCAAGACCTTGATAATGCAGACTGTCTACCTGTGCTGTACACGTCTGATGTTGACATTGCCCTATCTCACTTCTGCAGTATTTTCCAGAGAATCTGGGACATGCATGCTCTCCTAAGGAAAGCAAGGGTAAAATGCCACCACCACCCCTGGATCACAGTAGACCTCATTGCCTTGTGTCGCTCCAGGGACAAAGCGTGGTGACTTTACAAAACCTCCCATGCAGCAAGTGATCTTCAATCTTATAAGCACCTTAGAAATAAATGCACTAATGCCACCCAGCAATCAAAATCTTCCTATTTTTAAGCATAATCCACTCAAACCCAGAACCCCCACACATCTTTCTGGAAGTTGATCAACTCCCTCCTTGATCCCCCACTAAACAGACTTGCCTGAACATTACTTTAGATGGTAAAACCATCTCAGATCCTGCCTCTGTGGCTGAGCTATTCAGCAAGTTCTTCATCTTCTGTGCCCTACCCAACTCCACCCCTCCCTCTCCCAAACTGGGAAATCCATCCTCCCCTGACATTGGTTTCCTCTTTCCACCCATCACAATGCTGGAGGGACACAACACACTCTACTCGCTTAACTCATCCAAATCTAGCCCTAACAGAATCCACCCCAAAATGCCCCATATCTCTGCTGCAGTCATTGTTGCCCCCCGACCCACATACTGAACCTTTCCATAACCACAGCTACTGTTCCTAAATCCTGGAAATTGGTCAAAATCATCCCACTTCTCAAAGGTGGTGACCCCTTCCGAACTGGGAAACAATAGGTCTTTCTCGCTCCTCCCATCTCTTGCCAAAGTCCAGGAATCCCTTGTACTGTCCAAACTGTCAAACTTTCTCTCTTCCAACAACTACCTTTCACCAGTTCAGTCTGGCTTCCAAAAACACCACTCAACCATCACCATCCTCTTAAGCGTAACCAATTCCATCCTCACAGCCATGGACAATAGCCAAGTCACAGCTGCCATATTCATAGACCTGGCTAAAGCATTTGACTCTGTCTCTCAACCGCTACTACTCAGCAAATTTAGCTCTTTAAGCAATGCTCAACCTGTCATCTCCTGGTTCCACTCATACCTCCACAACAGGCAACAATCAGTTCAAGTAGGCGACACTCTCCTCTCTCCTCTTCCTATCATATCTGGCATTCCCCAAGGCTCTATTCTTGGCCCCCTCCTCTTCTCTCTCTTCATAAATGGCCTTCCCGCTTCCTGCCTCACCTCAAACATGCATCTTTATGCAGATGACACTGTCGTCTTTGCCTCAGGCCCCTCCTATGACAGTGTCCTCCCCATTCTCCAAAACGATTTCAAAAGAGTTCAATCCTGGTTCCTTGAGAACCTGCTCTCACTCAATGCAATAAAACTGATCGCAATGGTCTTTGGTTCCAGACAAAAGTTGGCCACCCTCTCAGCCCCACCCCCATTATCACCACCATGGATGACTCTCCTCTGGAGCTAGTCTCACCCTTTAAATATCTGGGAGTCTGGCTGGAGAACCACCTCAACTTCTTCACTCACATCGAGGCGATCTGCACCAAACTCTGCCCAAAAGTCACCATCTTCTATCACCACAAATCTAGCCTACCAATCCCCACCTGGTGCAAGCTTGTACATAAAACTATCTTGCCAGTTATTGACTATGCTGACATAGTCTATGGCATGGCCCCATCCTCCTCTCTCTCCAGACTTAACATCCTTCTCATCTCCTGTTGCTGCTTCACCACTGCCTTGCCCCCACTCACTCATCACTGCCTGCTCTACGGTCCTCTCTCCCTGGCTCTGATCTCTCATAGGCGACCCATCCATGGCACCTCCTTCCTAGCTAAATTCTGGTTTTGGTCTCTTCTCCCCTACCTCACCTCCTGCCTCACCCTAGCCACCTCTCTAAGCTACCCTTTCCACCACAGGGACCCCCGCACTTTCCACCTCCCTTGCCTGCACTCTCTTAGTGGCTAAGCTGCCTTCTTGTACCACCTCCCCCTTCTCTGGAATAACCTCCCCCCTGAAATTTGCCTGGCCCCTTCTTGTTCTGCCTTTACTCAGCTCCTCAGCCTCCAACCCACCCCACACTGCCCTAAATGCTCAAATGGCACTCAGCTGATGCACCACACAGTCCCTACTCACCTACCCCAGCTGCCTAGTCCTAGCTGACCTCATCTCCCTTCTCCCACTCCACATGTAATTTTAGCTGTTTAACCACCGAACAATGTATTGTAACTATTTATAAAAATGTTGTGCAAACTGTCTGTATTCCTTAATCTATTGTTACTGTCTGTGCAAACTGTACCCAGGTCACACTTGGAAGTGATCCTTGCCTCAGTGTGCCTTTCCTGGTCATCAAATGTTAAATAAATAAATAAATAAAATGCAAATAACTTTAAAACAAAAATATTATAGCATTCTACTGTGAGCACAAATATTGTTCCACACAAAAACATCTATAAAATTAGTTAATTTATAGCTGACTTTTATTTTTTATGTAATTAAAAAATAAACAGCAGAAAATATATTTTCTTTTCACTTTTCAACAAACAAATGTGAATAACTTTAAAATGAAAAATGGTAGCATGGTACTGTGAGCACAAAATTTATTCAGCACAAAAAAATCTAAAAACTGAGTTGTTTCATTTACAGATACCTTTTAATTATTTTCTTAGCAAAAAACAGCACAACATCCAATTTTTTTCACGTTTTGCCACAAACAAATGCAAATAACTTTAAAATTGAAAAAAAGAGAGACCCACAATTGTTGTATAAATCAAATATGACATGGGTGACAGTGAGATAGTATAAATATCTCCACTTGCTGTCCTTGATCTCTAAATGTCCCACTTGTGGCTTCGCCATTCATGGGATATCAAGGTTCAGTGGCAGCTTGTGGAGATATTTCTCACTCACACCCATGCCATAGCCATACAGTATATATATTTCTATGATACAACAACATTCTGATATTACTGATGTGGCACAACAGTGTTCTGACGTCCTTAGTATGGTGCAACAACAACTAGAAGAATATGGGTTTTGGTACACAGCAACACAGAAGCCTATACAACATAGCAGCTTTGAAACCTCTGCTGGCTTACCCATGAGTGGCACTGGTATCAAATATGAAGGCAACTGCTTGCCCCACTCCCAGCCAAAGGAAGATTACAGTCATAGTGGGCACTAACATCAGGATGGGAGACACAATAACAATTTAAAATATGAAAAAAGTAAGGGGATGAGATTTTATTATGTTCCCTGTAAACTGTATTTTTAATAATAGATCCCAGTGTACTGAATAGTCCCTGGGTCAAAGTCAAGTTCCATTCACTGATTAGGTTTAGTTTGTAATTCTGCTTTGAGCTACAGTAACTGCCAAAGCTGCAGCTTCTTGCTAGAGGTTCAAAGGCAATTGTTTCTATGGCTCATTACTGTCAAGTCATACACACGTCAAGCTGCCGCTAAATTGAGATTAATAGCTTTATTAGTTCAGTGAAAACAAATTAGTCTTATGGATTTAATGAAGGGGTAAGGGGTATTTGTGTGTGTGTGTGTGTGTGTATGTATGTATGTGTTTAATAATGCAGCAGCTAAATGCTGAGCAACTAATCCTCTTGCTATCAGAAAATGGTGAAAAGGATCTGAGCCAGCTCTTTCATCATTATTACACCAAAGTGTAAAGCTGAGAAGATTGGCTTAGATCTTCCAGCAGACAATATGTTCTTTGATATAGGAAGACCAGAGACCACAGATTATATTCAATGCTGGCACAATCGGCAAGTTCTATAGCTAGAAGCATTTTTTTTCTGGGTGGCAGGTGGCAGATGGAGGTTTCTCTTGTTTCTACCATCACTGCTGAAGAAAGAATGATTTATTACAGAACTTGAAAGAGAAGAGTCTGACTGTCAGTTACCAACATTTGAACCTTGGACACTATAAGACACAAAGAGGAACAGCATAATCATAAAATAAAGAACTTAATTAGCAAACCCTAGATCATTAGCAATAACATACTATACAATACACATCACTGGGGAGATACAGGTAGTTTACAAATTTTCAGTGTTCTGATATATAATAATACTCCCTCAGTAACACTGAGGTCTTGTTTGTTTCTTTTTCATTATTCTCCCATTCCTTGTATCCCCTGTCCCTTCAGCGATAAAAGAGTTACCATGACTACGCTTTTGCTGCAATCATCAGAGAGTAGGCAAGTGACTGTCTTCATATTCAAGATCAATTTGTTCCTTGCCTGGCCAGCAGAACTGTGTATAGGCTAATTAGTTCATACCATTCTTCCTTGGAAATAAACATCTTACTGTCATGATGTGCCTTGCTCTTATCAAGCTAATGTGTGGGATCCTTTGGCTTATGCAAACACTGAATGCTCAAGTCTCAGTGCTATTCACTGCTCCAATCCACTGCTAAGGCATTTGATTCCCTTTAGTACAGTCTTTTAAGGGTTTAATAATATTGGAGGAAACCCATAAATGAAAAGAGCTGGACATTTTCTCCACAAATAATAAATATAGAATAAAGTATGGGTCAGTGTGTGTAATGAGAAGTTTATACACACCCAAGGGGTTAGAGGCTACATAAACCCTGAGAGTGAAACTCGAGAGGTTTATTAAAACATCTAACCCTGAGGGTGTGTGTGTAATTGCTGAGGTAAAACAAACAAAACAGCAATTATATAAAATAAAACATGGGTTGGTATGTGTAAACTTATTTGTGTATTCTTTCCATTTGGATTATTTTTGTTTTGTTTTGTTAGGGCCTGTTGAATATATATATGTATATATATATATATATATATATATATATATATATATATATATATGCATATAATTGAATGTTCTTTCTACTCATAACCCCCTATTTTGTAGTTACAGAAAATTCCAGCTTGGGATGCAGCAGAATCAGTATGATACAATCTACTATACTGCAGTAAACTACACTGTAGTAAACAATAAGTAGGGACCAGCTCCTCATTTGGATGTGAGACTCTTGTTGCTGATTGTTCCTTTAATGTCTAACCAATTTAACATCCTTCACAGTAATTTGGAAAACTTTCTCATACTGCACATAATTAGTGTAGTTTGTGTACTTTTAAGGCATTACTTTCAGTAGATTTTCAGCTGTGATTGGTGATAAGCTTCTGAGGAAGGACTTGGTTGGTCAAAAGCTTAGGCACTTTGTTCTTTTTGTAACATCTAAGTCGATCCAATAAAGGTATCAGACAATTAGCTTCTGGATCAGCTTTGACTATGTCCAGTCTCTCAGTGTAGTTCTTTTGCCTCAACTGGTGATCAACTAACAGACTGTACTGGAAGCCTCTGATCACAGTCAGTTTATTAATAAAATGTATCAGGAAAAGGACTTAAGATTCATAACAGCCAATGGATGGAAGCATGACAAGCAGTGTGTGACTGCTGGGCCAGCAGAATGCTGCAGTGCATGAAAAGAAGGGTAACCAACAGGACAGGGGAAGTAATCCTGCCACATAACAAGGCCACAGTGTGACCTCTCCCAGAATATCTGTGCAATTCAGAGCTATTCAATGTCACAGGAGTTGCAGCAATTGGCAAAACCTAATAATGTTTGCTTGTGTGGTGTTACTCTTCTATTACTTGTTTTGTAGGTGATACAGATAATTTGTTAAAGAGAATAAAACATTTTGGTTGAAAATTAATGGATTTGGGAGGTCTGTGGGTAATTTTCAGGGCATAGGGAGGTATGTGAGTGACCATGAAATATATTGAGCAGAATATAACATTTTGGTTTATGAGTCAAGGATGCAGAAAGGTCTGAGGGTAATATTGAGTGTTTTGGGAGATATGTAGGTGAGAGTGAAAGTGTTCAGGTGGTGTGTAGGCAGAGTGCATATGTGATGGGGTCTGAGGGTGACAGTACACATGCAGTGTATGAAAGGTCTGTATATGTGCAGAGCCTGTGGATGATGGAGTGTTTGTTGTGTACAGGGGTCTGTGGGTGGCAGTGAATAGATGAGGCTGGTCTGATGGTTAAATTGCATGTGTTTTGGCAGCTTGAGAATGACTATGCTGTACATGTGTATGGGAATCTGAGGGTGGTACTGAATCATTTAGGGAGACAGCACATGTGTGCATGGGAGGGTATTCCATGACATAGGTGACCGTGATTGGGTGCCTACGAAAACAGTGACTCAATAGCAGTGCATGTCAATGGGACTACCTACCAGGGAGGGTGACCAGATCGGGGGGTTGCCCATATAGCGACAGGATGTTGCTACATGTATATGAGCATGTGGGGTGGAGCAAGCATGCTCAGCAAGAGAGTGGGAAGGAGGGAGGTTTGTGGGTTATGGTGTCATGGTGAGCTGCCAAGCTAGCCCTGTACACCACAGGTGGTGGGTGGGTTCAGGGCTGGGGTTCTGAGGGTGCTGGGTACAGGTCCAGGCACAGGTATGTTTTGTTATGCCCAGCCCCAATTTTTTGTATGGGTTTGCATTCTTCCTCCAACATGCACCCCCCTGGAGTTGAAAATATTTTAGTAGGGGGTGTGGGGGGTACAGCCCCCCCCGGCATAAAACAGAAAATCTAAGTCCCTGGAGCCCTTTTGCTGTGTGCCGGGGTGGGTACATTGCTGAAATTGATTTTTGGTGATATACAGTTGCCATTATCACATAGAACCATACGGGGGTGTCTATGAAAGGGTATTTGGAGGTTATCTGAGTTTGAAAGCATATGTGGAGTGTAAAGGTAACAATGTATGTGTACAGGGGGTCTGGCTGACCATGCACATGTGTGAGTGGTGACATTTAGGAGTGTTGTAACTTTGTACTTTGCTGTAAAATTATTGGTGAATGACACATTTCATGCTATGTATAGTTCTGGTGAGGTTGGTACTTAGACTGAAATTTTGAGTGCAAAGTAGTTTTATTTGATTTACAAAAATATTTTTTCATATCCCTAATTTTCCTGAATGTGCCTACCCCCTATCACTTACAATGAAAACATCCATCCTCCCCTACCCAGCGTCAAGAGCACCCATACCACCCTCCTCCTTCAAGCCCTGATCAACTTCTCAGAATAACTCTTTCCCTGCCAACTAGCACTGCCCCTTTTCCCAACCACCTACCCTTCAACCACACTACAAATTTAAAGTAGCTTCCATTGCACCCACCCCAACTTACTCAACACCCAATCCACCCTCCACTCCCATGCTATCCGAAGAAAATTATACACATTCATTTTCAGTAAAACTTAGGAGTTTCTGGAAGAGAAAGAACAGCAAATGGCACAGACCCTCCTCTTACCACCTCAGTCAGCTGCAGTCTGAAAGATTGGGAGTATGTGCTCATGGTGAATAGCTGAGCACTGTAGTGCAGTAAGTAGCATAATCCCTATGCATATTGTAAGCACATTTTTCACAACATATTTATTTAATGTTGTTTATAAATGGGGGTATGATGAACCTAGAATTCTGTCTGACCTTAAATTACTTTCTTACTTTAAATTATTATGTTACTCTGAGTTTGCCTCATGGAAAGTGGAAATTGGACAAATACTGTAAAACTAGTTATTTTCACTGTAAATTATTTTTTCTATTTTTACGCAATGTGAGGGTTGTGTGAAAATTAAATGGTACTAATTTACTGAATCTGTGCAATTTTAATAAAAGTGAATTTGACAATAATCTTTTAATGTCAAATTAAAATTGCACAATTTTTTTCTGATTAGTGTCAAGCATGAAATATTATTTGCTAAAAAATTGTGAGTTTTACAGTATTCCTCCTGCATGTCTCCCTCCCCATGGCCACTGGGGCTTGCCATGCCCAATACCCAAGACAGATTACATACTACTGGGACACCTTGGGTCCAGTACAGTATATGGTTGCAGATTTAGACACGACAAAGCAGAGTCCAAAGAGCAATGTCATGGTGCCTCCACTATTTAGGCTCATACACAGAAGTAGTTTGTAATCATGGTGGGGGGGGGGAATTTGACCCATGGCTAAATCATAATGCGAGTTAAACAGATGGAAGTTAGCAGGTGCAAATGGTGTTAATACCTACTAATATACTGGTATGTGGCTGCACTGAAATGCTCAGCATGGTACAGAAGTCCCTCAAGTATCCTTGACATCCAGTGGAACACCCCATCTTATAAATATTCCTCTTTTCAGCCCCTCCAGTTGATATCTTCACTGGGCTTTGTACAGATGGATGCCTCTTTTCTCCCCAACAGATCCATGCCGTAGACATGGTCTTCTCCTTAGGTCATGATATTAGTAATGTCAGTATTAATTCAGTCAGTTTGTCAGACCATCATGCCAGGCAGTTTCTTGCAGGGCTCCTTATTTAACCTCCTTCATGGAGATGGTCAGGTACTGCTCTTTTAAAAACCAGAGCCTCTGGGTCTCCAGGTGGCAGTAGACATCTCTGACATGGAGATGGCTTGTGTGATGGGAGTTGAGGCACCAGTGTGGGGTTACAATGTGGCTCTTGCCACTGCTGTTGACTCCTTAGAACTTCTCTGGTATGCTCTCTTGATTCCCTCAAGGTAGTCGCCATGGTTTGTTGGCTGAACTGAGGAGGTTGAAGACTAAGGGAAGGAGGCTGGAGTTTTGTTGGTGGAGGTCCTGCTCAGATCAGGATAAACTGGTGCTGAGGGCTCATTATGGTAAGTACCACTAGTCAATCACTCTGAAAAAGTCAGAGTTGCTGTCACATGTGATTACTTCTGGAAAGAACTGACCAGTTCAGCTCTTTAACACTGTGGACAGATTATTAAATCCTGTGTTTCTCCAGTACAGTAGAGAGTTTTCCACAGAAAAATGTGAAAAGTTTAATTAGTTCTTTCTGGAGAAGGTGTCCTCCATCAAGGCCGGGATATCCTCAATTGGCCTGACATCAGCTAAGTGTGTCTGGTCTTTGGACATGGGCACTTCATTTTTATAGGAGGAGTTTGAACTGGTGTTGGAAGAGGATGTCCTCCGGTTAGTTTCTGGGCAGTATCTCACCTACTGCACATTGGACTCTGGGCTGACCAGCTTCTTTTGGAGTGCCAGGAATGTTTGGTACATTTTTGCAGAGAATGTCAGGTGTTAAGCTTGAGGAGGATTTTCAAATGCCTTGAAAAGGCCTGTGGTGAGGCCCCTTAAGAAACCATCTTTGGACACTAATGTTCTCTCAAATTACAAGCCTGTGTCCAACCTTCCCTTTTGGGGGAAAATGATCAAGAAGGTGATGGTAGTGCAGTTGAAACAGTGCATGGAGATATATGACTTCTATGATCCTTTCCAGTCTAGATTACAGCTTCATCATACAACAGCAACTGCTCTAGTCAAGGTACACCATAATCTACTCCATGCAAGTGATAGCAGATGTAGTTCCATCTTGGGTCTGCTTGATCTTTCTTCAGCCTTTGACATGGTGGACTGTGTGGTGTTGATGGCCTGTCTGGGGCCATTTACAACATGGTTACACTTATATATAATACGTACTTCTCAAACCTGAAAGAAAAAATGCACTTTATCATCAAAGTCTGTATTTACCAAGTACTGTGCCCATGTTTAAAATAATTTGAACTCCCTCAAAAAATGTGCCCTGACATGAAACTGCATGTTTAACTGTAAAGACAATTACAAATTGTATTTCTAAATGCATTACTAACACCAATGCTTCATGATTAAAACAATTTCAACCCCCTCCCCATGACAGATTGCATTCTGGTAAGATTGCCTTGGACAAGATGCTATAAAAAACCGGAAACACAGGTTTAATGGAGGACTGCTGACATCCTGTTTCTAGTGTCCATGATAACATAAAAATAGTTAAGATTTCTTTAATGTCAGCTCTGATCAGAATAACTTTTAAAATAACCAATTGTTTTCTTGTTCAATGTTTTCTAATACATCTCAAACTTAAAATAAAAACACACTTTATCATCAAAGTCTGTGTTCACCTATGAAACTGCATGTTTAACTGTAAAGACAATTAAAAATGTGTTTCTAAATGCATTAATAACACCAATGCTTTAAAAGTTGTGAAACTACTAAAGGCAAATTATATATAAACTATACATATATTAAATGTTTAAGAAAATATGTGGCTCTTACTGTAAATCAGAATGTGTGTCTATGTCTCCTTCTGAGGCCCAGGTGGCTCTGGTAATCATTTGTTCCAAAGGATTTTAAGTTAATTTGAAGGCATTAAGTATATTCTGTTCTGCTAGTCTTTAATAAAGGCATTATGTATCATCTGTTCTGCACTGCACAGGCATGTCTGTTGGTTGATAAGGTCCCAAACTAGTGTATCTTGTTACAGCATGATAGAGCTATCTCATGCCCATCCCACATGAATCAGAAAAAAGTTTGGGGTGGAGGCAGAGGTGAATCTTACTAAAAAAAAAAAAAAACTAATGCTGCCTCCCACTATTCAGGTTCCAGTTCTTGTACCACCCATTTAAGAAAGAAAATAGTACCCTGCAACCATTGACTAACATGAAAGTGTATTTATTTGAGGGTGGAAAACATTGCTTGGAGGAGGGTAAGGTGGAAGAGACTATTTACACCTTCAGTCAGTTCCACGGACTGAAAACATGACATTGCTACTTTATTGTGATGTGGGGTGGGTTAGTTGTACTGTTTGTATGAGCAGGAGGAGATAAATTACTTTTTTATCTCTTTTTCAGATTCCCTAGACACTTGTGGTACATGTAGTTGCTACATTCTCAGTATATATTGACATCAGTACATATCAGGATTCATGGTCTGAATTCCTTGAGGTTCCTGTACTAGAGTTTTTTGTTTAACACTAATATTATCAATTTATATTTATATTGTCATTTATATAGTCCTGAGGTTTTTGTAATTTCTTGGGCCTTTTATTTAGCTTGAGAATACAGCTGGGTGACATGTCTAGCTAGGTTTTACACATCACACAGTGTGAACTGATGTTTTTTAGACAACTTTACTGGTATTCTTGTCTTTAATGCATACATTGTAATTTCATGAGCCCTATAACTGTCTTAGTTTGTCTTTAAGCTGGGTGGGGTTGCCTTTCAGTAATCACATCCTTATACTGACTGTGACACTCATGGCTTGATTTGGGAGTTATCTGCTTCAGCAGTGTTATCTTATGCCAATTAAATTTATGTGCAGTAGGATTCTTTATGTTTGTTGCACTCCAACATCTTAACCCAAGGTTCATTCGGACTGAGGGCAGTATTGTACTGTTTAACTTCTCTGACATCATCTTCTGGTTTTTTTTTTTAAATGAGTATTTTAAACCAATGGGGATTTTTTCTGTTTTCTCTGCATTATCTAGCTGTTATAAGTATTGTATTTTCTAAACAACTGCCATGAGCTTCTGAAGAAGGACTGGTTGGTCCGAAAGCTAGAGCACTTTGTTCTTGTTGTTACATCTATGTTGGTCCATTAAAAGGTATCAAATCATTTGCTTCTGGATCTATTGCTACTTTAGTACATGCAAACCATCTGCAGGCTCTGCCCACAGCCATAAAAATGAATCACTGGAATTATTGAGGACTTTTGTTGTGTGTGTTTGTGTTGGGAGAGGTGAGCATTCAGCCAGTAGAATTCTACAGAAGTTTGAAATCCTGCATTTCATGATAAACAAGAATTCCTTCTGTTGAACATGTGTAAAAACAGATGCTTAATATTCAGGGAGGGATAACATCTTATTAGTTACTTTCAACAAAAGGAAATACCTGTCTTTGTTTAAAAAATTGTGTTTCTTAAATGTTCTCAGTTTACATATTTTATAAGTACAATGAGACTCTTGAGGGCAGAATGCTGATTTAACTGCACTTTCAGGGTCTGAACCTTGAGATGTTGCAAAGGTCTGGTGAAGATGTGAAATGTGCCTTTGTGAATTACTTTGTGGAGTTCCCATTTCTCCATTCCATCACTTTGCAATGAGTTATATTAGCAAAGTGGCAATTCTTCAGACAAACTCACGTGAAGTTAACGCAAAGTTGCAACTTTGCCAGTGAATGTAAGTCAATTCACACAGAAAAATGCCTACTTCACCTGGGGAAAACTTTGTGAAGTCTGTACTTCACACTTTGGGAATTTTGCCAACTTGTGAATTAATTTATGAAGTGAATTGCAGCCACTTCTCTGATCGTTAGTCTGAATGCACTCTGCCATTGGTATAATGCCTAACTATCTCCCTGGGTTTGTGATTAAATCAGCATAATGCATACTCCATCTTGTCTTAGTGCTTACATGGCCAGCTACCAATCCATACACAGCTATGACTGCAGGAACCCTAACTATTATTGCTGCACTGTGTTCCATTTTATTCAGAGACTGTGTCAGTTCATGTTGCTAGAGTGTGATGCTGCTAAACCCCTAAGTGACTTTGGGAATTGACAAAGCCTGTTGGTGTGTGACCTGTCACAGTGTTGGGGTGCATTTTAATGCTGTAGAGATTTTATTATTTAGCACTGCTGGTTCGAGTCCCTGCTGAACTACTGTTTACAAAGTGATTACTTGTGTGCTGCTGAAAAGGGACCTAAAGTGTACTATTCAGGGTGTTTGTGCTGTCCTTTCAAGAGTGGATCTGTTTAATTAATTATAGCTGCTACCACTTCAATAATTGCAACCTGCTAATTGCCCTGTTGCAAGATACTAACTAGCTTTTTCTACCTGTTGTTAGCCATGCCCCCTCCTCTCTGATTGGTGGCAGCAGCCCAGTCTGTGAGGTTGAGGTGTTTAAATATCTCACTCACCAATCGCGATGGCATTTGTGTGGTGCAGGTGCAGCAAGTGCGATAAGTGCAGGGGAGTCTAAGGGAGTCTGAGGGAGGTAGGTGAGTGGGAGTGTTTGATTGTAATACTGTTGGTGTTGTAAGTATGTTATGTTAAGAATGTGGAATGCAAAGTGTTTACCTATTTGGGTGTGTATACTGTGGGGGGATTGGTATATGTGGATCATATTGAATTATATAGGTTTGGTGCTGGAAGCACTGCCCCATATGAGACAAGTGATTTTTGCTTTTCAAATTGCTTAGTTGCTGATGTTGCTGTAAATGATTCATTGCAATTGTTATTGGTAGCCCTATGCCCATAATACAATGTGGAACAGGGGTTACCTTGCTTATTTGCACTATGGCATGTTACTTTGTTCTAAATTGGGCAACTGTGTTTCAACCACCTTTCTGTTGTTAGTTTCTGGTGATGCTGAACTGAATCCAGGGCCTTGCTCTTTAGATTCTATGTCTTCCTCTTAAGCATCATCTTTGAATAATTATTTGAAATCCTGTCATGGATTTAAAATTATTCATTTCAATGTTCATAATTTAATTCCTAAGATTGCTGAGATTGAATAGCTTACTGCTCTATATCTGCCTAATATTGTTGCTTTGTCAGAATGTGGTTGAAACCAGGGTACCCGATAATGTGTGTAATATTGGGGGTTATTGGGGGTTATAAAATCTTTAGGGTAGACCTTAAAGGTTGAAAAAGGGTGGTGGGGTCTTGATTTATTATAGGGCTCATTTAGAAATTAATCTTCTAGGGTCTAGTGAGGATTTGGGTTGTGATACTGATTGGTTGGTTTTGCAGTTTGTTCTTGGAGGAAAGAAGAAGTAAAATGTGGACTATCTGTATAATCCCCCTCAATGAGGTCATCAAGGGCTTAAAAATTTATTGGACGTTTGTGAAGTTTATTTAAAACAGAGTGATTCTGTTGTTGTTGAAGATATGAATTTGAATTGGAGGGCTAATGACACCATGTGGCTCAAATCTCTTCTTCTCTCTTACAGACCGTCTCATTGTATAAATGTGCCTACCCATCTCAATCCAATCTCACAGAATCATTCTCTGTTGGATTGGGAATTGACTAATAGAGTGGGGAGGGTGGGAGCCTCTGGTGTCTTGGCAGATTCCGTAAGCGACCACATGGCCACTTTTTGTTTTCTAAATTTTTGCTGTCTTAAACCTCCTCCTTGTGTGTTTCAGACTAGATCATTTAAGAGGATAGACTATTACCTGTTATGTTCTTTTTTGAGGTTAATTGATTGTTCATTTCTTGAATGTATTCCAGATATGAACATGGCACTAGATTTCTTTTGCAGTCAACTTCTTCCCATTCAGGAATCCCTTGTCCCTTTGCAGACCATTCAGTGTAGAGGTTCTCCTACTGGATGGTTTGGTCCAAGTATTAAAAATTAATTAAGGAGTGGGATAGTGCTTGGACTAAGTTTAAATTATCATCTAGTGAGCTTCAATGGATCTCTACCATGGACTGTGACTGTCATTGCATATGCATATTCATGACCTTCATTATCTCTCCACACAAATGAACAGACAATGACTCATGGTAGCAGCCTATATGGGCAAGTATTATTGAGCATCTCAAAGTGAGTGACTCAATAAAACCACTCCCAGTATAGCTTAGAGTTTAGAG
This sequence comes from Neoceratodus forsteri, assembly GCA_016271365.2. Classification (NCBI taxonomy): domain Eukaryota; kingdom Metazoa; phylum Chordata; order Ceratodontiformes; family Ceratodontidae; genus Neoceratodus; species Neoceratodus forsteri. The sequence continues at coordinate 863,420,458 of CM057459.1, read as the reverse complement.
TAATGAGCTGTGAATGAGCTTTGTACATCCAGCAGACCAGACCTTGGTCTGATTCTCACAACCTCCACTTGCATACTGTGTGACTCTGAGCAAGTCACATAACTGCCCAGTGCTCCCAAATCACCCCTGAAAACAGGCACTTGTGCCTAGTTGGCCTTACCTGATTATCAAAGACTAAAAAAAAAAAATATGTAGAGCGAGTGGGGAAAAAGAGCTCTGAATACCTATAGTGAGTGTAGTGCTGAGGGATATGCACGCTACACTCATGAGACAGAAGATGAAGGGAATTATTTGGCCAAGCCTTGTCAAGCTGGCCATGTGGTGTAGTGACTTGAGCTACTGCTCCTGGAGCCTGTGGTGCCAGGTTTGGATCAGGTGCAGGCAATATTTTTTGCCTCCGGGTAGTTTCTATATTTTCTAAGTCCACTCCCCTGGATTTGAGAATCCTTATTTTTCAGGGTCACGGGGATGAAGTCCGCACATAAAAAAATAACTAGTGCATTTTAGAGGACAGTAACTGTTTGCGGTGGTATCTCTAACAGAATCCACCCCTTTGTCATGGGTGATTCTTTTCTCACTCTAATGAGTGGCACGATAAGGGACTTGCCCTTATCACATAAAACCTGACTCATACACATAGCATGAAAGTCCTACATGCCAGAACTGGACATATCAGTGGCACCAACAATCATATAATCATGAACAGAACACACAGTACAGCTCTGTATACTTTAGGGGGCAAACTGCATTCCTTAGATCACTGGATGCAACATTCATATGCAGTAAAACATGATTTATTGGAAAGATGAGATATTTGTTAAGTGGAATATGAATCAACAAGGATAGGGAAGAACAGGGACAACATAAGATGGGATCATTGCTCCTCTCAAGTTGATGCCACTTGCAAGATCAAGGTCTGTACCTGGTGACCATTACTATAAACCTGAAACAGCAAAAGGGAACTTTTTATTTTGCCACATGCCACAAACTACTGCACCTTGAAGTCACTGTACAGACAATACACATGAAGTGGCAAGGTACAAACCATAATGACAAACTTTCCAGATGGGCGGTGAATTCCACCCCCCCGGTCATACAGGTCACAAGTAAAGCACCCTATCACCAATGGAGGTGAGGTAGGATATGAGTGGTGTGCCATCCCCCATGAATAAACTGTGATTCCCAGCAACAGCCATGCCCCATGAGCAGCCCTGTATTCAATCCCAGAAAAAACAAATGAAATTGGAATGTGTCAAGCACTCAGTGTTAGATATCATAGTTTACTAGCTGACAAACCAAAGTAATTACAGTTTGATTACATTGAGTTCCTCCAGTATCTTGTAAGCTATCACAGTGGAACCAGGGATGAGAGTGTTTTAACCTGGTGGGAAGCACTATACATGTTGACAACATATACTGTAGTACTCAACACTGTAAATACTACTTATGATATAGAGCGTAGCCCTCCAGTACTGGTGTAAGCCACAGATATATACCCTTACCCAGCCACCCTGACCACTGCATGAATAGGAGAAAGTCTGTGATTTTGAGGAACTATGGTAGTCCACCTGCTTTGATCTTGCAAACACTCATAGACCGCACAAAGAGTGCCACACTTGGTGCATCATGTCTGTTAGGTCACAGGGCATCAACCAAACAAGATGGGTATCAAGGTCATGATATTGATGGTGCAAGACTGCTAGAAACATACATTCCTGTAGACCTATTCAGATTGTACTATGTAATAGACACCACTCAGCCAACATGGCACATGCCACACACTGCACAGCAGACCTGAAAGGACCCTCAACACTTTGGGCGACACTCATGAGGCAACAGACAAAAAAATTGTCGCATGCCCATTTCCAGCATCATTAGAACACAACCCTGCATATGATAATGTTGTGACAATAACATTTGCAGTCTTCAGAGTTGTATTGGTGAGGGGGCATTGATTCTCAATGATAAGGGGATAGACTCATGGTGCCCTCAGCAGTGGCAGGGTCCAGACTCATTAGCTGTTGTTGTCCACCTCAAAGACAGGAAAACATAAGTGAATAAGGATGCCCATGGCAATACCCCCTTCAGCACAAACAGAACACATCCCACCTGAATGAACATTCAGCATACATAACAAGACAAATGTGATAGCCCACAGGGGCCCACAGATAGCCAAAGACACCCAGGTACTGGGTCCCATCAATACTCAGTTTGAAAGAGAGGTGCAGGATAATGAAATCTACTTGAATAGAGTCATTTGACTAATTGGGGTCCAGGTCCATATGCTGCACCTTTGAAACGTCACCTGTATCTCTCCATCATCCCACTGAAAGAACTGGTAGATAGTTAATTTCACCCAAAGGCAGCAAATGTTATGCAGTGCACAACAGACACATAATCAACCTAGGGGAGAGGAATAGAAATGTACAATGTAAGTGAACAATCAATAAGGAGTGATTATGATAAGATAATTAAGATCATGAGAATTGCAGGTACAAAACATGCATTTGTCAATGCTGAATGTTGTCTTGCCTGCATTGGCATTGGTAGTGCAGGAGTTAGACAGATGCATGATAGGAATGGCAGTGAAGTATTGAACTGATGCCAACCCCACCCCCACCCTGCAGAGACTGACAGGCATTGAGGTGTGCCTTTGGGTTGTCGACAATAACACTCATGCCATTTCACCTCACCCTACCCTGCAGACACCAACAAGTGTTGCAGTGTGCCTTGGGGTCTTTGGGCCTTATTCTTACTCCATTCTTTGAGGAAATAAACTGAGATGGGTGCAGTATAGGAGAATGGGGTGAACTTTGGAGCCAAAGAGTCCAAGGCACACATTAATGTCTGTCACTGGCAGCAGGGTGGGGGTGAGGGTGGAATGGCATGAGCATTACAGCCAACAATCCCAAGTCACACTCCTGATGCCTGTCAGTCTCTACAGGGTGGGGCATTATGGTTGGAAACCCTAACACCTTGGGTGTTTCTTGGTATTTTCAATTAAAATGTTCAACATGAGCATTTTGGGACCTCACCTCATGAACAGTGGCACTATCAGTTTGTTAGCCAAAAGGTGATTTTGCTCAGCGACAGCATCATTTGGCACCACATGTGTGAAAACACATTTTGGGCAGGATGTGAAAAATGACTGCAGTACTGTTCATGAGAAGGTATAAAAAAATGGCAATGTTTAAACTCTGGAGTGAAAATATAAAAAATTGGTGAAGTCATGAGCGGGCAGAGAAACTGCTCAACGCATGCCCGTAACACAATTATTTTGGAGATTTTTTTAACCAAATTTTCAACATATGCATTTTGGGACCTCCGCTCATGAATCAGTGGCACTGTGATTTTGTTTTGTTAATCTGTCCCAAAAGTTGATTTCCCACAGTGACCATGCCCTTGTGTGCCAGATGTGCAAAAACACATCTTAGACAGGATGCAAAAAATGACAGCTGTACTGTTCACAAGGAGGTGTGAAAAAATTGCAATGTTGAAAATCTAGAGTGAAAATATTAAAAATTGTCGAAGTTATGAGCATGCATGGAAACTGTGCAATGCAGATTCGCAACACAGTAATTTTTTGGAATTTTTCAACCAAATTTGCAACATAGACATTTTGGGACTCCATCTCATGAACAGTTGCACTGTCATTTCACTAATTGGTCCCAAAAGGTGATTCTGCACAGTGACTGCAAAATCACCTTTCTGGACCAAATAACGAGATGACAGTGCATGTGTTCATGAGGTAGGATCCCAAGAACCCCATATTGAAAATGTGGAGCCACAATTCAAAAACATGGCTGAGTCATCCACCTAAGTTGCCCCCCCCCCCATTGATGCCATTATACAGCTTACCAGCATTTCTTCATTTTGCAGTTCGGCTTTGATGAGCCCAGACGTGTTCCCACCCCACCAAAGATCACAGTGCCAGACCTCCAGAAGTAAGCATGTGGTGGGGTGTGTGGGGAGGTGGGGTACACAGAGGGTTGGTGCGTGTTTGGGAAGGGGGCACCACTCAGAAAGAGTGACCATTTTCTTGTTTTCAGGTACAAAAAAAACCAGACATCACGGTACCATTTTATTTCTTTAGAGGTGAAATTAAACAAATGTTGGGCACACTGGGGTGGGCTTCCAGTGTGTCTTATGACTTTCAGGGGGGATGTTGGCCACACTGATATGGGCTCCCAGTGTGCCACACAGTCAGGGTGGGAGGGAGGAACATGCCAACCGTGGGCTCCCAGTGTGCCACAGAATCAGGGTAGGGGAGGAACATGCCGACATGGTTGGCTTTCTCTGAGTAGAGGCACACTGGGGTGGGGTCCCGGTGTGCCACGCAATATGGGGAGGTGGGAGACATGCCAACAGGGGGATTGCACCCCTGATGTTGGCTGTGTTTGGGGATTGTGTGGTGGCAGCTCCTGCCACCATGTTTTTAGAAATGTTTCACCAGGAAAGGCAAGTATGGGAGCTGTGTCATCTGTGCCGCTGTATGATGAGCTTGTCTTTGATTGCAATGGCACATTTCTTTCAAGTTGGTGGCACTTTACATAATTCTTGGGTCATTGCTAACATGCTGGCTAATTGGGGAATGGGGGACGCACCTACTAAAGCTTGCCCTGCATATGACAACACTGACACACTGTGCTAATAATACCAAAGATGTTGCTTGTGCCCACGCAAAACAACATAAAAATGAGTGAGATAAATATACAAGATACAACACTGTAATAAAACCTTATAAAATGGGTAACACATTTACTTCATCCTGATTGGCTGAAATGCTTTTTATGCCATGTCCTTATCAGGACGTAACCACACAACTGGCACTACTTTGTGTCAGCCTGCCTCAGAAGACCTTTTGTATCACTGTGCTAGTGTTGTCAAACAGTGCCAGCTTACACAGCCCTGCGGTCCGATCTCACAGAAGCATCACAGAAAAAAATGTCAGATGTCCCAGAAATTGACTTTCAATTAAAAATTGAATAAGTACTCACCAGCCTGGAATGAACTGAAGATGCCAACCAGCCAAACAAGCAGTTACCTAGAAAGAGAAAACAGAAATCTGTAGCAGTGAGTAACTTTTCCAAACTAACACCGGAAGAAGTTGATGGACTACTGTAGGGGGAGAAAAAGATGAGATAAATACACAAAAAACAACTGTGTGGGCAACGACCATAATTGAGAACTGGAATGCAACAAGACAAATATCAGTAAATTTAGAGAAAGTGACAGCCAGCAAACTGTGCCAAATCCTGAGTAGTTTTATATGGAGGTAAGACGGATGGACAGCAGTGAATACAGTTTAGCCAGCCTGCTCACACTAAGAGCAGGACTGAACCACCACCTCAACAGCCCGCAACTGAATTACAGCCCTTCACAATGGCCCACACCTTCAAGCTGCCAACAGTTTCTTCACAGTGGTCAGTTAATGAAACAGACACAAGGCAAGAATATCTCACAACATCAGCCACCAATTTCAAAGCCAGACCATGTCATCCTAATAACCTCAGAAATCTTGTCACCGGACAGTCCCAGAGGCCTCCTATACAAGATCTGGCTAGATGTGCAACTCTACATGTCACAACAAGGGAGAAAAGACCTACAGCAACTGAAACCAGATCACTTTGAAATCTAAATAGCAGAAGATGACACAGAACACATACTGTAGCTCTTACATTTAAAGAATATACCAAAAACCGAAAAGAGAATGAACCAGATAAACAACAACCCATGGAATTCATCTATGCCCTCCTGGAGAATCAACTTTGTCCAATAAAATCATTGAAGAAATGCCTTTCTAAACAGCTGCCAACCCCACTGGCTTTCTATTGCTATCCAATATGCATAGAACCTGCAGAGTACAGTACAACAGAAATATGGTATACTAGAGAACCACTGGGCAAAAACTATTTGTCCAACTTAATGTCCCAAATAAGCTCCAAAGCAGGACTGCCATAATGCTACACAAACACAGCATCAATGCAACCCCTGTATAGATCCTATCTGAGGTGGGATTTAAAGCTCGGGAAATTATGGCCGTGACTGGGCACAAGAATGAGTCAAGACTCTTATCCTACTGGGCAACATTGCAAGAAGATAGATGGCACTGGAGTCAAATCTTAGCCCTAAAAGAAAAGTCTGAAAATGAAAAGCACAATACCGGTGACAGTCATTGTCCACCACAGCCATCAAAAAGCACATCCTCTCTGCACCCAGATGTTGCAGGTACACAACGTGATGAAAACCCGAAGGATAACTGAGAAAACATGACACTCATCCAAAACTTCACCAAAGAAACAACAAACAACACACCATTTATAGTCCAGAACTTCTATATGGGAAAAGTGGAATTTATTAACTTCAGTAGATGAATACATTACAAATTCCATTACAGTTCATAACAGCTACAGTTCATATAATTTAAAGGGTTAAAATAATTTGTTTATTTCAGAAATCATTTAATATTACAGTTCTTTATAGTTACAGACAGAGTTTATTACAATTCATTCCAATACATTGTACAACAGTTTAAAGGACTACTTTTCCTCAAACCTGAAAAATAAAAACTGCGTAAATAAAAATAACATGTTAAAACTTTATTCTCAGTGTCACATGGAAATTTTTAACCCATTTTATAAGTGCAATAAGACACTCTGAGGTGTGGGTTATGGCCTGATAAGAGCACTTCCCAAGTGTTAAAGCACTCAGTGCAAGCACCTTGTGCCTCATAACCCACCTGGGCATGCACTTATCAAGCCATAACCCACACATCGGAGTGTCTTATTGCTTGCTTAGAGCATATAAATGCATACATGCAGTGAATAGGATAGGGAGAAAAGCTTAGAATTGTACATAAGGAGCCTGTCAGATAAAGTATTCAACTAATTATTTAACAGGGGGCCTAGAGGCACAAGGGAGGCAAGGCAGCTATCAAAGACAAATAGGTAGGTAAGGGCAGACAGGTAGATAACAATTAGGTGAGTGGAACAAGCTAAACAGCGATGTGAGGAGAAGTAAATAGGGGTTGGGGCCAGCACAGTGTGGGTAAGTGGAACAGGAAGAAAAGTGAGTCTGCAGAAGTGACTTCAGAAAGAGTTAAGTGTGGGTAGATGGACAGAGGGTGGAATACAATGCCAGAATGAAGGCAAGCAACCTGTGAAAGACAGTTGCCCAGCTCAAAAGGAGAAACAGGAGAAGACAAAAGAACAAGATTTGAAAGAGTGTAGAGCATAGAAGAGGGAAAAGAAGGAGAAAGTATGTCAGAGAGACAGGAGGGAAGGGATAAGACCCATAGTTTAGAAATGAAGGAAGCACCAGAGAAGGAAGCAGAGTTAGCAAATGGTACAATTGACTGATAAGAAGAAGGGAGTTTGTGGCAAAGTGGCAGAAGAAGTGAAAGAAGAGATACTGTTTAGCAAGGGTGGATTTATAAGCCTCTCCCTAAGTCACATCTGTTTAGTCTAACAGTAGTAAGAATATTTTGACCTCAATCTCACACTGGAATTGGAATGAAAGACTGGATTTGTTTCTGTATAGGGCTCCTAGTTTAGGGTGTAGCTTCTTGATGGCATTGTCAATGTGAGCTGAAAAGTCAAGATGACTATCAAGCCACGCACTTAAGTATTTGCAGCAGGGGACAACATTAAGAAGTGTACCATCGATGTGTAAAAACAGGGGACCAACTGAGTCTACTGAGCAGTCTGTGAGAACCAAAACTCATGGAGATAGTTTTCATGGCATTCAAGGAGAGTTGGTTTGCACAAAACTTGAGTAGGACACTGTCAAAATCCATGTGTAATGCCTGCACCATCACAGGGGTGGATTCTCTGGTACCTTAAATTATTGTGTCAGCAGCATAAATGTGAATATTTGCCAAGATACAGGCCAAAGGCAGGTCAGAGAACAGTTTATTTCCCAAAATGGAACCCTGAGGCACATCACAGCTAATGGGGAGGCAAAAAGTTAAGGACTCTCCCACTTGGAACAACTTGCTATGTTCACAAAGGTAGGATCAAAAACAATCAAGTGCAGAGACTGAAAGCTCAGCACACTCCAAATTATCAGAAAGTAAGTGGTGGGCTACTGAGTCAAAGGCCTTAGCCAGGTGAATAAAAATATTGGTGGAAACATGTCCCTTATCTATCCCCTTTAGAGCGAGTCAGTGACACAGAGTAGGAATAAAACTGTGGAGTGCAATTTCAGGAAGCCAGAGGGGTGGGAAGGGGGAGAGAGAGAGAGAGAGAGAGAGAGAGAGAGAGAGAGAGAGATAAATATCAAGAAAGTTGGAGAGTTGGGAAAGACAAGTTTTTCTGACGTTGTCCTAGACAGAAGAGAAAATAAATAGGACTGTAGTCCCTGGGGATGTAAGTGTCTTCCTGTTTGTAGAGGGGGATGACTGTAGCTTGTTTCTAACAGTTAGGAACTGAATCAACAGAAAGGAGAAATATAGACGTGAGTAAGGAGCAGCAATAGCAGGGGCAGAAAAGTGAGGATATTTAGTGTCAAGGCCATAAGGAATATTACGTTTGGAAGGGTTAAGGGAAAGTAGAGCAGGCAGGACCTCAGTGGCAGTGACCAGAAAAACAGAGAAGGTAGGCTAATGGTGGAGAGGAAGATTTGGGGTAGGGATGTAGGGATGATAGAGGGAGAGATGACACTGTGGTGAAGTACATGATGAAACCAGCAGCCAATTCAGCAGGGTTGGAGACATCTTGAGAGGGGGTTGCTGAGCTTAAGGGTAGATACAGATACCTGAAGAGGTGGTTAAAAATAAAGTGAATAATTCTCCAGAATTTATTTGGGGAATTATTATCATTCTGAAGTTTGGAAGCAAAACAGTTTTCTTTTTTCTCACACAGGGCCATATGGTACCTACGGTATTATATCTCAACCCCCAGTTAGGGGGTTAGCTACATGATCCACCCATTTCCTCTATGCCACAATAAAGTCAGAATTTGTTGGTGCACTGGTTACATTTCATCTGCAGAACCAGTGATCAACCCAGAACTGATGTACGAGCACTATTTCCACATGCAGACACATATGTCTTTGAGGTCACTGAACTTGTACAGTAGCCAGTCAGCCATCTGAATGGGGTCAGTATATACCAGGTGCTCAGATCCCTGATTCCAGGCAGCACACCCACTGTCTATGTATGTCACCTTAAAAACACAGGTGAGCAGATATTGTGGATGGCTTTGGTGTCGAAGTTCATGAGGACTTTGACATCACTGCCATGGTCAGGTACTAGGCCATGGCAGATGTATCAGCCTGCATGACAATGTCACCCCTGAAGTCTCCTTTAAGTACAGGATGTACTGGCCACATCCTCTTAAGCAGAGTCTTTCTTGTTTGCCACAAACAGGAATGGAAAATGCTTTTTTGAGACAACCTATGTGGGGTAAGTTGCAGTCAATACTGTTTGAACTGGTGTCTTTATTAATGACTGCTGGGTTAATGTGAGACTAGCCACAGTGGCCCATATTTATGGGACATTTTAAAGAACTGTGTATTGCCCTGAAGTTTGTGGGAATGGTGATCAATGTCTGGCCTGGGGCCTCAGCTTGTTGATAACTGAATGTGGGATTAAGACACATTACTGATTTCTGGTTGGTTTTGGTTTGCTATTTAAGACTCACATGTTTAGAGATTATGTGACTGCAGCAGACAATAGCAGTGGACCAAGAAGCTTTTTTAGCAATATAAGGACTCCTTCACCTAGCATCTCATCATGTTTGCATCCCATCACTTGAGAGGAACAGAGCAGTGTGGTCAAGGCATAGATCAAGAAACATAGGCAAACCATCAGAAGTCATCAGATCTGCAAGTAGTATTTTATGATTATCAATAGCAATAAAATGAAAAATAAAATTGTGCAGGATAGTTCTCATACAGGCAGTTCAAGCAAAACAAGTCATTCATCTCAGAATATCTCTAAATCTAAAACTCAGTCTCTCTATCTCTCTAGCAAAACATTGCTTTCCTTATATATAATGTCTTTTTCCTGGCAATTAACTTCTGCATTCTGAGCTCGTTAAGATACATCTCCTGTTTCTCACAAAATGTGTCAGAACTTATCAATTTCTTTCCTGGAGGTGCAACAAATAGAGGATAATGTATAGCCTACTATCTGTAACAAGCATGTGTATTCATCAAGAGGGTTGCCATGGTTACCATTTGAACCTCGAGAGTGCAGCTTGAGAGGTTCAGCCACCATGGCAATCTTGAGATGAATACAAATGCTTGTCATAGACAATAGACTATACATTGTCTTTTATAGTGTATGGCCCACTATCTGTGATTCAGCATTACAATTTAAAATTGTTGTGTCTTTTATTTTCCATACAATACAGCTCACTGGCAAATCAAATAGGATTGCAGCTTTCACTAGGAAGTATTGAGATATTTTAACTAATACACACATGCATTGGACAGTCATAAGGCCATTCTAGGGGGTGGGGGTAGGAAGAAGTAGGCTGCTGGTTAACTAGGATCTGCAGCTTATCCAGTAGGTAGGGAAATGGGCAGACTGGGTGGGCCAAGCAGTCCTTATCTGCCGTCAAAAAAATTCAAATTCTATCTGAGGGATCATATTCAAACCACACCACTGACTGCATTTCATTAAGCCACCAACTTAAGAGATAGTAGTGTGCTGTGTCACAAATCCACTCAGCAGGTCAGCCCCCTACTCCCAAAGTCCCAACCTCTGAGCGTAGAATTGTGAACAGTTAACAGAACAAGGTAACCCTCTTGTCTGTTTTGTGGGTTTGAGTCACCTTAGTCCCAAGTTCTGGAGGGATTCAAACTGATAATCTCTTGTTAGCGTACCCAATTGTCAGGCTCCGATAATTCTGTCTTCAGGGGGCCAGATATCTTTGCCTATGGGCACCTAACCAGGTATTTCAAAATGATCCCTTAGAACTCTATGCGAGACCTAGAGAACTCTGACCTGTTTCCCAGTTTGGTACCACAATAAGCCCATGCACAGTGTCAATTATAACCATCTAAGCTTCACTTACATAAAAAGAAGTTTCAAGGCACATCAGGCAGTTTCTGTTTTTAAAATATATATCTTTACTTTATAATAGGTAAAATAGGAAAACAGTAAAATACAGAACAAGATATCCCAACACATACAGCCTTAAAAACAAAACAGGTTTAAAAGTGCAAATTTCTACAACACATACACTCAGACTGGTTTTATCTAAGGTCCTTACTTTCTTAATCTTTCAGTGCTTCGATGTTCCTCTTTTCTTAGCCAGGAAATGAATGTCACTGTGTAAGGTCTGCTTAGTATTTTTAAAAGCAGTCTTGAGCCGGCCTTCTCTCTGAGGTCTCCTAACTCCGCCTTGGTGTATTAAAATTTATATTTTATAACACAGGATGTCCTCGTAAGATATTTAAAAAATAATAGGTGACATAAATGTGACTTGCCAAAACTGGTCTGTGGCCTGCTTCACATAGACATCAAAGCCTCTTTGATGTAATGCACTGGATAACCCCAAGCAAATGCATATTGGACTTTCTAATTTAGTCTGGGACCTGCTTCACCCAGACATCAAAGTCTCTTTGATGTATTTACTGACTATCTTGGGAGACACCCCTACACATGCATATTATCCGTCTTTCATGACACCTAGTACAAATCAAAGGATTTCCCTGAGGACGTCATGAATGGATATTTTATTTCTGGGGCTTCAAAGAAAACTTAACAAAGTAATTGCATTTCAGATATCTGCAGTTTAAGCTACCTCCTGCCTTTGAACTTATCCCTGTGGGGTTTGATGTGTTAATTTCAGGAAGACAGTATTTCCTCCTGACAGACATTCTCTTACATATTTTATATTGCAGAAAAAATATCATATTGAAATCAGAACCAGGTGTCCACATTCCACATGCTGTGCTGCAACAGAGCTGGACACAGCCATGCAAGAGAAATAGGACACTGGCAGACTAGCGAGATGTGAGAGTGCAATACATGCCATAGCAGTGCCAAGGCAGAATGCAATAGGCAGTGTATTGGACCCATGGACATGTGTTGTGTCTGCACACTTAGTGCCTTGCAGACTAGGCATGCAGCACATAGGGCCACACAGGTGTGCAGGACATTGGACATGCAGAAGCTATTCTGGCCAGCAGCAGGGCTGGGGTCCAAACACGCACATCTCGCTAGTCTGCCAGTGTCCTGTGTCTCTTGCATGGCTGTGTCCAGCTCTGTTGCAATACAGCAAACTCCTATCTCTTAAACTGGTGGCTCAATGGAATGCAGTCAGTGGTGTGGTTTGAATATGTTCCCTCAGATGCTGAGTATTAGTTAAAATATCTCAATACTTTCTAGTGAAAGCTGCAATCCTATTTGATTTGCCAGTGATCTGCATTGTATGGATAAAGTGCATTTGTTTCTACCCATTTCTGATCTCTCTTTCCTCTGCAGTAGCTCATTTCAGTTAATGTCCTCCACTCTTTATTGTGCTGGAACAGTCCAACTGGCTGGCTATCCCCTTTCAAAAATGTTGTTTTGCACGTTATCTGCCTCTGACTAGAATACATCATCTTGTGATTAACAAATACTTTTTGTATGCATGAATTGCCCAAAGGAATATTTATTTTCTGGAAACTTGGATGAAATCTGTTAGCGCTCAGTAATGCATTGTTTTGTGTTTGCTTGTTTGTTTTTGTATAGTCTTGCTGCAGTGTGCCCTCAAGTTTAAAAATCACCACATAAAGAAAATATATTTCATTTTTATTCTGATGCACCTCAAATTTCAGTGCTTCTTACGTATTGCTGATATAGTGTACACATTCATGCAGGGTATTACTGTTTCCATCCTATAAGATAAAAATAGAATCATCAAAGTGCTTGTGAAGCTTCAAATACATACTTAATGGATCAGTGTCACTGAAAATTAACTCTTCCTCCCACTACCACAAATAAGTTCTCATCATTAGGGTCAGAGAACAGCCCGTGGAAGTTCCATAGGTTTGCAAGTATATGTCACTGCTGAGTATCAAATCATTTTTCTTCAACACCATTTATATGAATTCAAGTAGTAATAGTGTTTGAGGGTTTATTTCAGGTTGTCTGGTAATTAGAAACTTTGATAGGGCTGTCATCTCCCCTTCATGAAGGATATTGGTATAAAAGCTGTTAACAGCTTCAGTTACCAGTGGACAATTCTGCACATTATTCATACATTCAACACAATTTAAAAACTCTGTAATGTTACTGATATACTGTAGGCCGAGAGATAAGTAACAAAATCTTCAATGAAAATATCAACATAGTGGCTCTAAGTCTGTGTCATCAAGTCAATCCGAGGTGTTGTTTTAAGTCTCTTGTGAATTTTTGAATGTATTTTTATCACAGGGTGCACAGAGAAATTATCTTTTACAAAACCAAATTCATATTTTGTGATGGAACCAGAACTGAATGCATGTTCCAGCACAACATTGGTTTCTGCCTGAATGACATCAAAGGGATTAGTAGGCAGTATGCATAGATTCTCACATCATTCAGTTGTCTTAATCAGTTTTCTAATCACTCCTATCCATTACCACAATCACCCCCACCCCCTCAGCAGGCTTTATTACCAGTCAGTACTACTCACAAGTTCCTTAAGTGCTTCACTCTCTTTATAAATTAGGGTTCCTGTATAATTGGATTTACCTAAATTGTTAGCCAGGAGTTTGATCTCTTGTTCAGCAAGGTGGATGTAAGTTATAATACCTGCATTTGGCAGGCCAGGGGGCATACATTTAAGTTTTGATTTGAAGTACATATTCTGTCTTTTGTCACTCGTTGGTGTATTAGATCCATCATCTAAATGTTTTTCTTAAGTGTCACAGTTCCCATTGAATATGAATTTTTGCCAAAAATGTTTTTTAAATGAAGCTGTCTAAAAAACTTTAAACAGTAGTGGAATGAAACTGGGAAAAAATTACCTTACTGTTTTTTGTCCCTATAATAGATTCCGGGCATTTTCCAGTTTAATTTGATGGTAAACATTTGTAGTGCCACCAGAATTTGAGTATTTTATAAATTAAGTTAGTTTTTTCTCAAGGAAAAAAGATGGCTGCCACATTTGACTTCAAAATCATATTGTAGACCTTTCAAGGCTTGGATCAAGAGAAAGAACAATACTAATTAGCCCCTATGCAAAAAGGGGTGTGTTACCTAAATGCCACGGATTCATGATACATAGGCAGCCCTACAACTGAATGCTTCACAGCAGTGGTCATTCAGACCCCTGCGTGCATTCATAGAAGGGATGCAAGTCCCTTCTGTACTGGATCCTCTTGCCAGTAACGCAGTTATGCGCCCGGCTTGTGTGGGGGCATGCCTGAACTCCATACCATTCACGAAGGTACAGAATGCTGGGCAAGGGGTTTGCAGGATATGGCAGCAGAGACCCTGACATAACTTTTGTGCAGCTTCCCAATGACACCTACCAGCTATGGTAGGACAGGGAATCCTCCACCATACTGTTCCATCCCACTGAGCTGACAGTGAGGGCTGAGGGCATCCATTTGGGCACTCATTTCTACTTTTAAAAAAGATACACCTGTAACTACCCAGAATCCCCTGCTTGTGCTGAGCAGGGAATCCACTTCAGGAGACAGGATAGGCATTCAGTTTGCTGTCCATCTGTGTCCCTTGATCCACCTACCCCCATGCACCAGCATGCAGGGGCATGGGGGCCACAGACAGATGCCCTGGGGAGACACATGGCTGTGTATACTGCACACTCTGTGCCTGTCCACAGATGTGGAGCTATGCTAGTGGGGTATACATGAATTGTGTGTATCTGCCCCAAAATAGTGCATAGCTTCCATTGTGCACAGCATAGGAGGTACCTAGAACAGTAGATCTGATAGGTGTGCTAATATGTTTATTGGTTGTAGTCAAAGCTAGCTTTTGTAAAAGAACATTTTTGTAGCACCTCTGCTTTAAAACAGTCAACTAGAACTTGACAATGTTTACTGTATTAACCAACACAAAAGACAGCCACTCACTTAACATACTAACCTGCTTCCATGTGAGTCAGTAGTGGACAGGTTTATGACCATTAATGACCACCACTGACAGTTCCTCTCTGATCTGCAGAGTGGTTGCTAATAGTTGGTTCCATTTCTTTCTCACCTGTCTCTCACCCCCTCCTCTTGGTCCTCCTTTCTTGGGTGGGTTGCCTTGATAGTACTAATGACCGCTGCCCTCCAAAAATCCCATAAAACATAATTTGAATTTTCTGTGCTTGATTCCTCCATTGATCCATTGTTCTTTCACTCTCAGAGGATAGGTGTGCATCATCTTGTCTTTCAAATGTTTTCCTTTTTTATAGTGGAATATATATCAACATGTATTCTGCTGCCAGTTATATACATTTCTTTCTTGATAATCTCTATTATCCCTTTCAGTCTTTTTCTGCATTTTATTTGTTAAGCTCTGTCTGTAACTTTTGCATTGTTTCAGTAATTTCCTGCAATAATTTGTTTCCTGCTTGCCCACCTTCTCCTCTGCTTTTGTCTTGGAGTTTCCAATTTGCTTACAATTATCCCCTCCCTCTCCCCACTCCCATCCCTACTTTATGCTTTGCTTACCTCTCCTCATCTTACCTCTTCCTCCTCCTAAGCTCTCTTCCCTATATCCTACCCCAGAGCCTTTGCTCTGCATCCTACCTTTACTATCTATTGCCCGTAGTTACCATGGTGCATGCTTCTACCAACTTCTGGTACTTAACTCTTTCACCCCAATTTCTACCCTATTCCTTAATACCTCCTTATTTTGAGCTCTTACTTAGTGGAGACTATATGGGATTGTTGTCTCTTCTCATTTCAGTAAAGCTTATCATTATGTACCTTTGCATGTTAATTATGTTGACCGGTATGTATAGGCCCATATTGACCGGCACCTTCACAATGTTTTTTTTTTTTTGCACCGTTGTCCACAGTAATTGTAATCTTATGAAGTGTACTGTATTGTATTAATGCCCAGGACCACCTTGAAAATGAGCTTGCTAATTGGTGTTTATGCCTGGTTAAATAAAGTGATTGATTGATTGATTGATTAACTTCTCTGCACTTCTCCATCTCCTCAACAATCTTCCCCACCCTAGGTATCTTTTGCCTTGTTATTATCCCTATCTAGGCTACTATGTTCCCAGCTTCCTTACTCTGTTATCTAACGTAGTATAGCCTGTAAATGCATTTTCTACTTGTGCAGTATGTAACTGTATTTTGCTTTTATTATCCAAGCTGATATGTTTATTTTTACTGTTGTATATGTTGGAACTTGTGTTGAACAGCTTGTAAACTGCTTTTCCTTTTGCACTGTCATCTATTTTGAACTGTTATCTGTGCCATTGTTGTGGTCTGGGTCGTGCCTGAAAACTGTCCTTGGATCAGTGCACTTACCAGGTAAGCAAAGACTAAAATAAATAAATAAATAAATAAATTATGTTGTGATCCCTTATTATTACTATTTTTTTTATTTATTTGTAAGTGCCAAGCCAAAGGAATATTTTTTTTAATACTTGTTCCCACTCATACATAAATTCCGAGTCATCCAGAACAAGGGCATTTTTTGCCATCTAGGAATTTTATTGTCCCTCCGTGACTGAGAGACGGACATCACATGCATCTAAAGCATAATCTCTTTCTTTCTCTTTTTCAAAGTCTGTAAAAATCTTATGCTTATCAACAACTGATATTAAAACATTACTCATATCAATGAGCATTTCAAGGAGTAAAATATCAATCCCATGCTCCTGTGTCAGGGACAGGCCTTTGTTAGTGAAGGTAAACTCCATCTTAATTGCATGGGATTTAAAAAAAGCCACTTTTCAAACTGTAACATTTTTTTAATGCATACCATGGAGACTTACAGTAAACTGTTTGCTAGCTAAATAGCTGTGCAGACAAAAACATTCAAATAATATTTTGGGTATTCACAATCAACTTACCTTTTACAACTGAGCAAACATCCCTGAATCCAGAAAGAGCTCTATTGAACACTAGGGTGCACCCCTCTCTGCTCTAAACGAAGCAATTTGAATAAGAATGTGTGATTCTTTTGACTCTTCAGGATATCAGAACTAATGGGAGACTAAACAGTACACACACCACCCCTTCTATTCAGCAAGGGTATTGCCAGGTGCACCCCACCTAAAAAAGGAACTCAGTGATGTAGTCTGAAGTTCTGTACCATAGGTTTTATTTTTCAGCAAAATAAATTAAAGAAATAAAGGACATTTATTCCACCAGTAGCAGTTAAGCTAGCCTCAAGTGTTCCAACAAACCACTATACTTGAACTGAGTGTATTGGTCATGTGGTGATAAGTGCTGAGACATGGGCACATAAATACCTAATTTCTTAAAGTGACAGTACATTCATAATCACACATCTTAACTGACTATGTAATAATAAACATAAATGCATGGTGTGCATTATGATGTTCATCTGAGCTACAATCATGAGTGGCAAAGATAACCCAGGTGTTGTATATGCAGTGCTCTGGTATGATCCACCCCAGATGCTGAGTAAACATTAATTGTCCCATTTGCTGCCCAGTATATTTGAGCTTAATAAAACATAAATATATTTTCATAATTAAACAGAAACATGGACATACCAGAAAAAAATAGAGTCCATCCAGTCTGCCATTATACCGTAGGTATCGTTAGCTCATTCTCTGACCTAATGTCCCGGTGTGATATCTACCTTCACAACTCACCATGAATCCCCTACCTTCCAAGTTCCCCCAGTGGAACTATCAGTTCTTGTACCCTTGCTTACCTGTCCTTGAACCCAATTATAGTCCCGGCCCCAGTAATGCTACTGGTAGTCTGTTCCATGGCTCAACTGCCCTTTCAAGGAAGTAGATCTTCACATGCTTTTTGAATTCTCCACTTACCAGCTTTAATTCATGCCCCTCAGTACTGCAACCATACAGTATTTCATTTAAATAAGTCCCTGCTGTTCATCTATTTCTTCCCCTTAGGAACTTGTAGATCTCTATCACATTGCTCCTCTTCCTTTTGGCCACCAGAGACTAACTGTTCCAGGACTCTAGTCATTACTAATAGTATCGGCCCTGTTATCCCTGAGCCATCTTAGTGACCTTAGACTGCTCTGACTCCAGTCTGTTCCTGTCCTTTTGCAGGTTTGGGTTCCAGCTGAGGCCTCCCATTTGTCTATACAGGGGTAATTTCACTTTCCTTCCACTGTCAACCCCGCTCCCAATACATCCTAATATTCTTGTTGCCTTGCTGTAGGCCTTATTATAATGACTGGTTTATATGAGGGAGTTGCTGATAATGACCCCTAAGGTCTCTGTCCTCAGTCAAACTGGTCAGCATAACCTCTCCTATCCAATGCTCTGTCCTTGACTTCCTCTTCCCCTGTGTGTATTGTCTTGCTCATCGTGGAAGTGAATATCAACTATCACATTTTTGACTATCCCAATAGTCTTTCCAGGTGTGGCAAGATAAGGCCATGCCTTATTATTTTTAGGCATGTTTTATATATTTTATGTGAGAAATGTATCAGATGCCAGGGTGGCCCAATGTATGTGGAAGGGATCATGGGTACAGACCATGGGCCCTGTAGAGAGATGTGATTTTCTTGTTACTACAGAAAAAAACTGTTTTCTGCTAGCAGAGGCTAGAGTTAATTAAATTATTTAAAAGGAAACAAATGTCTAATTAATCAGGGCTGGCCCGCAGGCAGGTCAGTTTGTGTCTCAATAAACCACAGCATCATCTGATGTCTCTTCGTCTACCTTTCTTTTGTTTTCAGAGGTCTACTCTCAGCTAATCTTGCTACAGATAAAGGGGCTACCATTTAAGTAAATGGCTTTATTGAGTACAGTTTAACTTCAGCTATCTCCCAGCAGGAAGGCTGGAATGTTCCCCTAGAAATCTGGTTTGATCTGACTGACCTCTGACTCTTTTTTTTCTTATATTAAGAACCTCATATCTGTGATATTGTAATAAAATACTAAACTCTGATTGGTTGAGTAACCATAGAAACAGAATGCTAGCTAGTTGCAGGGCAGCCACTATCCATTGGACCTGACCTTTGGAAACCTCTTAAAACCAGGATGTAGAGAAGTATCTGAGCCTTTTTAGCTTTTGCCTTTCTAGTTTTCAGGCTTGTAGTCTTTTGCATTTTGGGACCCTGCCTGTCTGTCTGCTTAGCAGAGCAGAGACTATTTATTTTCAAGAACATTCTCTTGCACTACCAAGAAACAAGATCTTCAACTGTCACTTCTAATGACTTTGCACTTCAAAATTCAACCACTAAGGACTTGATGTAGACTTTAAATCTCAGAGTTTTAAAGTGTAGGTTTCTGTGTATAATTTCCATTTTATTTTCAATACCTTGTAACCATTGTCTAAAATGATTTGTCATCATGTTATTTACTGCATTAATTAATTTAAGTAGTAAAGCTTTTGGCTTATTTTAAAAATATTTCTGCCTATGTCTATTGTGGGGGTGACCTTGGTAAGAGTTGTTCAAATGATACCACGCCTGTGTGACTGTTTTAAGGCCTAACACTACCAAAATTGAAGTGTCACTAGGGACTTTGTGATGAAAGGAGGCCGTGAAATGCAAAGGGTATCAAGAGGACCTGTGGCAGTTTGATCCGAGTGCTGCATTTCTGGGGAAAGACACAGTAATAGGTTGTATACCGCCCCCACCCCGATGCATATACATGCATGTAGCTTTCTGGTTTGTGGTGCAGTAGCCGAGATAGTTCTTCCCCAGGAACACAGACTCAGGACAGCGTTCATATCCCCTCACACAGAGAAAGGGTATATCTGAACCCATCTCCCCAGCCCCTGCCACAAGAGGAATTCACTGTGATGCAGAGAATCCCATCCCATGGGAGTGGACTTCTGACACCAGGTATCTCTGTAGCTCCCTCAATCCCTCTTCACTATCTGCCTTGCCTAGAGCTTTGTGTCATCTGCAAAAAGAGACATCTTGCCTTATTACCTTCCCCTCTGTCACTAATAAACATACTGAAAAGTACATGTTCCAGGACTGATAACAACAGCACCTCATGGGTGACCCATCTGTCTCCAGATTTGACCCTGTTCACTGCTACTCTCTGCTGCCTACCTCCTAGCCATTTCCCCATGAACCTAACTCCTTCCCTATGCTTAAGTCCTCTCACTTTCTCATCAGCCTCTTTTGTAGCACTGAGACAAGGGTTTTGCCTAAATAGAGGTAGAATAAATCCACATCATGCCCTCTATCCATCACCCTCATTACCAGACAAAGAAAACTATTTAGTTGGTCTGAAGTAAATTCACCTTGGCAGGTCATGTTGTTTGCTATCTTTCAGTCTCTTCCCCTCTCAGCTGTCACCAGGGTTTCCTTTACAAGGCACATACCTTGCTTGTAAAATCAAATTTTCTTTATCCAATTGTGGCATATGGTGTGGGATGGTGTTAGCACTAACCACACACAAGTGGGTTGTGGCATATGTGGAACGACTGAGATGCAACACTTTTATATGCACAGGATGTACCAGTATGGGCCTTTATCTGCTGCACACATTTGTGTTTTGGGCCTTCTCAATGTTTCTGCATCCCCTCAAATTATACAGTGACTGATCCTACATTTTGTGCTGTAGCTGGATTTTGGCGTGAATGAAACATGCCTAGATACATAGAAGCATGGAAACTGACAGCAGATAAGGACTATCAGGCCCATCCAGTCTGCCTATATATCCAAACTTTATTAGTAGCCACTGACCCTACCTGGTCATCGGCTTTAACCTCTCCCTTCCACCTCTAGGATTCCCTTATGCCTATCCCATACATGTTTAAATCCCCCTACTGTGCTCGCTTCCACCACCTGCTGGGATAGGCTATTCCATGCATCCACCTCCCTTTCTGTGAAAAAAACTTCTTCACATTTCACCTTATCCTGCCCCTCCAATCTCATATTGTGCCCCCTCATTCTTGTACCTCTCCTATACTGAAAGATGTCTCCCACTTACACCTTGTTTATGCCTTTAAGATACTTGAAGCTTTCTGTCATAGCCCTCATTCCCTCCTCTTTTCCAGTGTATACATATTGAGGTCTTTTAATCTCTCCTCATATGTCTTCTGGTGTAAGTCCCACACCATCTTAGTCACCCTTCTCTGAACTGCCTCCATCCTGTCTATGTCCTCACAAAGATGCGGCCTCCAGAACTGTGCACAGTATTCCAGATGAGGCCTCACCAGTGTTTTGCATAGTAGCATCACCACCTCCCTTCTTCTATTAGTGATACACCTTCCTATGCACCCCAGCATGCCACTGACCATCCCTACAGCCTTTGTACTCTGCTTAGCCAACTTTACGTCATCTGAGATGATAATTCCCAAATCTCTTTCTTCCATGGTGACTGTCAGCAGCCCCCCCCGTCCTATAACTCTCCCCAGGGTTTCTGCATCCCAGGTGCATGATTTTGCATTTCTTTGCATTGAACCTCAGCTGCCACACTCCAGGCCATTTTTAAGCTTTCCTAGGTCCCTCCTAATTTTCTACCCCCCATTTAGCGTGTCTACCCTTTTGCAGATCTTGATGTCATCTGCAAACAGGTAAACCTTCCCTTCCAGCCCTTCCACAATGTCCTTAATGAAGACATTAAAAAGGACTGGCCCCAGGACTGATCCTTGAGGTAACCCACTGGTTACCCCCCCTTCCTCAGATTGGATCTCATTTACCACCACCCTCTGCTTCCTGTCCCCTAAACAGTTTCTAATCCAGTTCACCACCTTGTGGCCATCACTCAGGCTACCCAACTTGTTAACCATTCTTTTATGTGGAATGGTGTGAAAGGCCTTGCTGAAATTGAGGTAAGCAACATCTATCACTCACCCCTGATCCACCTTTTTCATCACCCAGTCAAAAAAATCTGTTGGATTTGTTTGATATGATCTTCCTGCTGTGAATCCATGCTACTTCAGATCCTGTGTTCCATGGGATTTCAAGTGTTCCACAATCCTTTCCTTAAGAAGTGCCTCCATAATCTTACCCACTATTGAGGTGAGGCTGATCAGTCTATAGTTTCCTGCCTCCTCCCTGCTACCATTTTTGTGAAAAGGGACTACATGTGCCCTCCTCTAGTCCTCTGGAACCACTCCTATGTTAAGCAACTCACTGAACAAGGCTGCCAGTGGTACTGCTAGCTCCATCCATAATTCCTTTATTATCCTGACATGTATGCCATCTGGTCCTATTGCCTTGTCCACCTTCAGTTTTGTGAGCTACTCTAGGAATCTCTCTTCTGTAAATGGACTTGTGTTCACCTCCCTTTCCCCTTTGTATCTGATACCCAGCTGTGATCCCTGTCCCTCCCCTTCTGCAGTGAATACTGAACAGAATTATTATTCAGAACTGATGCCTTTTCAAGGTCTCCCTACACACACTTCCCTCCGTCTCCTCTGAGCCTCATAATCCCACCCCTGGATTTACTTCTTTCATTGATGTATCTATAGAATGTCTTGTTCCCTTTCATCACCATCTGTGCTAATCTTACCTCTGTTTGCACCTTTGCACTCCAAAGAGCATTCCCTTCTTTCTTCAGACAATTTAGGTACACCACCCTATCCTTTTCCTTCTGAGTCTCATTATATTTTCTGAAAGCCAGCCTTTTGGCCCTTACTTTCTCTGCTACATCTTTTGAGAACCATAGTGGTGTCTCCCTTCTCTTGCCTTCATTTCTCAGCCTAATGCACTTGTTTGTCACCTCCACTATGGCTCCTTTTATGTGTGACCACTGCTCCTCAACTCCCCCTCCTGCCTCCCTCCTTGCCAGGCCTTTTTTAATACATATCCCCATCCTAGCAAAGTCTGCCATCCTGAACTGTAAGACCCTTGCCTTTGTGTGGCTTGACTGTGACCCTGTACCCATGTTAAACCACACTGTGTAGTGGTTGCTAGACCCCAGGTGACCCTCCACCTGGACTTGTGTGATTCTGACCTATGCCCAGGAATGCCCACATCTGTTGGTACACAGGTAGTAAGGGTAGACATATCTGCACTTCCCTTTTACACAGTGCATAAAGTTTTCTATGGATATGGTTCTGGCTGACTTCCACAACTTTGACACATATGTGCCTAAATACCTTTGCTGCTTAGCCACAGAAGCCTCCAGAAGTCAATGGCATGGGCCCTTAGCAGCTCATGAACCCCCCTTCCGATCAACAGCAGGAACAATCTTTTTCACAGTTCTGAATTAAACATAGAAGCTAGCCCCAAAGATGCATACATTACAAAACAAAAACATAAAAGCAAGTGTAAAATCCATATAGTTCCATTTTAGGGCTCTTGTGATATCACAAACCATGTAAGCTTCAATCTAGTGATACATGATGTCACCAGAATCCCTTTCAGCCTTGTTATACAGGGCTTTCTTAATGACAAAAGAGGATTATTGATAACAACCCAACAACACCCAAATGAAGTCAACTTACCTCTATTATGGAAAGAAGTAAGGCCTTTTAAAATATTAATTTAAAAACTAATGTTGTACACTCACTTAATTCTCACACATGCACAACATGAAATGAATGTGTGTACTTGTGTGAGACCCATGGTACTTATACAGGTTTCTGTTACTCATGTGGTATAATTTACAAGTAAGCAATAATTCTTCACAGCCTGTGCTATGTTGTGGGATATTAGCATGCCTCATGCATGTCATGAAGCTCAAGGTCGAAGACTGATTATCTCCTGTACCTGCGATGTGATGATATTCTATGGCAAAACACATCCTGGAGTATATTATTGCTATTATAAAATGGAACAATTTTGTTAAACATAAAGTAAAAAAAAAGAAACTGTTTTGAACATATTTATGCATAAGTACACATTTAACAAAATAGTTCTGTTAATGTTTACTTATGTCCAGTAGGTGACACTTTTTTGTGATTTGCAGACAGTACAGTCCCCCATCCCTCAAGGCATCATGAGTTGGTAAATAGCAGACTTTTTAGTGTGTGATGGGTGAGAGTGACAATGGATTTTGTGAGTTTTCTTTGTTTTTGTCATTTAGATGTTTATTTTTTATAAAATACAGAGCAGCATCACTAGGTATGGTACATACATAGGGCACCATACATCCATATATTTTTCCCCTGCATTGCCACTGAGCTGTACCCGATAAAATAGGAATGTGATTGAGCTGTACAACCTACAGTTCTTGGGAATGGACATATTCTAGTTGGAGCTGATGGCCTACTGGACACTGCTGAATACAATTTACTCCAAGTCCAGGGATATCAGTCTTTTCTTTTTACTGCACAGAGTTGGGGGAAGTGGAATGGGTAGAGCTGGGGAGGGAGTAGATCAGCTAGAAAAGCAGCTTAGACTGAAACCGAGAAAATAACTGTTAATGGCACAAAGTTATATGTTTTCTATGGTGTGAGTTTCAATAAAGACCAAACATGACTAACTACTCATGAGAGTCATTCTTGAGGTCTACCACTACTTCATCAACTCAAAAAGGGATTCCTATTCTCTTAGCTCATATTTCCACTCCAAGGTTTTATTCAAGTGGTGGAAGGGGGAAGCATGAAGGCTTCTAGTATTGCTGTGGAAGAGTAACATGACAGGGATAGAAGTGGGGCAAGATTGTCCCCCAGCATGTCAAGAACCATCTCCCATATGTCCAAGTGTAGGTGCCCCCTTGCCAGTCCCAGGTAAACAACCTATGCTGCCTGTAGATGGTAGAGGGTTCCCTTCCTTGATGGACTCTCCCTCTTAACATTTGGGGTAGGTGGTATCTACCCAGAGGAGGATAGGTTAAAATAATAGCTCTGGGTGGAGTGTGGAGGAGACCAGTCTGAAGATATGAATTTCTAGTGGAGGGGGTAGTGATGATCTCTTCCTGGGTTTACCCTATGTTATGATAGGGTACAAAGTGTTTGTCATGCACCAAAAGATTATGCTATCAGGTTGATCAAATGTCCTGGAATTTAGGGCCATGCTGATTTCTCTGATGAGTGATCTTTTCCATCTGATAGAGGGGTGCAGTGAGACTGAGCCAGTCACTGAAGTTTGGAGTGGAATTTTGAAGCCAAACCTTAGAGAAATAATATATGAAATATTTTCATGCTGCACACATAAAACTACCTAAGAGATATGTGTGCTGCAAGTATGATTTAAATGTTAAATTGAAACCAATTGCATGCATATGGCATGCATGCATGCAGCAAGCAAGTGTGAAAACCATGATTTTTATGTTAAATTGAGAAAGACTGCATGATTGTGGCATGTGTGCAAAAAAGTGAGTGGTCACTGATAACTGCACGCATAAAAGTTAAGTGACTTGCTCAGGATCACACCATACACAACTGAGAGCTGATGAGATTCAAACCCAGGTCTTCATACCTCCAAGTCTCCTGGCTTGCAGTTCAGTGCCTTTTACCACTAAGCCATACTGACTGCACACATATAGCTCACTTGTACTTCAGTACATACTGTATCTGAATACATCTGCACCCATACAGCATGCTTGTAGCCACTGTTATGCTTTTCAGTTTTCTTCTCCATCATCTCATTTTCACAGCTGAACTGTAGCACACATACCAAAGGAAACACGTGTTTTTTTCCCACCGCAATACACAAACTTATCCATAAAACCACTTAATTACTTCTGTATGGCCTCTACTCCTACTACTTTCTCTCCATAGTTGTGAATGTTTCCACGCGCACAGACTCTAAGGTACAAACACAAAAGTAACAATAACTCTACAAACACACACATATGTCCAATCCCCCTCCCCATGCACACCATGCAGGTATGGCCATGCTGCTACAGACAACCCACCAAGTATAGATATAAGTAAAATGTCTCTTGAGTTCTAGGGAGCCAGAGGCAGGAGTATTTAAGAGATGATGTCCTTTGGTCAGAGTGCTGGGGTGTACTCCCTTGAAATGAATAGAGTTATTTTCTATTACTATTTTATATGTTATGATAAGGAGTTGGAGAATAATGAAGTCCAGTGTTCTATTAACAAAGCCCTTGTTAATTGAGTGGTGGCCTTCATTAATCTCCAACTCTCCATCAATAAGGTATAAAATAGCAATAAAAAAATACCCCCATTCATTGCAATGGTGCACACCGCTGCAGTCTCCTGTGCCCTTTGTCACAATGTGCCTGAGCATGGGGACGTGTAGGTCAGCTTCACTGGGGGGGGCATAAGCCTGACTATAGTGGGGCTCCAATAGTCTGTGCTTATCACAGTGCTCAACTGTCCTTGAATGCAAGGGACAGCAATAAAATGTCTGTAACATCTCTAAAAGGTGCAACTTATTTGGTTTGACTAAGAAGTGATATACAAATCATAAAAATTCAAAGGTATAAGATTTATCTGCATATATCCTGTAGCAGTGCATCAGACTTAGGTTAAAACCCACCCATTTGCTAACCAATTTTTTTCCTTGCTGAAGTTCTGCCCCCTCCGCCAAACAAGAACTTCATCCTGATTTTTGTCTCTGACTCCATTCCATTCAATACCCATCCCATATGGGTCATGAAGTCACCCAAAGATGAAGAAACTTGCAAAACATCAATATTGCAGTCCTTCCTCCTTCCCCAACACCTCTGCAAAAAAAAAAATATTTACTTTTACTTACTCGGCAATATGGCCAGTACCTGCAGCCTGGAATAGTGTGCTATCAGCCCAGTTTTTAGTCCGCTCCCTCCCTCTCCTTCCACCAGAAGCTGGATGCTAGAACCAACCATCACAGGTCCCCAACATGGTCCATGACCAAGTCATCTTGCCAACCGAACCCACACAACCTGGGTTGCTTGCTTCTTGCTTGGTTGCTGCTGTGGCTGCTGCCACACTGCACTGATCAAGGCCTATGAAGGCCACCCACACTGCTGTCACCACTGCTGCTAAGCCTAGCTTGCTGCTGTGGGGGTCTGTGCTGTTTTTATTTTTGCAAGGCAAGCCTAGTAGAGTAAGTAGGTAGTCTAGTCTTGAGTTAGCTTCTAGCTCACCCTCTGCACCTTCAGCCACCAGGGGAGACAGAAACTTACTAAGAACATAACAACAAAATGATGCTGCCACAACACTGCTGTTGAGAGTTTAGTGTTCACTGACTCCTCCAAACTGTAGTGTGCAGTCTGTCTACTCTGTGGCGGGAAAGACAGTGTCACACTTGCAAGGCTCATATGCTCTTGTTGGCTGGAGCTCATCCACATCACAAGTGATTGTGCCACCACAAATAGGTGTAGAGAGTGGACAACACAATACTGATACAGTTGAGTCTGAAGGGTACCTGCAGCATGAGCACACACAGGTCAGGTGGGCACTTATTGTGCAAAAGATGAAATCCAAGTTTAAAGCCATTATTGCCACACCATAAGAACAACGTAGGCACAAATACGGGGGGGAGGCAACTACCCCCTGCCCTACCTAAATGGCACCACTGCTTAATGGTAGAAATTCATTCTCGGGTGCTAATACAATGGTTTCCACTGTTTTCTGATGTACAGTATCTCCATGTTTCATGATGTGCCCTGATCATTATGTTGGTTAGTGTCCCTCATTGTCCCTCAGTTTGAATGTCCATGTCCTTCATTTCAGTGACAAAATGTGAGGTATGGTGCATGCTTCCAAGACCCTACTCAGCACAGAGTCAGATTGAACAGTCATGGAGAAACAGATTTGTAGCACTAAATATGCATAAGGGATTTGCATTATCCAAAATAAAAAAGATAGACTTCACAACACAGAGGCACCTCTTTGTACATCTGGAATGGGGGATGTTGACTGGCTATATCCTACCATTTAATGCAGCAAGCAAACAATGCTTTACAAATTAATGACGATTTAATGACAAAAAATCAAAAATCATTAAACAACTTGCAAAATGATCAAAATTAATGAGTTTACCTAATTTAAATGGGAATTCAAATACAAACGTATTTTAATGACTCTAATTTATAGCAGTAGTATAAGAAATAGAAACTGATGTATTTTTTTGTTAGATGAGATTTGCACCAGCTTAGCTGCTGCACACACGGCAAGCATGCAGCATGTGAACCTGATGTGATGTCCAAATGGTGTTCACATCAGCTTATCGGCTTCACTTCTGTCAAGTGTGCAACACGAGAACCTGATGTAATTTTTAGATCACACCAGCTTACCTGCTGTGCACATATCAAGCTTGTAACATGCAAACCTGATTTGATTTTAGACCTGGTTCGCCTAGGATCACTTAGTGTATGCGAACCATATGCAAACATTGCACAATTAAGCATGTGGCATGCAGTCTGCATGTACACAGCACACCTAAATTTCTGTAAGAGAATTCTGAGAATTTTCTTGACAGCAATCAGTAGGATTACTAGAAGTCTCTTTCTGTTGTTTTCTTTCCATGCAGGTGGGGTGGCCTCCAATATTGTGAAACTAGGGTCATCTGGGCAGAGGGTGCCAACAATTTCTTTAATGACCCCAAGATATTTTTTCTAATCTTTCTGAATAACAGGACATATCCACAAAGTATGAGTGAGTTGTGTCAGCCTTACCACAGTTCCCCTAGCATAATTTTGAAACATCTGGCTTGTATGTGCTTACTGGATTGGTGTGAGAAAGAATCTGGTTCCTTGCTGCTACTCATTTTCTCTCCATGTTGGAGCTCCTGTGGTTTTATGATGGTTCATGCAAATGAGTTCACATTTTATAGGTGATCTGCAGATCCAACCCCATTTCCCATTTCATTTTGATGTAGTTCATATACTTATCTTTAGAACTCTCACAATCGGGGATCAAGTGATGCCTTCTTCCTGAGCAGTAGCATTGTGCTCTCGCTCCCACCTCAACTGCCTAATTTACTCACAAATTCGGTAAATTGCTCAACAGACACTGAAATTTCAATCCGTACCTATCTTCTTTGTGTCAAGGCAGGAATTGGATGCCGACTTAAACAAATAAACAGTGTAAGCCAAGAGAAATGGAGGCCAAAATGAAACAGGCCCTCCTGTCCAGAACGTCGCCTACTACCCCAGACAAACAAGCGAAAAGAGCTAAGATGCATACCGCTAGCACTGGGAAGGGTTCCCAACCTCCCGTGGCTGCTGCACCTCTTTCAGAAGACAGATTTTTAGCTGAAATGGCTCCACTTAAAGTGACTTTTTCAGACTTTGCTTCCGATATAAAAGATATGCAAGCAGAACTGAAAGAAACAAACAAGGCACTCTCAGATGTCTCTGCTCGCATGTTTTCACTTCAATCGTGGAAAGCCTGAACGGAACCAGAAATGACTTCAATTAGGCACAAATTGCAAAACTTGGAATTAAAATTGGAGGATCTGGAAGGCCGAAACAGGTGTAACAACCTGGTGATTTCGGCTTTCCAGAAGAAGTAGAGGGTCACTCGTCAGTTACCTTTGCACAAAAACTGCTTATGAAAATAGCTGGCCCCTCCACACTCGATGGCCTATTCAGTGGAAAGAGCTCACAGATCCTTAAGGCCCAGACCCCCTGCTGGTGCAAAATCTAGGCCATTTATCCTGAAACTGCTGAGTTATATTGATCGTCAACATGTCCTGTCAGCAGTCAAAGATCTTCAGGAAGTTAAATGGGAAGGATCCTCAATTCAGTTCTCCCAAGATCTACCAGTTGCCACATGCCAAAAAAGGGCTGAATATCATCCTTCCATTAC
This sequence comes from Neoceratodus forsteri, assembly GCA_016271365.2. Lineage (NCBI taxonomy): Eukaryota > Metazoa > Chordata > Ceratodontiformes > Ceratodontidae > Neoceratodus > Neoceratodus forsteri. The sequence goes on along the minus strand of CM057459.1, from coordinate 863,390,779 downwards.
TAAATTAATAGCAACTGGAATAAAATTCCAGATGCTGTACCCAGCCAGGGTATCCGTCTTATATTTGGGCAGTTGGAAAACATTCGAAAATGCAGAGCAAGCTGCGAGGGAGCTGGCAGTTCTCTTCCAGGATTTTTTCACCTGGTGCTGAGGCTTCATCATTGTGCTTTTCTATGGCGTGTTTGGAGTTTACTGGAGGATACATCGGATGCAAGATTAAATCCTGAGTGACTGTTTCTGTTGTCTGTTCTGAAAAAAAGTTTGACTTGGGGGCTTTTGGAGACGGGGGTGTGATATTTTTTTTTGACCCAGTGGATGTCTGGTCCTGTTTTCTCCCTTACAGGAGCTTCTGTTTACCCAGTCCTGAAGTGCCCCGTAGTGGTTTTGTTATTGAGCTAACTGCCTGTTCTTCGAGAGGTATGCAGACTTGTCGGGCTGAGGAAGAGCCTTAGAAGATTCTTTTTTTTTTTTTTTTCAATTCTGCTATTTGGTTTTGGATGCTTCTTTCACTCAATACGAAGATGCGAGTGATCTGGTCTGAACGAAGATGCGCACGATCGATCAGTTGTTTGCAAGTTATTCCGACTCTCTGTTCAGCATTGGGTCAGTGTTAGTACTGCAGTGTTTGCTGATTCACCTGCGTGGAAATAAACAGAACTTGATCTGGTTGGCTACAGATAATAGTTTGTTGAACTTTAATTTTCATTCTAGAGTAATATAAATCAGACACGTTATGTCCTGATACAGGACCTACTTGTAAAATTGTGTTTTAACCTCATGATTTAAGTTTTAAAAGTATTTCAAATTACAACAAGATGGTTGTTGATGAAGGTTTGGTCAAGTTAGATGTTTTTTTTTTTCTTTCCCTTTTTCTTGTGTGTTTTTCTTCTTTTTAACGGATGGCATTTGGAAATAATTTTCTCCTCTTTTTACTATGTTTTGTTATAACTCCAGAATATTACTGAGAGTTTTCTTAATAGTTTACCAGAATACAGAGATACATTAAGTTTGATTTGACAGCCTTCAGATTACTAATGGCTAATTTAAAAACAAATATGATAATATAATTTTTGAATTTATCTCTAATAGGTAGATAGAGAGTATGGTTAAGGTACCTGTGTTTCTTAAGCACATATAATTGTTTATTTTTAATCTTATCACTTAATCAATGGGTTAGGGTGGTAGGGGGGAAAGCATGATTGCTTAGCTGCAGGAAAAGCAGTCATGAATTAAACATTGGGGTTTGAACCTCCTATATCAATATCCCAGTCAGGGATTGTTCTTAGTTTAGTTTCTCATTATAGTTTGTGGGGTTCAGAGCTAGGTCTTTTAGGTCCTAGCTACGAGGGATTTAATATTTTGAAGGGGGGGAGGAGGAGAGAGAAAGGACAATAATTAAGGGTTTGTCTGCCACTGAAAAGGGGTCAAATATTCTTACTTTTACGTACTCTGTACTGGTTATATTTCATTGTCCTATATTTTACTCTACTATATCATATAATTCTTTATGGCTAATTTTAAATACTGTTCCTGGAATATAAAAGGAGCCCAGACTCCAACTAAGAGATCCAAGGTTCTACTCCACTTAAAAAGTTTGCAAATTGATGTGGTCTTTTTGCAAGAAACGCATCTCCTGGTCAAGCATATTCATTATTTATGTAGAAATTGGGTGGGTCAAGTATTTGGCTCAGGTATTGACTCCAGTAGATGAGGGGTTGCCATTCTGATAGCTCGCAGAATTCCATTTCATCTTATACAACAAATTACTGACCCTGATGGTAGATTTATCTTACTGAATGCCCTCTTGGGCCACTCTGAATTGGTATTAGGTTCCATTTATGGACCTAATTGGGATGATCCTGCTTTTTTCACAGATCTCATGACTCTCCTTGTCCCTTGGACCATGTTTCCAATTATACTAGGTGGAGATTGGAACCAGGTGACATCTAATTCCCTAGATAGATCTGGTCAGATTCAGCAAAAATTATCACCAGGACAAAATGCTCTACATGAGTTAATGAACTCTGTTGGCCTGACAGACCCTTGGAGGATAATGTACCCAGAAAATAAAGAATTCTCATTTCATTCTCTCCCCATCACTCCTCCTCCCAGATAGATTACTTTCTTATAACAGTCGATCACCTTCTGGGGGTCTCTCAGGCCTATTACTCTTCAAAGGTTATTTCAGATCACTGTATAGTTCATCTTCATTTTGATCTTTCTCCCAACATTCATAGAGACAGAATTGGGAAATTGAATAATCAGCTTCTGAAATCTGAGGATCAAATACAACTAATTCAAACATTCATTTCTAATTTTATGGAAATCAATGCCCCATCCATGTCTAAAAAAGATTTTCTGGGGGGTTCCCTGAAATGTGCACTGAGAGGCAAGTTAATTCGGTTAGCGACTAAGCATAAAAAGCAGAGAGCCGTGGCTCTCTCTTCAATTTTAGTCCAGATTGAAGACCAGGAGAGGCATCTCCTTCCTTCGGCTCCTATAGAAGAGTGAGAGAATGTTGAGTCTCTTCATGCTCCATATAATCAACTAATAGCAGAAAAGACTGAATTCCTTATGTTCCATTCTAAAATATCCTATTTTGATCACGGTGAAAGGGCGGGGAAACTTATGGCTCTTCGTCTTTGTACCCAAATAACGGATAAAATAATCACCTCCATTTACTTGATGTCAGGTGACCTTTTAACCTACCCCAGATATTGCGAATGCATTCCACAATTATTACAGACAATTATATTCAGCAGCTGTACTCCCCTCTTTGCCTCAACAATTCGACAGTTTTATTCAATATATCGATCTCCCCATATTATCAGATACCCAGGTTAATATTTTAAAAGCTCCTATTACTCTAATAGAAATTTGTGATGCCATAGATTCTCTTGCCCCGGATAAATCTCTTGGCCCAGATGGCTTCACTACTAATTTCTATAAAAAATTTAAGGAGATAATTTCCCCATTCTCTTAGATACCTTTCATTATATCTTTGAGAAGGGCATATCTGATACCTCTTTGACTCGAGTTATAATAACTGTCATTCCCAAGCCCGGCAAAGATTATCTCTTGATTCCTAATTACAGACCAGTCTCTCTAATTAATGTGGATCTCAAAATTCTTGCAAAAATTCTCGCTTCTAAATTAGGCCAGGTTTGGGACTCCTTGATAAGTATAGAGCAGGTAGGGTTAGTAAAGGGAAGGCTTTCATGTGATCACCTTAGGAAAATAGCATCTCGCTCTTCTTTGTCCAGGGACCCATCTGTACCAGCAGCACTTGTTTCCCTGGATGCAGAAAAAGCTTTTGACAGGGTTTCTTGGGATTATCTTTTTATGCTATTACCCAAATATCACTTCCCAATGGAATTTATACAATGAGTTAAAATTTTGTACACTTCCCCATCAGCTCCAATCCAATGTAATGGTGTTCTTTCTGCATCTTTCACTTTATTTCAAGGTACCCATCAAGGGTGTCCCCTTTCTCCTTTCCTTTTCAAGTTATAGTTAGAATCTCTTATCAGGAAAATTAAGAATTCGATACTTATATCTGGTATATCAATAAGTAACACAGAATATAAAATGTCTGCTCATGCAGATGATATACTCCTCCATGTCTCTAACCCTACCCAATCTTTATCTGCTGTCTTTCACATCATTTCCCAATTTGAGGCAATTTCAAATTACAAGTTAAATATCGGGAAAAAGGAAGTTTTTCCCCTCAATAAATACATGGTGAGGACAGACATTGAACATTTGGGACTACATTGGAACACCGATAAATTTAAATATTTAGGGCTTTACCTTCACTCCTCTCTTCACATTATGAAAAAACTTAATTTAGATGTTCTAGTTAAAACTTTAACAGAAGATCTTAGATGCGGGTCAAAATTATCTCTTTCTATATGGGGTCGTATGAGTATAATAAAAATTAATGTTTTATCCTGTGTTTTATATCCCCTACAAATGTTTAATGGGGCTCTCCCATTATCATGGTTTTCCCAGATACAGATAATTATCAATACTTTCATATGGCAAGGGAAAAAAGTTAGGTGAAGTTACTATAAGCTTACGTGTCAAAAAGCTGAAGGTGGTCTTCAAGCCCCTAACTTTTACATATATTATTTAGCTATACACTTGGCCAGGGTTAGATACTTGATACAACTCCCAGAGAATAGTCTAGATCCTGTATATTGCCCTTCCTGTGTCAGAATTGAACAAGCACTTTGCTCTGAAAAAGACATTGGCCCTAAGGCCCTTCCTTTTATTACTAGAAAGAACCTCACTAAATCCCTAAAGGATACACCACTGAGCTCTTCACTTCATGCACAACATCAATTAATCACTTTCCTCAAAGTGGACTCATACAAAGACACTGCCCAACCATTGTTCTGAAACCCTAACCTTCTAATTTTGGGCAAGATAATTAAATCTCACCTTCTTTGACCTGAAATGGGTGTTCTAAGAGTGAACCAGTTAGTTCAGGTCAATAAACTGCTCCCCTATAATGTAGCCTGTCGCCTTTTTAACTGGTCTGCCGCACATATTTTCAAATATTTTCAGATATCCCACATGCTGACACATTATTTTGGGTTAGGGGGATGGGACAGTCCCGTTATGTCTGCTTTACTTCCTTATATTAGCTCTATCTGGTCTTCTCATATAAATTTCTCCTAATAAATGTCACAACTCTGGAAGGTAAGAAGTTCTATGGGTGGGATAATGTTTTAACATCGACTTCCCCTTCCAGGAACTGGTCTAAAATTTGAAAACACTTATATAAATATATTAAGTGGGACAGATATAGACTCATGCAATTTTATATTAATCATAATCTATTTTACACACCGTTTAAACTTCACCAAATGGGAAGGGTTTCTTCTAACCAATGCCCCAAATGCCAACAAGCCCCTGCTGACTTACTTCATATGTTATGGTCATGCGATAAAATCACTCCTTTCTTGTTTAGCATCCAAAATCGTCTTGATCCACTTCTTGCATTACAAGATAATTTTATCTCGGAAATTTGTATATTGGGTGATTATGCATATTTACAAGGGAATCAGCAGAGAATGCATATGGCCTCAATATCAAGCTGTGCCAAGAAAGCAATTTTGAGGCATTGGCTGGACCCCAATGCTCCCACCTATATGGAATGGTATAAGGAGATTATGTTTGCTTTGCAAGCAGGGCTCGTCATTACTGGAGCCAATAACACAATGGACAACTATAAACTAAGATGGGAATCATTGTATACCCTTTTATTGATTCAGTAGACCTCAGTTAATTTTATTTATTTTTTCCTTTTAAGGATAATTTCATTTAATGTGGTCCTTTATCATAGTATTTCTTTATAACCATCCTCAATTAATAGTAAGTGGCAGACCGGGAGGAGTTGAGAGAGAGGGGGGAGGGGGTGGGATACAGACAACGACAGCATGTTGTAGGACTTATTATATTGTAATCATCATCTATGTATTTCATATTATGTATATGTATTACTATTTCATTAATGATTATTTTTCTGTCTATGTATTTACACGTTGTTTGTATTGATGGTTGTAAAAATTTCAAACTAACAAAGCTTACTAAATAAAAAAAAGAACTCTCACAATCATCTACAATTTAGAGATTAGTTGTTTTTCTGGCTGTGCAGCTGCACTTGTCTGAATGAGTGCACCAACATGGTAGATTGGGTTTGGATCTTTTTCTGGTTAGCCATAGTGAGGAGGTAGTAAGAACCTGCAGGTACTGGTGAAAATCTTTGGTTGGGGGGGGGTCAAATTCCCAGGTTAGTTCTTCAAACATTTTTAGCATCCCTTCTCATAGTAACTGAAGGTGTGTGGATATGTGCAGTAGCTCCCACCTGCAGAGTCACAGTCCATTTGAGCTAGTAGGAACCCTGGAGCTGTTGCTATGTGAGTCAGTAGTTTAAGTTCTAACCAGAAATGCAGTTTGCAGGACAGTGTTCTCCATAAGATAATTTCTAATCTTGTCCAGTTTTCTCTGCCTCCCATGGATACTGTCAGTATGAATTCATAAAAGAGCACATCCAGAATGTGATTGGCCGAGGATAGGGATCCTGTTTCTTTGGGCCTGATACCAAGAGGAGGCCTAGTAAAGCACTGTAGACAGGCATTCATAGACAGGTGGTGTATAAAGACATATTCTTCTCAGGGACTGGGTAGAATTTATTTGCTGAGCACCGAAAGCCATTTATGGTTTCCAGTACTACCTTCGGATACAGTACTTATCACACATCTTAATCTATGCAATCTTTTAATATAAACATTTTTTGCAAAAACTAGTTTCTCCCACCAAGCAAACTTTAAGTATAAACTTTTTTTTAGCAAAAACAAGTCTCCTCCACAATTGAGCACAACATGTATAGTCCCATAGCCCCTCATGCATTAGAGCTGGTGCTCAGTTTGTGCATACAGGATCCATTGGTCTTATGATGTGAGTCAAACTGATTCTTGGTAGTATGACAGGGAGGCATAATGAGGTCATTAAGTCAATAGTCAGACAGTCACCATTGTATTTTCTCTTTTTGTGGCCCCTTCATTGCAAAACAATGTGTTGCCTTGGATAGAATGACAAAACTCCAAAGCCTCATTTTATTAATTCCCACTCCTGCCAGTGGATAACAGAAGCCTTTTCTTGAAGGAATCTGCATTACAAAATCATGAGGCATGTTTTTCTCCCTGTCATGTGTCTAAATGGGGACTGCTTATCAGAAGTCCACTCAACCCTTCTGAACTATCTCTGATGATGGAACACAATAAACTCACACACAATTCAGTGGCCTCTTGAATGGGCCCTGGAGGGTGTGCAGTTATTAGGTCAGTCTAAGGCACTGCCTCTGGGTACCCAATGATTCCCTCCCTAGTAATGGTCATGCAAAAGAGTTTTTCCCCTTAGTAATGCATGAGTAGCAATTATCTCTCTCTCTATGTTACAGATTGCAATAGTGCTCCTTTTTTCTCTTAAAAAAATCCAACCGTCAGAACAGTATTACCAGTTACAGAACTGTATTCATTCATTCCTTGTTGGAGGAATGCATTTTCTCAAGAGGTAGTTGCTGTTCCATCTGGACAGTTGGTAGTTGGTCTTGATGGTGAGCCTTGAATCCCTCAACTAGGGCCTGGATGTTGGCACAGACTTGACCCACCTGTTTTTTTTCTCTTCTCTCTCCTCAGTGTTAGCTGCTGCTATCTGGGCCATGGGCTGTCTTCTTGAGATGGGTTGTTTCATCTCTGTGGGCCATCCTTCAATTCCACATAGTATGTGAACCAGTGGAGATCTGACATTGTTTCTCCAACTGTGTCATAGATTCCGAGACACAAGGGGAGCAACACTTGCATCTTCACAGGTTATGGAGACTGAAAATGTAAGCCCTGATCCTTTACCACTTCTTTGAGAGGGCCATATTCCTGGCATCTTTGCAGCACCTCAGTGGGATAGTTGTGGTCCACTGAGATTCTAGAGGCCCACAATATTAGTTATTTAGGCTGCCAGGCTTTTAAAATAATTAATTAATTTATTTAAAAGTTTTACCAGGAAGGCATACTGAGCAGAGTACTTCTCGATTCCAGATGCATCCTTGGGGAAGGGGAAGGGGGATACATATACAAATAATACAATAAAATGCAAGTACATACAGGTAAACATACACTCAGGGTAGTGCAGTACAGTACATTTAGTCTATGAAACAGGGTGAAATCAATTTAAACAAATCTTAGCAACACATATCATCGAGTGACCAGTGGGGAAAAGGAGCACCACCTATAATGTCCTGTTTTGTCTTGAAAATGAGAAATTGTAAGACTATTGTCCTCAGTGGTGCTCCCTAATAGAATGATCTTGGTACCAGGGCTCCATGGTTCCTCTCCATGTACAGGGGATAGTCTGTAGTGAGCTGGAGGATCTCTCTCTCTTAGCAAGTCCTCTACAAAGTCTGTCATAATGGGACCATAGCTACCCTCCTTTACTCCATAAATCCATAGATTTCAGCATGAAGACCAACCTTTCAGATTGGTGTATTTGACTCTGAGCTTTGCTGGTGTATAAAGTAGGTGTAGCACTAACCACTCTGTTCTCACTCCTGCCTCTTCTAGATCTACAACTCATTGCTCCAGCTCCTCCGCTCTAATGTCAGTTTTAGTGAGGTCAATTTTAATTTCCTGGAGGGTTGTTGTGTTTTCTTCTCTGAACTCCCTGAATTCAGCCAGGATGGTACTGCAACCATCTGTCAGGACAGCCACCACTCTTTGAAGTGGAAATGGCCCTGTAAGTTTCTGCAGCTCCTCTCCATCTTGAATGCTTTTGTTGAGTAATACGGTCCTATCTGGCAAAGGTTTGCCAGTTCACACCGTTCTGATCTAGTCCACAGAATATAGCCCTCTTCCACTATTAGATTTACAAGTTTTGTCTTGGTTTTCACAGTTTTTGTGGGGGGTTTTGCCAGTGGCTATTGAGAACTCAGTCCTCAAGGTGCAGGCATGGCAGTGACATCTCCAAAAGCCCCATCTTTTGTTTTCTAATCTGTGACACCTGACAGGTAGAGAGATTGTGGTAAACAACTGAGCCACACTGTGGCTCTTTCCTTAAAGGAAACCTACATGAAAAATGAATAAATATATGTTTTAGATCATGTCCTGAACTTCTGAACAGTACTGATATGGCTGTGGTTGTGTAAAGGGTTTAAATCAATTTTTAATTAATTGTACCTCAGTTTTTGGGTGTGGGGCAGCAATTTGCAAGAGGCTTTTTTTAGGTCTGGTTTTACATTCCTCACAGTGCACCAGACTGTGATGATGGAGGAGCCTGCAAGGTATCGCAGCAGGTGGGGCTTTGTCTGGGGGCAGAGCCTAAGACACCTGAACAGTAGGGACCCAGGTAGGACCACCCAGAAGGGGCAGGAGGGGGGGGATAGGTTCCCAGGGGGAGAGAGCTTGTGGCCAGGGACAAGGAGGAGCCAGGCTTCTTAAGAGGGGCTACACAGGAAGAATTCTTCCTCATTCCTCTTTGTCCCAGATCGCAAACAGAATAAGGAAGTCAAGATCAGCACACACCAACTACACTAGAGGTAAGGTTTGGTTTGGGGCCTACAGGCCGCATGGCCTAAGGTAGGCATGTTGGAGCTGGTGGCTTCCACCTTGCTGGTTTAGGGCAGTGTAACAAATGTTACTGATGTTGGGGAATGAGGTAATTTAGCAGCTTAGTCATTACTGCTGTCCTCTGTAGTTTTCATAAACAAGGTTACCACCTTTTAGGAAGCCCAAAGTGGGACATTTCTGACTGAAACATGATTGATTGCAGGACACTATGTAATCTCAATCAATGCAACAGACTTGTTTTCTCTAAATATTAAGAATTAAGACTCTGTGTTGTAATTTTTAGTCAGGATCAGCAAGCTAGAGGTATAGGGTGGGGAGGGCCTGCAGCCGCATGGCCAGGAGAGGGGAGACCAGGCTTTGTCCTAGGTCTGAGATATCTTGTAGGCCCCTCCAACAGCTCAGCTGGAAGAAAGAAAGAAGAAAAATGATTGCTGTGAGGTATTTGAAAGTCAAAAGAATTTAACATTTACATACAGCATTAATGTCTGTGATCATTACACATACCTCTACTGAAAGCTACAGAAGGTAAATGGTTTTGGTGAGGTATTTGAAAGTCAAAAGAATTTAACATTTACATACAGCACTGTTGTTAAAATTGTGATTCTGTTAAAAGTTATGGACACAGTTAACTCTGGCTGATGAAGGAGGTCAATACTAGTTTCAAATGCTTTCTGTTGGTATGATGCATACAACAAAAAGAACTCCCAGTGGGGAAAGTAGTAGAAGAGACTAGAATTTCATCGGGGAAATTAGCTACTAAGGATATTAATCAATCACTTTGTGGTTCTGGTTGCAACAAGAAACACAGATGCTTTACAGGACTAGCTAATGTTGCTGATTATTTAATTAGAGAAAAGAATGTGGTGGGGGTAGCCTGGAGGCTGGGTAGCCAGACAGTTTATCTAAATAATCAGAATTAGGACTGTGTTGTAGTTTTTAGCTGTTTCTAGTGTTTCTTATCAAATTAAAGTAATTTAGTGAAGGCAATTTATTGTCATAGCACCAAAAGCAAATGAGGTGAGGGCTTGGATTGGGCCAGTAGACCGCATGGCCTGGTGGTGGATCAGGCCTAGAGCCTGGGTCTGGGATACCTTGCAGGCCCCTCCAGCTGGCCAACTGTAAGAAGAAAGCAAGTGGTTTATTGGGAGATAGTTAGGGTAAAAGTTCACTGGGCTACCACTTTTTAAATCAAGCAATTCATGTGCTGTCTGCAGCCTAGAGGTAGGGTAATTGGCGTAAGGGGTAGTTACTGTACCCATACCTTGGCACAGACTTAGGGATTTTCTCAGAGTTTAATAGTGGAGTCTCCATAACCTTGGGATATCAGTTACTCAGTAAGATTGAAAGCAGTTCTTGAATGCCAGCAGGGTATTAACATCCCACCCTAACAAATATAGCAAGGGGTTGCAATGAGTCGGAATTTACAACCTGTAAGTGCTTATTACACCTAATAGATTGCTCAGTAAATTTATTGTGCTTAGAAAAATTATGTTATGGGTTTATATTCGGCATTGTGAGTCTGATGGTTTGCTAAGATTAAAATTATTTGAGAGTTTTCACAGGCCCTTGTGGCATAAAGCGTGAGCCTGACTAACTTCATTATGGGGCTTCTAGGTTGCCAGGAACAAGTACTAGCTATTAAAAAAAAAGGGGGGGTTAAAATGTGCCACAGTCAATGACCCATGTTGGTGGCAGCAGCGTCAGCTTAAGCACTACTGTTTGTTTGCAGGCATATCATGAAGATGAAGGAGATCTTGAACAGCAGCTGGCTGCCCTCGTATGAGGCAAGGGTAAGGCATGGTGGGAGGCGCTGATCAGGGAGCAGGGTGAAGATGGCGGAGCAGGACCTTCGGGGCTGCTGCCCCCACCAAAACCCAAGAACCCAGAGGAGGCCAACCCGGGGAAGCAGCCGGAGAACCTGGTACTGCTGACCCTGCCTGCTGAACCTGTGTCTCCGGCGGGGGTGCCAGGCACATCCAGGCAAGAGCTGGAGAAGCTGAAGCCCAGTCCAGATGAGATACTGGTGCACCCTCCTCCTCCTCATAAAAAAGCATGAAGGAAGAGGGCTGATCAAGGAGCAGCAGCAGTGGACCAAATAGTTGGTATGCCAGAGTTGGATTAGCTGTCAGCTGAAGAGTTGAGGGATTTACTTAGGAGTGGTGGAGTCCCCAACAGGAACAGGGGGTGCCAGTCAAAACAGGGCAGAGAGTGGGAGGCCATGGAAAAGGTGCTGGTAGGGCACAGGAAGGAAACGGAGGCATCGGCACCCATAAGCCTAGGTCTGCCAGGGGGCCTTCCAGTGGGCCAGCCAGCACCGCCACAGGCAAACTTGTGGACTCATGAGCAATTGGGGCAGGTTCAACCCATTCTGCCACAAGTACACTCCTCATCCTTAAGTGCCAGGCCATAGGTCCCACAGCAGCCAGTCCTCGGGGGTTGGGTCAGCCAACCAGTTGGAGGGCTCGGGGGTGTGGCCATGGCAATACCACAAGGGTGGGAAGGAGCCTAACATGTGGCCTCTGGCAGGAAATCTGGGTCAATCAGGTGTGGAGCAGAAGCTTGACCAGTTGCTGGAATTAGTGGTGGACCCGAATAGGGCATGGCCAGGAGTGATCCAGGTGACCCTGGTCATAGCAGGGATCAGGGACACCAGAGCAGGAGTGGCATCTCTGCCACCACCAAGACCAGAGCAAGGGTCAGTGAGCTTTCTATCCCTGGTAGATCCCAATGGGTCACACTTGCTGGACAAGGTGAGGCAACAGATAATCAACGGAGAATACGTTGACATCTTTGCCCTTCTGAACTGGCTAAAAGAGCCAGAAAAAGAAAAAAAAAGATGAGAAGGGGGACGATGGAGAAAACAGAAAAGGAAAGCAACTGTGAGGTGGATGTGGGAGAACTGGGCCACAGGGTTCACAATTTACGCAGGGATCCTTACCCAGGGCAGCCCGGGGAAAGCTGATGCATTGTGGGTATACTTTAATAGAATAATAACCATGCATGCTAGTAAACCAGATGGAGTGTGGTTAGAATATGACAAGGAGTATTGGAGGAGAAAACTGATGGACATGGCATGATCGTGGGTGGTCTTGAACCTCCTGCTGCTGTGGACGATCGGTTTGGGGGAGGGGTTCAACACACAGACAGTGGTTTCCCAGTGAGGAGCCACCCGTCACCAAAAAAAGGTTATCAATGGTGTAATGGGGAAAAAGGGGGGCAGAAAAGGGCATTATTTCAGCTACAACCAGGGGACATGCAAGACCAAGCATTGTCAATGCAAGCACGAGTATATGGCGTACAGGAAACCACACTTGTTTCAACAGTGTGGGATCCCGACAGGGGCAGTGAAGGCAGACAATTTTCGTCCCTTTGAGAAGGGAGGGAAAAAGGCTGCCAACACCAGTCAAGGCCAAAATTATTAAAGGGTGGTTAGTCAACTACCCAGACAGGGTGGCCGCTAGCTCTTTGGCAGACGGTTTCAGGAAGGGGCTCTATATACCTTACCAAAGCCCAACCAGGGCATACGAGGCTGACAACCTACGTTCTGCCAAGGAGAGACCAGAGGTCATGCGGGTTAAACTATGGAAAGAGCTGGCCGCAGGTCAGATCAGCGGCACCTTCTCCTCTCCCCCTTGCCCATGGTTCAGGTTGTCACCCATTGGCCTAGTTGCCAAGAAGGTGCCAGGTGAGTTCAGAATGATAAACCACCTGTTATACGCAGAAGGGGAATCAGTCAACACCTACATTGACCCAGTCGACACCGCAGTGTATTACACGTTGTTCGACAGGGCAGTGGAGGTGGTGAGTCGGCCGGGCCAGGGGGCATTGTTGGGGAAGGCTGATGTAGAATCAGAATTCCAGCTGTTGCTGGTGTTCCCGGCAGATAGGGAGCTACTGGGCATGAAATTTGATGGGTACTACTATATGAACAACTGTATGCCCATGGGGTGTGCTATGGCATGTGCAGTTTTTGAGCAATTCAGCACATTCCTGCACTGGACCATGGCACAGAAAGCCAAATTCGACCACATGGTTCATTATTTGGACAACTTTCTGTTTGTGCGGTGGGCCGGCTCTGGGCAATGAGTGCATATCATGGCGGCATTCCATGAGGTGTGCACCGAGCTGAGTGTACCATTAGCCTAGGACAAGATGGAAGGGCCATGCACAAGGCTTTCCTTCCTGGGGATTGAGATTGACATGAGGGAGCAAGTGTTCCGGCTCCCCCAAGACAAGCTGGCGGCCTTGCACACCCGGCTGGATGTGGTGATGAGGGTGCAGAAAGTCACATTACGGGTGCTCCAGCAACTAGTTGGCCATCTCAGTTTTGCCTGCTGGGTAATGCCCATGGGCAGGACATTCATGAGGTGCCTGGCAGGCCTTGGGGTTGGCTGGTACAAAACCGCACCATAGAATCCGAGTCACAGTGGCAATGCGGGTGAACCACTGCATTTGGCAGACATTTCTGCAAGGCTTCAATGGGATGTCGATGTGGCTGGTGCTGGTGTCCAGTGGAGAATTAGAACTCTTCACATATGCCTCAGAGGGCTTGGGCTTTGGGGCTTACCTGCAAGGAAAGTGGTGTGCAGGACAGTGGCCTCCAGAGTGGATCAGACAAGGCATCATGAGGCAGATAATGGTGATGGAATTCTCCTCCGTTGTCATGGCATTGGTGATCTGGGAGAGATGTGCTGTAGGACAAGCATATTACATTCAGGTCTGACAACACTGGAGTGGTGTATGCCATCAACAAACAGTTGGGGTGCAAGGGCCCGACGGGCAACCTCATGCGGGTGTTTGTCCTCAAGTGTCTGATGTTGAATATTACCTTTAGGGCAGTGCATGTACTGGGTATTAAAAATGGCATTGTGGATGCTCTTTCTCATTTACAGTGGCAGAGATTCTGAGAATTGGCACCAGCAGCAGACCAACAGCCCGGGGAAGTCCCACCATTCCTATGGGAGTTGATAACCCAGAGGCCTGGGAGTTGATTGAGAAGACCCTTGCACCTAGGATGCATATAGTGTACCAGAGGGGAGTCAACTGCTTTTTGGAGGTCCAACATGCTCAAGGGTGGGTAACGACATGGCCGATCCCAGTTGCACAGCTGTGTGAATACGTGCTGATCAAAAAATGTGCGGGGGTCACCCGAGTAACAGTTGAACAGCACATTGTTGGCATTGCCTGGTCCAAGAATGTCAAGGGCTTCCCTGACTCTACAAGGGCATTTGCCCTTAGGAAGATGCTGGGAGGTTGGGCATGTGCAACCCAGAGGGGTATGGATAACAGACAACCTATCAGCCCAGCCATGTTCAAGCAGATCTGGGACGAGTTGCCTAAGTTATGCTCATCCCCTGATGAGACAAGTCTGTTCTGGACAGCATGCTTGGTAATGTTTTGTGTGGCATTCCAGGTGTCAGAGCTCATGCAGCCTAGCAAGGCTACTGGGAGACCAGTAGCGCTGGCAGAGGTGGACGTGGAGGTCACAATGTCTGGAGTCTTTGTCCACATCCATAAAAGCAATACCGATCAGCTTGCCCATGTGCTGTGGTGCTGGCTAGGGGCATCCCACAGGCTCCAGTGGGATGTGGGAGCATGGGTACAGGTTTATATAACTCAGATCCTGGCAATGGGGGGAGGCCTTCTTCTGTCATGAAGAGGTTGTCCCCCTAACAATGTACCAGTTTTGGCACATGTTGCAAAAGACCTTGAGACAGCTGGGCATCCCAGCAAAACACTACAACACACACTCCTTTAGCATTGGAGCAGCATCACATGCCAGGGTGGAGGGCTTATCAGATGGGGCAATACAAGCATTGGGTAGATGGAAGTCACAGACTTTTCAAAGGTACATAAGGCCACACATGTTACAACTCTCTTTTGCTTTGTTTGGACAGGTGTTGTGGCCAGAGCAGAGCAGATCTGGATTTGTGGCCACTCATACATCTGTTGGGCAGCTCACAGGGTGAGGCAGTATCCTGGAAGAAAGAACCTGTTCCTGGCACCCGAGAGGGCAGAGGTGCATTGGTTGGTGCAGCATGGGATGCGATGGAATGAGTTGATCACAACGCTGCAAGCAAAAGCGCAAGAGAGGTGGCAGCCAGATGTTTTAGTCCTTCACTTGGGGGGAAATGATATGGGGGTTATGTATGCGAGGGAGCTTAAGGAGATGGTTAGGCAGGACCTGGCAAGAGTGAAATAATGGTGGCCCCAGGTGTATATAATTTGGTCAGACATGATGCAGTGGCAGCAGTGGCTGGAAGCCCGGAACATTAGGGCAATAGAGATGGTGTGCCGGCTGCAGAACGCAGCCATGAGACCAATTATAGATTCCATGGGGGGGGGTCCATAGCAGTGCACCTGGGAGTGTCTGTGAAACAGCCTGATCTGTATAGCAGAGAAGGTGTACATCTATCAGAGAAAGGATTAGACTTGTTTTTGAATGACAAACAATGGGCAATGGTGAGAGTATTGGCATGAGGTGCTTGTGGGGGTGAGTGGTGAAACTCACCTTGTGGCAGCTGGGTAGTCTTGGAATGCTGTGGAGGGGGTAACAGTGGATCATGTGTCTTGACCAGCCAGATCTCCCTGAGGCTGACAGGAGGGCCTGATGGATGGTGTCTGGAGGGCACCCTCTTAGGGCAGGATCCCGCAGCATGGCGGATCCTCTGATGGGGAAGGAGTTAGCTGCAGCCAGTCACAGAGCCATCCCTTATGCCCCAGAGGCTGTTGTCCCTCGCAGGGTCTAGGTTGATGGTAAGGCAGCCCTCTCCTGGGAGGGAGGGTCGACCATCAATGATCTAGTGCTCCATGGGGAGCTAGATTCCTTCCAAGGCTACCTAGCTGCGCACAGCATGCTAGCATTTGTATATATGGACAATTGGTTTTATCAATAAATACACGGCTGTGGCCATTTCTCCAAAGCCCATTGTTCTGTCAGTTTTTTCAGGTGAAGAAGGCATAAGCCCTCAAAAGACAATGGAGGAGCCTGCAAGGTATTGCAGCAGGCGGAGCTTTGTCTGAGGGCAGGGCCTGAGACACCTGAACAGTAGGCACCCAGGTAGGACTGCCCAGAAGGGGTGGGAGGGGAGGATAGGTTTCAAGGGGAGAGGGAGCTTGTGGCCAGGGATAGGAAGGAGACAGGCTCCCTAAGAGGCGCTGCACAGGAGGAATTCTTCCTCATTCCTCTTTGTCCCAGGTCGCATCCCACCCAGGGGGGAACATGGGGGGAGTACAGCGAACTTGCTGTCCCACTAAAAGAGATTGCCTTAGGGGTCAAGAAGGAATTTCCCATTTTTTTACCACTGGGTTTTCCATTTTTTTTGCCTTCTCCAGCAAGGGGGGAGTTATTCTAGTTAGAGTAGACTAGGGAGCAGATAGGTAGGTGTCACAGTCATGAACATTGTAAGTGTGGCAGCTTGGTAGTCTTGGAACGCTGTGTAGGGGGTAACAGGGGATCACATGTCTTGATCAGCCAGATCTCCCTGAGGCTGACAGGAGGTTGGGCCTGACGGATGGTGTCCAGAGGGCACCCTCTTCAGGCAGGGTCCCACGGCATGGCAGATCCTCTGATGGGGGAGGAGCTAGCCGCAGCCGGTCACAGAGCCATCCCTTATGCCCCAGAGGCTGTTGTCCCTCGTGGGGTCTGGGTTAATGGTAAGGCAGCCCTCTCCTGGGAAGGAGAGTTGACCATCAATGATCTAGTGCTCCATGGGGAGCTAGATTACTTCCAATGCTACCTATCTGAGCATAGCACGCTATTAATTGTATATATGGACAATTGGTTTTATCAATAAATACATGGCTGTGGCCATTTCTCCAAAGCCCATTGTTGCATCAGTTTGTTCAGGTGAAGAAGGCATATACCCTCAAAAGACAATTGTCCACCCTATCCTTTCATCAGGTTTGTTTTCTGTATTGCGAGAGCTAACACTTTTGTTTCGGCTTCTTTTCACTACCTCTTGAGTATGTTTTTTTACTTCTTTTTAGCACTGACTTTCATTTGATGCAATTTAGAAGCTCAACTACAACTTTTTATGGGCATTTTTATTATCTAGGGAGTATCTGTGCTTAATTTACTGTCTTTTTTCAACTGATAAACATCTGTGCTGCTAGCTTCTCTTCCCCCTCATTGCCTGCTGTGTTAATTCCTTTGCTTCTTACAGTGGTCTGCCACTCAGCAGTCCAGTGGTTTAAGTTTCAGTAAATTTACAGAACTTTTAGATTTCAGTATTTATAGGTAAATGGAGCAATCTAGAGGGGAATTGTTCTGAGAGACTGCTTTTGTCAGGTGGAAAACAGAGGAGTTGGGAATCCTAGGAAATATAACCTACAGGAAAACTCACCTGAATTTATAGGACAATATCAGATTGGTCTGGGATCCCTTATTTATGCACTAATACTCCCCAGACAAAGAAAAGACTCATAAAAAGCTGTAGTTGAGCTTCTAAATTGCACTAAATGAAAGTCAGTGCTGAAAAGGAGTAAAAAAAACTGACCTCAAGTGCTGGTATAAATAAGCCTAAACAAAAGGCAACACAGGTCTCTCTGAATACAGAAAACAAACTGAGTGAAAGGACAGGGCAGACCAGCATCACAGTCTGGTGCATTGTGAAGAATGTAAAGCCAGGGCTAAAAAGGCCACTTGCAAATGGCTGCCCTCAGACCCAAAAATAGGTGCAATTAATTCAAAATTGATTTAAACAATTTACACAACAAGAAAACACATTAACACTATTCAGAAGCTCAGTATATGACTTAAACATATATTTAATCAGTTTTTGTCCATAGTTCTCCTTTAATGTTTAAGTTACTGGGATAGTCATAAGAATGCATGTGAGCCACATTGGAGCTCTTATGTTTATTTTTACTGCAGGTTGCATTATATGGCACACTCGCTTAAGTGACGGCAACATCGAGCATGCAGTCATGGAGACTGGAAAGCTGTCTGGTCAGGGTAATGCTGCAGAGCTCTGAGATAAATGGATGGAGCAGGAGGATGGCATTGCAGTCCGTGAAGCTTAGCAAAGGTAACATGAAATGTTCCCATCTGGAGATTCCTGTCATTACAGGACAACTTTCTACCTGCTCAAACTGTTCTTTGTTAACTACAGTCAGTTTGGGTACAATATAATTTGTATATTATAATTAGAATTTACTATTCCAACTCTATGCCAGCAAGGATTGCCATGCAACTGAATTTCCTACCTAAAAAAAATTGAAAAATGTTTAAGAGTCTGTCTGGATTAAAATCATGTTTTTTGCTGAAAATTCTAAACATTTTTTCCTACCTGATTTTGAACCACTGATCCTTTGTTTTCTAAACAAATAAATATCCAACGTGCCTCCAGTTGCAATTAAGTGTTTATAACTTCTGTAGTATAGAGGTTAAATCACTATCAACAAAATAAGTGGCCCAGATTCTAATCCCAGCAGGAGATTATAAATTGCAAGCCATATTTTTATTTATTTTTTTTGGTCTAATCTGACCCTCATCAGTCAGTCACCAGTCCTGTGCCGCCGCACGGAGCACCTGCCCCCAGCCTCCTACCCCCAAGCATCCAAGATTACCCCACTTGGGGGTGGAGCCACTGGCTTGCCAGTGAATCTGAAGCAGTACTGGGGAAGGAGGGTTTCCCGTACCCCAGATTGCCCCTTGGGGTGGAGCTGCTAGCTTCCCGCCAGTGCTACATCAGTCCAGATGAGGAGAGGATCCCATCCATGATGTGGGACCATCGCCGACATCATTTGTTGGTAGATCTGTTTTGAAAACCTAGACCCCTGCGGGTGGGGACATGCAATGATGTCCAGCATCTGCCCTGCCCCCCTAAGGTTATGGTGCCAGCTGCAGCGGTACCCCCAGCCTCCAACACGGTCCACATGGTGCTGAACACTCTGCCCCCCTCCACCCAGAGAAGGAGAGTGGTCCCTAGGATGCTTAATTCTTCTTCCTCTGGCTAGCTCTCAAACTCCTGAGTCTGCAGTCGGACACCTTACCACTGCGTCGGTGGGCCGGCATAAATTATTAGTCATATAAAAGCTGAAGTTGTCATGACAGGACAGTTTCATATCACCTTTATAAGCACAGCACAGTGAATGTTAGCAGCACTAGGTCATAATCATAAAACCCACAACAGCACCATACAAACAGTGCTATCAACAACAGCGGCAGGAAAAAACACCCCAAACAAAAACATCACCAATGGTAGTGATCATAAACCACACTGATGACTGCTGCCATTGCTAACAACCACATTGTTCATTTTTGTTTTGCTGGAGGCATACCCCCTAATGTGGGTAGCTCTGCTCCCCATACCCCGAATAAATTAAATATCCTGCTCTGAGGGGGCCTGATTGTAGGGGAAAAGGAGAAACTCAGGGGCCATGGAATTGAAGTTTTTGGCTGTTAGAAAAAAAAAAGCACACTTCAGGCCAGGAAAAATGAGAAATTACTCTTTTGGGAGACCAGGAACAAAACTCTGGTCTTCTGCTCTGTGCTGGCCAAGCTGCTGCTGCCTTAACCCTCACCATCACAGAAGCAGCACAGCCAGCTACTGCACTTTTCTTGTACTTGTCCACCCTAACCATTGCTTGAATAGCTACAGGGGTAGTTGACATATGCTATTCTACCCCGGTCACTGTTCAGACATTACACGATCCTGACAGTGCAGTTTAGACAGCGCTGTTCAGGAGTCACTATTCTTACCAGGTAGGCATGTTAGCTAGTATCTCCCAGTGCATTGCAGCTCTTGAAAAACGTAAAGAGAAGCCTGGAGATCCTTGCATGATTTAATCACAAGTAAGAAGATGACTCAGCCAGACAGATTCCTGGATTCTTCTGATTCCTTTCATAATAAAAGAATAATACATGACAGAGTGCAGAATATCATGGGATATAGCAATATCTCAGTTCACTGTGAGTCGTAAGGCTGCAGGCTGAGTGAATCGTGCACCTGAGAAATGACAATGTGCCATGTTGAACCACACATTGGATCATGTTTTTTTTTGCATACATAAATAAAACAAACTTTGAAACTGTTTTTTAATGATTTTTTTCACAGTTCAGTTGTACATTTAGAAAAATAGTTCCCTTACTTTGCTATATCGTCAGTAGTTGTCACTGTTGTAGTAGATTCAACAGGAGATGAACACAGGATTCAGTGTGGTAGCAGGAGCAGGGACAGCTCTGAGGTTTTATGGCCAATGTTTATTTATATATTTTCACTTTGGTAACCAGGTAAGTGCACTGGCACCAAATGCCTTTTTCAGTCACGGCCCAAGTGCAATCGCACAGACATTTGAGGGCATACATATAAATGTTGTTACAGAAAATGAAACATACGCACATCAACCAAATATTGCATACTTGATTATATACTTGTGGCATATAGAAAGCGCAGGTGATTAGTGCAGATACTACATTGAGTGCAGATGCATAGGGATATGAACAAGGGGTATTCACACAAAACAGTCACAGACAGTGCGTGATAGATAAAATTATTTTGGATTACTTGAGAAAGCAGAGACAGTTGGCAATTCTCTAATGGGTGGAGGGATTGTATTCTACAGTAAGGAGGCAACATAGCTGAAGGAGTGTTGTCCAGTGTTTATTTGGAAATAGGAAACTTTTAAGTTATTTTTCAAGGTGGTTCAAAAGGAGAGCAAGTTGACAAACTTGAGTTGTTCAGCTAAATAGATGGGGGAGTTTTTAACCATAGTTCTTTTAATAAATCTTGTGAGTGTTAAATTGGATTTGAACTCTGGTGAGAGCCAGTTTAAAGTGTTCGGAGAAAGGCAGTGATGCATCTTGCTATCACTACACATTGCAAATCTGGCAATCCTGTGATAGAGGGTGTGCTTCTTCTGTAGTATAGCTTTGCTAACAGCATCAGTAACGAAGTAGCCATAGTTCGGTATAGGGAGTAGATTTGCCTGTGCTATTTTATGTCTGGATTCGGGAGTTAGGTACTTTTGATTCTGTACAGAGAGCCAAGCCTTTGGTGAAGCAGGTTGGTACTGTTTTGAATATGAGTATCAAAGGTAAGGGTAGAATCTAAGTGTTCTCCTATATATTTAAAGCAGTTGACTTTTTCCAGGCAGTTCCCATTATTTACATTGATGCAGAACTTGGGGGCTACATTTTTCAGATAGTAGTTAGAACCAAACAGCATTGATTGGGTTTTCGGTAGGTTCTTGGACCATTTTTTCTAGAACGAACCATTCCTGCAAATTTGTGAAGGTTTTTCTCAGTACATGATTGATTTTGTTGATGTCTTTGATATGCATGTATAGAACTGCATTGTCTGCATAAAGAAGAGTATGTACGGGTTTGCAGATTGTTTCCAAATTGTTGCTGAAGATTGAAAACAGAACCGTGAATTACATTGGTACTTGAGACCACATTACCAATTTTCACCCTCTGTTTTCTATGGTTCAGATAATCACTGAATCAAGCCAGAGTGTAGAAAAAAAAACATAGAAGTTGATGGCAGATAAGGACCGCAAGGCCCATCCAGTCTGCTCATTTCTTTTTCTACCTTATGCATGGGATCCAAAGCCAAGTCCAAATAATTTTCTAGTTAATACATCATGGTCTACCAAATGAAAAGCCTTGGTCAGATTCATGAACACAGCTCCCATCAACAATCCCTTATCTTTTGCACAATAGATTGCATCTATGAATTCAACCAGGGCTGTGTCAGTGCTGTGACACCTCCTGAACCCATGTTGTTACTTGCAGATTAGATTGTGTTGTTCAAGATATTCAATTAGTTGTGTGTGCACTATTTTCTCTTGCAGTTTGGCTAAAGCTGACAAAATAGAAATAGGGAGGTAGTTTTCCAGTAGCATCTTCTTCCCTTTCTTGTGTAGCTGGACAACTATATCTGTTTTCCAGAGGTCAGGTACGGTGTGGGTCATGAAAGATGGGTTGAAGATTGTGGCTATGGGTGGGGCCATCTGAGGGGCAGCAAGTTTGAATAACTTTGTGAGCAAACTGTCTGATTCAGATGATTTGTCTATTTTAAGGAAGACAATTAGTTTAAAAACTTCTGAACATGTGACCCTTTTGAGATGGAACTTGAGCCGACACAGGTTCTCCACTTCCTTAGTAGATTTAGGTTCAGGGTATCCAAAAGGTCTGTATTTATTCAGATCACAGAAGAAATCATTGAATAGGTGCACTATTTTAGGAAGTTCAGCGCAGATGTCTCCATCCAGGTCAATTTAGATAGGTGAGGATTGTGTTTTGGTGTTCATCAAAGAGTTTATGGTCTGCCAAATTTTTTTAGGAACACCCAAGTTTGCAGTTTGCTGTTTTTTCATATACTGACTTTTCGCATGGTGTATTGCCTATTTGCATCTGTTTCTTACTTAGCTGTATGTGTTCCAATCCAATACAAGTTTGGTTTGCTTGTACTTGTCTCAGGAGAAGACTTGGTTTGCTGGCCAAGGCACCTAGCTTCACCTGAGCTCTTTCCTTCTAAGACTGCTTGAAAGGCAGAGTAGAGAAACTTACCAGAGCAAGGGAAAAAGATTAAGACTTAGTTTGGCTAAGCAGATTTACTGTGTGGTGGTGTTTTTATTTTTTACTCACAGGGATTGCTACTGTTTGTTGCTAACATTTCATTGCTTTATTTTTCTCTGATTCAAATTGTTGTTGCTGGTATACCTTCTTCTGCATTATTACAAGGTGTGCCTACAGGTGTGTGCTAACAGATTACTGCTGTAATCTTCTGATTCAAATTGTCTTTTGCAAGGTATATCTTCTGTTACTGCTTTATTTTTCTCTGGAGCAAAGTGTTTTACAGCATATATCTTCTCTGAAATTATTACAGGTGGTGCTTTACAGGTTTTACAGTTTTATCTAACATTAGGATAAGCTTTCAGGGTTACTGCATTTGTTGACTGATTGTTTCTGCCTACCTCCTTGTTCTTTCGTCCGTGGTTCTTCTTTTTGGCAGGGAAGGCCCAGCCACCCACCCCATCCCCAACCACCCCACGCCACACTCCTTTTATAGGGTACCACAGTTGTGACATTTCCTGTGGCAGAGCAGGAAGGGGTGGATCAGTGGGGCCTCCACAAGATGATCTCATTTACAGGTGCACTAGTAATTTAACTTGTTATAACAAGTTGCACAATTAAACCATTACTTGCATTTTTTTTCCTTTTTTTTTCCTTCTAATTACTCTGACTAGGTTACAAACCCAGCAACTTATTTGGAATGGATTTCATTAACTGCAGGTACTGTGGAACAATTTTCAGAAGGACAGTCTTACAGGATTTAGGACACTGTCCTACATGCTGGGCCTTTGAGATCTTAGGGCTCAGCTCCGGCAGCATGGGCAGAGATTGCATGCCCCAAATTTCATATTGAAGAGGAAATACATTATAAGAACCACCCACCATTTCCCCAGCATCCAACAGAAAACCTCCGACCGCAGAGGGTAGTTGGTCCAGGAGGTTGGCAGGTGGTTAGGAGGAGCAAATCAGGTGCCCCATCACTCTCTGCTCTCCAACACATTACCTCCAAAACCATATAAACACTACAAACAGGTATCTGTCTCTATCTCTGAAATCAAATAAAGAGGCAGAAGACACTGCAGAGTAGGACACTGCAGCAGGAGCTAGTACGACAAAACTCACCCAAATCAGGAACCAAAACAAAACAAGCACAAAGGAAATCCAAAAACTTCTGATCATAGGAGACTCCATGATTTGGGGAGTTGATACCCATCTCCAGCCAGGGTGATGGTCAGATGTCTCCCAGGTACATCAGCATGGAGAGACACTGACCGCATTGCTAAAATTGATCACAAAGCAGGAGAAAACATTGATGTCCTAGTACAATAGGACTATCGATCTCGCCAGCCGGGTCAGTTGTGGAGACCAAGGAACACCTGACTAGGCTGGGTGACAAACTATCATCTATTTCGTCCGGCATCTCCTTCTCTGAGATCCTGCCAGTCTGGGAGAGGGGAGCAGATGGACAGAAGGTCAGAGAAGGGGAGGTAGGGGAGCTAAACATATGGCTCAAGGGCTGGCGCCAGGAAAAAGGACACAGATTTGTAGGGAACTGGCAACAGTTCTGGGAGCAAAAGTTCTTTCAATATGATGGACTGCATCTGACTAAAGAGGAGTCAGTGCATTGGGGCAGAAGTTTGACGTCTTTGCAGAATATTTAAACTAGCAAAAGGGAGAGGGTGCAGCACCCCATACGTGAATGGGAAGAACACCCTCCCCTCAGCTAGTGGTCAAACAGGAATTCAGCATGTTTGCCATTCATTTGCATCACCAGGTAAGAAAAAGGTTTGTCTCAACATACTTACGCACGACAGGGGTAATGCCAAACTTCACCCAACAACTAACACACAAAATCTGGCCAATGGAAAATCATGTACACAATGCTCACAGCCTGGGAAATAAGATCCCAGACCTGCAGGCAATAATGTCAGAGGCTAAACTGGACATAGTAGCAATTAGTGAGACATGGTTTACCAGTAACCACACTTGGGAGACTTCAGTACCTGGCTATGTATTGTTCAGAAGAGACCGAGGTAAAAAGGGAGGAGGAGGCCTGTATGTTAATGAAAATATCAAAGCTACAGAAATTCAGAATACACATAAGGAGCCAAAAGAACTGTGGGTCACCCTGGAAACAGGAAATGGGACAGCCATAAGAACTGGGGTTGTCTACAGGCCCCCAGACCAGAGGGAGGACATAGACACATTACTGTTAGAAGATATACAAAACATGACAGCTAAAGGGGAGGTTCTGATAATGGGAGACTTCAACATGCCGGATACAGATTGGTCAATACCAGCAGGAACATCTGCCAGAACTAGACTCATAGTGGATTCTCTGCAGGGGGAGGGCCTCAAACAACTGGTACAGCAACCCACAAGAGACAGGGCTATCCTAGATCTAGTACTGACTAACAAAGAAGGGATCACAGATCTCCAGGTAGAAGGTCACCTGGGGGCCAGTGACCATCACATGGTATGGTTCAATTTGGCTACTACATCTAAATCATCCCATTCCAAGGCAAAAATATGGGACTTCAGAGGAGCTGACTTTGATAAGATGGCCAACAGAGTTAAGCTAGCCCTGGCAAAAAGAAACACAGGTGAGGGGTACAGGCAAAGTGGGCAAGCATTATGATGCAATACTTGAAGCAACATCCCATTGTGTTAGACAGAAAAGGAAGTGCAAAAGAAGAAGGAAACCACTTTGGTTCTCAAATACAGTAGCAGAAAAGGTCAGAGCCAAAAGGCTGGCCTTCAGGAAATATAATGGAACACAGCGGGATGAAGATAGGGAGGCATACCAAACTGCCCTAAGGGAAGCAGGTAAGGCAGTGAGGCAGGCAAAGTCCCAAACTGAGGAAACACTAGCACGAACAGTAAAAGAAGGTGACAAGACTTTCTATAGATACATTAGTGAAAGGAGAAAGTCCAGAGGGGGTATTGCTAAGCTTAATGAAGAAAAGGGAGCATGTGAGGAGGAGGAGGACCTGTAAAGGCATCTATCCTAAATAGATACTTTTGCCAGTATTTACTGAAGAGAAAGTAGGGCAGGGCCCACAGCTCAGCATCATGGACACAGAGGAGGGAGGTGAGCACTACTCCTTCACAAAAGAAAGGGTCCTACAAGAGCTTGCTAAGTAGGGTGGATAAGACAATGGGACCTGATGGCATACATCCCAGGGTACTTAAGGAGCTAAAGGAGGAACTAGCAGAGCCATTAGCAGAATTGTTTAGTGAGTCTCTGAGCACAGGAGAGGTCCCAGAAGACTGGAGAAGGTCTCATGTGATCCCGCTCCACAAGAGTGGTAGCAGGGAGGAGGCGGGGAACTACAGACCGGCTGGGTCTTACTCTCAGTAGTGTGGCAGATTATGAGGCACTCCTCAAGGAAAAGATAGTGCAACACCTGGAATCCATAGGGCACAGGATCCAAGACAGCATGGGTTTACAAAGGAAGGTCCTGTCAAACTAATCTCATAGATTTCTTTGACTGGGTAACCAGAGTGGGGACCAAGGGGAGCAGTTGATGTCGCCTACCTTGACTTCAGCAAAGCTTTTGACACTGTTCCATATAGAAGATTGATAAATAAGCTGGGTAGGCTCGGGTGGTCAGAAGTTGGTCAACTGGGTGGCAAACTGGTTGACGGGCAGAAAACAGAGAGTGGTGGTAAATGGTATACAGTCAGGAAGAGTTTGTGCCTGAGTGGGGCACCTCAGGGATCAGTCCTGGGGCCAGTCCTCTTCAACATCTTCATTAGTGACCTTGCAGATGGACTAAAGGGTAAGGCTTGTCTGTTTGCAGATGACACCAAGATCTGCACAGAGTAGATGACCCAGATGGGTGGGCAGAATGAGAAGAGATCTGGATAAACTAGCAGAATGGTCAGAAGAGTGGCAACTGGGATTTAATGCAAAGAAGTGCAAAATCATGCGCATAGGGAAGAGAAACCCTGAAGCCACCTATAGGCTGGGAGGGGAGTTGCTAGCAGTCACAAAGGAAGAAAGAGACTTGGGCATCATCATCACTGATGACCTAAAATCATCCAAGCAGACCTCTAAAGCAGTAGGTAAGGCTAGGGGGGTGTTAGGGTGTATTAGTAGGGGTATCACAAGTCGTAAGAGGGAGGTAATAATCCCTCTGTACAAGACACTGGTTAGGCCCCATCTGGAGTACTGCATGCAGTATTGGAGGCCACACCTTCACAAGGACATTAACCAAATTGAGGCAGTCCAGAGAAGGGCAACCAAAATGGTGCAGGGACTGCATCAGAAGACATATGAGGACAGATTAACGGAGCTCAATATGTATACCCTTGAGCAAAGGGAGGGAGAGAGGTGATATGATCGAGGCATTCAAACATCTTAAGGGCATAAACAAGGTGAAAGAGTCTAAACATGTTTAAATATAAGAAAAATAGCAGGACAAGAGGACACAGCATGAGATTAGAGGAGGCCGATTAAGGGGGAATGTGAGGAAATTCATTTTCACAGAAAGGGTGGTGGATGCATGGAATGGCTTACCACAAGAAGTGGTGGCTATGAATACAGTGCAGGGCTTCAAACAGGCATGGGATAGGCATAAGGGAGCAATACAAATGACTGTGAATAGATAGGCCACTGACAGAGCAAAGGCCGATGGCACATTTATAAGGTAGAAAAAGAAATGGGCAGACTGGATGGGCCTTGCGGTCCTTATCTGCCATCAACTTCTATGTTTCTATGAGTCATCTCTTTTGCGAATGAGAGTGAAAATATCACATGTGAGCCAGTCAGATTTTTTTGTGCTTTACCCTGCACATGCGCAGGGGGCGTGTGTATCCAGTACTGCTGTAAATTTTGTGATGAAGAAGTCCAAGGTTGAATTTGTATCTTGTTTTGTGTCTAGGTACAGTGGTGAACACCTAAAAGTTTGGTCCTGATGAGGTATGGCATGTTACCCTCTTTAATGGCATCATTAGCGATGTCTGACTTACTGAACAGTAGCGGTAGCATTAAGTGGCATTATTCGCTATCATCATGCAGCAAGTGTTAACAGTTTAGCTTACTTTGCTGAGTGGTATGCTGTATCTGGGGACTGTTATGCAGTAGTGCATCAATATTTGAAAAAATGCTGCCCTCGAACTGAAATTACACTAGGTGACACTCTTCCCAGTATTTGTCACCAGCCAAAAAGTCATTCTCCTGCAGGTGTAACTGTAAACCCAATATACCACCTGAACATCCTTACTTGCTTTGTAACAAAACTGGCTTATTTATACTGTAAATGTAGAGGCTATCAGACACTTGTTCAGATCAAAACTTCCTATGGGGCTAAACCAAGCTCAAGAATGTCCTTTCATATTTTGCTACGTGACCTTTCAGGGACTGAAAAGCTACCGTTCTTCTTTCCTGTTGCTACTCTTTTTTTTCCACCTATTTTCTCTAGCCAGTGTTGTGAATTGCATTACTACCTGTAGCAGTACAAAATATCAGTAAGACCCAGATTGTGAATGGTAAATGAGACAAATTGCATACATACAGTATTGTTGTGGCTGATGGGAGTGGAGGAATGGAATGGTCTGCAAAATGGGGAACTTGCACCATCTTACTGATTTTTTTTCCTAAATGCACTAGAACAGTGGGTCAGTGCCTGCTATACTGTATATGACAAGACATACAAGAGACCACAAAACATGTCTTTACTGGTGTCATTTTTCTGCTAGATCCAGCAAGAGAAATTTAATTATAGATAGTTACTGTATTTAAATGTAATTAGATGTTTTGTTGAATGATGATATTCAAATGTTCAGTAGCATAATGTAATAATAACCTTGGCAATTA
Source organism: Neoceratodus forsteri (assembly GCA_016271365.2). NCBI lineage: Eukaryota > Metazoa > Chordata > Ceratodontiformes > Ceratodontidae > Neoceratodus > Neoceratodus forsteri. The sequence continues at coordinate 863,362,311 of CM057459.1, read as the reverse complement.
TGCCTAGGGAGTCAGGGATGTTCATGCAGTATATTCTTTCAACTTGATAAGAACAATGATACTGTAGTGTTTGGGGGTTTAGTATGTATCACATTAGGATTGTAAGGAGTGGCAGATGCCAGCTATTTTATGTTTATTAGGTGTGCACATGTGAGTAGAAATATTTATTATTAGAATAAAGCATTTCATAATTGCACATTTTGAGCTTGGTGCACTAATACAGTACTCTGGTAATAAATTCAAGCATCGCTAATTAAAAAAAAGTCAGCTTTATCATTAAATTACTTAATATATATGTACTGAAATAATTTAGGAATCCCAAATTGTAGGAGTTTCTTTTAATGATACTTATACATAGAACAAAAAGCTTTGTTAGCTTTAGATGCTAATTGCATTTAATCAGGATTTGGCAACAGCCTTTTCAGACTTAGATATTTTCATCATTGGTGTATACCCCTAATACATTTTAAAACAATTAAGGCTGTTGTAAATAGATTTTTTTTTCTTTCTAACAAAACCTATAGATGAAAGTTATTGCATTAAAATACTACTTACAGGTAATTGCCCATCAGCATCAAACCCAAATTACTATGTTTAGTACTTACGCTATGCATATCTAAAAAGCTTTTAATTTCTTGTATTTTTAGGTTTATCAAGTTGAGCTATAGTGTGTCTGATTGTTTTTTGATTTATTTCCTATCTGCTGCCAAGACCAGTAGAACTCTACAAAACTAGAATGTTTTGGACAGTAACATTTGAAATTAATTCTCTGTTGATTATGGCTTTTTTTCCTTAGAAAGGTTTGGCACACCAGATTTCAATATTACCTAATGTATGATGGCAAAAATGAATAAATTCTGATTGCATAGGTAGGCAATTTATAAAAAAAAATACATCCTTTCAAACGATGGCCTAAGACAGCAAACACATAATAAAAAAAAAAAAACACCGTTATGCATGATAACACTACAAAGAAAACATTCTCGATTTCCAAATTGCTAAGTAGAGCATTTCTGATATGTGAGCTACAGAAAATGAACATGGCTACATAAGCTTCTTAGGAGCATGTGCTACTGTAAGAACAAGCATGTTCAAACCAGAAATGGTCTTTTAGACAAATGTTACGCATGTCGCTGCACGAAACTGCAATTATGTATTCCAGTGAATCAACAGAAAACACAAAAACATAACAAATAAACACATGTTGGGCAGTTAAAAGGGCAAAATTAATGGTGATTGCACTTAAAAGCTACCAGTTCCTTAGATCAAGCTCACAATTTTCAATTCTTCTATTTCCCCATGCCCCATCTTCCAGCTTCCAGTATTTCTTCTTCCTACAGCACCTCTACAGGCCCATCTCCCAGTTCCCATCTCCTAGTTCTCACACTTCTCAGTTTTCTATGAGCAGCTCTGTCTAGTCCCCATCTGCTAATTCCTCCTTGATGGAGAAATAGTGAGGTTTGAAGCACCAGCGGTTGTCTTGTCCATGAATGCAGTTTTGGAAAAAGAAAATAAATATTTCTGAGGAGATGACGTGACCTGTCTCCTTTTGTACACTGTTCTAGTGTCCTCAACCACCCTTCTGTCCCTTGGCTTCCAGTTTCCCAAGCTTGGAGGCACTGTGTAGAACTGATGCTAATGGACACATAACGGTCATATAACACAAGGAAACATATCAAGCCGCAGATACCTTATTAGTTCAACAGTATTATCCTGTTCTGATATGGCTTAGATCTCAAAATGGAACTTTACAGTGGTACCAGTAAATGTCAGATCAGGTGTAGTGGGATGAGAGGTGTTGAATAGGGGGGTTTGGGGTGGTGAGTGCGCAGTGGGTGGTCAGGTGGGGTGCAGATGACATTGGCGGTGGATTATCTTTTTATAAGCTGGAAAGAAACACCAATGAAATACAAAGTTGGTTACTGTATATGTGAAGATCTGAGGGGTGGTGATTGCCACTAGAGATCAGGGCTTATTGACCTGCAATATACTGTATGAGGTCAGGGGTACAATTAAAGAACCCAAAGAAAGATAATACATTCTTTTCCCTATGTGTAGTATATTCCTTTTTTTTTAACATGTACCTGTATGTAATTTGTTAGACTAGCAAGAGCTATTACACAAAAATGAATTTACTCTTAAAAGATTACAAACCAGTTACAGATTACAACCTAGTAAACTATTAATTATTTTGTAATCGTGCATAGAATGTAACATAAAGGATCTCTCTCAGTGACAGAGTTACAACCATGATGACATGGGTTTGATTTGCACAAACTCTGTTTGCAATGATTTTTTCGAGGAATACATCGCTAGATTAGAGATACATAAATCTTGTGCCCAATATTGATTTGAACCCCTTCACCAAGAACACTGGATGTTTGTTTGTTTGCAACTGGATCTTATCTTTGTGTTTCAGACAGACCTCCAGTTCTGTTTATATTAAACCACAATCAGGATGCATACAGTACATTGTAAATAATCATTATGGAAGCAGCCTCCTACACACACACACACACACACACACACACACGCCACAACTACAAAAAAAAGACAAAGATGCTAGTAGTCAGTATCTATATTTTTTTACAGCTCACAGTAATTTATAGACAGCAGCCATTGGGAAAATTACCTGAACAACATGTGTTTTTTTTTTTTTTTAGTTTTCCAATCGTTATACAGTATGTGTGAGATTTCTAAAATTCTGTTAAAAAGTCAGACAATCAAGCACATTTAATCAAGACTATTAATGTTTTGATCTTTATTACTAAAGGAGCACCGCAGTTATAGACAATGCTGCAGTTCAAGTCAAGCAATCAACTGCATGGAATGCTTGATCTAGCATGGAATGCTTGATCTATCTGGAGTCAAACCCATTACCCTACACACCATGCAAATACCTGCTCAGCAAACACATCCGTTTAGATTCTCTTACACAATTAAGGAACGTCCTTACTCATAATAGTACTTAGTAATGAGATTAGGCATAAAAGTTAAAAACAGATACACACAACATTTTTTATATAAAATTGTATTTATGTATATCTGGGGGGGGGGGACACAAGAGCAATGTAAAGTCAAATTTGTGTCCCCTTTAAGTTACTTATACCACCACACAGACATGTTTTTCCCTCTACTTACAGTAGTCCAACTCCCCTGTTCACTGCTCCCTTCTCACCCTGAGATCATCAGTGTGGTGTGTTTAAAAAAAAAAAATATATATATATATATATACCAATTATAGGATTTAAACCCATGATCCTACAATCCTTCATTTCATTTGCTGAAATACTCAATGACTCATGTTTTTTTTTTTTTTTTTTTGTGCAAATGTGTGTACAACATTGTTTCTAGTTGTGGCAGATGGTAGCTGTAACTTCCCCATAGTCGCCCTTGGTTCAACTACTGCACTTATGTAGACAAAAATGGCATTAGAGTATCACCTTATGCAGTACCACAGAGAAAGTAATATGATGCCCTCCACACTGATGTTGTCTATCTCCCCTGTTCACTGCTTACTTCTCATCCTGAGACCTTCAGTGCGGGTGCCTTAAAAAAACATACTGTACATCTAGCTGTGGTAGGGGTCAAACCTATTATCCTACAAGCCATGCAAATACAAACTCCAGCAATCTACACTGGTAAATACTCACTTTGTGTTCAATCATCTTCATTGGTGTACTTATTTAATTGCGCCCACCTCCCCCCAAAAAAATCCCTTCATCATGTTTACAAGTGTATACCTGTAACTTAATAGTGAACTTAAATTAAGTACTGCAATTAGATAGATAGATAGATAGATAGATAGATAGATAGATAGATAGATAGGCAGGCAGGCAGACAGACAGACAGACAGACAGACAGACAGATAGATAGATAGATAGATAGATAGATAGATAGATAGATAGATAGATAGATAGATGGAAATATATTATTCTGAAATGAAAAGGCCCCACTCCCCCTGTACAGTATATGAGATTTGAGTTAATTTTATGTTGCATATTATGAACTAGGAAAACATATATATTAAAAATAATAATTAGGAGGTATTTGTAAGCATCTCAGCCCCATGTCATGCTATTATTCAAAAATGTATTATTGAATATGAATGTGTTAGTGGAATCTAAATGTTTTATGTGTAATAATGTAAAACAGGACCATCTTGTAAATGGATCTTTCAGACCTAATAATGTGTACCAACTTATCTTGTATAAAAATGAAGACTTTTTCTACTAATAAAAAAATAATCTACATGCTTAGCCGATCACTATTTCCAGCTTTCAGGTTCAGCAAACTAGTGCACTTGCTCAGCTCAGCTCTCAAGGTGAAAAAATGCAATAGAATACTGTACCCTACATGCCCACCTCCTCCACTAGTGCTGCAATGAGGCCCTCACCAAGTTAGGTGTGGGCAGTTCTAATACACTTACTTAGAAGTGGTAGGTCATCTTCTCCTGAATTACAAAAACAACTGACACAGAACATGACATTTATCTCTCTCTCTCTCTCTCTCTCTCTCTCTCTCATCCAAATCTCAGGTAGCTAGAGAGTCAGCTTCATAATTTATTAGTTTCAGTTACAAATGCAGTTAGAAATTGCAATTGCCATGTGCACAATGTCACTACATGTAATACTTTTTTTTCCTTAGCAGAATAAGACTCAGTTCAGATTTGTAATACACTGAGTTTACAAATAAAGTTGAAAGCATACTGCGCACAGTGGATATTTGGGGGGGGGGGCATTGTTGAGGTCCAAGGGTTTGGTTAAGGGCTAAGGTTTGCTGAAAATGAAAGCAGAGAAAGTACATAAAAGACATTTCGTGTCTCTTTCTTAGTCTTTGCATTACATAGGTCTGGGTTTCAACTGGAACCAGGAAAGGTAGTTGTGCAGGAAAGTAGGTGCCCTGGAAGGGCTGAGCGAATTATAGACTTTGGCCCTGTCTGAAACTGAATTGTAAAACTGTAAGCCAAAAATAAAAAGAAAGGCACAGATTCCATGTCCTGGAGCACAGTACAAGGGGTCCTCAGCATACATACAGCTGCACAGGAGCTACAAGTGCACAATGTAACTTATATAGTACATTAAATGAAAGACCTTTAGTGTGGGCAATGTCTCCCATATGGATAAATGTTTTAGTAAAATCACATTAAACTGCCACCACAGCCTGATTCATGTCATATAGGCCCTGTCCACACTATCAGTGTGTTTGGAAACCATTCTGAAAACTATTTTGTATAACGGTTTTCAGAACAGTTGTCTGTTCAACCACACTAGCAGCCAACTTTAGAGACTGCCCACTGGAGTTCCAAGGCATACTTGTTGAAGTCCCACAAAGCATTGCGGGTGCCCAATGAATGCCAGGATACTTGGTAACGGGCATGTTAACCGATGGAGCTAAAAATAGCACCAATTGATTCAGGATCCCACGGCGAGGATGAGGATGTAAGTATATGTATCCCCTTTTCTTTTAGGAGGCCAACATTCACTAAAACAGCCCACAGAAGTTGCCTTAAACCACTTTACAGTATGGTATGCATCCACACCGCTGTTAAAACAGTTTAAGGCAACCGTGTTAGGCTGCAACAGTGCTCAAAGCTGGCTCTAATCAGGTTTTGAGTATGGTTTTTTTAAAATGGTTCAGAACACAGAAAAAGCAAGCTGTAGTGTGGATGCAAACCGCGTCTGCAGGTTTTGTAATGTTACAGACCAATTGTAATGTTACAAAACCACTAGTGTGGACAGGGCAATAATGTATCATACTGCACACAGTGGATATTTGGGGGGGGGGGGTGGCAGCTTCACAAATGCTTTAATTAGTCATTGTTGATGTCCAGGGGTTTGGTTAAGGTCTATGCTGAAACTGAGAGGTGAGAAAGTACATAAAAGACATTTAGTGTCTATTTATTAGTCTTTTGATTCCATAGCACTTTGAGTGTCCTGCTGTTTCTGACATGAAGAGTTAAAATAGTAAAACAAATTATAAGAAATTTCAGATAAGAACTTGGTGTTGGTTTACGTTTGGATGTGGTAAGGAGGTTCTGCATGGAGTGAGAAAAGATGGCCTACTTTTCACCACTATCATATAGCATCAACTGCACTGCTAAAACCAGCAAGATGTTTTGTAGGTGTTGGGGGAAAGGGTTGGGCTAGACTGACTGCTTCTCATTAACTTAAATTTTTCATTCTTCTAGTATGAGGGGGTGCTTGAGGTTTTAGCTGAGGGAGTTCAGGCAACTTGTTATTCACAGGCCTTTAATTTATTCATCACTGATGCACCACACATCAAAACTGTCCCTGTTTTTCAGTGCAGTCTTGCAATTTCCCTAACCATTGCATCCAGTTGGATACAATAAACATTTGGCCTTGTCTGAAAAGGAATGGTAAAATAGGAAGCCAAAATTAAAAAGAAAGGCATAGATTCCATGTCCTGGAGCAAAGTGCAAGGGGTCCTCAGCATACATACAGCTGCATAGCAGCTACAAGTGCACAATGTGACTTATACAGTACATTAAATAAAAGACCTTTAGTGTGGGTAATGTCTCCCACATGGGTAAATGTTTTGATAAAATCACATTAAACTGCCACCACAGCCTGATTCATGTCATGCCATGTAGCATACAGCTCACAGTGGATATTCTGGGGGGGGGAGAGGCTTCCCGAAGGCTTTAATTAGTCATTGTTGAGGTCCGAGGGTTTGGTTAAGGCCTATGCTGAAAATGAGAGCTGAGAAAGTACATAAAAGACATTTAGTGTCTATTTATTAGGCTTTTGATTCCATAGCACTAAGTGTCCTGACATTTCTGATACAGAAAGTTAAAGTAGTAACACAAATAATAAGAAATTTCAAATAAGAACTTGGTGTTGGTTTAGGGTTAGATATTGTAAGGAGGTTGTCGTGGAGTAAGAAGAGATGGTCTACTTTTCACCCCCACCATGTAGCATCATCTGCCTTCCTAAAACCAGCAGGATGTGTTGGAGTTGTGGGGAAGGGGGCTAGACTGACTGCTTCTCATTGACTGAAACTTCTAAAACTGAAGGTGGGCAAAGCAATGGGAAGAAAACTTGATTTGTGCAGGAGCTGTGAAAAAGCATTCTAGCAATGGGGCCTGACAGGAAGGGATTCACCCCAGAATTTTAAAATAACTAATGGGAGAACTAGTGACACCATGACAGATGTGATTTCCCATCACAAAAGTGTGAGCAAAGCTGAGGCAGGAAACTACAGACATGTCAGCTTGACCTCAATGGTAGAGAAAATGATGGCATCACTTCTGAAAGAAAGAAATGTTGATTACCTAGAGGCCAGCAGGGCACAGGGCACAAGGCAGCATGGATTAACAGTGGGAAGGTCATGTCAGATGAATCTAATAGATTTCTGTGACTGGGTGACCAAAGTAGTTGACCAGGAAGGGGCTGTGGACATGGCCTACTTAGATTTTAGCAAGTTAATTTACTCAGTCCCACACAAAAGATTAATAAACAAATTAGCCAGCCTGAGAGTGGGTCTACTCTGAAGAAAATGGGGTTACTAGTGGGATACCACAGGGTTCAGTACTTGGTCTGGTCCTTTGTAATGTCTTTATAAGTGACATTACGGAGGGACTGGAAGAAAAAATCTGCCTCTTTGCAGATGACACAAAGATCTGCAACACAGTTGATACACAATGGGGTGTGGAAAGGATGAGAAGGGACTTGGCAAGGCTGGAGGAATTGTCAAAACTATGGCAGCTTAGATTCAACGCAGAGACATGCAAAGTAATGCACCTACATAGATACATAGATACATAGACAGTGTCGGCAGATAAGGGCCTATGGCCCACCTAGTCTGCCCATTTGAGCTTGTAAGTTCAGTTTGTTTTCCTAGAAGTCTATTTCCCCTTACCCCTGACCTCTAGAATTCCTTTATGTCTATCCCATGCATTCTTAAATCCCGTGATTGTTTCAGCCCCCACCACTTCCTCTGGCAGGGTGTTCCACTTGTCCACCAATTCGCTCTGTGAAGAAATTCTTCTCATGTTTCCTCTGAATCGCCCTCCTCCAACTTCATCCCATGCCTCTAGTCCTGAAACATCTTTTCACTTAAAAATAGTGTTTTCCTGCACCCTGTTCCTCCCTGTAAGATACTTGTATGTCTCTATCATATCCCTCCCTCCTCTCTCCTCCAGGGAGTACTGTTCAGTTCCTTCAACCTGTCTTCATAGGACTTGTGATGCAACCCATGCACCATCTTTGTTGCCCTCCTCTGAACCTTCTTACCCTGTCTACAGTCCCACGTAGGTATGGTCTCCAGAACTGTACACTGTACTCCAGGTGGGGCTTCACTAGTGTCTTGTATATCGGAATTATGACCTCCTTTTCCTGCTGGTGATGCCCCTGCCTATACATCCCAGCATCCTATTTGCTTTACCTGATGCCTTGTCACACTGTTTCCCACCTTGAGGTCATCAGAGATGACAACCCCAAGATCCCTTTCCTGCTTGGTGCATGCTATATCCTCACCCCCAACTGATATATTGTGCCAGGTTTTTGTGCCCATATGCATTATCTTGCACTTCTTTGCATTGAATTTCAACTGCCAAACCCTTGACCATTCTTCAAGTTTCTGCAGGTCCTTCTTATTCTGTCTACACCCTCTGGTGTGTCTACTCTGTTACAGAGCTTTGTGTCATCAGCGTAACAGTGAAATTCTGCCTTCTATATCCTGTGCAATGTCACTGATGAAGATGTTGAATAGGACCAGTCCCAGCACTGATCCCTGTGGTACCCCACTGGTCACTCTTCCTCTCTGTGGAGTGACAGCCATTTACCACCACCCTCTGTGTCCTGCCACCCAGCCAGTTACCTACCCACCACACTACTGTCCTGCCCACACCCATATTCCTCAGTTTGTGTAATAGTCTTCTATGTGGCACAGTGTCAAAGGCCTTGCTGAAGTCCAGATAGGCCATGTCCACTGCCCTCCCTGATCCACCTCCCTAGTCACCCAGTAAAATTCAATGAGGTTGGTCTGACATGACCTCCTGGTGAAACCATGCTGCCTTGGGTCCTGTAGTCCATTGACAACCAGATGTTCCACCAATCTCTCCTTCAGTAGTGCTTCCATGATCTTTCCCACTACCGAGGTGAGGCTGACTGGTCTGTAGTTCCCTGCTTCCTCTTTGTTCCCACTTTTGTATAAGGGGACTACATCTGCTGTCCTCCAGTCTTTGGGTACCTCCCTGTTTCCAGTGATTGGCTGAACAGGATAGCCAGAGGTTCAGCCACCACCTCTTAGTTCTTTAAGGACCCTGGGGTGCACCCCATCTGGCCCCATTGCTTTATCAGCTCTTATTACTTCCAGTTCCTTCAGGACCCTTTCTCGTGTAAAGGGACTTGTGTCCATTTCTGCACCATTCTCACCCCTTGTACTCCCTTCAGACCCATTACCCCCCTCTTCCTTAGTAAAGACTGAGCAGAAATACCTGTTCAATATGTCAGCTTTACTGTTGTCATCCTCCACGCGGCTCCCATCCTCCCCCTTCAGTCTCACTATCCCTCCCTTTGTCCTTCTTTTTTCACTTATGTACCTGTAAAAGGTTTTGTCCCCTTTAACCACTGATTTTGCAATGTGTTCTTCTGTCTGAGCTTTGGCTTCCCTTACTGACTTCCCTGCCTCCCTTTGTTTCTCCTGGTACTTCTCCCTATCCCTTCTGCCTGTGTCTTTTTGTATTGCCTGAATGCAATCTTTTTGGCTTTCACTTTCTTTGCTACCTCTTTGGAAACCATAATGGTCTCCTCTTCCTTTTCCTCTTGCTAACCTGCTTAATGCATAATTCTGTTGTTCTTATAATCCCCATTTTAAATACTGCCCACTGTTCCTCAATCCCTGATTCCTGTCCCATTCCCCTTAATGCCTCTTTCAAGTATCTCCCCATTTTCCCAAAGTCTGCCCCCCTAAAATCCAGGATACGTGTTTTTGTGTGGTTTGGTTCTGCTCTTTCTGTGATTTCAAACCACAATGACTGGTGGTCACTGTTACCCAGGTGCTCCCCACTGTTACCCCCATCACACTGTCCCTGTTTGTGAGCACAAGGTCCAGTATTGCCTTCTGCGAGTTGGTTCCATGACCTGTTGCTTGAGGAAGGCACCCTGAAGGAGTCCAGGATAAATCTGCTCCTAGTTGATGCTGCTGCTGGGATGCTCCAGTCCACGTCTGGTATATTGAAGTCTCCAACCAGTACTACCTCACCCTTGTCTGCCATCCTTTGGATGGCTAGCATCAGCTCCCTATCTGTTTCTTCCTCCTGGGCTGGTGGTCTATAGACCACACCTGTGCGGATGGCTGGCCCCATTTTCCTTCCAGCTTAACCCACAGTATCTCTCCCCATTTTGTTCCTCCTGGATCTGTGTGGCCCTTTATGTCATTTTTCACATACAGTGCCACCTCCTCCCTTCCTGCCTGCTCTGTCTTTTTTGAATTTGTTGTAGCCAGGTATGACCATCTCCCAGTCATGGTTATCATTACACCAGGTTTCAGTGATGGCCACAATGTCCAGGTCTGACTGTACCATGACAGCCTCCAGATCTTCCATCTTGTTACTAAGGCTCCTGGCATTTGCACACATGGCTTTCCATGATTTGACCTCCCTAGACTGCTTCACTGTTCTACTCCAGCCCCTTCCTTGGTTGTCATTTATCCCTGGTTCTCCTTGCTGTCTGCCCTTCTGCTGAATTTTGCCCCTATTCTGCTTATCCACCTTTTGGACACTAATCTCCATCTTTTGCACACTGCTTTGCAGAGATAGCCACTCCTCTGGTTCACTGTTTCCATTACTAGCTGTGGGGGGTGAGCAAGTAGGTATCATCCTTGCTGGCCTGCCACCCCCTTTGCTAGTTTAAATGCTTGTCAATGTAGCATTTAAACTTATCATTGAGTGCTTGATTCCTCCAGGATGGATGCAGGCTGTCAGGCTTGAACAAACCTCCATCCCTCCAGATGGGTCCCCAGTCAGCAATGAATCCAAACCCTTCCTCACAGCACCAGTTCTTCAACCATGAGTTAAAGTTCCTGGTGCATGCACTCCTATCTCTCCCTTGCCTCTCACAGGTAGTACTTCTGAGAAAGTGACAGAAGTAGCTATTTGCTTGAGACCCTCCCCAGTTTCCTAAACTCTTCCTGAACTTCCTTTGGCTCCCCATTTGCCAAGTCATTAGTACCTAGGTGGATAATGACATCCAGCTCACCCTCCTGTCTTGCCTTCCCAGTGATCCCCAGTATCTTCCTTCCATCCCTCCATGCCGTGGCACCTGGTAGGCACCTCACCTCCCTGTCCTCCCTCCTGTGTTCCTAGCTGGATCCCTCTTATGATGGAGTCCCCCACCAGGATTCACTTCCTCCTCCTCTGGGGTCCACTGCTTTCCCCACTGAGGTCACCTCCTTGCCTAACCTCCACATCCTTTCCTTCCACTTCCCTGGGTACCTCTGTTTGGTTGTCCTCATTTGCCAGTGTGGCATATGAGTTCTTGAGAGGAATAGGATCTGGGATGTGCCTCTGCCTGACTGCTCTAACCCTCCCTGAGCCCACTGTCATCCAAGTGCTCCTCGTTCTCGGCATCCTTTGAGGCAGCTGCATTGGACTGGGTGGTTCCTGGACAGGGTGATGGTACTCCTGACCCAGTTTACTTCCGCTCCTGAGTCTGGCTACCTCATCCCACAGTCCCGAGATGCATGCAGATAGGGCAGCACCTCAGTGTCCAGAAGGTCTGCCTGAATATGGCTGCCCCACAGCCACTGCATTGCACCACTCCCCACATTATACTGCAATTCCACTACTTATCTGCTACTGAAGCTCTCTTAGTTCTCTTTTTATTTATTTATTTACAGTACTAAAAATCCTGTAACTGATCCTCAGATATATATTTTTTTAAGGAAAAAGAAACCAATAAATAAATAAATGAGTCAAAAAACTTGTCGTGCTGAGGGTGGTCTTCTTCCCCTTATGCCCCTCCTACTTCACATCACTTACTATACCCTGTGTTTAGCTCCTGTCAATCAGATTTATCAGGGCATATAATTAAGAGTTGGGGAAGGTGGGAGGGGGCGTAAGATTTGCAGCAATTAAAGACAGCACAGAATTACACCACCACTATTTTTTAAATTTTCAACAGCCCAAAAACAATTATAAGTAAAGACAACACAGAAAGAAAGTATAGTGTCACTACAAGCCTACAATCTAAGTTTAAAAGAAAAATACCAGTTACCAGTTACTCTGAAGCACTGAATTGAATATGTTTCCTTCCTTCACCTTCTGGGAGACAAAAACCCAGGGGAAGAGTACACAGGAAGGGGGTATTAAAAACAAACAAAAATGGAAAAGGACCTGGAGCAGTCATATCAGATGACCTAAAGGTAAGCAAGAAATGTGAGAAGGCAGTAAGGAGGGCTGGGGATACTGGGATGTCTAGGGAGAGGCATCACCAGTAGAAAACAGGAGGTTGTTATCCCTCTGTACAGACAGTTGGTGAGACCCCATCTGGAGTACTGTGTGCAGTTCTGGAGCCCCCAGATGCCATATGAGGAGAGAGAGAGAGAGAGAGAGAGAGAGAGAGAGAGACTGAATGAGCTTAATATGTATACCCTAGAGAAAAGAAGGGAGAGGAGGGAAATGATAAAAACTTTCAAGTACCTCAAGAGAATAAACACAGTCCAAGAGGGTAATATCTTTCAGAAAAAGAGATGTGCAAGTACAAGAAGGCACAATTTGAAGCTAGAGGGGGGATGGCTCAGGGGCATTGTGAGGAAGTATTTTTTTGACAGACAGGGTGGTGGAAGCATGGGACATTCTTCCTGAGTAGGTCATGGGGTCAAAAACAATGGTGGAATTCAGGAATGCATGGAACAGAAATAAGTCAATTCTGGTGGTGGGAAGGAAGAAGTAGGCTGTTGATTAACTAGGATTTGCAGCTTATCCAATAGGTACCGAAATGGTCAGACTGGGTGAGCCAAGCGGTCCTTATCTGCCATCAAAGTCTATGTTTCTTAGTACTGTATTATAACTGTGGCCTCTGCAAGTGCTTTTCTGTAATTAGCCGTAGGCTAATACAAGTGCAGTATGAACAGTTTTTTTTATTTTCTTAATTCTTTACAGTCAAAGTGTATGGTTTTAAAAGGAAGCAGATGAATGGGTCTGTCATTGAGACAATGTTTTGGAATGTGATTGTGCAATGTTACAATGTGCAACAAAATGACAGGGGATTAAAATAATATACACATTGTGTCACATTGTAGAAAAATGTAACAAAGTGTAATTTTATTCCTCTGTGTTTGTTTGCTGTCTTAAAAATAAATTCCACTAAAACTGAAAATCAGGGCCAACTTACAGTAAGTGTGAGGCTTTGTGGATATTCACCTTTGGGGTTGTTTAATGCAGTTCACACTGGTAGGCACCTAGAGACTTGACAAAGATATAGTATAGTCTTAGTGATTCCACACTTATTGCTTAATTTAATGATAATCTCCTGATCTTTTCTGATCAATTCAGACCAGGAAAACAAAAGGTTTTGCACCAAGAATGCTCACTGGCGCAGTCCCACACCTACAGTATATGCACATTTCCATTTAAACCCCAGAACTTGGTGAACAGCAGAAATTGATTTACATTGGCTGTATCCTGTCTGATGGAGAAACAAGTTTCATTAAACTGCCATTGGAGATAAGGAGCACTGTGGTTGCAGAAACTCATACAACAGGATGCATCCTAGGAACTAACTACATTATATATATTTATATATAGACAAAGAACCTCAGCATGCAAGCACTGAGGCAATGGTTTCCCCAAAGGGCATTGGCTGGGAAGCCAAATTTCAAAGAAATACAAAATCACACATGCCTCCATAATGCAAAGCATTATGGGCTGCATATGCAAATCACCACAAAATATTATGCTGGTTCAGCTTTAAGCAGAAATGTATGGTGCTGTAAGGCCTCTCATACAGTTTGCAAAGGATGCCAACAGAAGACATATATATATATATATATATATATATATTTAGGCAGGGAAATTAGTGCAGACTAGGTTGACCAAGCGGTCCTTATTTGCTGTCAACTTTTATGTTTGGATGTTCTATGTAACCAACAGGCACAAACTCACTGCTCTGAGTGACAGTAGTGACACTCTGAGTCTATGTCTGCTGTCCGCTTGTCACTGTTTGTGACAACTTAAATTAAAAACAAAACTTCTCTAGTTTCTGCAGACAGTAGACAGCAAGCTCTGCAGCATGTGGCAGTGAAATGTCCACAAAAAACTTGAAACAACAACCAACCCCTGCCAAACTACGATTTTTGCCAGCTGGCTGTATGACTGTTTAACTTTTGAAGGTGAAGCTCATGGTGCCTTCTTCTGTAACTTGAAGTTGAAGTCAATGACTGCAGTTGGCAGGACAGCCCCCCACCTAGACATCAGGCCTGGCTGTCCCCCGTTGGTGACTCTGATTCCCATAAGTGAAGCACAATAATGATATCAATTTATCAAATGTATATGCAATTGATATTCAATTAAACGAACACAGTTTGGACTCAGAATGGGGTTTGCAGAAATGATCCTGAGGTTGACAGTGTCCCTTGAAGTTGTGCAACTGAAAGCCAATATTTTATGTACAGATGTCCACGTACATATATACGTACATTTTATGTACACACACATATATATATATATATACTGTATCTATATATATATATATATATATATATATATATATACAGAGATATATATATATATATATATATATATATATATATATACACACATATAGATGTTGAGATGAGAAGGAGTCCCACGGAAGGGGGGCATGCATGGGTGATCACCTCCAGGAATAGGATTGGGCAGTAGAGCTGTACAGTGGCACAATGTTTGTGGACATAGATCCTGACTGATAACCCCCTCCATAGAAGCCATGATTGGTGAGGGGAAAGAGACTGGATAGTTATTTTTTAACACAAAAAAAAAATTCACAGGATGAGGAGCACTTAGAGGTTAAACAGCATATACAGTAGTACTTAAAAAACGCACTGTCAGTTGCCTTAAACAAATTCATTTGCATTTGTATTTCAAGGGTATGATCAATTTAATTTCATTCTATTAAGTTGAAGTCCATTCGTACGGCTGGGCCACTCATGCAAAAAAGTTGCAATTCATATAAAAGCACTCAAGTGCAATAGTGCAAATACAATGTCAATGTGTCATACAAAAAGAAAACAAGGTGCTTTAGTGATATTTGCTGATAGCAGTAGTGTGAGGATTATAACAGTGCTAATAAGCAATTACTTCTTTTTGCACAATACAGGGATATTACTTGTGTACTACTGCACTTAAGCACTTTTATGTAAATTGTAACTAGTATACGTGAGTAGCCCAGATGAGTGAATAGACTTTAAATTATCAACATGCAATAAAAGTTTCTGTTTGAAGGATGTTACTTTTTTCAATCTGCTTTAAGAGATTGGAAATTGGGGGTGGGCATGATAAATCACGCAAGACGTTGGGATTGGGAAAAGTGGCAGAAAAGGTTTGTGGGCATGGAGATCAACAGAAGCCATTTCTTGTTGGAAGCAGCCTCAACTGGTAAAGGGAAAGAGAAACTAGATACTGTATATTAACAAAAAAAGAAAAAAGATAAAGGAGTCCCGAATTGAGGGGGGGTTACTTGGGGAGGGTGACTGGGAGGTACATGCTTGAGGGTTCACCTTCAGGGATGGGATTTGTTGGTACAGTGGCAAAATGTTTGTGGACACAGGGCATGACTGACCTTCCCTTCCCTCGTCAGCTTGGCAGAAGCCCCAACCAGTGAGGGGAAAGAGCGACTGGATAGCTTTATTTAATACAGATAATCCTTGGGATGGGGGAGCAATCAGCGGTTTAGCAGCAAATTGTACTTACAAATAAATGCTGTGTCAGCTTCCATTTTAAACAAACTCACTTGCAATTGTATTTCAAGCACATCTTTTAAATTTTATTACATGCTGCAAACTTAAAGTCCATTCACCCTTCTGGGCTACTCACATACAAAAGTTGCAAATCAAGTAATAGTGCTTAAGTGCCATAGTGCAAATATAATATCCTTGTGTCATATAAAGAATTCAAAGGTCTTTAGCGGTAGTTGCTGGTAGTTGTAGTGGGATGTTTTTAACTGTGTTAATAAGCAATTACTTTTGTTTGCGCAATAAGGGGATATTATATGTGTACTACTGCACTTAAGCACTTTCATATGAATTGTAACTATTGTAGGTGAGTAACCCAGCTGAGCCAATGAACCTCAAGTAATCAGCATGTACTGTATGACATTAGCCTGAGGTCCTGAGGGCTTTTACACCTTGCCACACAGTGCAGCTCTAGAATGAGTCCCCAAGGAATGATATATCTTGTTCATTGCAATGTATGCAAATAATAATTTGCTAACTGAAGGAAGGTAGACTGAGTAATATTTTTAGAAGTGACAAGAAATTAGTAGACTACTATTTTTTAAAGGTAGAATATTTATTCTACTTTTATGACTACCAAAAATAGTGCCTAGTTTGCGTTCATGTACCACTGGGTGACATACACTGTTACTGGCTCTGGCTGGTGGTCCCCAATTGCCAAGCAGCCAGTTTTTTGTATTTAGTAGTTTACTTTTTCAGCCTATTATGGTTGCACCGCTAAAGTCTAGCACTCATTTCATCTTTAGATATGGACTGTTGACTACCAAACATCTGACCCTGACCCATCTGCTGCCCCATGTATCTCATCTGTAGATATCTCTCTAATGTTTTGTGCTTCTGGGCCAGGGGAAGACAGGGCATTCTGCAGGCTGATGCAATGCAATGTGATGTAAAGTAAATTAATCAGTTTCTTTTGTCCCTTGTGGCAGAGTGGGGGGGGAGGGGCAGCTCTAGCTTTTTGAAAGGATTTGTCTTCCTCCTGGTTGGTGGCACTGGGGTGTGGGTGGGATGCAGTGCTGCATAAATATGCCCAATCCCCCAATGCCACCTGCCACTTTAATATACAGAAATAGTATATAAAAATGTATTGCTTTTCTGTCCCCCAAACCTCATATGACACCACCACCCCAACCAGTGCAGATGAGAGAGTCAGACTTACATTGGGCCCCTCAGGTTCAATATTAAGAGAGAGGATTAAAGAAAAAATCTGTGCACATTTTGATAGTGAATATTTCTTCATATTCAGAGAAAAGAGTAAATTGGCATTTTGCTTTCCCACATGATCATCTGAAAAGGCAGTGCTGTTCCCATCCAGAATATATTTAATAGTCAGTATTAGAAATTGATGTGCACTGATTTCTTTTTTATGTAAATCTCCCTGTCAGTATTGAACCTGCTGGCCCCAACTCCAGACTTAGACTCCCACACTCCTGCATAGTGTGTGTTTTTGTGGCATAGGACCAACATTTTGATCTCTTGGATGAATTACTGACTCTCATCCAGAGAGCAGGCTTGAAATGTAATCCAGCAAAAGCACAACTATGTCAGAAAGAAGTACTCTTTCTAGGTCTGAAAATAACTGACCAAGATCGAAGCCCTATCTGGAAGAAGGTACAGGGATTGCAAGACTTGCCATTGCCCACCAGCGTGGCAACTCTTCGAAGGTTTCTAGGTATGGTAAATTATTGGAGAGATTTTATTTGTGATTTTGCTCAGAAGTGCTCCTCTGTATGAGTTACTCAAGAAGGACATCCCATGGACTTGGGGCCCTATACACACCCAGGCTGTGACATCACTGAAGCAGGCCTTGGCTTCCACCCCAGCTCTGGTCAACCCCAATCCAGCACTACCATTCCATCTGGAATGCGTCACCTCTGACATTGCCATGTCAGCAGTGCTGGCCCAGAAGGTTCATGGCACCCTGAGACCCATTGCATATACATCACAGCTCTTGACCCCAGTGGAACAGAAGTATGGCGTTTGTGAAAGGAACCTTCTGGCCACCTACTGGGCTGTCAAGCACTTCCTGTATATCATTGGATACTCTCCACTGATCATCAACACCAACCATACCCCAACTACCTTTCTGCTCTCAGACAGAGTGAAGGATGGGTCAGTCTCTAACACCAGACTGACACACTGGTCACTTCTTCTCCAGGATAGAGACATACAGGTACAAGCGCCAAAAATTCCATCTATGCTGGCTCATGGACTCCTTTTCCAAGGAGAACCCCATGACTGTACACTGCAGTCACCTGATCTTCCAGATCCAGGTCCTTTCCTCCCTGCCACGCCACAAATACTTGATAACACCTGTTTATGTCACATCTTTACTGATGGCTCAGCATCCTACTATCAGGGAGAACAAATCATAGGGTTGGGTATCCTAGTGATTTACCCTTATGGGAACACTGTCAAGATATCTAAGCGCTGTAGTGTAGCATCATCACAATATGCAGAGATGGCAGTGGTGGCCTGTGCCCTCGAGTTCATCCAGCGTGGGACTGAGGATACCATCATTTTTACAGACTCTAACTGGGTTTGTTGTTCTCTTACAGAATTTCTTCCTTTCTGGCAGAAGAACTCCTTCCTCTCCTTGATGGCAGCCCAGTGAAGTACAAGGAATTGGTAATATACATACATTCACTGGCACAGAAATGTGCACACAAACTCTATGTACATAAAGTCGAAGCTCATTCTCTCCATGACCCCTACCATGCCTTCAATGACACAGCAGACACCCTTGCCAAGAAAGAAGCCTGAGGGGGGGACATCTGGATAATGGGCCATCCAGAGGCCAATGCGGCCGTACAGCTTGCAGCACTCAGAAAGAAACCTGAACCCTTCTCCCCCTTGGACCTCTCAGCAGCCCAACATGCTGATACTGAACTTAAAGAAGTGTTCAGATTCCTTGGCAAGAGGACCAAAGAGAAACTTACCACACACAACCCCTACTGAAGGCATGAAGGTAAGTTACACTTGTCACCAGATGACAAGCTCATCTGGTACCAACCAGATGATTCCACCACCAAGTTGTGGGTGGTCCCCAGACACCTGAGATCCAAATTATTGCACTAAGTGCATGATACACCCACTGGTGGACACCAGGGAGTGGAAAACACCCTCCAAAGGCTTAAGACCACTGTCTGGTGGCCTAGTGTCACCAAAGATGTTAAACAATACATAGACAATTGTCTCATTTGTGCGCAAAACAACACCATCCCTACCAAATGAAATGCCAAACTCTTACCACAATAACACTCTGGCCCTTGGCATGCCATGCAGATTGATTTTATTGGCCCTCTGACCAACATCAGCAGAAATAACAAGCATGCTCTTGTGGTAACTGATCTCTTCTCCAAGTGGGTTGAAGCTTTCCCCACCAAAACGTGCACTGCAAAGACCACTGCCAAAATCCTGGTGGAACAGATTTTCTCCAGGCGGGGCCTACCTCTCAAGTTAAACTCGGACAAAGGAACCAGTTTTACAGGTGAGTTGATAAAAGAATCCCTTGAACTCCTTGGAGTTCAACAGAAGTTCTACACACCTTACCACCCCCAATCCTCAGGTCAAGTAGAAAGAGACAACAGATGGATTAAGCAAATACTTTCCAAATTCGTTGAGAACACTCCCAAAACCTGGGATTCCCTACTGCCATTACTCCTTATGGCAATTAGGGGTAAACCCTCAGCCATCACCCAGCTCACACTCTTTGAGGTGATGACTGGAAGACAGATGAGATTACCTGAACACCTGTTGTTTGACCTGCACACCCCCACTGCAGACCATGTGTCTGTAGACCAATATGTGGAAAAACTCAGAAAAGACCTCATACACACTTGTATGCTGCCAACTGCATGGGCAAGGCCCAGCAACAATCCAAAATACAGTTTGACAAACATGCATAAGAAGTGGATTGGCAGGTTGGAGATCAGGTAATGGTACTCCGATTTGCACATCCCACCCATTCCTTCTCCAACAAGTAGGAAGGCCCATACCCAATTGATTGTCAACAAGCTCAGTCCAGTAGTCTATCAGGTTAGACTCCTGCATAACAATAAGTTGACTGACAAATGGTTACATGCAAACCAGCTGAAACTGTATAAAGGAGCTTAACTACTTTTTCTCACCCCATTGGGTGGAATAGTACTAACTTACTAATCTTTGATCTTCCTTTTCAGATACACTGACAAGATGGCTATCTTGTTCCATTATCTCCTCATCTCAGGAGTTATCCCCTACATCCAAGGCACGGTACCGAACCTTCTACGACACCTCAATCCTCCAGCACCTCCTCCAGAGGGAGTATCCATCAATATACCAGATAGTCTGATCACTGTCCAGGAAGGTTCCAATGCTTACCTCACTGCCTCGGTTGTTGCTCCTGATAAATCTACCCTACAAATTGAATGGCAAACCACATTGCAAGGACAAATTCTCCCTGTAGCCAAACTCTCCAAAGGAACTTTCCAGGGTTGGCCCAATGCTAAATTATCCCCAAATGGTTCTCTGTCCTTGTTACAAACTGCATTAAGACATTCTGGTTTGTACAACATTACTGCCTTAATTGATCCTTCCTACTGTAATTCTTTGTCTAAGGATTCTGCTCGAAAATTTTGTGCTGTACACCACATGGCTTCTGCAGCTATATACCTTTCTGTGTTACCACCTACTGATAAACAGCTTTTGGAATGCCCAAATCATACCCCTGGTCCTCGTAGTGGTCTAACAGCCACTACCCTCCCAGGTTCTTTGATTAATAACTTACAGTTTATGCATATATCTGTTTTTTTTAATCTTACTTACTGGAATATAAAAAAGAATTTGGTATGTGTCACAATACTAACACATCAGCATTTTATAGTACATTATTGCTTGATAGTTTAGCTGAATTTCAGATTCATACTCAAGACCCTATTGCCGGGGTCCATTCTACTGAACATAGAGGCAACTTCAGGAGAAAACCCACTCCTGATGATCACAGTCATAAACGTAAGACACGTGAAGTTGATAGTTCTGATGTCACAGGTGCAACAGGTACTGTCACAGGCCTCTTTGGTACAGCTATGTCTATTTGGAATAAAGCAGACATTGCTGCTATCAAAGGCCATTCTGCCAAGTTCTCCACTGGCTTGGTTAACGATATACTACCCCCTGTTATTGCATGGTGTGGATAGCCTTAGTCAGGAAGAAAGATACACTGTATACAACATGCACGACATTGCTAAGGCATTCACTGATTCAAGAGATAAGATCAATGCACTCATACAACAAAACAATAAAGAAGCAGATAAACAATACATTGCTAGAGAAATACTTTGCTCTGCCTACGGCTCATACATCATTACTACCATCAACAATCTCTTCCGTGATCTAGAATCTGGAAGAATCCCTGATATCATACGTGACAGACGCATCTCCAAATGGTATTGTCCACGATGTAAAACCCCTGGCTGTTTTGCTATGTGTATGCAACAAGCTTTAACAATTCCTCTTTCTACAGCTAGGAATTTGGGGTTTGTGACCAGACACCATAATACTGGTCCTTGTTTTGCTGTTAAGAAATGTTCCATAACAGATATTGTGTTTGTTTCTTTTACTGTCTCTTTACCATGTTTTGATCCCACTACAGCTTTGTTCAACAAGCTTGCACTGGTATATTCCATCGGGCATTTGGACGAAGGCATCTACAGAGAATGCCTGGATCTACCACCTCTACTGGTTTTCCATCCTTTCTTGGACGCCTGGGTGGCTCTGCACACGGACTGCTGTGTGAAGAAGCAATACATTTACTTGTGCTGATGTGATGTATTTGATGTTATTCAACCTGTTTGTGGTTATTTTCCAAACAGCATTGACTGGACTTTCACCATGGATATTGACATCACCAAAAATGGCACGGATTCCTTGGATTCGACTTTGGCTCTGGATAAGCTCTACCAATCATATCATGAGGAGGTTCATCACCTGTCAAAATGAATTTCAAAGACAGCCTACATCTGCCCTGTCCAGTTGCAAAAGTGGGAGACTCCCTACTGTTCGCTTTCAGTATAATTCTGATGGGGAGTACTGTGTGGTAACTAACTTTAAAAGCTATATTTATGGATCTGTTACATGTGTTTCTGAATACCCCAATTTCTGTTTTGTCCCCCACCAGAAGACTGTCATTGGACATGCTGTCATAACCCCCATCCCCCTGCTAGATGAAGACATCATTGATGGTAACCACGATTATCTGCTTACACTGTCTGAATATTTACCAGATTTTAATGTACACATAGACCCACTCACACTTACATTAAAATCACTTTTAGACAGGAAAGACACACCTCATCCACATCAGCAATAATATGACCAAGGCCAATGAAGCTATCCTCTCATTGATTAATGATGGTGATATGAATGACGCATTGACTAACACCTGGTTAGAGATTACCTTTAAAGGTTTTATTATACAAGCATTTTTAATCTTTATTTTGATTATTATGCTCTGCTGCCTACGGCGCACACTGCACCAACACCGTGAGCAACTCGAGTTCCTTTACAGAGCTGGTGTGTCGGGTTTGGAAATGACCACTGCTCTCTGGCCTTTCCCTCGATTTGCTTGTGTTGCCCTTGGAGACAACAAGGGGGGGATGATAAATGAGGTCCCTGCTCCCTAATTGGTACCCTCAGAGGTACACCGTAGACAGCTAGCACTTAAGCATATGTTATACTAACATATAGGGCTTAGGGCATCTACCGTACAAGAGTAGATGTCAGGATATGAATGCATATTGTTGTAAAACACTTTGCTTGCTAATACATGTATTCTTCTATGTATTTTCTGTGTATTTCTTACTTGTAAGATACCAATGCATCTGTGTCCTTGGAATAATTATGTTATGTAAGTTGGCATTGCCACCTTTTGGTGATTTGTACTACTACACTGAGTTATGTAAGACTCTGTATAAGAACTCTTTTGTTCACGAACTGATGACTATACAAAATTATATAATGTTATCTTGGACCATGGAGCCACCTCTAATTTAGCCAATAGGAATCATCTCTGTAACTCGAAATGTTTCTGTCTTACAGTAACCATAGTAATTATCATAGGTATATAATGTAATACACTAGTCTTATACCTCAGAGATCCCAGGAGACAGAGAAACCTTGAGGTATAGGGAACGCTTAGCACTGGCTCCCGATTCGTATTGGCAAGAACTGCTTAGGGCAACTGTGATTTTATCCTCTTGGTAGTAATAAGCTTGTTTATTACTCTTATGCAACGTGTCTGTGATTACTTGCATTCCCAATATTGCCAAGAACCTAAAAGTGAGGTTTAGACCTCCTAACACCTTATTTATACAGACCTGACCTGCCTGTGAACCTACTTCCCAGTATAATTCAGCACTAGGTCTACAAAGTAAAGTTATTAATTGTATTTTTTATATATTTTGTCAAAGTTTTCTATAAATGTATTTTATAGTATGACAAGGATCAAGCTTGTCAGTGATGGATTGCTACAGTACATGAAACTAACTAGCAGTGCAGGCTAGATTTGCATGGCACCCACAGCAGCCACTACCAGCTCCTCCCTGCTGGATCACTCTACTCTGCATCCCTCCCTATATTTAAAGCGATATGACTAGAACTGGTACAGGTTAACACAAATGACTGGGATTTAAAGAGATCAATTCTGGATACATAGAATGTGGGCTTTGAGACCACCCAATCTCAGTGATAATTTTGAAATGCAGTGCTGTCCAAGATATGTATTACAATGAAAGTTCCCAGTGATCTCATGCGTGCTGTGCCTTTGCTTATTTTCATATGCTGAGCTCAGCACCATTTTATACAGTAGATGGTAAAACATTGCCTAAAGCACCACACTCAATGTTGTAGCGTGAGCTGCAAGTATAGGACTTGGGATATAAATAACATTTCTTTGTACAACATTAACAGTTTTTTTATTGAAGCTGTTGACACCCCCCCCACTCCCAATCTTAGGTAGGGTTAGAGTAAACAGCATGTCTTGCCTCACTTGACTGACTCATAACCCACCAGTGTGTCCCTGATCTAGACTGGACTGTCTGTCCTTCCTTAATTAAATGGAATAGAGACCATAAAAAGCAGACTCATGCAATTTCATTATGTTCCTACTGGTTATTAGGCAGTGGTATTCAGCGTGACTGTCAGTGTTACCACAATGAAAATGTCTTTGACCACACTGTCCACTTAACCTAGCGGTTGGAGTGCAGCACTTGGGAATAATTGTGCTTTCCAAATTCATGGTCTGAATCCCAGAACTGCTAGGTGCTTTTTGTTTTACTCAATTATTGATTGCCAAAATGAGCCAAAGTGAGCATGAATGGTAATTAAAAGATGAGAAATACAGATAATGTCCTTCTTGTGCCATTTTTTTTTGTATGTGTCAGGTCTCCCATGCAGAGTGGTGTGCACACTGTAGAGGTCAGGTTTGGTGGAGGGTGAGGCGTGATCTGCAGTGCACTGTTTTCTCTTAGGTAAAAAAAGGAGAAATCAATAAGTTTTCTTAATTCCCTGTATTTAAAGCGATGGGACTAGAACTGATAGAGGTTAACACAAATGACCAAATAGGCTACCCTGTTTATTTTTAATTTTTTTACACCCTGCAATATAAATAGACTGTATATTATGTTACACTTACAGTACTATGCCCTGTCTGCTTGTATACACACTTTAATGGAGTTCCTCAGTAATCAACCCTGTAATCATGACTGTTTTTTTTTTAATGTGTAGGAAATCAGATAGAGCATAATACTACAGTATGTCTAACAGACATCATTTGTGAAAAAACTCAGATGCCACCTGCTGGAAAGTTGCAGGGTTAAGAAACTGCCAGAAGGCAATTAATGCACTAGGTCATTATGCTCTGTTCACAGCTCCTGGTAGCCAACCCATGGCTATTGGAAGAAGTGCATTTAGGACCATTAAAAGAGAGGTGGGATATAATTAGGGAATACTGCGGTGACATCCTACTGCTCACAAACTTCAGCTCTGACTTGACGAGAGGTGCCAGGTACCACCAGGTAATGCAATGGAGGTGTAGGTAATGCAAGGCATACCTCACCAGGACCAAACTTTTATGTGATAACCACCTTAGGTCCAGTCAATTAGTGATAAGTTGAGCAGAAAAGATGTCTTGTTGAACTTGGTGTAGTTCCTGGAGGTAATCAGCCTAGGTGGAGAATTTTTAATTGTACTGTTGTACCAGTGGCAATATCTGGCTAAGTGATCACTGATTGAGTCACTTAAAGTTCTCAAGAGTTAAATTCTTTCTACCTTTTTCACCAAAATCCAGTCAAGCATGGAATGGTTGCCTGACTGAGGGATCAGCCTAGTTGGTATTGCAATGATTTGATTAAGCTGGCAGGTATTGAGTATGCCTTTGTACTGTAGTTTGTTGAGCAGCCAGTTTAATTTGAAGCCTCCTAGTACAATCAATTTGGTATATGAGTAACCACAGAACACTTGCATGAAATATAGTAGGCTTTCAAGCCCTGCCTTGGGTGGGTTTTATACACAGCAAATCAAGAAGTTTTTTGAGCCCAGTTTAACTTTAATGGTCAACTACTCACAAGTGGTGCTGGGTGCATAGGGGCTATTGCATACTTCTGCAGAGAGGTCAGAGTCCACGAGATCAGAATTTCACCCCCTTTTTTGTTACATCTATTGTGGCAGAATATATTTTAACTAGGAAGTGCAACTTCAGAGTCCTTGACTCTAGAGGTGAGCCAGCTCTCTGATAATGCCATGATGTGTGGCTTGTGGGATGAAGCAAAAGTTTCTAGTTCAGGAAGTTTGGGGGCAACACTTCTAACATTAAGGTGCATAAGTTGCAGACCTTTGTTACCAGCCCAGTTCCAATGAAGTGCATAGATGTTTTCAGGGGGACCAGGGTTAGTCTCTATATCACCAGATTGTAACATAATGATATTGGATAATGAGAGGCAGAGGCAGAGGAGAATGCATCTAAGTAAGCTTAGTATAAATGGTGTCCTGGAACAAAAGCCCAGGGTATGGACATGTTTCTTGTAGAGGGGCCCAGGGATAGGATTGTTTTGTTGTGGGGATGAGATATAGTAGGTGGCATTACTCTCATGACTATTCTCTGTGTGAGCAATTATTCCACAAAACAAGGCATCAAGTAACAGGAATAGACCGCATATCAGGAGACCAGAGCAGATTCCCTTGTAGGCCATGGTACTGCACCAGTATACAGCAATGGGGATGAGTAACAATACCCAGCAATTACTGATCAGCTGCTGTAATAATGAGAAGACTTTGAAATGCAACAGCACTAGACTTTGAAGTTAATAGTAGATATCACACTGATGCCATACATTAAAATGGCAAAGGTCTGAAGATTATATCTGATAACACACAGTATAGACTAGATCCCATTAAACAGGGTGGCAGGCACAGCAATTATAAAGTTGAACAGAGAACTATAGATTCCATCTGATGATATGACAAATGACAAAGCAAGCAAAGCGTCCATGTACCAGTTCTTGTTATCTTGATTGAGGTTTTACAACACTGTAGTCAGCAGGGGTATGGCAGCATATCTGAGCCGGTTGGCTCCACAGGCTGATACAAGAGTTAAATAATGAAAGAAAAAGTCACATCTAGAGGAAATTGTGAGCTGCTGAGGTCCAGAGTCACAGAATGCATTACCTTCCTAAAGGTTATGAACTGTGGACTGGGAATATGCAGGATGTGAAAACATTTTGTCTGCATGATTCCTTTGTTCTTCAAAGTGGTTTTTGAATAGCCCCCAGAGACAAGTAGAGTTCCTTTAGGAGCAGGTCAGATGAAAATATGGATTCAGTGCAGGGCCCAGCATCACGGAATTAGTTAGACTTAGCTGCTAGAATTAGTTTTGCTTGGGATGATTTTAAAAAAGTTGCTTTAAAATGAAAATGCTGATACCTGTTGGTAATGTTTTTCAGAAATTCAGTCCAGGAGACTTTCACAGATGTTGTGTGCAAGAATGGCATAGTTACTCCAAGCAGAAAAACATGAAAATCCACAAAAACTAACCTACTGACACAGACAAAACACAAACAGCCACTAAAACAGATCCAGGAGGCGGGGTAATCCAAACAACCCATTCTTGTTATGTAGTGCGAGCCCAGAGCCTGAGAGTGCAGCAACAGCATATATAGTATGTCTGAAGCATGGGACTGGCAGAGATGTGCATAGCAGTTGTAGTGGTCAAATCATAGCCTTTTATTTAAACACAGTGGTAATGAATGGATGCAATAGCAGCTATAGTATGGGTGTGGGCATAGAAAGATGAAGTACTATAAAAGTAAGCATAAAGGCTGTTGGCTGGCACTTTTATTACAATGTGGGTATGTTCAGGAGTGCCCCAGCAGTGTTTAGTCAATCATGGCTGAGTATTTCTTATAACCTTTGTATAAAACGCATTTTAAAATATATATATATATATATATATATATATATATATATATATATATATTTGTTCTGTCTTTCACTATTTTCTGTATAGCATTTTGTATAGTTAATTGTCACATAACTATGAATTCATAGTTTTGCCTATGTCACTGCATGGACTTGAATTCTGACCACTGCTTTGATAGGTCAACAGCTTGTGGTCAGAGTTCTGAATCCAGGCTGTGACATAGTCAGAAGTCCATAAAGCTTGTTTCATGAAGAGAACTGAACAGAATATTGTTCATACAATGAAAACAATACTTCAGTTGTGCTTACACAACTGGATGAGATGTATGCTTGTGTGACTTTGATACATTGTGGCTGTTTGCCTCTCTATCTGTGGGAAATACCACCCTGTAAGGGTACAAATCAAGGAATCCTAGAGGAGGTTCCTCCCATATGTGCCAAGGGAATAATTCCCTTGGCTAAAGGTAGCTTAGGAAGAAGCCCACAGGAAAGAGAGATGAGCAGCTGGAGGAGGAGGGGTGGATGGTGGGGCAATGAGAAATGAATCCTGGAACAATCCAGGAGTAGTGACCTTTTAAGGCCTGATGGGGGAGTGATGTTGTTGCTCCATCCATTGGACATTAGGCTTAAAGTCTTCCCATTCAATTGTGCTTACGCAACTGGATGAGATGTATGCTTCTGTGACTTTGATACATTGTGGCTGTTCACCTCTCTATCCATGGGATATACCACCCTGGGTGTTAAGCATCGAAGAGGAGAGAAATCAGAAGAATTCTAGACTGGAAATAAATGTGACAGACATAGATAGGAAGGACAGGAGAAGAACAATATAAGGCTAGGACAATGAATGAAAGGAAATCTAACAAGATGCAGAAGGGTGGACTTCCTAAGGAGAGAGGGAACAGCCAGGGCCACTATTTCACTCCATCCAACAGCAGACCCTAACTACAGAACCTATGAAAGCACTAACCCTGACTAATGTTATGACCATAGACATGGAAGAGAGGAAAAACCCCTTTGAGGAGGAAATCTCTGAGGATCCAAGGCCTAGGTCACCTTCTCTCCAGGCTGAAGGACATTTTGATTAGTGATGGCTCAGCTACTGCAATTTTGATTCAAGATAGAGGGAGGAGGAGAATATTCCAATTTAGAGGAAGCTCTCACTCTGTCCATCTAAATTTATAGCTGTTGAGGGTTGTGAGTGATGTCTCTGCAACTAGATGCTAAAAAGCAAGAGAGGAGAGAGCGATGACTGCAGAGGCACTCAGCTGGCCTATGTGAGCCTATGAAACAAACCAGGTGAACCAGAAGTGGTCTTGGTGGAGAATAGAGTAGAGGGTGCCTCTGAACCCACTCAGGCAGCCAAAGGGGCTCTGATGATGAGAGCCCAACCCATCACAGCTGGAAGTCATAAATTCTACATCCAGAGGTGTCGCCAAGATGAGGGACAACTAAAGGCCTGCCCGGAGCAAAGACATTCCTGCTATGGGCCAGGGAGAAGGACCCCACTCTGAGCTTCCTATGCTCTAGATGTGAACTTCATGGGTGCAGAGCGAGACTGTTGAATATAGGTTAGCCCCAAGCCAAGGAGCAATGGCCATGGAAGGCATATGTCTGAGTGAAGAGCAGATCAATGAGGTAGCATAAGACCCAATGAGAGGTATGCTTGATTAATCAATGTGAATCAGTAGACCCTGAGGTCAGACTGAGTGAAGGAGAACCAGGCTCATGTCATGAGGGAGCTACCATCATTGGTAAGTATGGGAGTACATGCCAATTGGGTGCATTGAGAGCCAAATTAGGAAAGAAGATAAGTACATGAAGGTAGAAGTGAGAGCAGCCAGGTGAAGCCGGCAGCTGACAAGGAGGTAAGCAGTACCAGGAGGACATCTGAATAGGTTTGACTAGAATGAGGGAATAGGGTTGGAAGAGGCGATGCATAGGCAGGACGACATGCAGGAGGGACTATATAGCAATGTGAATGAGTAGGGTATGGTGGTAGTAGGAGGGAATGGTGGGACGGCAGGATAGAGAAACACCAAAAGAAAGCAGAGGTCAAAGAAAAAGAGGAAAGGAGGGTAGAGGAAACAGGAAGGGAAGGGTGAGCAACCATGATAGGGAGGAATGAGGGAAGGGGGGCGCAGTCAGGATGAAGTATAGAAAGTGCAGCATGGCGTAACTAAGAGCAATGAGTGGTGAAGGGGGTATAGAGCATTGAAGAGGCGAGACATCAGAACACATTGAGACCAGAAATTAAGGAGAGAGACACAGGCAGAGGCAAGGGACAGGCAACCAGAGGATGGAGCTGCCAAAGTGGAGAGGAAGTGGGAAACGAGGGCTGCATAATGACCTCATGCATTTATACTTGTTGATCAGAAAAATCAATGCATCTACAAATCAAGTTTAAAGATTTCCTTCAATGCATGATGCATGTAATTCCTATTCATTGCTGTATTTGCACAAACTGAGTTTGATCTGGAAATCATACAGTACACCCTTAACATAGTAACATAGGGTCAGAAGGGACTTTAAGTCCAGTGTGTCCACTCCACATCCACTTCAGATGCAGGAATGAAGAAATATGAAATGCAAACATTTATTAATACATACGGATTTCCCTATGGCGTAAGTATTTTGTATAGTAATTTGACAGGTTCGATATCATCATTTCATGTCTTCATAAAATTCAGTAACACAATGAATGCTGCCAAAACGGGACAGACTGATCTGACTGGGAACTGAACTTCACCATACAATACATAAAGAAGCAGAGTAAAATGGCTAGTTGAACCACTAGCTGTCATACTGTTAGAGGGTCGCTAATGCACATCAGTACCAGCCTGCCTGCTCATTTGATCAATGGCCAGTTTGAAGAGATGCTATCAATTCATAGCAAGGAGAAAGCCAGGTGTGAAGGAGACAGCACGCCCAAAATAGTTTTTTGTATTTTCTGTAATATGTTATCTATGTTGTTTGTCCAAGTCGGGCCTGAAAAGTGGCTTTGGCCCAGTTGCCCTAACGCAGTTAAATAAAATGAAATGAAATGAAGTGCAAGTGGGGCAGCAGGAAGGAGCAGCACAGAGGACTCTCCAATGCAATGCAGTGGATAATGAAACAGTGAGGAGAAGCAGAACGGCTCAGGCTCTACAGTGCTGGAGTGGTCGAGTGCTATGGGAGCAAGCTCAACAGGGAAGCACCAAGGCAGAGCTGGAGCACTGACACCAAGGAGGGAAAATCTGAAAAGAAAAGGCAACAATAGGGGAAAGAATACGATAAATGAGGTACAGGGGAAGGGATCGGGAAAGGTGGGGCAGGGGAGAGAACAGGCAGAACTACGAGATGGGGATGAGCAGCTGGAGGTGCGAGGAAAACAATATAGGCCAGAATGAAGGAAGGTGGCGCTTCTGGCCACAACGAGAAACGAATCTTGAAACAGTCTAGGAGGAGTGGCCTTTTAAGGCCTGATGGGGGAGTGATGTTGTTGCTTTGTCCATTGAACCTCAGGTGTAAAGCCTTCCCAAAAGCAGTTTTGCACAAGTTTATAGCATACGGTTGGGGCTTATTGTGCATGGAATTTAGCCAGCTCAGAAAGTTTGTTGTGCACAGTTGAAAAGTTGCTCTGCATATTCTACAGATGTTTTACGCATTCCATAATCAGTGCACCTGACTTTCCCTTTCACGTCAGGTGCCACCACTTCACTGTTCCCGCTTTCACTTTAATTCACTCGCTGTGCCCTAACCACACACACAGTGTAACAATTTCATACTCACAACTGCAGCAGTCCTCTTTAATAAAATGTCAGAAAGCGAGAACTTCATTCTGGAACAAGAAAATAAACTGTATACTATAAAAAATAGGGGTGACCATACACAGATCGCACTGTGTTTCCATCTTCGGTTTGAGATAACAACATAGACTTCTTGAGCTTTGCTTTCAAGATCCATATGCTATTATTCCTACCCATCAATGGAAACACAGGCTTGTTGTGTGTGGCCACCCATATATTATTTCTTATATACTATATAGTTTAGTGCGGTTGGATATGGAAATTCATACATTTCCAGATGCTACTGTACCACAGTTGTGATGTCAGAATGCCATTGTTCCACAGTATCTGTATCACAACCATGGTACAATAGTGCAGTAGAATCTCTTTACTATTAAGATTCCTTGTGCTTGCCTACACTGCAGTTTCCATATAGCAAAAATGTAAAAAAAGAGTGAAACCAGCCCAAATGAACTGCTTGTTAAAAGATGAACTATTAATACATGCGGCCCAATTTTAAAAGGGATTTCTTTGATACACGGTGCCAGCACCATATGGGTATAACACAAGTGGTGCCTTCCATCAAAGATTGCAGCAATCCTGATTTTCAAATGCAAGCTGAGTTGAAATCAGGGTGCCTTGTGCCTAAGTCTCCTTGTGCCACCATTGTGGCAGAAGTGCCCTTGTGCCAGGTTGCAAGGGGGCTTGTGCCATGGCAGAGCTGCACCATCTTCTTTTTTGTAATTTTGGAAGTCCTGCATGGATGCATCAGGGGGCTCAGGTTAAACCAACCAGTAGGTGGCCTTATGGCCAGGAACCACAGTGGGATGAGGTGGCAATTGGGGGGAACTGCCAGGAGGGGACTTGGGCAGAAGGAGCATGGGGGTGCCCTAGGGAATGTCAGGGAGATGGTGGAATTACAGGGCAGTGATGTGGCACCTGGCATGGGCATCTTTTGGAATGCCAGGCAGCCAATCAGCTGTGACCACTTCATGGAGTGTTGGCTGTGACAGAAACTGACTTGGTCCAGGTGCACACGGCCCTGGCACCTGCCTCATTGGTACCAGGATCCCCTACCCTGTAGGCAGGAAGCAGAGACTGCAGGGTGAGGGCTGCCATAGGTGGAGGGGAGTGTTCTCTGTGCATTGCAACAGTCCCCTGGAACCCATCCCCCTGGCATTGTAGCAGGCTGCCTCCTACCTACAGGGCTTGGGATCCTGGCACCTATGTGCATACCTGGAGCCAGGTAACTATCTGTTCTTGCCAACCCCCCCATGAAGTGGTTTTAGTCAATTGGCTGCCTGATATTGCAAAACCCTCTCCCACTGGGTGCCACATCACCACCCTGAATTTCTGCTGTTTCCCTAATGCTCCATAGGGCACCCCCTGTGCTCTGTGTGCCCCTGGCCCTGTCCTGTATGCATATCCCCCTACCTTCTCTGCCCCTCTAGTGTTGCACTGGACAGGGGTGACCACATCCCTGCGTCAATACCCAGAGGTGCGCTAAATGTTTTGTGTAAGCCTGTGGTTGTGGCAACCCTTGAGTCTTTGGTGCAGGCCCATCCCTTTTATAAAATTGGACGTAGGGTCCCTGACACACTTAGAGTTTGTCACAGTCCTAGAGTGATGCAACTTGCATTGCTTTTAGGGTGCTTTTAAAATCGGACCCATGGTATCATTTCATGTAGCTTTGTTAAAAGATGAACTAAATCATGGTGTCATCTCATATAGCTTTTACTCAAATCACATTAAATGTTTTTAATCTTATCCCTCTTTTTGCTGTGTTATGTTTTTAGTCAACAGTTTAAGACAGTGTTACAAAGATGGTAAGTACTTAAATAAAAGCAGACAAGATACATATTATACAAAATAATTTATGGGCAACCAAACACAACAAGGTAGTTATTTCCATCTTGGCTGAGATGACATCATAGAAAACTTTAAAGATTTGCTGCTGAGGTCTATGAAGTCATCCCAATCCACGATGGAAACTCAGCCTTGTTGTATTTGTTTTCCCTTACATTACTCTATATATTTAGGAATAGATAAGTATGGGTCACTTGGCAGTATAAATATAAGTTCTGAAAACTGAACATTACATGCTGTACAGCTGCATATTCACAGATTTCCTCTCCCCATTCAATTAGGATTAGACATAGCTTTTGTTCTCTAAGTTGAGCTGATTATAGCAAGAATCTCAACAGTTCTTGTTTTCAAACCTTTTTATCAAATCTAGTAACTTACATACACTTGCAACTCAGTTATATGTTTGTTGCATGCTAATTAATTTTTCGCATTTCTAACCCAAAAAGTTATGTTTTAAGTAATATTTTTTTCAGTTCTAACTTTAGAAGCAGATGAGTTCAAGGGAGAGTGGCATTTTTTTAAGTTCACTCGCTTTCTCTTTTACCTAATTTGACAGAAAATTACTACTTACAATAGGACTGAATATTTGCAATTACTTGTCTTATTCTACTGAGTGATGCAGGTTAAACAGGCATTTTCAATTCCTTAGTACTCCTATTGGTTCGATTTTAGACACACTTTCTAAGTGCTCACCTACTAAAGAATGTGTTGCTATAGCTGACTGTTTTTATCTCGTTCTTTTATCTTAGTTACAAAAGAATACTAACCTTGTCAAAATGTGTTTTGTTTCATATACTCACTCTCATCTGGCTGTATCCTGCCTGACCTCTCAAAATGTGGCAGCACAGTCCAGCTACTCAAGTATTCAAGAATTCAAGTATTTTTATTTACCAACACACATAAAACAAATGTCTATCACATACAGTGAAATTTTAAAATCCTGCTAAAAACACTTTTCACACAATGCTGAAACTTGCCACAATACTGTACATAGAGAATAATGAATAGGTAAGTGTGTGTAATGGATATTTTTCACAAACCCAAGATGTGTGGTCATCACACACCGAGGGTATGTGAAAGAAATCTATGAACACACGCTCGTGTATCCTTTATTTCTTATAATTGGTGGTTCATGGACAGTAGGTGTAAAGTGTTGAGCTAAGCGCCAGTGACTTTCACTTTCCCAAATGGACAGCATGACTGAGCGGTGTTCAGTCTCATACACACTATGCCACAAAACTGACAGAAACAGTAATCTGTACCTTAAAAATATGGCAGCAGCATTTGCTAATCTTAGTTTAGCTTCTGTATTGAAAAAGAAGTCACTGAGTGTTAAGCGTGGAGAGCGAGTGACTCAATGGCTTCAGAAAACTGCATGAAAGAGTCAGCGAGGTGTGCACTGACACTTGCATGCAGTCTTCTGAAGCCTCCAAGTCACTCGCACTCCACGCTTAACACTCAGTAGCTTCTTTTTCAACACAGAAGCTAAAGTAAGATTAGCAAATGCTGCTGGCATATTTTTAAGGTACAGATTACTGTTTTCATCACTTTTGTGGCGTAGTGTGTATGAGACTGAGCACCACTTGGTCATGCAACCCATTCAGGAAACTGAAAGTTGCTTGCAGAGCACCTTAGTAACCAGATTTTGGGTTAATACGGCATCAAACACTGTAATAACTGGATTTCAGGTTATTACGACATTTGACAGTCACCATAATCAGGTTGATAAATGTGGTCACCAGTATGTATGTACTGTTAACCTTATATAATGTTAAGAGTATCTCTAGTCACATTGATATATTTTCCTCCAGACAAGCATTCTTACAGTGAAGCAGTAAAGATTTTAGACTGCAAAGCTGGCAGATTTATATATATGGCAGTCTATCTCACAAAACAACACACATACTAATATCTTTAGTCAGATTTCACTGTTGAGTGCCACAGCTAAATTTTTCCACAATGGTGCTAGCTATTTATTCCATGGTTTGTTTAGTAGAGGACAGTCAAAAATTAGATGAATAACTGTCTTTTGATACACTCGTTGCATCTACAGAACACCACATCAGATCAATTTTTTCCTCTGTTATATGATCACATCCCCTTCCCCAAAATAAAGCCTATTCAGAATTTACAATAAACATTTCTGTGAGCTTCTCTTTCACAGTAAGAGAGATTTTTGTTTTCTTTTCTGACCATTATTTTAAAACTTCATAAATCTGGGTGTTCAAATTATGTTTGAAAAATTTGACTGTAAGATGTTGGATAGCAGTTCTCACATATAGGTGAAACTTATCTCTAACAAAGCTATCCCAAATTTCTGTGAACCCTACCTTTTTAATGAGCTACTGATGCCTCAAAGAAAACTTTAAAATACATAATAATTAGGTACAATTCTGCTTGCATTCCATTTATCTGCTGTATATTTCTCCTCCTCATTATTTATTACTGAGGAAATTAGCATGAATATATATGATCTTTATCACTTAAAGTTCCTTTAGTGTTCATTAACCTCTATAGCTTACTCCCTACTTCAAGTCATAATGATCTGTTGTTACATCACAATCTGTTGGGATGAGAGTAACTGTGATGTCACAAGTAGTGCATTATGACCTCAGGTAGGTAGAAATCAATAGGAATATATAAAATCTTCAGGGGCAAAGATCCTGTTTTCATGCAAATGATCTCAGTAAAAATAATTTGGAGGAATAATACAGAACTAATGTGAAATACAAGTGTAAGTGTGTCTAAATACATTTTGTTAAAGTTATCCTGAAGGCATCAGCTGCTCTTTAACTATGCTATTTAATGTCTGATACCACTGTGATTCCCTTTTATTAATCTGACATTTAGTCCAACATTTGTGCAGTGCTCTGTCTTGCTCTAAATTCATGATCCTTTCCCAAAACTTGGCTGCACACATTTGTGCAACTAGAGTGATAGACTTTGTGTTAAATTTACACCTTAGAACAGCTGTAAGCAAATCTTTTTGTAGATAGAAATCTGCTTACAGTGGTTGTTTTGAACTGGTTCTAACTCTTTCGTGTATTTACTAAATGCCCATATCTCAGCCCTGTATAGCAAAAGAATGTAAATTTTTGCATCAAAAGTTTGGCATAATGCCACAAACAAGTTGTTTATGCATTTTTTACCAACTCTGACAATGCCTTTGGTGGCTTGTATACCTGGATTTGTGGATGCTGTGAAGTGCAGTTTCCACTACATAGAAGAATCAGTTTATAGCCCCTAAAATGTATAATTTTGCATTATGGCTAGGTCAATGTTGCTTTTAACCTTGCTATGTCTCTTCTTTGTACTAAATGTCAATATCTTTGCCATTTCTTGGTTTAGCTTAAGGACCAGATATTTAAGATGAGTTATTGTTTCATCAATGGCTCATTTTAAGCCCATAGGAGTTAGAGAACAGAGCATTATATGGTCAGCATAAATTAGTACATGAGTCTCCCTACCTAACATTCTTGGTGGAAATATATCCACCCGCTGTAGAGCAGTATGCAAACCCTCCATTCCTAAACTTGAATAAAATAGGAGCAAGGAGACTATCTGACTTCACACCTTTGTTAATGGGGATTAAGTCTGAAATTCTGCAACTTTTTGTGTCTTAACTGATTGAGTCCAGCCACTCATGAATAAGTAGTTTCACTGCAAAAGCAAGCACTCCCCTGGATCGTATTGTGGGAACACAGCAGTGGCCACTGAAGGCATCTTGACAATTGCTGGTCCACCCTGAACCACTACCTGTCTCATACTGTATCATTCAGCACCACACAGTCCACTACTGCTTAGTCACCTTCTAGTAAAATTGTTCTAGGCTACACCCTGAGCCTAACAAAGATACTTTAAATTGTCCATAAAAACAAGAACAGCATAAGTGAGGTGACATTGAGTCTGGACACTACTGTAATCCTGTCAGCAGTTGATACAGTAAAATTGCTTA
Source organism: Neoceratodus forsteri (assembly GCA_016271365.2). Classification (NCBI taxonomy): domain Eukaryota; kingdom Metazoa; phylum Chordata; order Ceratodontiformes; family Ceratodontidae; genus Neoceratodus; species Neoceratodus forsteri. The sequence goes on along the minus strand of CM057459.1, from coordinate 863,325,318 downwards.
GAGGAGATACAGTATAGGGATACCACAGTTCAACAAAACAGAGAGAACACTACCAAATCAACCATTAGGTTAGAGGGCTACTGCAGGGGAGAAAGGAGGGGAGGACATGGGAGTAGAGCTGCCAGAGAGCAAGGGGAGAGAAGCAGAGGCAGAAAAGGTATAGGAAAAGTAAAGCATGAGATGATGAGAAGATGAATGCATGAATTATGCAATCTTAGATTGAGGGGGACTTGCATCCATCTGTCTTGTTATCTATTTAAGGTATGCCCTCCACACTGCAAAACTTTTACAGTGAACACATCGATGTCGACAACATCAACAGTTCACCATTAAGTCTGCCTGGGACCCCAGCAGTCTTTCACACGGACCTGCACCCCAGATCAACTCCAACTCAGAGTTGATAATCCCAAAATCTGAGGGTTAGGGGGTGAAGGTCCGATGAACACCAAATATTTACCTGATGAATTTATATCAACCTCAAACTGCGGTCGACATAAATCCATCTCTGTATTGTCGATCGACAAAATATTTGTCAAACTGGCATGTAAATGTTCTTGCATTATTGTTTTCCTTTTTAACATTCTTTCTTGATCTGACTGGATCTGAGGAAACACCTTTTTACCAACAGGTTGTTAGGTTATTGGATAGTTTGCCAGAATGTGTAATTGGGCTAAAACAGGGCAGGGTTCAAGTACAGGTTGGACAAATTTCTTGCATAAATGGGAATAAAAGGGTACAAATTTTGAGCTGATAGGTGAACAGAATTGCGGTCAAAATGCCTCTTTAAGTCCTATCTAATGTAATGTAATTACCCCTTTGTGTGTGTCCCATTTAGGACTGAAATAAGTGATCATATCAGCATTATCTACCAACTCTGGTAGTCATTTCCATCTGCCCAGTGAAGAAATACTTTATGATATCTTTTTCTTTTGAATGTATCCCTTACTAATCTAAAGCCATGCCATATGGTATTAAAATATTCTTCTAATGTAAATAATGCACTGTTATCTACTGTTATGCCCACTGATATATCTATGGGTTTCCAACATGCTATATCTGTCACTTCTTACCTGTAATGAGTGCATGGTTTGGTTTCCCAGCCTTTCCTGATAAAACCTGCCATGTTATCCTTCTACCATCCTTAGTACTTTTCTCGGAATTTTTTTTGAGCCAATCTCTATCTTTATTTAGGTGAAAGTTCTAAAATTATAGCCACTATACAGACAAGGCCTCAACAGTGACATCACCTCTTTGTTGTGACATATGAAGCCATGTTTTACTTAAACAACATATTAATGGTATTTACTCACCTAGTAAAGGTGATTATTTGAGTACCCTTTATAGTACTCTGCAGTCAGAACCATCAGGTATTCCTCATCCATCCTATAGGTTGATGCACAATCCAATCAAAAAAGACCCTGACTGAACCCAGCCCCCCATCCCATCTGAGGATCTCCAGTGTATACCTTCCATAGCAAATATACGTATGGTGAAAAAACTCAGATGAACAAATATACAGAGAAAAAACAGAAGAATGACAGAACAAGGGATACAGAGATCACAGCAGTATCTTCCTGTAAACTGCCCTCCCTGATAGTTGCCTGGTAGCCCCAACTGTCCTAACTCGTTATCAACAAATACAGGAGAGTATTGAAAGAACTGGAAGGGGACAGGATCAGTTGTGTTCCAGGACAGTAGCTGCTGCTGTTGTTTTCACAGGGTTCTTGTGGATTTTACTTGGTAGGTTAGTTCTTTTCTTTCTTACTTCTAAGGGGCAAGCAGGGTATTGTTTTGGGGACTGCTGGATGTTTGTAAACTGATTTGGTGGCTGTAAGTGGGGCTCATTTTGTGGATGTTTCACTGTGTAACAGGCTGCGCTGGTAGAGGCCTATTTCTTCTGATTTAAAACCTATTTGGTGGGATTTGCTTGGGCCTGGTTCTTTGGCTGCTAGCCTTGGAGGGGAGACACAGGGCTGATACACTCTCTCTCGAGTCAGGTGTCTGCCCAGGACCCACCTCCCCGCCCCTCCTCCCCAGATGTCTGCGGATTATAGAGGAACACCTGCCCGCGAATGGAGGAAAAGGCTGGGTGCAGCTCATGTAGTTCTAGCCACTGGGGTTGGATTTAAAGGCTGGGAGAGGAGCTTAGGGAGTTGTTCATTTCCCTCATAAGTTTAATGTGTTGTACTGCACCTAGTAACAGGGTTACTGGTGTACAGTGGGACTGTCTCTAAGATTAGCGGGTGACCTGATTAGGCAGTAGGGGTATCTTGGACTAGGGAGGAACCTGGTGGCTCACCCAAGGAAACCTATTTGGAAGGGGATGGAACCACACATCATTAGGGCCGGCATCTTTGGGAGGGTGGTGGGGTGCACAGGGTATGGAGCAGCCATGATACTGGACTGGGCTTGGAAGTTGTGGTTGCCCAGTGTGCTACCAGCTAGCACAGCTAGGGAGGAGGTTATGGGATTAGGAGAAAGCTGGGGGAAGGGGGTGGTATGGTTGGGAAGGGGGCTGGCAATCTCCCACAGGGTTGCACCAAACACTGGGGTGGGGGCATAGGGAAGGAGTGCAGGAGAATACTCAGGGTCACATGAGGGACCCTGGCAGAGAGGTCAAGGACACTACCAAGGAAGCAGGCAGGTAACTGGGCACCCTCACAAGGGGGCCAGGAGGACAACATTCTCAGGAAGTAGGCAGATGGCTAGGGCTGGACAGAAGGAAGCAAGGCGGGGAGGTGGATCAGATCTACACTCAGTAACCGCTTCAATTCTCTTTCTTCTGCTCAAGGATGAGGGGGGTGATGAGCTAATGACAGGGTGGTTAGAGACGGAAAGGGAATGGGAGTGAGGCAGGAGGCAGGGGCCAGATATCAGGAAGAACAGGGGGGCCTGGAATGCAGGAGAATGGGAAGCAGTGAATCAGAGCAGGAGGGGCAGGGGGAAGAGGAAGAAAGTGCAAGGAGAAGGACCAGTTGGGAGGAAAGGTAAAGGAGAAGGACCAGAAGTACAAGGAGGATTCAGCAAAGGGAGCTGAGGGTTTAGGCCAGGGGAGCAAGACGAGCAAGGAGGAACTAAATGGAGACAGGAAGGAAGGGAGGATGAGCCAGGCTAGTTTAGCAGATGGGGGAGAAGGACCAGTTGCGAGCAGTGAGGGGGGAATTAGCAAGGTACAGAAAGATACTCAGGAGGAGGAGAGGCATAGGATTGGAGGGAAGGGGGTGGCCATGGTAAATAAGGAGGGGTGGCATGGCACCCAGATAGGGGAGGAACAAGGAGCCAGCTGGGTGGAGGGCCTGTAGAAAGGATGAGGGACATGGAAGGGGGATGGAGGAAAAGGTGGTCAGAGTGCTTGCTGGGGATTCTATGATCAGGGGTATCAAATGGGATAGGAGGAGAAGCCTGGCCAGTTAGAACAAGATGCTTCCCTGGACTAACGGTGCACAGGGCTAAGCACGAGGTATATCAGCTGGCAAAGGATTGTGGGAGTTCCCCAGACATACTGGTCCACCTGGGTACAAATGTCATTGAGGGAAATAGCGAGCTAGAGATACAGGCAAGATTCAGGGAGCTCACCAGGGTCTGTCATGACATAGGATGCACAGTTTCCTTCTCAGAAATCCTGCCAGTGCCAAGGGATAGTGGGGAACACAAAAGGAAAATTAGGGAGATAAACCACTGGCTCAGGGAGTGGTGTGAGGCCACAGGGTATGGGTTGATGGGGGATTGGGGGGAGACCTGGGAGGATAACGAGATGTATGCTAGAGATAGACTACATCTCAATTTGGAGGGGAGGGGAATCCTTAAGTTGAAAATAGAGGGGTTCATTGGTGAAAAGTGGGGTTTAGACTTGTGAAGGGGGGTGGGATGGGAGAAAAGGCTGTCAAGGGGGTGCCGATAAAGGAAGGACTCTGTCTCCACCCCCCTGGAGACCAGAAGGATTGCAGGAAAAGGCCAACTGGCAAAGTGCAGACCAGGTGAAAACAGAATCCCCATGGGAACACGAGCAGGGGAAATGGAACTATAGGGAAGGGGTGGAAGGTAGTCCTGCTAAATGCCAGAAGCTTGGGCAATAAAATGCCTGAGCTCCAGGCGATGCTAACTGAGGAGCAGTGGATGTGGCAGCGGTCACTGAGACTTGGCCACTGCAAGACATGACTAGGACCTGAACCTGGAGGGTTACACTATGTTCAGGAAGGACAGGGGGGAGGGAAGGGGAGGAGGGGTAGCAATGATAGTCAAAAACTGCATTGGCATAGGGGGAGTAGAGGAGGCGGAGGGAACCGTGGAGGCGATTTGGGTCACCTTGATAACAAGGGGGGGCAAGACATTAAAAATAGGAGTGGTGTATAGACCCCCCTGCCCTGGCGGAGGAGCTGGATGACAGTCTGTGGCAGATGTTGGAGACACTGCAGACTGGGCAGAGGAACGGTGGTGGTGTTGGGGACTTAAACATGCCAGGAACAGACTGGGAGACTATGACATCCTCTGTGACCAGGAACAGAGGTTGTTGGATGTCTTTCAAGACGCGTTCCTAACTCAGCAGGTGAGGGAACCGACCAGGGAGGCATGGGTACTGGATGTGGTCCTGGCAGACAGTGACCAGATTGGGGGCTTGGAGGTAAGGGACCCATTGGCGGGGAGTGACCATGCCACGGTCTGGTTCTGTCTGGACCTAGAAGGGGTAGAAGGCTGCACAAAGACGGAAGTAACCGACTTCAGGGGAGCGGATTTTAAGGAAATGGGAAGGATCCTTAAGGAGCATTTGGATGGGATTGGGTCAAACATGGACGCTGATAGTAGGTGGAAATCATCAGAAGAGGTGCAGGATGCTACCAGCACCTGTGCAAGAGTAAGACAAATGCGGTAGGGCCCAAAAACCTGTTGGTGGGACCAGGGAGGTCCAGGAGGTGGTGCGGGAAAGAAAGCAGCCTATAAGCAATTCAAGTGCACAAGGAGGAAAGGGATCGAGGGAGTATGAGGTGATGGCTAGAAGGGCCACTAGAGTGGTGAGGGGCTAAGGCAAGGAAGGAGCAGAACCTGGCCAGGGAAGTGGGAGAGGAACCAGGGTTCTTTAGATACATTAGGGAAAACGAAGGTGAAGGGCAGATTAGCAGGATTAAATCAGGGAGAGATGGGCACAAGACCCGGGAGCAGGCTGAGGTACTAAATGAGTACTTCACCTCCAGTTTTCACCAGGGAAAATGGGGTGTTGCATCATACATGGGAGGAGACAGAGATACTGAGGGGGGACCCTTACCATTCGGCAGGTCTGGGGAGAGGGGGAGGCATCACTGGCAGGTGGGGGAGGGCTAAGCAGGGAGAAGAGGTACCGGAAGTGGAAATCACAGCAGAGAGAGTGAGGGAAGCCCTCAGCTCCCTTAAGATGGAGAAAGCACTGGGGCGGATAAATTACATCCCAGAGTGCTGAAGGAACTTGCAGATGTCCTGGCGAAACCCCTGGCAGAGCTTTTCACCATCTCTCTGAGGACAGGGTGGGTGCCCCAAGACTGGAAGGTGGCGCATATAGTGCCTATCCACAAGGGGGGATCAAGGGAGGTGGCAGGGAACTACAGGTCTGTCAGCCTGACATCGGTGGTGGGCAAGGTGATGGAGGGCATTGTCAAGGAGAGGCTAGGGGGGGACCTGGATAAGTCAGGGTGCCTGGACGATAGACAGCATGGATTCATCCTGGGGAAATCGTGTCAGACAAACCTGGTGGAGTTCTATGACTGGGTGACAAGTGCCTTGGACCTGGGTAGACCAGTGGATGTCCTCTTTCTGGACTTCAGCAAGGCATTTGACTCTGTTCCTCACGTGGGCCTGTTGGATAAGCTGGGAGAAATGGGGGTGGGGAACCAGATGATCAGATGGATAGGCAATTGGCTCCAGGACCGGACCCAGAGGGTCGTAGTTGGTGGGATAGTCTCATCCCCAAGGAGGGTCATTAGTGGGGTCCCACAGGGATCAGTCCTTGGGCCCTTCTGTTCAACGCCTACGTATTTGACATAAGGACAGGAATCAGGAGTGAGATGAGTCTCTTTGCAGATGACTCGAAACTGGGGGCGGTGGTGGATGGGGAGGAGGGGAGGGTGGCCCTACAGGGGGACCTGGAGGCTCTGGAAAGATGGTCTAGAAAGTGGAAGCTGAGGTTCAATGCAGGGAAATGCAAGGTACTCCACCTGGGGGCCAGAAACCCAGGCCAAGTGTACACCCTGGGGGAATGCTACAAGTCTCGATGGCTGAGATGGACCTGGGGGTGGTGGTGGATATCAAGATGAACAACTCTGAGACTTGTAGGAGGGCAGCAGCCAAGGCCAACAGGATGCTGGGATGCATCGCTAGGGGGATCACCTCCAGAAGGAGGGAAGTGATACTCCCTCTGTATAACTGCTTGGTGAGGCCGCACCTTGAGTACTGCATGCAGTTTTGGAGGCCACACTTAAAGAGGGACATTAAACTCCCATAGAGGGTCCAGAGGAGGGCAACCAAAATGATTTGGGGCTTGGGGGACAGGACCTATGAGGAGAGGCTCAAAGAGCTAAATATGTACACATTGGAAGAGAGAAGGGACTGGGGGGACATGATAGAGGTCTTCAGGTACATGAAGAGGGTAAATAGGGGAGGAACAGCCAGGGTGCTTCGAAGGAAGGAGGAAGGGGCCACTAGAGGGCATGGGTGGAAGCTGGAGGGAAGATTCAGGGAGAAAGGAGGAGGTGCTACTTCACTGAGGAGGGTGGTGGAACCATGGAATGCACTGCCTAGGGGGCTGGTGGAGGCAGAGACAGTGGAGGGGTTCAAGAGGGGGTGGGACAGGTACAGGGGAAGGGTTCTGGAAGCAAAATCCAATGCAGCAAGAATATCCAGAACTGGGAAGGGAGAAGCCAAAGAAGGTGAGGGGGACAGCAAGGTCAGCACCCAGGGTGGGGGCTGACCAAATGAGCAGACACGAAAGACCATTAGGCCTATTCTGCTGGCATTTTAGTATGTTAGTATTGATAGGCTAGTTCATCCTTTATTCAATAGAAGTAGCCACTTTCCTTGACATAGTGAATATGCCTGTCTTGTTGAACACTTAAATGACAAGTTCATAGTACACTAGATTTTCCTGTATCATTACTTGGATATTTTCTATAATCCAGCCAATTCCCATAACCCATTCACATCTCCAGCTCTTTGTGGGGCTGCAGAGTACTATAAAGGGTACTCAAATGATCACCTTTACAAGGTGAGTAAATACCATTTTATTTTGTACCCTTTATAGTACTCTGCAGTCAGAACCATCAGGACCTTAGTAGCAGTGTGGTGTAAGTATGTGTTCTGGGTGAGACTCTGTGAGGTGCAGATTGAGAGACCTTTATCTGTGTTGAGTACCCGCCATTAAAACCGCTCTGCAGAATGATGCTTTCTCTGCCAGTTCTACATCCAGTCTGTAGTGGCTGATGAAGGTGTATATGGAAGACCATGTCACTGCTGAACATATGTCTGATGTAGATGCCTCCCCCCTTTCTACCCAGGAAGTGATGATCACTCTAATAGAGTGGGCCTTTATCCCCTGTGGGGGTTCCTGGCCTGCTTCCCTATAAGCTGTTGAAATGGTCTGTTTTATCCACCCAGATATGGTATCCTTGGAGGTTGCCTGCCCTGCCCTCTTCCCTGTGGTGAGGATGAATAACCTGTCCATTCTACGTGAACTAGAGGTTATACTAAGGTATTTCTGTAGTTGAATCCCAACATCTACGGGGTGTGGGATCCCAGTGTTGTTGTTGCTCCCTGTCCCTAGGAAGGGGAGTTGAACTTCCTAGTCTAGGGGTAATGAGTAACCACCTTAGGTAGGAAAGAGGGGACCATTCTTAAGATAGCCCCCTCATTGTGGAACATGAGAAAAGGTGCCCTGCATGATAGTTCCTGTAATTCTCCTATGCGTCTAAGTGAACAAATAGCTACTAGAAAAACTGTCTTTAAGGTACACCAATGCAGGGACTCTTACTGGAATGTGGTACCTTGGAGTGCATCTAGCACAATGTTTAGTTGCCAAGGTGTGCACGTTAGTTTGATTCTGGGTGATGCCAGTGTGACTGCCCTGAGTAGGCTGATTACATCAGGGTGTGACTCTGTTGAACCTATTCCTGGTAATGGACCCCTTATGGAAGAAATGGCAGAAGTTTGTACCCTGAGTGATGAGGGTCTGAATCCCTTGTTTGCCTCGTCATTAAGAAAGTCTAGGATTTAAGGTAGTCCTGCAACAGAAGGGGAGGTACCCTTTTCTGCACACCATTTATGAAAGATCTGCCACTGTCTGTGGTAGGTTGTGTTTGTAGATTGTCTCCTTGATTGCAGCAGTCATTCTACTACTCTGTTATGGTAACCTAACCTTAACAGTTTGTCCCTTTCAGTAGCCAGGCCATTTGTTTCAGTGCTGCTGGATTCGGGTATAGAATTGTGCCTTGGCCCAGTAGATCCCTCCAGTGAGGCAACAGCATTGGGGAGTCCACTGACATTGCCTGTATGACTGAATACCAGGGTCTCCATGGCCAGTCCTGTGCTACCAGGAGTACTGTGGACCCCATGGATCAAATCTTGTGCAGAATCGTGGTCTGCATTGCTGTTGGTGGGAACATGTATGCTCGTTGGAACTGCCATGGTGCTGACAGGGTGTCCACTTCCTGTACCTTGGTGTCCATGCATCTCAAGTAGTATATCGGAAGTTGGTTGTTCTGTTGGGAGGCCATGAGGTCTACTTGTAGTGGCCCCCATCTCCTCTGGATCTTGTGAAATACTTTTTGGTTGACTTTCCACTCTGCTTGATTCATGCTAACTCTGCTTAGCCAGTCTGCCTCTGTGTTGGCTGAACCTGCTTGGCAGATTGCTGTGATTGAAAGTATGTTTTGTTCTGCCCAGCTTAGTAGTCTGATAGATTCCCTTATCATTAACTTGCTTCATGTTCCCCCATTTATTTAGATATGTCACCATTACTTGACTGTCACACCTCACTAGGACTGCCCTGTGTGCGATGAGTGGTCTGAAAAATGTCAGTGCGAGACGTACCGCCTTCATCTCCAATACATTTATTGATAAGAGCGAGTCCGTCTAAGATCATAGGCCCTGAGTGACATGATTCAGGTAGCTTGCTCCCCAACTTATCAGGCTTGTGTCTGTGGTGATGACAACTGCAGGTGGCTGTGCTAGTTGGCACCCTTGTAGGATGTTTTTCCTGTTTGTCCACCACTTCAAGTCTGATAGTACCTTCGCCGGAGTTGAGATTTGGACTCTGAAATTCTGAGTGGTTTGGTCCCAAGTGTTGATCAAGTACCTCTGCAGTAGTCTCATGTGCAGTCTGACCCATGGTACCATGTCTATCAGGGCTGCTATTACCCCTAGGACCTGAAGGTGGTCCCAGACTGGCCTTCTGGGTTTGCAGAGGATCCCGTTGATCAGAGATTGAATAATACAAGCCTTTTCCTCCATGGGGGTCACTTGGTTGAGTCCTGTGTCTATTTATGTCCCCCAGGTATATTAGGGACTGGGATGGTATCAGCTGGCTTTTCTCCTTGTTTATTACCCAACCATGGTTCTGCAGACATTGCACAGCCATATTTGTGTTGCAGCTTGCCTGTTCTCTTGTTCATGCTCGTAGCAGCTAGTCATCCAGGTAGGGGATGATGTGCACCCCTGCTCTTTGCAAGTGTGCCGCTAGAACTATTAGTGTTTTAGTGAATACCCTGAGGCAGAGGTCAGGCTGAATGGGAGGCAGGTATACTGATAGTGCTCTTCCTGGATGTTGAACCTCTGGTATTTGTGGTGTGACTTCTGAATTGGAATATGTAGGTATGCTTCTTTCAGATCTATTGAGGTTAGGTAGTCTCATGGTTGGATGGCTGACAATGTTGATTGTAATGTCTCCATCTTGAATTTCTTGTATGCAGTGAACTTGTTTAGGTGCTTGAGGTCCAGCACCAGGCAGATGCCCCCCATTTTCTTGGGGACCATAAAGAATAAGGAGTAAACTCCTATGTTTCCCTCCTCTGTAGGGACATGCAAAATAGCCCCACTCTGGCATAGGTCCATAATTGACTCTTGAATTGCTTGTGCCTTCTCTGGGCATTTCAGGGTTGGGGAAACCAGCGGTTTGTGGTGCACTGACTTCCTGATGAACTCGATGGCATATCCCTTTGTTATCACTTCTGTTACCCATTTGTCTAGTGTTGTTTGGGCCAATTGTAATGAAAATTGCTGCAGTCTCCCTGCTAGTGGCAGATTTGCCTGGGTCTAGGTCTCTTCATTGTTTTTTTCCCTGGTGTTGAAGGCTGTTTTTTGTCTGCTGTTGCCATATAGTTTGCCGGCATTATTCTTTGACTTATTGCCATAAGACTTGTTTTGGAATCTTGGCCTTTGAGTCCATTGTCTAGCTCCCTGGGGGTGGTATGTTTGGTTTTTCTGCCTGAAAATATTTCCTTTTGGCTGAAAGGATCTGTCTTGGTGTAGGCAGACATCCTCGTCCCCTTGTGCCTGCTTGTCACCCCTGTTCTTGAGGTATGGGGTTAATCCCTCGCTGAACAAGGTACCTTCTTTGAAAGGTAATTTCATCAGTGCACTTTTGGACTCATTGCCTGCTTGCCACAGCTTGAGCCAAAGTGCCTTCTGAGCTCTGTTTGCAAGAACTGTTGCCCTTGATCTGAATCTTAGTATGTCCAATGAGGCGTCCATGATGTACTTTACTGCTTGTATGGCACATTGTGAGGCACCTACTTGTGGGGAGTCATTGGGGATGTTTTCAGTTAGGATGTTCAACCACCTGTGGAGGGCTCAGCTAGTGAACCAAGCCACAGTGTTGGCTGAGTGGTGCATGCCTGAGACCTTGTGGATCTTTCTGAGATGCTCCTCAATTTTCTTATCCATGGGGTCCTTAAGTACCGCCATGCTCTCTATTTGGATGGTGGTATGCTTTGAAAGTTCCGATACAGGTTGGTCGACTCTCGGGGTTTTGCCCCAGTCTTCCACCCATGTGTGTGATGAGGGGTACCACCTACCCACCATGCTTCACTCTGGCATTCTGGTGGGTTCCAGAGTGTTGTACTCCTTGTTTAGACTAGTCTCTATGATCTTACATGTGGGAAAGTGAACACTTCTTCTGGTTCCCCCATTGATAAAAAGGGGTCCTCTCATGTGGTTGGTTGCTCAGGTTGCTCTGCTATTTTAAGTGCCGATCTGACCATTTTGATGAGCTCATCCATGTTATCCCCATAGCACATACTGGAAGATTTGTCTATGGTGTTGTCATAAAGGTCTGCTGGCATTTCTGACGTACCACTGTCTGTCGAGTCTGGGCCTCTTTCTTGTGGCATCTTCCCCCAGGCCTCCTGACTTGTTGTGGGGAGGTGTGGGACTATCTGTTTTAAAGGCTTCAAAGAGTTGAAATAGCAGTTTGGCTTGACTGGTGTCCAGCGCTATTGGGACGGTTGGTGGTGGTGCTGGGCTTTCAGAATCTGAACTCCCATCCTCCATTGCCTCACATTCCCTCTAGGGTGTTAGTGTGCACACCATGCAGACCATGTACCTGTCATCATCCTCTGGGAAGAGAATGCCACATACCTTGCATTTTCTCATTGTGCCTTGTGTGTCCTCGAACCTGTTGGTTTGAGGCAGAAAGAACTGCATTAAGTACTTACTAGACATGACCAAACTTCATCAGCAAGTTTAATAATTGTTTGGCTAGATCCTCGTGAGATAGATGAGCCCACACCTACGCTAGTTGCTACCTTCTTAATGTAGCACTACCCCTTTAAAAAAGTGCTTCAGTATGTTCCAGGGATTGGTTGTAGTCCCAGATAAGATGGTTGCCAGGAAGTTTCACAGGAGCCAGCATAGCTTGGGACAGCCCTATTCAAACAAGGTCCCATCCAAGACTGCCACCTTACTCTCGTGTGACCTCCTGCAAGAGCTGCAAGTGCTGCATGTCTTGCAGTGATCTCTAGTCTTGCAGGAGTGCACAGCCTGCTGGGACAACTGCTGGAGAGAGATAGAGAGAGAGAAAGAGAGACAGCATGGATGCTTGGCATCTCAGTGGGTGGAGAAGTAAACTATTTATTGCGCCCCAAAACAAAGGATTGCTGTGCTGGTGACCAGGCTTGGTCATTTGTGAAAAGGCCTTAGCAGTTCTGCATGGTGGGGGTGGGGGCTTCAGGGTGGTTTCCAGGGACTGAGAGCAGCAGAGATTAATACAGGCACTGTCCCCTGCATTTTTTGAGCATAAAGTCCAGCATTAAGCTGCGTGGTGTGTACTGGGCTGAGGGGCTATAGAAGGCTCCCAACTTATGTTTTCCAATGCTCGTAGCATTTCTTGGGGTGGGGGGGTTGTGCATTCTCTGGCTAGGGGAGTCACTCCAGTAGGGACCTCACCCCATGCCTGATTACCACAGTCTGTAGTGGAAATTAATAACCAAGGGGATCTCCATGCGGGACCCCGAGCAGAAAGTGAGTAGTTATCAGGCAAAGCTCTTGTACAGACAGTAGAGCTCTGTAATATCCCAGTTATGCATACATATGAATATTGATGGTCAGGAAAACACTACAGGAGGATGACCCTGCCATCTCTTCTATGTACTGAGAGTGGATAAATCCTTTGGTATGAATGTCTTTTGTCATTGCTTTCCTGGTTACATGGAATGCAAGTCTGCATAATATTAAATATTCCACAAACCTGAGTTCCATTAAAAGAGCCTTATTTAGTTGTTTCATCAGATCAAGTGACTGCAACAAACTTTACCTTTTCTATGACTTTATTATCCAACCAACCAATTACTTTCTGCTTCTTTTATTTCACTTGTTTACTTCCTCTATCCTGGTGTGCTATTACTAGAAATCAATCCAGTATTTTGTAAATGGTCTTAAAACACTATGTTAAGTTACATTACATTTTGTCATGTTATGTTACATTTAGATCTTCAGTTTTTTCTCAGAGGTGTGACTAGATATACAATTGTATTTTTATGTAAATATGTTTATATGCAATCACTCTGTAATATATAATTCATTGTTACAATTGCCTAGTTAACCTGCAACTATTTAGTAACAACATTGATGCTGTCCAGTCCTCTATGAAACCTCTTGAAACAGAGGTGTTTATAAATTGGATAGTAAAACTCACATTAGCATCACCTGACCATTGATTAAATCTCCTTTTTAATCCACAGTTAGGCAACCAAGCTCCTTGCCATCTTTGTTTAGAAGTCAATAACAACATCACTATGCACTTCTGAGCCAAGCAACAGTTAATAAACTTTTACATTGTTTATGTGTTTACAGCACATGTTTTGATGTACAGTAGCTATTTATAAACTTGCAATGTTTTCATGTTCACAGCACATGTTTTTCTATTAGTTTAAGCTATCTACTTTACCTGGTGGATCAATACACAATACATTTCTCAAGTAAGTTTTCCAATTAAAAAATTACTTTTTTATTATTTGCTTGGTTTTAACATCCAACCCATTTTATATGAACAATCTCTCAATTGAGAGCATGGGGTTATGATAAATTAATGCTCTTCCCAGGTGCTGGAGGACAATCGGCCTTCAGCCTTGTGAATCAATGCAGCAGGGGTGTGTGTTAATTCACCATAACCCCATGCACTGTTGTGGGCTACTGCTTACTTCAGATAAATGAGTTTATATGGGTGTGCAAACATTCAAAGAAGTAAATACAATAATACAGAGTAGGGTGGGGGACAGACTGATCTGCCTGTGAACATCAATGTTTTGAGCAGGCGTCCTTTGTCAAGAGAGAGCTTAATATTCTGTGTGCCTTCCCATAAGCCTTCTCGCTCTAGGAAAAATAATTTTAAGTTTCCATTAATTACAATATTTTGGTCTCTATCCTCAGTTGCAGCCTCTACTACATGCCAATTTATGATACAGTATATGCCACTCATGGATTTCTTCTGCATCAGTATGTCACCTAGCATTGCATGGCATTAAATCTCAGCTGCCAGATATCTGACCATTGCTCAAATCTCATTACATGCCACTTCATCCTTTCTACCCTCTCAGATGTGGGTACCCACCCATCTTGTTTTGTACCATCAGAAAATAATGTCACTTCACTACTCTCTCCAATACTGATAGCCTTGAGAAACAGATTAAACAGGGAAGATTCTGTTCTAACCCCTGTTGTACACCAATCATTATTTCTTTTATGTTCACTATTTTCCCATTTAGCACAACTATGGTCAAAGCTCATTTTGACAGGAATGTATTTTTTCTGGTCACCTGCAACAAGTCAAATAGATCTGTCAACTGTCAGGTCTGGATATGTCTAAAAACAGTTCAACCCATTCCTTTTCAAATAGATTTTAAATTAAGCAACCATGGATAGTTGCTGCATAGTGTCAATATCAAGCACAAATCATTCACAGACTGATAAACAACTAGCCACCAATATACCATATAATGAAACAGAGAAGAATGTAACAGTCATTTGCATTTATTTACACTTTTACTTTACTGTAACTAGGGGAAGAAAATGCCTGTATTCAATTAGGTAGGTATCAGGACAAGCATTACATTAAAATATTGCTTCTGGTGTTCCTGCTTAAATGAGTAAATATGTTTTTAGAAGGAAAATAAGGGGAGAGAAGTGGAGGGGTAGAGACAAGGGTTGGAGAGTGCTAACACTAAATGCTAGGAGTCTGGAGAAAAAGGGGGCAGAACGACAGACTCATGTGTGGACTTGGCATCTATAACTGAGACATGGGCCACCCAAATCCACGACTGGGACATGACGGTTCCGAGATATGGATTGCACCGGAAGGATAGGGAAAAGGGGAAGGAGGAGGGGGTGGCACTGTATGTAAAGGAGGAATTAAAATGTGTAAGGGAGGAGGGAGATGAGAGAGATACATAAATACTGTGGGTGCAACTACAGGATCCGAAAAATAGATCACTAAGACTGGAGGTGGTGTACAGGTCACCCTCTCAGGCTGAAGGGTTGGATAGGGTACCTGCAGAACAAATCAGGAGAAACTACAGGAAGGGGGAGGTGGTGATAGTAAGAGACTTCAACTTGCTGGGGGTGGAATGGAACATACCTACTACAAACAGTAGAAGGGAGCAGGTAATGTTGGATGCCTTCCAGGAAAGCTTTCTAGTACAGTTGGTCAAGGAACCAACTAGGGAAAGGAACACCCTTGACCTCATACTGATGAACGGGGAGTGGGTGAGGGATGTGAGAGTGGAGGAACCACTGGGGGGAGTGACCACTGGACAGTGTGTTTCCAGTTACAGATGGCTAAAGAGAGGATGGCATCTGGCACAAGGGTGCTGGATTTCAGGAATGCCAACTTTAAGATAATGAGGGAACAGGTATAGGGGTTCATGTGCAAAATTCAACCAGGTATGGACACACAGCAAAGGTGGGAACTGATAAGACAGGGGATAGTGGAGGCAACAGAAACTTGCAGCAGGGCCCAGACTAAGAAGGCTAGAGGGAAGAAACCCAGCTGGATAAGTAAAGGGGTGCTAGACATGGTGAGGAAAAAAAAGGCAGCTTAAAGGAAATACAGAAAATCGGGGAGGGAGGATGATGGGGAGGAATACCTGAAAGAAGTGAAAGAAGTGACTAGGGGGGTAAGCGCAGACAAGGCAGCAAGGGAACCCAGGCTGGAGCAGGGCATAAAAAAAGGCGAGAAAGACTTCTTTAGGTACATCAGGGAGAAAAGAAGCTGTAAGGACCAAATTATAAGAATTAAGGAGGGGGGATGGGTGGAAGAAGGGGGTGAAAAGGCAGAAGTGCTCAATGACTATTTCTGTTCAGTATTTACAATAAAAAAGGAAGGGGCACTATCCATAGTAGGAGGGAGGATAGAAACAGATGGGGGGGTGATGCATGGAGGAGTCACAGTGGGGAGGGTGCTGGAGGGGTTATGGGCATTGAGGTTAAACAAGGCTCCAGGACCAGATGGAGTACATCTGAAAGTGCTGAAGGAGCTAGCAGAGGTCCTGGCAGGACCCTTGGCAGACTTTTTTAATTCATCTCTAGACACAGGATGCATACAGCAGGACTGCAGCAGGCTCATGTGGTTCCCCTCCACAAGAATGGACACAAGGATGAACTGGGGAACTATAGGCCAGTAAGTCTAACGTCCATAGTGGGGAATCTAATGGAGACCATCCTAAAGGATAGGCTAGTGGCATTACTGGAGGTGAACGGGGTATGGAACGGGAGGCAGCATGGCTTCATCAAGGGCAGGTCATGCCAGACCAACCTGGTGGAATACTATGATTGGGTGACTAGGCAAATTGACAGGGGCTATGTGGTGGAAGATCTGTACCTAGACTTCAGTAAGGCCTTTGATTGAGTACCACATGGGAGACATGGAATCAAGCTACAAGGCACAGAGGTGGGAGAAAAACTGGTGGGGTGGGTGGAGAACTGGCTAAAAGACAGCAGAGGGTGGTGGTAGATGGGGATTACTCATCCACTAAGCCTGTGACAAGTGGTGTTCCACAGGGTTCAGTGTTGGGCCCAGTGTTTTTTGGCACATTTTTTGCAGACATCTCAGAGGGCATCAGCAGCAAAATCAACCTATTTGCAGATGACACCTAGATGGGAATGGTGGTGGATGACCCGGGGGGGGTGGCGGGGGATACTGGAGGATCTGACAAGGCTGGAGGCATGGTCTGATAGATGGTAGCTGGGGTTCAATGCAAAAAAATGCAAGGTGCTGCACTTCAGAGCAAAAAATCCAAGGAGAAGCTACCATCTGGGGTGAGTGCAGCTGGAGGTAACAGAAGAGGAGAAGAATCTGGGGGTGCTCATCACAGGAGCAATGAACAATTCTGCTCAATGCAGATAGGCAGTAGCAATGGCCAACAAAATGCTGGGGTGCATTGCAAGGGTAATTACCTCGAGAAGAAGGGAGGTTATTCTACCATTGTATTGATCGTTGGTTAGACCCCACCTTGAATATTGTGTGCAGTACTGGCACCTGTACCTAGAAAGGGACATTAGGCTGCTGAAGGGGGTGCAGTATAGGGTGATGAAGATGATTCAGGGCCTGGGGAATTTGCTATAGGAGGTCACAGTAAGACAGTTAAACATGTACACAGTGGAGGAGAGGAGGGATGGGGGGATATGATTGAGACCTTCAAATACATGAAGGGGATAATCAAAATGGACACAGAGGGTCTAATCAGGAGGAGGGTGGGAGAGAGACACTAGGGGCCATGATATGAGATTGGAAGCGGTAGATTCAGGAGTGAGGTGAGGAGGCATTTCTTTATGGAGAGGGCAGTGGCAAAGTGGAACGCACTACCAGCTGAAGTGGTGGCATGCACCAAAGTGGAATGCTTCAAGAAGGGGTGGGACAGTGAAAAAGGGAGGGTAAAGGGAGGTAAGGGGGGGCAGCCACTGAATAGTGAGCTAGCTGCATTCACGAGCAGCCTAGATAGACCATGATGGCCTTTTGCTGCTGGCAATTTTTGTATATTTGTATAGTAACAGAAACAAAGTGCAGAAGCCACTTTAAAGTTAAAAAAATCCCCTAGTGGAGGGGACCATGGTACTTGCTGACAGCAGAACAAGATACATTGCTGTAAACAAATGCACAGCTATTTGACTGCCTCAAGGGCTGCAGATACATGCACTCTGAAGATATCTGCAGTAGAAACTAAAGCATCAGACACCTGTACTTACCTGATCCATGGGTGAAAGGGGATTGTTATTCCACACTGAAATCATTCATGGGTAAAAAAATAGAAGGAGACTGGGGTTGAAGAAAGCCATGGCTAGCTGAAACTGGTCAACTACTGCTGTCCTGTTCACTGCTGAACACTTAACAAAGAGAATGACAACATTTTTTTCCGGTCTTGCCTTGGTAAGTGACCAATTCTTCAGTTGCTAATACATTTATGTGTGGAATGTAGTTAGCTATATTACTGGACTCAGAATCATAAAAGGTACTGCAAGTGATTCACTCTCTAAGTGCTTTCCACCACAGTGTTGCTTGGTAGGGTGATACCAGAACAAAATTGCACATGGTACTGTACACCAGTGTATCATCACTCCAAACTAGTACTTCTACTTGATTCAACAACTTGTGGCCCTTATTCCTTTAGTCAAGGTACAAAATATCCTTTATTGAATAAATATTACCAGCTTAAAAGTCACCATCAGCATCAGGGACATTTGTAAACTTTATACACATATCATCATCATGCAGTCTGACCCATTTTCTTTGCTAATATAGATCTCAGCTGTTTATCTTGCATCTGCTTCTCAGCCTGCACTTTTCTCAACTCAGTGGGGTTCTTGATTACTGAATAGTTCCACAAATTGGATACTTTGCCTGGGGGAAAGAGAACTGTGCACTTGCTTCACGTACATGGATGTCCTTATGTTTTGCCATGAAGTCATGGCTTCATCAGAGCTATTGGTTGATATTTATTCAATAAAAGATATATTGTACCCTGTCTAAAGGAATGAATACTCCAAGTTGTTGAATAAAGTAGAAGTACCAGTTTGGAGTGACGATACACTGGTGTACAGCACCATGTGCAATTTTTATCTATATTGTTACTCATGAGATAGTCAAGTCTCTGACTGTGCCTTGATTTATGACATTGTTTATATTAGAAATGAGTTTTAGCACAATTACATAGCAGACTTTTCTTCTCGTGATATCTTTACATGAAAGTCATCATGAAAGAGCAATAAAATACACAGGATTTTCAAAAGTAACGACAAAGCTACAACTCCCAAAGATAAGTTGTGACTGCATCTTTTGAAAAGAGCAAAATCTTTGTTTTGCCATTTTCAAACTTTTTGCCACATTTCCAACAGATGTATTGCTTTACAGGCATTTGCATCAATAAAGTGATGCATCTGTCACAAGTCTGATACAAGCAAGACTGAAAATGCCATAGATTTTGACAATTGCTTCCAAATATTAAACTGCCATTTAGGTGGTTAATTGGCTAATGTGATGGGATGATGGAGGAAAATGCTTATCTCGGAGAAACATGGCTGGACATCCTGCCTGACGTGTTTAATGGGGAAACACATCCACAGCTTTTCGTCGTGGGGGATCCACTGTGTCTCAATAAATTAACATAGAGAATAAGACACAAACAAAAATGCAAAACATGCATTCACTGATATGTCCTTACTGATCATTGGCATAGAAATCAGATTCTATTGACACCAAAACAGCAATACAGACAAAAAATATTCGCCTCTCTATATAAAGAGCAGTGCATAAATGTGATCCTTATAAAACAGAGTGTTTCATCAGCATATTAGCTGCAAATAAAACCAAATGACTAGTTTAATGGCAGATTGAAAAATTTAAAAAATAATAATAAATTAAGAACTGGCAATTTGACCATGGGACATCTTTAGGAACAAACTTAAAAGAAGTAAGCATAATTGCCTTTATAATGTGATACTCTGTTTCTTTGAAGTATAACCATAATCACTACAACATATTGACTGCCTCACAGTTTCTCACTTCTTATTTTAACATCCTTTAATGTATAATTTCTGAGACAGTTTAGATAAATCTTGTGCCGAAATCTTTCCTCATTCCAGGTTATAGAGGCTCTGATTTTGATGCAGTGGGCCCAATGTTCAGCAGCCCCTTAGATCACCGCAAGATGTGCTGAACACCCACTTATGGCAAACACTAATGCGCCAGGGACCATGCACCATATTTTAGTAGAAGTGGGATCCTAGCACCAAAGTCCCCCTGGCTGCTGCAAGCAGGGCCTTGTGTTTTAGTGATGGCACACAAGAGAGGTTTGATGGTAGCTGGAGTCAGCCCATGGCTGTGACACCGGCCCAAGAGGACCATAGGAGATGGAGAAAGGCAGTGAACAGATAGCAGTGGTACGTTGTGATATGGAAGTTCTCAGTGGGGAGTGCAGTGACACAACCCCTGACAGACTGAATGCTGGCCAATGGGGCTGCCAGCCATGCAGTAGCCTTGCCCTCCTTGGGTGTGGGTACATAACAGAGGAGGATAACAGACCTTGGATTGCAGAACCACAATGAGCAGCATTACAAGTCAGGCTGGTGTCATACAGGTGCTGTGGTCTGCTGTGGCTATGTGCACCATGGGATAGGAAGGATGTGTGTTAAGTGGCAGACTGTGTGACTTGAAGTGTTGTGGTGCTGCATCCAGGATCACAAGGCTACTGTACCATGTCAGTGCCCACTGTACTTGCAGCATATGCACTGCACTGTACGAGGACAAAAGTGCTTGTTGCCAGCTGACTTCACCGGTAAACTCACCCCACAACCCCAGATATGGTGACCGCTGTTGACCTTGCCATAGGACCGGCATCAGAGTGTGATGAGTATATGGGGGTTGGGACAGGGGAGTACTGCCCAGTTATAAAACATAGACTACACACCAGGTGAATGCAGTACACACAGAGGGTAAAACAGAGGTGCACCATCAGTAGGTTCTCTGCCTCTCTTTCAACCCACAACCACTGCTTTGCGTACACACAGGGACTGTTTCTGATTACCTCCCCAGATAGCTGCAGAAGCTGTGTGGAAGAGAAAGGTGCTGTATCGACTGAGTAAGGAGACCACAGGAATGTGAGATTCAGAAAACCTTGAAGCAAGACTCTGACACAGTTTCCAAGTAAAAATGAAGGAAAAGTTTACTAAGCTGTTCTGCCAACTTACAGACACATCTTGCACAAGAAATGATCAGAATTAGCAATAACAGACGCTTTTGCAAAAGTAATTCTTTGAATCGAACGAATATCTTGAGCATTGACAGACTCCCACTTTATATTCACACAGGTCTGTACCTGCTACCCCTGGCGACTGTAGGCTATTTCCACCACCCACCAGCCTTTTAGTTACTTTAACACAACACATCACTAGGCCTGCCCTCAGACCTCAGTCACTGCATATTCAGTTTATTTGCCTTAAGGGCATGTAGTGGTTCCTAGGCCTATACCCACCTCAGTCAGCCCACTCATTCCTTATCACCAGATACCCTTCCCAGGTATCCAACACAGAAATACTTAATTCTGTAAGCTTATATACTCTGTTCACTTATCAATCAATCAATCAATCAAAATCTGTATTTAACCAGGCGAGCACCATTGAGCAAAACTCATTTTCAAGATGGACCTGGGTAGGATACAAAGTCAATGTATGATACAGTTACAAATGGTTCACAATAGTTACAGAATTCAGAGTGAATAGCAAAAAGCAGTAGCATAGGAAACATACATAGCAAGTACAAGTCATTTCAGTGGATGAGGACAATATATACACAATAAACCAGAGCAAAGTTAACATAAGTACAAATTCAACATATTTCAGTGGATGGTAACAATATATACACAACAAGCCAGAGCAAGTCCAGCAATGCTAGAGAAATTCAGGAAGGGGTGGGGTACCAGTCGGGGCCAAAAAGGAGGTAGAGAAGATGGAGAAGGATTGGTTTAAGGGCGGTATGGATGGAGAACATTGAGAGGGGATAAAAAGGGGCATAAGGTACAAGTGCAAGGGATACATGCTTAACATAAGTGCAACTCCTGCCTTATAATGGGAAAGGTAGGCAATCAAAGCAGGATAGTGGAAGTCGATAATGATAGAGTGTCGGGTGCAGTATCCAGATAATAGAAGTATAGAGGAGGTATTGGGTGAGGTAGGGGATGGGAACCAAGTGAACAAGTATGGATAAGGAGAAGCCAGGCAGGATAGGGGAGGGCACTTCAAAAATAAAGGGCAAATTAGGCATGGGGGAAGCAGTTACAAGATTCCTTATAGGAGCGAGCATATAGTGTTTTGAAGACAGCCAGGTTTGTAGGGATGATAAGTTTCAATGTTTTTTGCAACTTATTCCACAAAATGGGCAGCACATTGCTTATGGAAGCCCTACCAAAGTGTGATTTTACCTTAGGTACTTTCAGGGAAATATAGGAGGTACTTCTCAATGCATAATTGCCCAACAAGCTTAACGGTAGACAATCAGAAATATAGTGGGGTAGTTTTTTGGTGATAGCTCTGAAAGTAGAGTGCAGCATTTCTTTGACGTCTATAAAGGAGGCATGACCATCCCACAGCTGCATACAGGGAACAGTGATGTGTGGAGAAGGGGAGGCCAGTAATAAACCTTAGGGCTCTATGGTAGAGTGTCTCCAGCTTAGCTAGCATTGCAGCGGGGCCCTGGCCATAGAGGAAGTACAAATAATCTAATAGGGAAAGAAAGATAGTTTGGTCCAATCTCAACTTAGCATCTTTAGTAAGAAGATAGTTAAGCCTAAAAAAGAAACCAAGTCTCAAGTGTTTTTTGTCAGTTCCTCGATATGGTCAATGAAGGAGAGTCTATGATCAATCCATACTCCCAAGTATTTGAATTTAATTACATATTCTAATGGTTCACCTAGGATTGTAGTAGTCTGCAAAATTGATCCTGAGGTACCCGGGTTTAATGCATGAATAAAAGGTGAAAACAGCATCACTTTCATTTTTTTTGGCATTTAGGAGTAGCTTTTCGTTTAGATGCTGAGGCTTCAGCTGATTGAATTCAAATTGGAGGTCACAACATGCAGCTTCAGGCATAGGTCTGTTTATGTAGAGCACCATGTCATCTGCGAACAGGTGTATATTAGTGTCTTTTATGCTCTTATCAATATTATTAATGTCAATTGCAAACAACAAAGGACCCAAAATGGAACACTGCGGCACTCTTCGCAGAAGAGTTTTAAGTGGTGAAAATTCACCTTCTGCCTTAACCTGCTGTAGCTGGCCTGTAAGATACTCAACAAACCATCTCAAAGAAAGTCTGTCCAGGCCAATGTTCTGAAGGGAGGAGAGGAGCAGACAGTGATCAACAATATCAAAGGCCTTGTCAGGTCCAGAAATACTGTGCAAAGTTCCCATCATCCAGGTCACACTGCCAATCATTGGTCACCTTAGCGAGTGCCAAGATTGTACTGTGTTGAGCTCTAAAGCCTGACTGCAAAAGGTTTAACAGATTTGCAGACTCTAAGTAATTCCTGAGTTGAGTACTCATAATTTTCTCCAGTAATTTGGACAGTATTGGGAGCAGGGAAATTGACCTGTAATTGTTTAGATCACAGGGATCGCCAGATTCAACAGAGGGATAATATGGGCTTTTTTCCATGTGGGTGGGAGGACACCCAAAGATAGAGATAGGTTAAAGAGATGCATGATTGGCACAGCTAAAACTTGGTAACCAATCTTTAGGAAATACGAGTCTAGGAAATCAGCTCCAGCACTTTTCTTGATATTGAGCTGTAACAGGAGGTCTTCAACCTATTTCAATGATGCAGGCTGAAGGTTGAAAGCAGAGTTAGGGACAAGGATTTCATGATCTTGTGCACCAAGTTGTGAGCGTAGGGTACAAGCAAGGGAGTTATCAAAGGTAAGCCCTGCGATAGCGAAGTGGTTGTTGAGAGACTTAAGGATTGTTGGTCTGTCAGAGATAGTGGAATAACCAGAAATAAGTTTTACGGGTAGGGAATTTCCTGAGGTGTGACCTGATAAGTCCTTAATTGTTCTCCAAAATTTGGATGAGCTCTTAGAAGCAGAGTTAAGTTTAGAACAGTAGAAGATAGCCTTTGCCTCTTTAAGCATCTTAGTGCAGGTGTTTCGTACCCTCCTAAACAAACACCAATCTTTAAAAGCTCAGTTTTATGCATATTTTTCCAAAGCATGTCCCTTTTCAACATTGCGGCCTTTGGCTCCGGTGTAAACCATCGGCAGGATTTATTCATAACATTGATTTTTACCAGTGGTGCGTGCTTATTTAATGCCCCGACACTATTTCATGGAAAATGTCATACACCCTATTCACAGTATTTGCTAAGTAAAAGTCCTGCCAATGCAATGGGTTTCTTAACTCAGCAATGTAGGCAAGGGGAACAAAATTGCATCTGCATCTCTTATAAGTAAATTTGGATGCAGGTGGAGCTTGGAATTTGATCTTACATAAGCAATAAAGCAGTGATCACTGATATCAGAGAAAAAAGTACCAGCATGTGAGAATAAGTGGTGTTTACTTGCTAAAATGATATCCAACACTTATACTCTAAGCATTTCACAGTAGCATTCACTTTGCATTACTTAACAGTTACGTTATGGCATTCACAATATACTTCTCTCCCTCAGTCTCTGAATTCAGTACTTGAATTGCTGGACAATAGTCTTTGAAATAAAAGGTATTCACAAATTCAACACTGCAGATGAATGTCCCTCTTGAACTAGTCCCACAATGAAATTAAAAATTACTGTACCACTTTCCTTATATGGCTGGAAAATACTGGCAACCTGGACCCTCTGGAGATGGCAGTGGTTCTGATGCTGTTGATCCTCAAAGACGGCCTGAATGCTTGAAGCAGATGAGAACTTTCTGGATGTAGCTAATGACATTTGAGAAAAAAGAGGTACTCAAAGCAGTAGGCTAATCGATTACATAGAAACATAGAAACAGACTTTGATGGCAGATGAGAACAGCTTGGCCAACCCAGTCTTCCCATTTCCTTACCTATTGGATAAGCTGCAGATCCTAGTTAACCAACAGCCTGTTTCCTTCTACCCACACCAGAATTGCCTTATGTCTGTCCAATGCATTCTTGAATTCCTCCACTGTTTTTGACCCCATGACCTCCTCAGGAAGGCCGTTCCATGCATCTGCCACCCTTTCCATGAAAAAATACTTCCTCATGTTGCCCCTGAACCATCCCCCCTCTATCTTCAGATTATGCCCCCTTGTTCTTACATACCGGTATCTCTTTTTCTGAAATATGCTACCCTCTTGGACTTTGTTGATCCCATTGAGGTACTTGAAGGTTTCTATCATGTCCCCCCCTTTCCTTTCCTCGAGGGTATACAGTACATATTAAGCTCCTTTAGTCTCTCTTCATATTGCTTCTGGTGCAGACCCTGGACCATTTTAGTTGCCCTCCATCCTGTCTATGTCCTTGCTGAGATGGGGTCTCCAGAACTGCAGGCAGAACTCCAGATGGGGTCTCACCAACTGTCTGTACAGAGAAATAACAACATCATATTTTCTACTGGTGATGCCTCTCCCTATGTATCCCAGTATCCCCCCAGCCCTCCTTACTGACTTCTCACATTGCTTGCCTACCTTTAGATCATCTGATATGACTACCCCAGGTCCCTTTCCATTTTTCTTGTTGTTAGTACCTCCCCCCCATTGTGTACTCTTTCCCTAGGTTTTTGTTTCCCAGGTGCATTACTTTGCACTTCTTTACGTGAATCTAAGCTGCTATACTTTTGACCATTCCTCCAACCTTGCCAAGCCCCTTCTCATCCTTTCCACCCCCCTTCTGTATCAACCCTGTTGCAGAACTTTGTGTTGTCTGCAAAGAGGCATACTTTTCCTTCCAGTCCCTCCACAATGTCACTTATACAGACATTAAAGAGGATCGGTCCCAACACTGAGTCCTGCAGTACCCCACTAGTAACCCCCCCTTTCTTTGGAGTGGACTCCTTTTACAATTACCCTCTGTGTCCTGTTGTCCAGACAATTTTTTACACAGGCTACCACCCTGGGACCCACTCCTAGGTTGGCTAATTTGTTTATTAATCTTTTGTGTGGGACTGTGTCAAATGCCTTTCTAAGTCTAGGTAGGCCATGTCCACAGCCCTTCCTGGGTCTACTACTTTGGTCATCCAGTCACAGAAATATATGACATTCATCTGACATGACATTCCCACTGTGAATCCATGCTGCTTTGTGTCCTATGCCCTGCTGGCCTCTAGGTACTCATCAATTCTTTCTTTCAGAAGTGATTCCATCATTTTCCCTACTACTGAGGTTAAATCAACAGGTCTATAGTTTTCTGCCTCTGCCTTGTTCCCACTTTTGTGAAGGGGAATCACATCTGCCCTCCTCCAGCCCTCAGGTACCACACCATCCTCCCATTATTTGTAAAAAAAAAGAGTAGTCAGTGGTGTCACTCGTTCTTATAGAATTCTGGGGTGAATCAAATCAGACTCCATTGCCTTGTCTACTTTCAGTTTTAGGAGTTCTTTCAGGACCCTTTCTTCTATGAAAGGGCTAGTAACAAACCCCTTATCCAGAGTGCTTCTTTTGATTGCTTTAGGTACTTACCCCTCCTCTTCTTTTGTGAATACTGAGCAAAAGCATTCATTTCTCTCCATGCTCTCCATTTTGTCCATACTCTCACTTTACTGCCTTACTATCCCAAACACTGGGATGCAGTTGATCCCCTATAGTGTGAAATACTTAACTGAGGGCTAGTCCCCCAGGCCCTAACTATGGGTAGGACTCAGTAGACTGGACTGCCTGTGGTAAGGTCTGCTCCTTTCAGGTTTGCCTCCCTGTTCAGTCTCTTCACAAAATAGCTGTGCAGCTACTTTTTTGCCCCTGAACATTCCATTCCTCCCAAATCCTGGTTAGAGATGTTGCAAAATTATATTCCACTGGTGAAATTGTCATGAAATAGGCAATTTCACTGAGTGAAACATTTCACAAAATTCCTCCATTCCGCAAAATTGTTCGCCAGGTGCGAAGTTGCAAAATTTCCCCTTCAGAATGCGCAATTTCACAGAAAAATGCACAGTTTTGCTCAAAGCAGTAACATTTTGCCCACCTGTGGGCAGAATTTGCCATTCAATGGGTGAACTTTACATTTTGCGGGCAAAATTTTAAATTTCATAAGTGAAATTTTGTATTTTGCACCCATGAAATATTTTGCAAAATGTGTGAATTTTGCAAAATATTTAGTGTAATGAAATGTTGTAATTTTGCACATCTCTAATCCTGGTAAATGAGTGGACAGGACCCAACTGCAATCCTCAGCACCAATCTGCTTCAATTCTACTTTGGATTTCTACAGCAGGATGAGCCACAGTGGAATCCCTAGTTTGAATTTTCAACTGCCTTTCTGAAAATGCCAAGCCTGCTCTCATGTTAACTTTGACTTATTATAATTGTACATTACATTAAGAACAATAAAATTACCTCAAAATAAAATGTAATCACTTTCACACCTTCTCCATAAGAAAGTTGACACTTTTGGATTTCTCCAGTATATTTTATTAATAAATTGGTTTAAGGGATCATTAAGTTACTTAAACCTAAAGCTTTCCACTCTTTGGAAAAATAACAGCTTTCTGTTTAACTCTCACACTAAACAAGGATAACATTACCACTTAAATTAAGACATTTCCCTTTAAATAAATATCTTCCCTTTTGTCTAGAGCTCAGACAAATTAAATATTCATTTGAGGTCTGAGACTCTTTCCAGAGGCTGGTCCAATGACTCCAGTAACCACTACTGCCCAAGACCACAAACCTTTCCTAGCTCCTCCTTTTACCTTCCTGCCTGCCAGCATGGCTTCAGGGCTACAGCTCCCCCTCCCATACTATTCCACCTTAACAGGACAGTGACCCCTCCTTCCTAAATGTTTAATCAGACGAGACTATTTTTACCTGATAAACCACCTTTTAATCTATAAATCAGCCTAATTTGGTTTTAATCCAATTTAGAATGGCTTAGCAGTACCTTTTAGGAAAGAAAAAGTAGCACATGTTTTACCTTTTAAATTATGCCGATTCATAGTACTGTGACACTGTCTTTAAAACAGCTCGGTTTTGTAAACTAAACAATTTTGTGGAATAAGATACATATGTGTTTGTACATGTGACTGCAATCTTGCCCTCTATGGCTCTATTTTAATTAATTATTCAAGTTCTGTGCTTATTTACATTAAGTTTCTGCTTGGCTTTTCACATATTAGCAGCCTGCTTGCTATTCATCATGGTGTCTGGAATGAGCATATGTTTTGGGAGCCCATCCCTATTTCACTATGTGTACCCTTTTATTTTATTGAAATACATTTCAGCCAGTCCCTAAATTAACATCTTTACACTTGCTGCCTGCCAAACTGATTATTTTATTTAAAATACCTAGTCTCCAGCCATCAAGAGGAGCGTACTTCTCTCTGCTCTTCCATCTCGCACTAACCATCGCTCTGGCAGGCCTTAGCCTGCTCCATGACTGCCATTGCAGTACACTCTGAGCCACTCTTTCAGCTCGACAAAGAGAATTTCCCCTTAGTGCAATAGCTTTACATGCTATGGAGCTGCAAATTGGCTCTCCACGATCACCTCTTCACTACTGCTCCTCTCCTTGGTCCTCGGCACCATGCTGCTGTCACTCTGCAACAAATAAAACTAAGCAGCATCTGGGAACTTTGTTTTAACAAGGCACAGTATTTTATTAAAACAAGCATCATTTTAAATTTTACTGCTGTTTTAACAGCATACCAGCGGTCTCAAATACCACTGGCTACTTCAACAAATAAACAGGCATGCAGAAACTAGCCAGGCTACCAAAAATTGCTGCACCCACTATTTCTTTACGATTGGGTGACAGGCAATATTTATTATTGGCAATCCATATGTGTACTGTGAGCAAGGGGTGTAGACAATCACCATCCCCCTTAGCTTTCAATTACTGGTACAATTAATGTTATGCTCATAACCTTTTGTTTATTTTACACTTACCTACCAGGTAGCCTCATAGAAATTAAGGTACTCAAGCTACTTTCTAGTGGAACAGTTGTTCCACAACTGTTACATGATGTGCACCATGGGCATTGCACAACAGGTCTGTCTCTGCATGGATACTGGCATGTAGTTGGCAGTGTCCTATACCACACACCTGCCACTGCAGCATGTCTGCATGGTCTACATCACTGGACCGGGGCATCAGTGTGGTGCCCACGGAGGACCAGATGATCACACTGGTGTGCCGTGGCCATGTACTGCATGCTGTGCCCATCTTGTCTCATTGGGATTAGTTAGTAGAGGGCACAATGGGCAGGAGTAAGTTTGGGGGAGTGTGTCTCATTGTCTCCAAGCATGCTTGATACTACATTTGAGGTCTTTTGAAGCCTGATCCCTCCCAGAGATTTCTTTTATTTTATAGGTGCTGGGTAAGCCACACTGCTTACTTGTGGTTTACTAGGGGTATCTGTATCCCACCGTAAAATAGTCAATCTGGTGCCTGATGCATATCCAGGCACAGTTTGTTGAGCCTTAACAACCCCAGAGAGTTCTGTGATAGGTAGTAGCAGCAGGTAACGATGAGGACACAGCACCCTCAGATCTGCTAGTCCAGAGTAACAGCAGTACACATTCCCCTTATGAGGGCAATGTTCCCTGCAGTTGCAGCCTGGGGGGACCCTGTTTGTTTCCTCCCAGTCCTCTTGCTGTCATCTTAGTACCTAATAGAAACATAGACTTTGACGGTGGATAAGGACCACTTGGCCCACCCAGTCTGCTTATTTTCCTACCTACTGGATAAGCTGCAGATCCTAGTTAACCGACAGTCTACTTCTTCCTACCCCCCACCAGAACTGCCTTATGTCTGTCCCATGCATTCTTGAATTCCCCCATTGTTTTTGACCCAACAGCCTCCTCAAGAAGGCCATTCCATACATCCACCACCCTCTCCGTGAAACAATACTTCCTCAAATTGCTCCTGAGCCACCCCCCCAACTTCTAATTATGCCCCCTTGTATGGCAAGCCATTAGGGACATCATTCATAATCTCTGGCTGTATAGTAAAACACATAGTGAAAAACATGTATCATATAGTGAAACATATACATCATATAGTGAAATGTATACACAATGCAGTGAACCACATACACTATCTTCTGAAATATATACATCAATAGTGAAATACATATACTGTATATTGAAATGCTATTATCTTACAGTGAAATACATACATGCTATAGTGAAATGCTTACATTATATAGTGAAATACATACACTATCTACTGAAATCCACATACTGAGTACTGAAAATCCACATACACTGTATACTGAAACAAATGTACTATGTGCTGAAACATATACACTACCTATTGAGATACATACACTACAGACTGAAAAATGCACATAAACTACTGAAGCAAATACTCTACCCATTGTAACACACACTATATATTGAAAAAATCTGCATACACTATACTGAAACAGACACGCTATATATTGAAATACATACACTGTTGAAATACATACACTACACACTGAAAAAAGCACATACACTGTCTACTGAAACAAATACACTATATATTGAAGCATTTACACTTTACATTGAAATACATACATTATCTACTGAAATAAATACACTATGCACTGAAAAATCTGAATACACTATATAGTGAAACAAATACACTATATATTAAAAACACTTACCCTCGCTATTGAAAAATTTTGCATACTCTATATACTGAGAGAAATATATTACATACTGAAATACATACACAGTATATTTTAAAAAAAACACATACACTATATACTGAAATAAATACACCACATGGTGAAACACATACACTATGTATTGAAATACATACACTGTAGACTGAAAAATTCCCATACACTGCATACTGAAACAAATAAACTATATACTGAAATGGACTACATTCTGAAACTATCCAGCCCCCACAGCCCTCCCCCCTGAATGGCCTGCCACTGCACTCCTCGCCTGTTGCATTCAGTTAGCTGCGGGCTTGAAGAGAGGACGTCTAAAACTGCAGAGCAGGAGGTAAACAAAACAAGGCTATCTCTTATTCTACTTCTTTATGGGGTTTTACATCTTATTTAGCTTGCACACCATTAATCAAATTTCAGAAGATTGTGATGTGACAAGAAACTTTTAGAACTAATTTAAAATGCTGTAGTTTATTCTTTTAAATAAGTGCTGCCTGAATTTACTGTTGGACAACACATTTGTATTGGAAGCTAATACTTGATATTCCTAACGTATACATGGGGGGCTGCATGCATTTTTCCAAGTTAAATTTTTGATTAGATTTATGTGTAATTAATTACTGTTTTAGTCCAGCAACTTATCTGAGCTGAATGCTTGGGAAGCACTTCAGGAGCTGTGAAAGTGTAAGACAAAAGCTTTGCTAGTTTGTACTCTATGGTCTAGGTTTCGATTAGCTTTTGTTTTTATTTTAATGTTTTGTTTAATAAAAGTTTCTTGGTTAAGAAACAAAAATATATATTTTTGCTGCAACCCCTCAGTATCCAATTCTCATCAGGAGTTTAGCTTGCATAAGCATATAATTTGCATTGTTCAATACTAAATAACTATACTGTGATACCTCACTGGAGGCATTCACATTCTGTTTTGGGATTTGAGCTTCTCAAACTGTGTTTTATTTCTTTTCTTTTTCCCCATACAGATTTTTATCTCCTTAGTCATCCTGTGACCCCTTTTCCCACTGACATCTCTAGCCCAATCACCCACCATCCCCAGGACATACTTACTCTGAGATTCCCCTCCCCCCACACACACACATCCCCCATGTTGGGGCCAGGAGTGGGAGGGCCATTGACAAGGAGACACATATTCAGACAGGAGCAGAGCCTGGTTAGTAGTGCAGAATCTGTGGCAGGTTGTTGGATCATTCTGCCATTGGGGGTTTCTACCTTTGGTCTCATCCCCTGGACAACCAAGCATGCAATGATGCAGTTGCATATAAAGGCACATGCTTGCTTTGTGCCTGCCTGAGCACTCCCTCTTATGCAACTCCACTGCCCTGCCTGCCTTCCTCAGCTAGGTGGATGTTGAAGAGTGGGGTGGTCAGACTTCCCTCACAGAGAGGATAGCATTCCCCAAGATGCTCAATCATATCTCCCCCCAGCTAACCCCTGTGCAACCCAGGTCCACCCCCAAAACTGGACCAGTGGCATGGGAGGCAGTGCAATCACCACCAAGCTGCTAGACCAGCCTACCAGACTGTGTTTTAATAAGTAAATAAAGAGACCATTTAGATAAAAGATGAACAAAAGCTGTATTTTAACTAATTTGTTATAAACGTTTTAAGTCACATCACAATGTTTTGAAATCAGATAAAGGTTTGGAAGCAAAATACGATAAAACAATACATAAAGAGAGAGATAAGACAACCCTTTTATGTTGACTTTCTGCATCTTAAGAGGCATCATCCAGGATTTTTAGTCAATTGGGGCCCCATTTTCAGAAGGTTAGCGTGCAGAGCTAAACATTACTCTATGTGGGAACAGCATTGTCAGATGGGTGTCTTATTCCTCATCCCCTGATGCTAACCTGATCATGTACATGTGCATATGTACTACTACTGTCATGCAGATGAGTAATCCTCTCCTGCATACAGAGCACAGTACTATATAAAAGGTTTCCTGCTTAGTGACCATCAGTATCTCCCTACAATTTATACTCAGCCTCTAGGCTTCTATTCCCTAGATGCTTGATTTTGCTCTTTTTGGCTTTGAACCCGAGCTGCCATGTCCCATACTACTCTTCCCCCAGCCATTTTAAATGCTTGTCACTGAAGCATTCACACTTCTTACTTGGGTCACCTTCCCTGACGGATGCAGACCATTATCTTTATACAGGCTTGTATCCATCCCGGTGGGACCCCAGTCCACCATGAAGCCATAACCCTCCCTTCCACACCATTCCTTCAACTGGGAGTTGCATTACTGGAAGTGGAGTGCCCTAGCCTTTCCACTGCCATGGACAGGTGACACCTCCGAGAAGGAGACAGTGTTTTTTTTTTTTTACCAGGAGAAACACACTAAGCTGAAGCTTGTTTACAGGTGCGACCTGGGAGCACAAGGAAGTTAAGTGACTTGCTCAGGGTCACATAGTCTGCAAGTGGGGGCTGTGGGATTCAAACCCAGTCTCCAGGTTTGCATCTCAGAGCCTTAAACCACTACACTATACTGCCTCTTTGAAGTGTTCTACTTGCTTCAGGCTCCCCCCAACTTTCTGAAATCCTTTTGGATTCTAGCTACTTCCACTTTGTCTCCTGCCAGGTCATTCATCCCCAGATGGATGATAACATCTAGTTCCTCACTCCTTGCCATTACCCTTGTGATCCTATTGATTCGCTTCTCATCCCACCATGCAGCGCCTTCTGAAATGAACTTTACCTCCATGTCCTTCCTGCTAGGTTCCCTTAACTTCACACCTCGGACAACTGAGTCCCCCACCAGGAGAAGAATCCTCTTCCAGAGAAAGGGGAGATACTGTTGATGGGAGACCTGAATATGCCAGATGTTAACTGGAGCACATTTTCTGCAGCCACATCCAAGAGCAGGGCCATTCTTGATGCCCTACAAGTGGCAGGAATCAGACAGCTAGTTTCAGAACCCACTCATGAGGGAGCAATCTTAGACCTCGTACTCTCAAACGGGGGCAGTGAGAGGATCTCAGACCTAGAAGTGGGTTGCCATCTGGGGACAAGTGACCATCAGTGTGGTTCACGTTAAACTCAGCTACAGAGTCAAGCCATACAAAAGTGAGGGTACTGGACTTTAGGAGGGCTGACTTTGGCAAGATGGGAGAGTGCCTGAGAAAAGCAATAGCAAACAGGCTAGAAGGAGATGTGGAGCAACAATGGGGAATTATCAAAACTGCCATCACAGATGCAACAAGCCTTTGTGTGAAGCAAATAAACAAATCAAAATGAAAGAAAAAGCCACTATGGTTCTCAAAAGAGGTGGCTGTGAAAGACAGGAAGAAAAAGATAGCATTCCGGAAGTATAAGGAAACAGAGAAGGAGCAGGACAGAGAGCTGTACCAGTTAAGGCAGAAGGAAGCAGGGAGGGAAGTCAGAATAGCAAAGGCCCAAACTGAGGAAAAGATAGCCAACTCAGTTAAGAAGGGGGATAAAACCTTTTATAGGTACATCAGTGAGCGTAGAAAGACAAAGGGAGGATAGTGAGGCTGAATAGAAAGAGCGGTGGGTGGGCAGAGGGACAGTGAAAAAGCAGGAATACTGAACGAATATTTCTGCTCAGTATTCCACAAAGAGGAGAGAGTGCCTAATCCAATTAACAGAAACACTCTTGATAGGGGTGATCCCAGTCCTTTCACAGAAGAAAGGGTTCTGCAAGAACTCCTAAAATGAAGGTGGACAAAGCAATGGGTCCTGATGGAATTCACCCCAGAATTCTAAAAGAATTAAGGGAGGAACTAGTGAAACCACTGGCTACTCTTTTTAATAAATCATGGGAGGATGGTGTGGTACCCGAGGACTGGAGGAAGGTGGATGTGATTCCCCTTCACAAAAGTGGGACCAAGACAGAGGCAGGAAACTACATACCTGTCAGTCTGACCTCTGTGGTAGAGAAAGTAATGGAGTCACTTCTGAAGGAAAGAATAGTTGAGTACCTAGAGGCCAGTGGAGCACAGGACCCAAGGCAGCATGGGTTCACAGCGGGAAGGTCATGTCAGACAAATCTAATAGATTTCTTTGACTAGGTGACCAAAGTAGTAGACCAGGGAGGGGCTGTGAACATGGCCTACCTAGACTTTAGTAAGGCATTTGACACAGTCCCACACAAAAGATTAATAGTCAAATTAACCAGCCTGGGAGTGGGACCAAGGGTGGTAGCCTGGGTAAAACATTGGCTGGACAACAGGACACAGAGGGTAATTGTAAATGGAGTCCACTCTGAAGAAAGGGGGGGTTACTAGTGGGGTACCGCAGGGTTCAGTATTGGGTCCAGTCCTTTTTAATGTCTTCATCAGTGACATTGTGGAGGGACTGGAAGGAAAAGTATGCCTTTTTGCAGATGACACAAAGATCTGCAACAGGGTTGATACACAAGGAGGCGTGAAAAGGATGAAAAGGGACTTGGCAAGGTTGGAGGAATGGTCAGAAGTATGGCAGCTAGGATTCAATGCAAAGAAGAGCAAAATAATGCACCTGGGAAACAAGAACCCAGGGGAAGAATACACAATCGTGGGGAGGTAGTAACAACAACAAAAAAGGAAAGGGACCTGGGGGTAATCATATCAGATGACCTTAAGGTTAGCAAGCAATGTGAGAAGGCAGTAGGGAGGGCTGGGGGTATACTGGGATGTATAGGGAGAGGCATCATCAGCAGAAAACAGGAAGTTGTTATCCCTCTGTACAGACAGTTGGTGAGACCCCATCTGGAGTACTGTGTCCAGTTCTGGAGATCCATCTCCGCAAGGACATAGACAGGATAGAGGCAGTCCAGAGGAGGGCAACTAAAATGGTGCAGGGTCTGCAAGAGAAGCCATATGAGGAGAGACTAAAGGAGCTTAATATGTATACCCTTGAGGAAAGAAGGGAGAGGGGACATGATAGAAACTTTTAAGTACATCAGTGGAATCAACAAAGTCCAAGAGGGTAGCATCTTTCAGAAAAAGAGACTTGCAAGAACAAGGGGACACAATTTAAAGATAGAAGGAGGGCGGTTCAGGGGCAATGTGAGGAAGTATTATTTCACAGAGAGGGTAGTGGATGCATGGAGCAGCCTTCCTGAGGAGGTTGTGGGGTCTAAAACTGTGGGAGAATTCAAGAATGCATGGGACAGACATAAGGCAATTCTTGTGGGGGGTAGGAAGAAATAGGCTGTTGGTTAACTAGGATCTGCGGCCTATCCTGTAGGTAGGGAAATGGGCAGACTAGATGGGCCTAGCAGTCCTTATCTGCCGTCAAAGTCTATGTTTCTATGTTTCCTCTGGGGGTTTCTTCCCCCTTTCCTGATGCTGCATCCCTAAGGATCTGCCCATCCACCTTGGTGTTGGCTGTGGGTGCCATTGAAGGGCTATCCCACTCCTTCAAAACAGCGTAGGAATTGGTTAACCAAACTGGTTGGGGGATGTGCTTCAGACACCTTCATGCCAGCTTCTCTACAGTACCATAATGGTCCTCTTTATGTTGTCTTGTGCGCACAGCACAGACAACATATTGTGGTGGCAGGTTTTGGAGGTGCGGTCGTGTTATGGCCAATGGCGTCACTGCTTTTTTGAGCTGGGCTCTGTGGCACAAATGAAATAGCATGCTGTCTATGATAGCACTGGAAAAGTGTGCCACCAACTTGAAATAATTTCACCACTGCTATGAGGGTGCTCCCCGTCATTTCAGGACGTGCTTTGTCTGATGTAATATTTCAATAAACATGGTTGCGCTGTCACCGTCCACCACTCACAATCTCCAGTAAGCCAACTTCAGGGGTACCCAATACCCCTGTCAGCGTAGTTAACCCCCCAAGATTGTGTGGCACACTGGGAGCCCACCCCAGTATGCCTCCATGTTCAAAAGCCAATCGCGTCAGCATTTTCCTACCCCTTCCCACCGGAGTGTGGCTAACATCACACCACAAACTCATGGGACACACTGGGAACCCATCCCAGTGTGCTCAACATTTTCCTGACACCTATAAAAAAAAAGAAAATGGTCTTCAGTGTTCTTTCTTATTTTTATTATAAACTGAAACAAAGAAAACGGTCCTTTGCCATTGGGTCCCCTCCTCAAACCTGCATCCACCCTCTTCGCACCCCACCTCCCCACACCCTCCCACCCATACTTACCTCCAGAGTCCAGGGCTGTGATCTTCGGTGGAGTGGGAACACGTCTGCACTCTTCAAAGCCAACCACGAACTGAAGAAATGCTAGTAAGCTATATAATGGCATCAAGGGGGGAGGGGTTCAACTTAGGTGGATATCTCATCCATTTTTGTGACTTTTGGCTCCAAATTTTCAACATGAGGTTCTTGGGACCCCACCTCATAAACTCAGTCACTGTCATTTCATTATTCGGTTCCAAAAGGTGATTTCATGGTCACTGTGCAGAATCACCTTTTGGGACCGACTAATGAAATGACAGTGTCACTGTTCATAAGATAGGGTCCCGAAATGCCTATGTTGAAAATTTGAACAAATTCCACAAATTGTGCTGTTTCCATGCAGTCTCTTAACTTAAAGAAATGTTGATATTTTCACTCCAGATTTTCAACATTGCCATTTCTTCACATGTCCTTATGAACAGTAGAGCTGTCATTTTTCACATCCTACCCAAAATGTGTTTCCACACATCTGGCACAGAATGCCATAGTTGCTGTGGGAAATCAACATTCAGGACACATTAACAAAATCACAGTGCCACTGTTCATGAGTGAAGGTCCCAAATGCTTTCATGAGGTGGGGTCACAAAAAGCCCATGTTGAAAATTTGGAGTGCAAATACTAACAAACGCCCAGGGTGTTAAGGTTTCTAACCATAATATCCCACCCTGTGGAGACTGAATGGTATCAGAGGGGTGACTTTGGATTGCCGGCTGTAGTGGTCATGCCATTCCACCTCTCCCCCACCCTGCAGCCTGTGAAATGCATCATGGTGTGCCTTGGACTCTTCGCCCCAAAGTTCACCCAGTTCTTCTATACTGCACCCATCTCAATGTATTTCCTTATGGAACGGGGTGAGCGTAAGGCCCAATGACCCCAAGGCACAATGCAACACTTGTCAGAGTCTGCAGGGTAGGGTAAGGTAAAATGGCATGTGCGTTATGGCTGATGACCCAAAGGCACACCTCGATGCCTGTCAGTCTCTGCAGGGTGGTGTGGGATTGGTGTCACTTCCATACTTCAATGCCATTCCTACTATCCATCTCTCTAACTCCTGAACTACCAATGCCAATGCCAGCAAGACAACATTCAGCATTGACAAATGCTTGTTTCCTCCTGCTTTTGCTCACTTCCTTCATGCAGATGCTGGTTGCCTTCCCTATGCCTTCACTTAATTTTCTCCACTGTTCCTCTACCCCTCTCTGACAATCCTCCCCTGCTAGGCTGCTTCTGAAGAAGTCTCCCATTTCTTTGAAATCCAACCTACTAAAGTCCAGGACAATCGTCTTTTTGTGGCTTGCCTCTGCACCCATCGTAATATTGAACCACACTGTACAGTGATCACTGGTTCCTATTGGATAGCCCACTGTGACATGACTTGGCAATATCACAGCCTCTGGTAGGACAGGGATTCAGAGGAACAAAGGGAGAAAGCATGTCCCAAATAGGATAGCACCTTTACCCCATGAGTCATTTTCAACTCTCAGCATGCTAAGTCCATAGGGCAGGAAAGGTGCTAGTGGGACATTTGCTGGACCATATGGGCTAACTAACACCCCTGCACAATGCCTCTGTGCATGACTTCATGGAAGACTTATACAGAGCAGTGCCAGCCCCCACCTCCTCATCGCAATTCAGATGCCCCTGATATTATAATAAAATGATCCCTGGCATTTTGTGGTTCCCCCAGTCACATTCAGATAACCCAATTTGTAAAATGATCCCTGGCATCTAGAATTTCCCAACCCCCAATCACCATTCAGATGCTTCTGATTAGTATATTAAGAGGATCCCTGGCATCTAGATCACCCTTATTGCAAGTCTGAGCACCCTCCCATTTCCACCCATTAATGTCCTTCCACCTCTCTCCCCATGGTGGCTTATAAATTACCCCTGCTGCAGTCCCTCCCACTGTGACAGTGACAGGTCCAGCCTCTCTGCTTGCCACCTTGGCTGGCCACTTTCTGAGTGACAGGGAGTAAGCACACACCTACTATAGAAACAGATGTTCTACAGTAGGTGCGCACTCACTCCCTTTTACTCAGACAGTGATCAGCCAAAGTAATGAGCTAAGACGCTGTACCGATCACAGTCACAGGGAAGTGGCTGCAATCTTGGTTAAATGGGGGGCCAATGGGGAAGGGGAGGAGGGACCTGGCTGGATGGCTTTGGGAGGTGGCTCAGATTTGCGACTGGCAGGTTGGGCTACTAGATGTCAGGGATCATGGAAAAATAGAAACCCGGAAACATAGACAATGATGGCAGAAAAAAAATGGTACATCCTGTCTGCCCCTATTTCCCCTATTAAACCTCAGAATCTACTGTCCATACAGGGTACTAGCTTTCACTATCCACTCCACTGTTCCCCTCCCTATTACTATAGCCTGAGTAACCATTATACCCTTCACTTTGTCACAGCCATACTTGAAACCATTTATGGTTTTGGTGCCTGCCATCTCAGTTGGCAGACTATTCCACATTTCCACCACCATTTCTGGAAAATAAAACTTTCCAATATCCCTCTTGAACCTCTCTCCCATCAGTTTCTACTTGTGCCTCCATGCCCTTGAACTGTTACTCATGCTAAGCAGTTCTTCTCCATTCACCTTGTTTATTCCTTACTGGAACTTGAAGGTCTCTATCATATCAGTCCTCTCTTGTCTGGTCTCCAGTGAAGACATGTTTAGTGCCTTGAGCAGATCCTCATACATTCTGTCCTGTCAGCTCTGAATCATTCTGATCACCCTTTGTCCTTATCTTTCCTGAGGTGAGGTCTTCAGAACTTCAGAACTCTGAACAGTATACCAGGCACAGCCCCACCAACAATCAAGAAAGAGGCAGTAAACCTCTTTTCTTCTACTATCAGAACCCCTTCTGGCACATCCTAGTATCCTATTTGCCTTACTAGATGCCTCACTGTACTAGCTTGATTGTTTAAGGGAGTCACTAATGATGAATACTAGGTCCCTTTCCTCAGCTGTAATGCTCAGCTCTAGCCCTCCTATCCAGTACTCTGTCCTGGGGTTCTTGTCCCCTAAGTGAATCACCTTGCACTTTTTAATTGAATTTCAACTGCCAAACCTTAGGCCACCTGTCTAATCTTTACATGTCACTCTGCAGTTTTCTACTTCCCCCGTCACTATCTACCCTCCCATGAGCGTGGTGTCATCTTCAAAGAGACACAGACCCAGATTCATTCTCAAATGTTGTTAATGACCATATTTAATAGAGCAAGAGTCAGGATGGATCCCTGTAGCATTCCACTCTTGACTTCCCTGTCTTCTGATTTGACACCATAATCACAACCCTCTGCTGCCTCTCATTCAACTAAAGCCCCCTCACCCGCACCAAAACACTGATTATATTTTCCTTCAAATCCCTGGACCTCACCCACTTGCGCCGTGACCCAAGCCTCTCTGATTGGTTGCCTAGCTCATTGGCCTGCTCCACTGACTCCATGCTAATGTACTTCAAAACAAAATTCTTCAAAATATGGGACTGCCATGTCCCCTTCCCTCAGAGTAGGACATGAGAAAAGGCACCCCACCTCCCCTAGATCATGGCCGAGCTCATAGCTTGCTTACAAGTGCATGATTTGGCCTTGTCAGAAAATAAACGTAACCCATCCCTCATGGCTTCCAGAGGTATAATCACCTCCACAACACCTGTACCAGGACAATAAGGCTTACCAAAGGTGAGAATTTTGCATCTACTTTCAGTACCAACATTGGTTACCTGTCTAAATTTTGGAAGGCTGCCACAATCTCTTCCCTCCCACTCAGTCTCCTTTGCCTGTCCTCAAAGTGGGTGACACCCCTATCTCTAACCCCTCCTTCATCACCACAGAGGTGTAATTCCTTTTTATCACCTGCACTTCCTCTCTCCTCTCCTCCCTCTCCCCTTCTTCACTTCCCACTCACCCCTGCCAGCCTGCATAATTGTCCTCTCCTTCCTTCCCCCTATTGTTTATTTCTCTCCAGTAACTCCATCCTCCATCACCGACACCTTTCCCACCCTTAATCCTTTCAAGGGCAGGAGCCCAGACGGCTTGGATAGCATGCTTCTCCATTTGTCTGCGTCTGCAATCTCCTCCCCATTGGCTGACCTCCATAACCTCTCTTTCTGCTGTTCCTCCATCCCTGCTGACTGGAAGACTGCTGCTGTTACTCCTCCTCCAAAAGGTGGTGACCTGTATTGTACTAACAACTACCGACCCATTTCTCTCCTCCCTCCAAAATACAGGAACAAATGATCTTGTCACAACTCTCTCCCTTTCTGGACTCCTCTGCCTTCTTCACCCAATACACGACTGGCTTCTGCAAACATCATTCCACCACCATCTCCCTGCTCAGGCTCACCAAATCCATCCACAGTGATACGGATCGCAGCCTATTCACCTCTGCTATCATTGTTGATTTAGCCAAAGCATTCAACC
Organism: Neoceratodus forsteri; assembly: GCA_016271365.2. Taxonomy (NCBI): domain Eukaryota; kingdom Metazoa; phylum Chordata; order Ceratodontiformes; family Ceratodontidae; genus Neoceratodus; species Neoceratodus forsteri. Next base: position 863,284,453 of record CM057459.1, on the reverse strand, counting down.
CTGTATCCCACCCCAATTATTAGCCAAACTCCAGGCTGCAGGCCTCTCTGACTCAGCCATTGGCTGTTCCACTCCTACCACATGGGTAGGTCCCAAGCAGTCAAAATTGGTGACCCCCTCTCTCCTCCCTGCCTGTATCCACTTGGGTCCCACAAGGATATGTGTAAGGCCCTCTGCTTTTATCCATTTTCCTTAATGATCTCCCCTCTGTATGCTTGTCTGCATCCATTCACATATACACAGATGACACAGTCATGTTCACAGCAGGCCCACTGACTCCAGCTGGACTTTGATCAAGTGCAGCCCTGACCACACACAAATCAGCTTTTCTTCAATGCCAAGAAGACTGTCTCCATGTCTTTTGGCACAAGGCACAGACTCTTTAGGCTCCCTCCCCTTCCTACTATCCATACCCTGGATGGCTCCCCTGTGGGGGATGTTATCACCTTTAGTTATCTTGGTATCTGGCTAGGCCAGGACCCAAACTTTTCTGAACAAGTGGATGCTATAGTCAAAAACTGCACCCCAATTTGATGCACTTTACAGGAACTGTGACTGTATCCCACCTCCAACACACCATGCTATTATCGAGAGAATGATCCTCCCAATCTCTGACTATGGTGATGTGGTCTACAACGTAGCCCCAGTCACTACCCTTGCTAGACTGGACACTCTCTTCAACTATTTCTGCCATTACACTCTTGACTATCCATCTTGAACTCATTACTATTCTATATATAAATGTCTCTCCTTTTCTTTTCTTGTGGACCGACACCATGCCCACTGTGCCAGCTTTGTGGGCAAATCTGGTTTGTTTCCCTACCCTCCTATCTCTTGTTCCCCCCCAGCCATAACATCAGAAGCTGAAATATTCGAACCCTAGCAGTTCCTTCAGTTTCCACGACCATCAGCAAAACCACGTTCAGCCACTCTTCCCAAAAATCTGGAACTCCCTTGCCTCAGCCATTTACCACTCTCCCCACCATGGATTCTTTCAAACCACTTCAAAGGTCTCACCTCTCCCTCTTACACTTGCTCCGATTTTCCCTCTTACTCTCCTATGACTTGTTTCCAATTTAGGTACAGCTATAATTTGGCACTTATGCTTCCTCTTCAGGCATTATGCACAAATGTTTACAGCTACTGTTGATTTAAACTGCTCTGTATTTGATTGCCAGCATATGTTTGTGGCTCCTGACTGCGCTGTATAAGCATTGTCGATTGTTTGCGTGTCACTCAAGGTCTCACATCTTGCAGGTATTATTCCCAATGTAATTTGCAGTTGTGTACCACTCTGCTCCATGTATGTTATGTATTCTGAACTTTTGTGCTACCTAAGCCCCACTTTTTCCAAGTTCCCCTTCCCCCTGGATGCATCTGGAAATGAGCTCCCAGCATAGTAAGCCTGTGGGGGGGGGCACTAGACACCAAGAATCATTTAATTATAATAACTGGAGCCATTTAAAAATGCAATCAGGGGTGTAGAACCTTTATATGCCAAGGATCATTTTGTGTACTACTTGGGAGCATCAGAATGGTGATCAAGGGTAGGGTGACAATATGCACCTCTGTGTGCTCAAATGAGGTCAGGATTTTTGGAAGCAGTAAGCAGTATTGCAATTTCAGTTGTTAAGCACTTTCAAAATCTTTTATATAGCACTGTGCTCTGTACGCAGGAGGGGATCGCTCATTTGCAAGGCTTTAGTAGTAGATATGCACATGCACATGATCAGGTTAGCATTGAGGGCTACTAAATATATGGCACCTGTTCAACCATGCTGTTCTCCCACATGGCACAGTGCTTAGATGTTTAGCACTCCACTAACCTTCTGAAAATGGGGCCCTAATTGACTAAAATTCCCCTGCCAATGCCTCTTAAGATGCAGAAAGTAAACAAAAATAGATTATCTTATTCTGCATCTTTGTGTATTATTTTATGTTATTTTCCTTGGAAAACTTTTATCCAATTTCAAAACATTGTGATGTGTCTTAAATATTTATAACAACTGTATCTAAAATACAGTTTCTTCTTTCATCCGAGTGCTGTTTTTATTTACTTATAATAATTACAGTCTGGTGGGCTGGCTTAGTGGCTTGGTGGTAGCTGTATTGCCTCCCATGCCAGTGGTCTGGTTTCGGGGGAGGACATAGGTCAAACAGGGGTTAGCTGGTGGGAGAGATGATTGAGCATCTTGTGGACTGCTCTTCTCTCAGGGAGGGGGAGTCTCTTTAACAGCCACCTAGGTGAGGAATGTTGGCAGGTCATCAGGGTGGCATAATGGGTAGGCACAAAGCAGTACTTGGCTTTAATTGGATTGGCATCATTGCATGCTGGACTGCCCAGGGGATAAACCAAAGGTAGAGAACCTCTAATGGCAAAATAATCCACCAACCTGCCACAGGCATTGTACTACTAATCAGACTCTGCTCCTGTCTAAATATGTGTCTCCTTGTGAATGGCCCTCTCCCTCTTGGCTCCACCACGGGGAGGAGGGCCATGGGAGATCTCAGAGCAGGTAAGTCCTGGTGATTTTGGGTGATGTGGATGGACAGATCAGTGCACAAGGGGGTCAATGGGTGACCTAGAAGACAAACATCTCAATGGAAGAAGAAATGAGATACAGTTTGGGAATCACAAACACAATAACACAGGCATACCATATAAACAGCACAACTATGCACTATGAGGCTAGACCAGGGCAGATTTATCAGTGGAGACCAAGTGCCTGGCAAAGCTCTGTCCACCTTGCAATCCTCCACAGACATGTAATGGGGAGGTTAGGAGCTGTGAGAGTCACCAGTGAGGCATCACAGTGAAGTTATTCAGAACAGAAAGTGCAAATGATGCATATGCTAGCTGAGCTCTTGACAAGAACTTGGCCCTGAGCGATTGCTGCAATATATATATATATATATATATATATATATATTTATTAACCAAGGACCTTTATTAAACAAAACATTCAAATAAAAACAAAACCTAAATCAAAACTAACTCAGTAGAGTACAAGTTAGAAAAGCATTTGGCTTACACTTTCACAGCTCCTGCAGTACACTTCCCAAGCATTCAGCTCAGATAAGTTGCTGGACCAACACAGTAATTAATTACTGTACACATAAATCTTATCAAAACTTTAACTTAGAAAAATGCATGCAAGTCCCCTGTGTTTATATGGTATGAGAGTGGTATGTTAGGAATATCCTAAGCACTAGCTTCCTATACAAATGTGTCTAAAAATAAATAAAGGCAGCACTTATTAAACGAATAAACAACAGCATTTAAAATTAGTTCTAAAAGTTTCTTGTCACATCACAATGTTCTGAAATTTGATTAAAGGTGTACAAGCTAAACAAGATGTAAAACCCCATAAAGAATTAGAATAAGAGATAGCCCTGTTTTGTTTACCTCCTGCTCTGAAGTTTTAGACATCCTCTCTTCAAGCCAGAGGCTAACTGAATGTAGCAGGCAAGGAGTGCTGTGGCAGGCCATTCAAGGGGCAGGGGCTGGGGAGATGGGTAGTTTCAGACTGTAGTCCAGTTCAGTATATAGTTTATTTGTTTCAGTATATAGCGTATGTGAATTTTTCAGTCTGCAGTGTATGTATTTCAATACATAGTGTATGTGTTTCAGTATATATAGTATATGTGAATTTTTAAAATATACTGTGTATGTATTTCAGTATGTAATATATTTCTCTCAGTATATAGAGTACGCAAAATTTTTCAATAGAAAGGGTAAGCATTTTTAATATATTGTGTATTTGTTTCAGTATGTAGTGTATGCGGATTTTTCAATGCAGTGTATTTATTTCAGTAGATAGTGTATGTATTTCAATATAAAGTGTAGATGTTTCAGTATATAGTGTATTTGTTTCAGTAGACAGTGTATGTGTTTTTTACAATGTGTAGTGTATGTATTTCAATAGATAGTGTATGTATTTCAATATGTAGTGTGTTTGTTTCAGAATATAGTGTATGCAGATTTTTTTTCAATATAAAGTGTATGTGTTACAATGTATAGAGTATTTGTTTCAGTAGATAGTTTATGTGGATTTTTCAGTCTATAGTGTATGTATCTCAATAGGTAGTGCATATGTTTCAGTACATAGTACATTTGTTTCAGTATGTAGTGTATGTGGAATTTCAGTACTCAGTATGTGGATTTCAGTGGATAGTGTATGCATTTTGCTATATAATGTAAGCATTTCACTATAGAGTGAATGTGTTTCACTATATGATATATGCATTTCAGTATACAGTATATGTATTTCACTATATGATGTATATATTTCACTATATGATATATGTATTTCACTATGTAGTGTATGTGTGTTACTATACAGCCAGAGATTATGAATTATGTCCCTAATGGCTTGCCATACCCTTGTTCTTGCACATCTCTTTTTCTGAAAGATGCTACTCTCTTGGACCTTGTTGATTCCCTTGAGGTACTTAAAAGGTTCAATCATATCCTCCCTCTCCCTCGTTTCCTCAAGGGTATACATATTAAAATAATTTAGTCTCTCTTCATGTCACTTCTGGTGCACACCCTGCACCATTTTAGTTGCCCTCCTCTGGACTGCATCCATACTGTCTATGTCCTTGCGGAGATGAGGTCTCCAGAACTGCACACAGTACTCCAGATGTGGTGTCATCAACTGTCTGTACAGAGGGATGACAACTTCCTGTTTTCTACTAGTGATGCCTCTCCCAATACGTCCCAGTATCCCCCCAGCCTTCCTTACTTACGGCCTTCTCACATTGTTTGCTTTCCTTTAGGTCATCTGATATGACTACCCCAGCTTCCCTTTCCATTTTTGCTGTTGTTAGAACCCCCCCCCCCATTGTGTACTCTTCCTTAGGTTTTTGTTTCCCAGGTGCATTACATTGCACTTCTTTGCATTGAATCTAAGCTGACATACTTTTGGCCATTCCTCCAATCTTGCCAAGTCCCTTCTCATCCTTTTCACACACTCCTTCTTTATCAACCCTGTTGCAGATCTTTGTGTCATCTGCAAAGAGGCATACATTTCCTTCCAGTCCCTCTGCAGTGTCACTTATAAAAACATTAAAAAGGACCGGTCCCAGTACTGAACCCTGCGGTAACCCGCAAGTAACCCCCCTTTCTTCAGAGTAGACTCCATTTACTATTACTCTCTCTGTGTCCTGTTGTCCAGCCAATTCTTTACCCAGGCTACCACCCTGGGACCCACTCCTAGGCTGTCTAATTTATTAATCTTTTATGTGGGACTGTGTCAACTGCCTTGCTAAAGTCTAGATAGGCCATGTTCACAGCCCCTCCCTGGTCTACTACTTTGGTCACCCAGTCAAAGAAATCTATTAGATTTGTCTGACATGACATTCCCGCTGTGACTCCATGCTGCCTTAGGTCCTGTGCCCTGCTGGTCTCTAGGTACTCAACAATTCTTTCTTTCTTTCAGAAGAGATTCCAGCATACAGGGTATGGCATACCTGTCCCACCTCAGTGTGTGCTCCATCCTCTACTACTGTGCAGTTGCTGATGCCAGCACAGGGGCAGTTAGACTAGCTCTGGCTAGTCTTACTACAGCTGAGGCTTGTGTCAACTGCCAAGATTTGAAAATACCGCATATGGGGATATTGCAGATGAAGTGTGGTACACACCCTTTCAGTGCCATGGCACTGTCTGTGGCTTGGCGCAAGCCTGTCACATGGCAGTTGGCATGGGGGCTTCCTCTGGTGCCACAGACCCTGTCTGAGAATCAGAAATGATGTAAAGTGCAGTGCCGTATGCCCTTATGTCATGTCTTTTTGATGGAAGCACCTTACTTCACTCCAGATCCTTTGAAAATTGAGCCCAGTGGGTTATTCTCAACTTTAATATATCAATCAAGAAGCAGTTCAAGAAACCTATGTACTCAGGCCCGGTTTGACACTATACTATACAATTGATGGGAATGCATACCAATTCCTATATGGTTACTTTATCAGTTACTTAACCAGTTACTACAGGGATCCAATAATATAATTTTAGTTTAGAATTAACAATCGCCTTCAGTAAAAAACAGAAAAAAAAGAACTTTTTCAGCAGTACTATTGTAGATAAAGGAAAAAGGTTTTATGATGTCTTGGCCTCACCAGTCCTAACAGTACGAAGTGAAGCAGGTTAGAACAAAACTGCTTGTGGTAAGAGGAGTTATTCCATAGAAACATAGAGACATAGCATCTGGCAGCAGAAGTAGATCAATGGCTCATAGCTGGTACTACTTTACCCCTTGTCCTAGTTCCATTTATGCTCTCCCATCAGCATCCTCCTTTTTCCTGGGTTATCCAAGTGGGATTATGAATCCCCTGGCCCTATCCCACCCATGTCTGAATTCATTAATGGTGCTTGTCCCCACAACCACCACCAGTAATCTGTTCCAAGGCTCCACCAACCTTTTTATGAAGTAAAACTTCCTCTCATCCATTTTGAATTTGCCTCTCACTAATTTCCAATTGTTTTACCCTTGTGACTGCAGCTCTATTTCTAGCAAACAGGTCCTCTCAATTTACCCTATGTATTCCCTTAACAACTTACCAGTAATCATCATGTCCCCCTTCTCCCATCTGGCCTGTAGTGAGTACATGTTTATGGCCTTCATACATTCCTCATATGATCTGCCTTGCTGGACCTGAATCATGATTGTGACACATTGCTGCACTGACTTCAATCAATGTATTAGCTTACGCCTTGGACACATCAACAATACTGGGGCCCTTATTATTCAGCCTCTTCCTAAATAATCTTCCTGAAGCCTGTGACACTAAACTGATACTCTACGCAGATGACGCTGTGCTTCTCACCAGCAGTTCATCAACAGTCGCCCTCCACTCCGAGCTGCAGGCATCATTCTACAAGCTGGAAGACTGGTTCTGTAGCCATAAACTTCTATTAAACTACAAAAAAATCAAGGTGATGCTCACAGCCAGCCCACAGCACAAAAAGAAGCTCCCTCCCCTCACCATCTCCAATAAAGTCAGTGAGCTGCTGGAACAAGTTCAGACCTTCAAGTACCTGGGGGTCACCGTTGATGACTGCCTCACCTTCACCCAGCACATCGACACAGTGGTAAAGGCAGTGAACACCGAGCTGGGTGTACTATATAGGCATAAAAAGTATCTCACTCCAGAGGCCCTCCGTCTCTCAGTCTCCAGCTCCATCCTTTCTACCATCAACTATGGATTGGTGGTCTATGGTGCAGCAACAGACACTGCACTAAAAAGGATTCACATTGCCCTCAACAAGGCATGGAGGCTCACAATGGCTGCAGATTGAAATACCCACACCTGCTCCTTATACGAGGAGACCAATTGGCTGCCACTAAAGGACAGGATTATATTCCAAACATGTCTCCTTGGAAAAAAGGCACTAATGGGTAAAACCGCCCCATGCATTTCTAGCATTCTAATACCAAGTGCTACCATCTATACCACCAGAGGCAGGATGAGGGGGACCCCATCAACACCTTTCCGTCGAACTGTGCAGGGACAGCGTGCTTTCAGCTATAGGACCCCCCAATGGCTCAATGAAATCCCCGTGCACATTCTAAACTCCCAATGCATCTCGCAGTTCAAAAATGGCTTAAGGCAATACCTTCTTACTAGGATAGTTTGTGACTGCCACTAGGACTCTAACACCCATAATGCCCACTCATCCACATTCTCCTTCCCCTTCCTTTAACCCTCACTCTTCCCTCTTGCCCTATCCCTCTGTCTTTCTCTCCCCCCCTGTGCCTTTTCTACCACTGGATCAACCTTAAAACCAACCTACTACCACTACCTCCCAACCTCCTAGACAAAGCCACTTCTTTTGGCTGCCCCTCCCCCCCGCAGTCTCCCTTCCCCTCACCTTGACTCCTCCTTGGACTCTCACACTAGGTGTCACACCTCTTTATCTCCTTCGTTACATATAAACACTGTCCCTTACCCTAGTTGAATGCTCTTGACGCTGTACTATCACCATTGGTACTATGAATGACATTGTAACCTTATTGTATACTAGCTACCTACTACTCGAGTATTGTATGTAAACTGTTTGTTATTGCTGTCATTGTCACTGTTTGACACGGAACCTTTGTAAAAGAGCTCTGAGCTCAAAGTTATGATACGAATCCCTAAATAAATAAATAATAAAAAAAATAATTTCTCAAGGTGAGGACTCCAAAACTGGGCACAGTACTCCAGATAAGGCCTCACCAGTGATCTGTATAGAGGCAGTGTCACCTTCCCACCCCTCCTACTGTCAAAACTCCTCCCCATACAACTTGGCATCCTAGATGCCTTGCTATAGGCCTTGTTTGACTGTTTGGTTTGCTTGAGTGAGTCACTGATGAGAACTCCCAAATCTCTCTCCTCTGATGAAATGGCATTCTTAACTCCTTCCATCCAGTACTCTCTGTGCGGGTTCCTATCCCCTAAGTGTTCTCCTTGCACTTCTTGGCATGGACCCTCAACTGCCAGACTTCTAACCACCTCTCAAGCCTTTCAAGATCCCTATGACATTTCCTCACCCCTTCCTCACTGTTCACCTAGCTGCAGAGCTTTGTATCATCAGCGAAGACACGTATCTGACCCTAGACACCTTCTTCTGTGTTACTAATGAACATATTAAACAGGACAGGTCTCAAGACTGATCCCTGCTGCACCCCACTTGTGACCCCCTTTCCTCCCCAGATTTGTTCCTGTATCACCACCCTCTGCTGCCTTTCCCCTAACTAGTTTCCCATGTATTTGACTAATCCCCTCTCTACTCCTATGTTCTCCATCCTGTTGAGGAGCCTCCTGTGTGGCAATGAATCAAAGGCTTTGCTGAAGTCAAAGTAGGCCATATCTTCTGCTTGGCCTCCGTGCACTGTCTTAGTGACCCAGTCGAAAAACACCATCAGGTTTGCTTGACACAATCTTGTTGATGCAAACCCATAATGCTTGTTGTCCTGCAGCTTATTATTCTCTAAGTAGGTGACTAGTCTTTTCTTCACAATGGCTTCCAATAATTTTCCCATGATGGAGTTAAAGCTTTCTGGTCTATGGCTGCCTGAATTTTGCTTGACTTCTCCCTTGGGGAGTGGGATTTTATGTGCAGTTCTACCGTCCCCTTGCAATATCACAGACTCCAGTTAATTGTTAAATAACTATGACATATGCCCTGTCAGCTAAGAAACAAGTTCTCTAAGTTCTTTTAGGTGTAGGCAATTCAGGCCTGCAGTTTTGCCCACCTTAAAGGCCACTAACCCTTTACCTACTCATTCAGCTGTGATGACCCCCCTCCCCATTTCATGCACTCCCTTGTGTGACTACTTTGAGCCTACTTTGCAGTAGAGGTCCATCACACTCTACCATGAAGACTGAGCAGAAATAATTCTTTAGGATTCTGGCCTTCTGCTTATCATCTTCCACCACCATTCCCTATTTTGCTAGCCTGACTCCCAAGACTGATAACTGCTGCAGCCCACTTGTGACTCCACCCCCAGATTTTATCCCACTAATCATCACCCTTTGCTGTCTTTCCCCTAATCAGATTCCCACTTACCTTTCTAATCCCCTATCTACTCCTAATTCCTCCAGCCTTTTGAGCAACCTCCCATGTGGCACAGAATCAAAGGCTTTGCTGAAGTCAAAGTAGAGCAAATCTGCAACCTGGCCTCTGACCACTGCCCTAGCGACTGAGTTGAAAAACACAATCAGTTTTGTATGACACAATCTTCTTAACACAAACCAGTACTGCCTGTTGTTCTGCAGCCCATTATTCTCTAAGTAGGCCACCGGTCTTTCTGCCACAATGGTTTTTATCAATATGACGTGCCAGTCTGTGGTTGGCTTATCCCTTCCCTTGTGAAGCAGGACTACACCTGAAGTTCTCCCAACCCTTGGCACTAATTCAGACTCTAGTAAATGGTTAAAGAGCTCTGGCATGGGTCCTGTCAGTTCAGAAACAAGTTCCTTAAGTTCCCTAGGGGTGCAGGCCCTCTGCGCCTGGGTTCTTGTCCACCCCAAAGGCTGCAAAGCTTTTCAGCCATGATTCCTACACTTCTCATTTCCTGCACCACCCCCTGGTGACTGCCTTGATCCCACTTTGCAGTACAGGTCCATCAACCTCAACTGTGAACACTGAGCAGAAGTAGTTGCTTAGTGCTTTTGCCTTCTGTTCATCATCTTCCACCATCCTCTCCCCCTCAGCAATCCTGACAGTTTCTCCTCTAGCCTTTCTTTTCTCTTAAATGTATCTAAAAAATTCCTTTTCCCATCCATCCCTTCACACCCTCAGCCATATGCAGCTCTGTGTCTGCTTCACCTTTTGTATCACCTCATTTACCTTCTTTAACTTTGCCTGACATTTTTCACATTCCTTTTACCTTTGGCCACCTTGTACCTTATGAAGGCCTTCCTTTTTGCACTCACAGCCTTCCCATCTCACACGAGTACTTAGATTGGTCTATTACGCTTGTTTCTTTTTTATTTATTTTATTTATTTATTGAAATGTTTCACCAGGAATGCACACTGGACAATAAGTTGCTTGTCTCACGGTGCAATCGGAGGGGGTACAATTGGATGTAAAACAGATATTATATATACAATTACAGTTAACATACATGAGGATATAGGTACAGAAATTTACTGACAATATTGCCAACATGCTGCTGGATTGGCATTACAATTAAGAGACAGATGATCAGTACAATTAAACAATTGGAGTGCTAGTGGAAGGACAAGCAAGAGGGTCATGGGAGCCAGCTGGGGGAAGGAGAAGCAAGACAGGGGGAGCCAGAATATTACCAGGAAAAACAAAAGCAAAGCCCAGTTCTGTGAGACATTTCAACACAGAACTAGGGCGAGCTAGAGTAGCAGCTTGGACAGTACAAAAAGTATGAGTAATTAGTACAGTGCATATAGAAACAATTTAAGTGCAGTGGGGTAGAATGGAGGGACAGGAGAGAGGAGGAGGTGAAGGATTGGGTAGGGAAGAATGAGACATGCCTATAACTAACCCCTCCAGGATGCTGAGAACCCTGCCAGGGGCAGAACAAGGCAATTACTTTGGAGTGAGGGAATAGAGGGAGGAGGGCAGGTCAAAGTCAGAGGAATTGTAGGTTGGGTAGGTGGGTAGGTGTGGTGGAGGAGGGAAGGAAGAGGCATGCTTAGAACTAGACCCCTCCAGGATGCTGAGAACCCTGCCATGGGGCAGAATGAGGCATGGACAAATTGGTAAGAGATGATAGAGGGTGGCAGGTAAAGGACAGAGGGAAAGGCAAGGGGATGGGGTTAGTGGGTTGGGGGATAGAATGATGTGCTCTGGAACAGGCTCACAGGAAGAAAAAAGTTAAGTAGGATTAAAACACGAGCAGCTAGAAGAGAAAAAGTTATGTAAGGCAGAGGCAAGGGAGTAGGAGGAGGAGGAGGAGGAGGAGGAGCACCATATTTGGTTGGGGGAGTGAGTTCCAGAGTTTCGGGAAACAATGAGTGAAACCAGACTGTCTGAGTGTGAATCGGCGGGGGACCAACAAAGTATGAGTGTCTGTGGATGTGAGGGAGTAGAAGAGAGGAGGAGGGGTAGAAAGGAAACATGAGAGGTAAGGGGGAAGTTCCCCCAGCCAAAATTTAGAAGTGAGTTTGGCACAATGAGCGAGGCACTTGTTGGCTAGTGGAGGAAAGGGCAGGGTATGGTAAAGGTTGCAATGATGAGTTCGGGATGGAGCATCAAGAGCATAGTGACAGAAGGAGTTAGAGAGTATCCAGTCTGGTCAGGGAGGATTTGGGAGTGGCAGCATAGACTACATCGCAGTAGTCAACAAACATTTGTCAATGCCGAATGTTTGCTTGCTGGCATTGGCATTGGTAGTGCAGGAGTTAGAGAGCTACATAATAGGAATGGTAGTGAAGTATTGAACTGAAGCCAACCCCGCCACCACCCTGAAGAGACTGACAGGCATTTGGGTGTGCCTTTGGGTTGTCAGGCATAACGGACACTCCATTTCACCACACCCTACCCTGCAGACACCGACAAGTGTCACGGTGTGCCTTGGGGTCTTTGGCACTTATGTTCACCCCATTCCATCAGAAAATATGGTGAGATGGGTGCTGTATAGGAGAATGGGATGAACTTTGGGGCCAGAGTCCAAGGCACTCCTCAATGCCTCTCACTGGCTGCAGGGTGTGGAATGGTATGAGCATTACAGGCGAGAATCCCAAGTCACACCCCTGATGCCTGTCAATTTCTACAGGGTGGGGCATTATGGTTGGAAACCCTAATGTCTCAGGTGTTTGTTGGCATTTTCACTCCAAATTTTCAACATGGGTTTTTTGTGACCACCACCTTATGAACAGTTGCAGTATCAGTTCGTTAGCCGAAAGCTGATTTTGCACAGCGACAACGCCATTTGGCACCACAGGTGCAAAAACACATTTCGAACAGGATGTGAAAAATTACAGCTGTACTGTTCATGGGGAGGTGGGAAAAATGGCAATGCTGAAAATCTGCAGTGAAAATATTAAAAAAACTGGTGAAGTCACGAGCTTGAGTGCAATGCACATCCATAATGCAATTAGTCTGGGAATTTTTTACTGCAGTTGTCAACACAGGCATTTTGGAACCTCCGCTCATGAACAGTGTCACTGTGATTTTCTTAAGCTGTCCCGAACAGTGATTTCCCACAGCGACCATGCATTTCTGCGCTGAAAGTGTGAAAACACATTTCGGCCATGGTATGAAAAATGACAGCTGTACTGTTCAAAAGGAAGTGTGGAAAAATGCCAGTGGTGAAAATCTGGACTGAAAATATTAGCAATCCATGAACTTACGAGGATGTGTGGAAACTGTGCAATGGCCGCTCGTAACACAGTCATTCTATGGATGTTTTTTACCAAATTTTTAACATAGCCATTGTAACACCTCTGCTCATGAACAGTGTCACTGCGATTTTCTTAATCTGTCCCAAACATTGATTTAGCACACCGACTGTGTCACTGTGCGCTACATGCGTGGAAACACGTTTTGGGTGAGATATGAAAATTGACAGCTATATTGCTCATAAGGAGGTGTGGTAAAATGGCAATGTTGAAAATCTGGAGTGAAAATAGTGAAAATTCACAAACTTACAAGCATGCATAGGAACAGCGCAAAGCATGCTCGTAAAACAGTCATTTTGGGGAATTTTTTCACCAAATTTTCAACATAGAGTTTTTGGGGGTCTACCTCATGAACTGTGACACTGTCATTTTGTAAATCAGTTCCGAAAGGTGGTTCCATGCAGTGACCGCAAAATCACCTTTTGGGTCCGATTAACAAAAAGACAGTGACAGAATTCATGCGGTGGGGTCCCAAAACCCCCATGTTAAAAATTTGGTAAAAAAATTCCCCAAAATGCCTGAGATATGCATCAAAGTTGAAAAACCCTATTTATTACATTATACAGATTACCGGCATTTCCTCAGTTCACGGTCGGCTTTGAAGAGTGCAGATGTGTTCCCAGTCCAATCAAGATTGTCGCGCAGACTCCAGAGGTAAGTATGGGGTGAGAGGGGTGAGGAAGGCAGGGTGCACAGAGGGTGGGCACGGGTGGGGAGCGGGATCAGGACAGTCAGCGAGGAAGGTTTCTCTTCAGGTTTCTTTTTTTTCTTGGATGATGCAGGACTTTTGCCACACTGGGGTGGGCTCCCCAGACTGGCAGCTGGGAGGCTGTTTGGGGTGGGGGCAGTGGAGCCGATGGGGATTGGGCACCCCGTGAGCCATACAGACTGTTGCCACACTGGGGTGGGCTCCCAGCATGGCACCCGATTGTCTGTTAGAGGAAACTTTGAAGCAGACGAAGTTGGGCCCCTTGGCCATACGAGTGTGTGAGTGCATTAGCATGCAATGTCAATGTGCGTGTGGTGCATCTGGGTGTGGCTATTTTCTTTCAAGTTTGTGGCAAGGTTCCAAACTAGTGTCACCAGCTGTGTCCCCCCATTGTTGGTGGACATCACACACACCCCAAAATGCCATGCCGGTATTAGCCACAAAAGTGCCTTACCTCCAGAACCTGCTTCGACACCAAGCTGCCTCAATATGTTTCTTGTGCTGCATGCAAGCAAACATAAAAATGAGGAGTATCATCTTCTGGACAAGTTCACGCTGTGCCATAGGAGTGATGCAACTATGATTTGTGAATAAGGCACCAAGCTTGGGGCACAGTTTTTTCAGGATGGTGTCAATGTGGCCAGAGAAGCTGAAGTGGTGGTCCAGCCAAACCCCAAGGTACCTGAATGAGGAGATGTCCTCAAGGATAGTCCCATCCAGGGTATGGAAAGAGGGTAAGGGATGTAGTCTAGATTGTCTTTGCCTCGTGCCAAAGGTCATGGAGAGAGTCTTCTTGGCATTTAGAAAGAACTGATGTGAGGCAAACCAGAGCTGAACCTGGTAGAAGTCATGCTGAAGAGTGGTTGCTACATTGGCAGGGCATTTGCCAGAGGTGAACAGGACAGTGTCATTGGTGTACATGTGGATAGAGGAGGAAGGGGAGTATACTTAGGGCAAGTCATTGAGGAAGATGGAAAAGAGAATGGGACCAAGCACAGAGCCCTGTGGAACACTTGTGGTGATGGGGAGGGGGAGGAGAGATTGCATCCTGGATCTTGACTGATTGTGTTCTGCCTGAGAGATATGCTCTAAATCAGTTATAGGCAGGTGTAGACAGTCCAGCTGCCATAAGGGAGTCAAGAAGCAAGGCTTGGGAGACTGTGTCAAAGGCCTTGGCGAGGTCAACTAAGATGGCTAAGGTGGTGAGTCCATTCTCCATCCCGGTGAGGACAACCTACTTAGTGCAAGAGTCTATTGCCTCGAGAATTACTTCCCTGATCATTCCCCACTTTTCATCTACCCCCTTATCTGGTCTACCTCCACCAAGTTTTCCCTGATCCTTTTTCTCATCCAGGTAAAACCTGCCCATTTGAGGTCCAGAACCACTACCAATCAAGAGTGATCAGAGTTTCCCATAGCCATCTCAAATCACACAGATTTGTGATTGCTGAACCCCAATATTTCCCTGCCAGCCCCACAACCATCTCCGAGTTGGTAAATACCAAGTTGTAGACTGTGTCCTGCAATGTGGATTCCCTAACCAGCTGTACCAGCAGACAGTCCTTTATCACATCCAGCAGCACCTGACTCCTGGAGATCCTAGAGATGTTTCAGTGTAAGGAGGAAAAAGAAGGCTGGAATAGTGAGACTCAAAGGGGAGGAGGGTGAGGAAAGGGTGGAGGAGGACCAGAAGAAGGCAAATATGCTGAACAAGTATTTTTGTTCAGTATTCACTGAGGAAGGGAAGGGAAATGGACCATGAAAGTAAAATCTAACAACCAATGGGGGGGGGGATAGACACATCCCACTTTACGGGAGGAGAGAATACTCAGGGAAAAGGAAAAATTAAGAGCTGACAAGGCTATGGGACCAGACTGGTACACCCAAGGATTCTAAAAGAACTGAGGACGGAACTGGCTTCAGCCCTAGCAGCCCTGTTCAATCAATCCTTGGATACAGGGGTAGTACCAGGGGATTGGAGGAGGGCAGATGTGGTGCCAATCCTCAAGAGTGGAACAGGGAAGAGGCAGGGAACTACAGGCCACTGAGCCTGACCTCGGTGCTGGGAAAGAAAAGGAAATGGAGGCATTAATAAAAGAAAGGTTGCTGGAGTACCTAACCAGTAATAAGTTGCAGGATCCAAGGCAGCATGGAGTAACAGGAGGGAGATCATGCCAGGCTAACCTGATTGAGTTCTTTGACTGGGTGACATGAGTTGTGGACCAAGGGGAAGCAGTGGATGTGGTCTTTCTGGATTTCAGTAAGGCCTTTGACACTGTCACACATAGGAGATTAGTTAACAAATTGAATAGTCTAGGGGTGGAGGCAAAAGTGGTTAGGTGGGTACAAAACTGGCTAAGCAACAGGATCCAGTGGGAGGCTCTAAATGGGGTGAGATCAGAGGAAAGGGAGGTGACAAGTGGGGTACCACAGGGGTCAGTCCTGGGGTCATTGCTGTTCAGTGTCTTAATAGGAGATATAGCAGATGGACTGGAAGGGAAAGTCTGCCTGTTTGCAGATGACACAAAGATCTGCAACAGGGTAAACACACAAGATGGGGTGGATAGGATGAGAAGGGATTTGGCAAGCCCTAGGAATGGTCAAAGGTATGGCAGCTGGGATTTAATGCCAAAAAGTGTAAGATTATGCATATGGGGCAGAAGAACCCAAGGATGGCATACCAATTGGGGGTTGAAGAGGTGGCAACCACTAACCAGGAAAGGGACCTAAGAGTCATCATAACAGATGATCTCAAAGTGGCAAGTCAGTGTGAGATGACAGTGGGTAAGGCAAGCAGGATGCTTGGTTGCATTGAAAGAGGAATAACTAGTAGAAGGAGTGAACTGATCTTTCCCTTGTATAGGTCACTGGTGAGGACCCACCTCGAGTACTGTGTCCAGTTATGGAGGTCCCATCTCAGAAAGGACATTGACCAGGTGGAGGCAGTGCAGAGAAAGGCTATCAAAATGGTTCAGGGCATGCATCAGAAAAACTATGAGGAAGTCTCAGGGAGCTTAACATGAACTCACTAGAGGTAAGAAGGGAGAGGGGGACATGATAGAGACATTCAAATATGTCAAAGGGATTAATAAAGTAGGAGAGAGCAGCTTTCTGCAGAAAAGGAAGAACACTAGGACAAGGGGCCATGAAATGAAACTGGAAGGGGAGGCTCAGAGACAACATGAGGAAGATTTTTTTTTTTATGGAAATTGTGGTTGACCACTTGAACAAGCTACCAGAGGAAGTGGTGAATGCACTGTCTCCAAACCCCTTCCTTCCTTTTGGATGGTCTTGTCTTCTATAGCTTCAATGCCCTCACTAAGGTGGAGGTCTACTTGATCCCATTTATCCCTGCCCATATCCCTCCTGTATACGGTCTACTCTGGAACTGGCAAATCCCATTTGTTGTTCTTGGTGCCCATGTCTCTGTGATGGCTACCAAACCCAACTTGGCCTCAACCATCATTGTCTGTAGATCACTGATCTTATTATTTAGTCTCCTGGTGTTCATGCAGGAACAAAATCAGTTATAACATATACATAGCAACAGTATATCACAGTAATTTAAGGTCAAAAGGGACACTAAGCCCATATTGTCCTTCCGCAGCTTCATAAGGAGGGATGAAAAAGTATTCTGTGTAAACGTGTATTAAATCATAGGGATTCCATTTGCCTTCTCTACATTTAAATAGGATTCAAGTTCAAGTTCAGGTTTATTTTATATTTAGACAGGATGAGGCACTAGGCAAAGCCTGTGTCAGGGCTGCCCTGTGTCCTGTGTAAGGATCATGGTTAATATGCACAATGGAGTTTGCCCTTTAAGGGGCAGAGCAAGTTTTCCTGGAGGAACCTTTCCATCTCCCCCCGGGTTGGTATAGATGGTTGTGCTCAGAGAGGGGAGGGGAAGAGAGGGAGGGCCAGGGAGCAGGCTGGGGGAGGAGGCAGGAAAGGGGGGAGCTTAGGGAGGAAGGGAAAAGTGATGGGGGAAAATAAGAAATAGGAGGGGCTAGTGCAGGGTACATAATCCCCTGCACAGCAGCAATTCAGCCTCTTTTTCTGGAGTTTCTTAATTGAACAGCTGCAGCACATCAGATTGGCAATTTAAAAAAAAAAAAAAAAGCTTTTGTTGGTATCCAGCGTGGTAAGATTTCCAGAGTATTACTAAAGGTAAGGCATTATTTATTGGGGTAAGTGCTGATCAGAATGAGAAAAAGCCTGAATGAATGTGGCTGGGAGAAAAGGTATGCTGAATTGTTGTGCATCGCTAGAACGCTGATGTTTCTGCATTTTGTTTAAAAGGGAGAGCTATGACTTTCGTTCGTTGAAGCGAACGATAAATTACCTGGTCAGGTTGGTGGAAGAAGTTATTCCTAGCCGGGTGTTTTGTGTCCAAAATCGAGGGCCTAGTGGTGGTGGTGTTTAAAAAAATAAGTAAATAAATAAATAAAAAGCTACTGGGGGGTTTCGTTTGAGAAGGGGAGTGGAGTTGGACTAGCCTGCTTCATTGTAAGGAGACTTTGTGGACTTAAAGTATTTGTCTGAGGTGCTGCTGATTAGAAAAGGAGGTCCTGTGGCCTGAGGAGACAGATAGATAGTTTGCTTGTGACGTGGCATGCCAGGTCCAGTGATCCATGTGACAGTCTTGTTGGGCTGCTTGTAGCGAGAGGTGAAGAGAAAGGGGAGAAAGCCTCTCCTTCCTTGTTTCACAACGGCAGCGTGAAACAGGGATTAGTGCAGTGCAGCCAGTTCTGTTTCTCCCACAGTAGGTTGCCCTTATAAGCCTTTGGGAGTAAGCACGCTGGGCCCAGTGAACAACATGGCAGGCCTTTCGTGCGGCTTACAATGGGTGGCCTAGGGGAGCAAGCAGACAGCTTCAGCTTCATTTCCGGGCATGAAGGACAGCATGAAGCAGGGGTTCTTTAATCGCATGCAGCCTGTCCATTTTCCACAGTTGCTGGCAATTTTAAATCGTTGCGGGAAACAGTTAGAAGGGAATTTAAGAGGGGATGCAAGGAGGCACGCCAAAGCTTGCATGGTGCTTGGGCCCATCCCCCCCCGGGGTGGGGTTTCAAGGAAGGAGGGAGATAAGCAAATTGGGAGGGGTCTTTCAAACACAAACAAAAAAAAAAACTTGTTTTATTGTGGTATGTGGGGGTTAAAAAAGAAGAGCAGCAGTCGGAGGACTCATATCGGGAGGGGGACAAGGAGAGAAGACATAAAGGGGGCCACGACAAGAGGGCAGCAAAGGCAGCTGCTCCCCCTGGCCTGTGTTAGGGGTGGGTCTGGTTTCCAATGATGGTGAGGAGTGTGGGGGATTAGAGGGGAGGCCAGGAAGGGAAAGAAAAAAAGAAAAAATACTGCGTTCTGACATCACGCCGTGAGAGCCTACTAGTGAGCCTTAAAGGGAGGGGAGGAGAACAGAAAAAAAAATCAGAATGAAGAAAATTATAATGGATGTACCACATAGAAGCACACCGTCTTGGTCCCTAGGGAAGACAGAACTGGGGGGAAGGGAGGCCAGAGAAATGGCCTTCAAAAGAAGGGGATATATAAAAAAAAAAAAGGGGGGGGGGCTGAATGCCATGCAGTAAAATCAACGTCGCATGCCGCACCTGCTGAGGGGATGTAAGGCCTAAGGGGGAGTAAATTGAGGTGGAGCAGATTTAAAGCAGGAGAAGGATAACAATACAGTTAGTTAAGACACCAAGGAATGGAGAATAACGAAAGCAATTTTGTCAAATTTATTCACAGGTGCAAGATAAACAGATAACAAGATGGCACCAAACAAAAGCAAACCGACGAAGAAAGAGGCATACAAGGCCATCATTGAACTAGCAGAGAATCTCATGTGGCAAATGGTGGAAGGAAGGGAACCAGGGAAGGCAGGGGAGAAAAGGAAAGTGGAAAATGGTGTGGGGAGCAGTGGGGAAAAGACCAACTGAGAGGTCAAGCAGTCCAATAGGGCCACCACCTTGAGTAGTTAGTCCAACACCACAGCAACCCCTTGCACCTGAACCGCCTAGTACCTTCCCTGGATCTGGTGATGATACCCACTCCAGAACACTGTTAGGAACCTCCAGTGGTACCGTGCCTTCCACACATGACACAGCAGCCTGTAGCCCCTCCACCAGAAAATGGATTGGCTCAGTGGATACAAGGAGGGAACGGGCCTGCAGGTAGTGTATTAAGTACGGTGGGGGACAGCATTAAAGAATACATTGGCCAAATTATAGCATCGCTAGGAAAAGGTGGTCTGGGGCAAATGGAAACTGCACTAGCAGAGATTAGGGCAGACAAAGACCCGAAGGAGAGGATAGACAAGGTGGTGGAAGGGTTAGGAAAAGGAACGAGGGACATAGGAGCACCAGGCATGCGGATAGGGGAACACGTGCCTTAGGCCACAAAGGCAAAGATATGGAAAGGGAAGTATGTCGATACATTTGCACTGGTCAGTAGAGAGGTTGCAGCAAAGTAGTATGAGGAAACGGAGAATATAGGAAAAAGTGAGATGGCAGCAGTTGTGGTGTTGTTGGGTAAGAAAGAGGAAGATAAGTTCACAAAAGGAAAGACCTGGGATGGATGGTTTGTAGGTTTTGCTACTTATTCAGCCATTGTGATGGAAGAGACCTGAGATGAGGATACCACTTATCACGTATTCCCTGATTATAAGGAGGGGGAAAGCAAAAGGGGGAGTGGGTTGGATTTATTATGATGAGTATTTTCGGCAAAGGATGGCCACCTATGGTGATGTGAGATGGGACACAAAGCAGTTAGATTTATGGACTGATTATGTCACTGACCAATCCACACCAGAAGGAGCAATGGGAAGAAAGGGGAGAACATTGCAGAGGTGCTGTTTGGGGTATAATCGGGCATTTTGTTCATGGCCCCAATGTAGGTTTCAACATGCTTGTTCAAAGTGTGGGGGATCTCACCCAGCATCAAGATGCAGGACAACATGGGGATCAAGATCCCAGTTGGGGAGAAACCAGGGGCCGGGCCACCAGCCCTTTCTGAAGAGGAGGGTTTCAGGGGACAAGCATGGAACAGAGGGTCGAGAGGTAGGGGGTATGTGGGTAGGGGACCCCAGGCCTATTGAAAAGAAGGTCAGAGAGATAGTTAGGGAGGGTACAGGGAGACAAAGGGGGGAGGGTTTAAAGAGTATGGAGTGATTCCAGCTGGCAAAGACCCCCATAAAAATCGAGGCATGGTAAAAATGGCTTAGAATGCACCCAGACAGAGAGGTGGCAGAGAGCATACGGATATGTTTCAGATCAGGTTTCCCACTGCAGTGTAATGGTCCAAGACAAGCAAGGGAGGCCAATAACTTAGCATCAATCAGAGGAAAGGAAGACATCTTGATGAAGAAAATAGAGAAAGAAAAAGCTGCAGAGAGGGTGGAAGGACCGTATTTAATTCCCCCTTTAGACAGCATGAGAATTTCCCCTTTAGGTCTAGTGCCCAAAAAACAAGAGGGGGAGTACAGGGTGATCCACCATCTGTCATTCCCCGAGGGATACTCTGTTCATGATTTTATCAGCGAGGAACACAGCCGGGTCACTTATGCCACATTGGAAGAAGTGGTACAGCTTATCCGGGCAACCCCTGATGCCTGGATGGCCAAGACAGACATTGAAGCAGCCTTTAGGCTGCTCCCAGTAAGGAGGGAAGATAGGGACTTGTTGGGTTTCAAAGTAGAGGGCCAATATTATTTTGATAAAGCCATGCCGATGGGTTGCTCCATTGTGTGTGCTACCTTTGAAACTCTTAGCACCTGCCTACAATGGATATTTCAATAAAAGATGGGGCACAAATCAGTGATACACTATTTAGATGACTTCCTGCTGATAGGCAGTGGGAGGAGGCAGACGGAGAGAATGTTGGCAAGTTTTCAAGAGTTGTGCAAGGTTCTGGGGGTGCCATTAGCTCCTGAGAAAACCGAGGACACTGGTAGGGTGATGGAATTTCTAGCAATTGAAATAGATGCACAGAGGGAGATATTTAGGTTGCCAGACAGTAAGGTTTGGAAACTAAAGAGTTTAAGTCACGTGCATACTAGCAGGAGAAGGGTACAATTAAGGCAGGTGCAACAAGTTCTGGGGCACCTGAATTTCACATGCAGGGCAATTGGGCCAGGGAGGGCATTCACAAGGAGGCTAGCCTGAGCCACTGCATGGGGTAAGCAGGCCACATCACTGGGTGGACTTAACCAAAGGGATAAGAGAGGACTTCACAGTGTGGGAGGAATTCCTAAGGGATTATAATGGCTGTTCCTTTTGGCACGATGAACGGCTCTACAACACGGACCTTGAGTTATATACAGATGCGGCAGGGGGGCTAGGCATGGGGGGATATCTGAGAGGGAAATGATTTTCAGAACCGTGGCCTGTGGACTGGGTACAGGGAGGGAAGGTGAAAGACATCATACTGTTGGAAATTTTGCCAATTTGGTCATGCACCCTGGTGTGGGAGGAGGAACTTGGGAACCAGAAGGTCACATTTTGGTGCGAAAACAAGGCGGTGGTGGAGGTACTGAATAATAGAGGGGCCAGGTCCAAGATGGTTATGGGGGTGCATTGGCATTTAGTATTGAGGGATTTACAGTTAAACATGTCATTTAGGGCCAGACACATATATGGGGTAAAAAATATACTAGCTGATAGCCTTTCCTGTCTGCAGCTGGATCGTTTCCGGATGCTGGCACCGACAGTGGAAGAGTAAAAAACAGCCATCCCAACGAACATCTGGGACGTTGGCAAGACGGAGCTGAGCTGTTGTTCCGCAGTTCTTGGGTGCCACGGACCTTGAGGGCCTATGAAGGGGCTTGGTGGGCATTGCAAGAATTCAGGAAAATGCACCACATGGAGGTAAGTGGGCCAGTAATGGAAGAGCAGTTAGGAAAGTTCACGGTGGAACAGTGGCAAAAAGGGACAGCACACTCTACCATGGGGGTTTACTTGGCGGGGATCAGTTTAGTGTGCAGTTTAAAGAAATGGAAGGATCCTACGAGAGCAATGTTGATTCATAGAATGATGCAAGGGTGGAGTAGGTTAAAACAAAGGAGTAAGGATGGGAGGAGGCTGATAGCAGACCAGTGGTTGAGTAGACTGGGGAGAATATTACCAGCCATTTTTAAATCTAAGGATGAGGCCCTACTGTTTCAAACGATTTATTTAGTGATGTTTGCAGGGACCCTGAGGGTGAGCGAGTCCATGGGCCACAATGGCAAGAATGAAGAAGGAGGTTTGGAATGGGGGGATATAAATTGGGGGACACAAGATATACAGCTGAGGATTAGGAGATCCAAGATGGATCAGGAAGGGAAAAGGTGCATGGTAACCATTAAGGCTCCCCCTGAGGGGACCTTGTGCTCGGTAAAGGCTTTGTGGGCTTACGCTGCAGAACGCTATCACAAAGAGGGGAGGTTATTTGTGCATGGGGATGGGAAAAAGGTGACAAGTTATCAAGTAAGAGCCGTACTCAAAAAAGTTATGGAGTTCTTGGGGGAGGATCTAGCTAATTACTCGTCCCACTCCTTCTGTATTGGGGCTGCTTCAAAATGGGCAGTGGGTGGGGAAACAGTGACCACTATGATGGAAAAAGGGTGATGGTGGTCCGCCAGCTACAAGAGGTACATTCGGGCATTATATGAAAGTGACTAACCAGGCTTGGTGGGTGGTGCAGGAGGAGAATTCTAACTTATGGGGAGGGGGAGAGAAAAAAAAAAGGACATGTTGGTGAAAATAATATATTCTGCTTGATTTAATAGGAAAAGGGAGGACCATGGAAGTATGGATCTGCGGGCACTCCTACATTTATTGGGCAGAGATGAGAGCAGAAAAGAAAGCTGGGGGAAAACAACTGTACCAAGATGCCAAGGAATGTCGGCTGGTATGGCGTGGCTTATGGGGGATGAGATGGGCACAGCTACTCCCCACCCTAGTAGAAATGAAGGAAAGGTGGCCCACCCCAGACCTAATAATTTTACACCTTGGGGATAACGATATTGGGGGGAAGCCATGGGTCGATACATATTTAAGGGTTAAACAGGATCTTATAAAGATAAAATAGTGATGGCTGACAGTGAGCATAGCATGGTCCGAATATGATACAAAGGAGGGTATGGAGACACGAGCACAGTCATGTAGCAATAGATAGGGCCAGGAGGAAAATGAATAGAAGGGTGGGGATGCTGATAAAGGCTATGGGAGGACATGTAATATTGAGGGGAGTAGAGGAATGGGTTGATGAATTTGACAGAGCAGACAGGGTGCACCTGTCGGATATGGCAATTGACATGTTTAATACAGAAATTATGGGTTTTATTGAGGCATGGAGGAAGCAGGAGGGAAGATAATAGGAGGAAGAGAAGGATAAGAAGTGGGGAAGGCCAGTCATCCAAAGCAAGCTGGAGACAGGCTATGGGGAAAAAAGGGGGGGGAGGAGAAAAAGGTGGGGGAGGATAAAGGAATATGAGGAGAAGAAGGAACAGGAGGAGAAAAGAGTGGTATCGGTGCTCACCGTTACCTACAAGAAATAGAGAAGAAGAAGGCTCCCAGGTTTTCACCTGGGGAGGCCAGAAGAAGAAGTCGAAGAAGAAGGAGGGGGAGACCAAAGATTGATATGTTATGGCAAGATAAACAGAATTGTGGAAATAAATAATGAAAAGTGGTGATGATACATGCAAAGAAAATGTAAAATATTAATAAATTAATTGCCAATCTGAGCACAACAACTCCGTTTGGTTTGTCTTTTGTGGGGGAAAGAGGAAATCCGGGATAATTTGTTCTCTCTAGCCTCTTTGAATATTGTTTGTGCTAGTGATTTTGTGACATCATAACACAACTTTCATGCCTACAAAACGGGTGGTTTCCTATTGCCATTTATTCTTTGTTTTGTAGATAACATGCTGAATCTAATGTAATAATTTCATAAATGTATTACTGTTGTAACTTTTAAAATATTCATGCAGAGAATGGTACAAATTATCTTTAATTGTTCAAAAGCTCATGTGAATTCAGCTTGGTATGACCATTATAAGTAACAAGGTAAATGGCTTTTGTTCTGGAAACAGCTGAGTTAGATTAGAGCAACCATGCAGTGAACTGCACACGTTATGGAATAGTTCAAAAGTTTATGCCAAATTAATGTTGTGTGACCATTATAAGTAACAAACCTTTTTTTGCAAACAACTGAGTTAGATTGAAGTCAAGAAAAATACACTAGCTTAACATGGAAACCAAATATTTTTTAACAATAAAGTGTTAGCAATCAGGGAGTTGTGCTGCTCAATTGAAAGCCACTGATGAGATCTAATAGTGTGAGAGTGTGGGTGTGTGTGTGTGTGTGTGTGTGTGTTTATGTGCATTTATGTGCAGTGGGGGTTAAAATGGTAAGACATTCAGTTACCAAATAGACAAGCACCACTTGGTAAAAGTTCAAGGCAAGGGTAGGAAATGAATTCCCCATTTTTAATGTACAGTGTAAATAAAGCCTTGGCATAAAGTAACAGTTGAAGGCCACATTCAAATCTAAGTATAAATCTATGTTGAGCTGCTTGTAAATCAAATCATTTCTTCTAAAAGCAGGCAGATCAAGTCCTCAAAACCTGGACATGTATGTCATTAAAAGTGTTGACTGTAGATTCTAAATATTAAGTATTATCAAGATAGCTTCATCTTACAGTCAAGATATGAAAAGTAATGTGATGTAGCTCTGTATTTTAATGTGTTACATGCTTTTGAGGAAATATGTTACTTTTAATATTCAAGAAAAAAAGGCCAACTTGGAAACACATCAAAGAGAGAAAGTTGGATTCATGAGCTGGCTGTAATATACAGTAACATAGACATCTTGAAATCATCTTAATTACATTCTGACTGTACTCTCAATGTTACACTTTAGAGTTCTTCTATTTGCAAGGTTCTGCTCTAATTTTGATTGTTGTAAGCCCTTTTTGACAAGTGTACTCATTCATAGCTGTTTGCTGTACTACTCATCTGATCAATCTAAATAAACCTACAGTGATTTTCTGAAGTAAAAAAAGTCACCCATCCTATCCTTCTGATCAATCTGTGTAAACCTATAGTGATTTACTGAAAATAAAAAATATATTTCTTACAGTCTGCTGAGCTGTGCTTGCTTTAATTGATGTGTGGGTGTCTGCATGGATATGTGTTGCCCATCCTAAATCATACTAAATCAAAAACCCCTAACAGATCACAGTTATTAATTTGCCTAAAGTGGCAAGATAACCAAATGGCATGGCTACTACTATTTCTCTCCTGGAACATGCACACAAACCATGGCTCTATGACATGCACAAGAGCTCTACCTAGCAAGCACAATGGCCAAATGATTGCCTCCATACATATTTGTAGCCTTCTGGCAAAGCTAGATTCTTTACAAGTCTGAGTTACTCTACACCAACAGGGTATTCTCTCAGTAGTCAAAACATGGCTCAGTCTAAGGATTGCCGATACAGCCATTCAACTTCCCTAGACAGGGTCAGAAAGCAAGGGAGTGGTTGTGTTATCTATTTAAAAAAGTCCATCCAAGGTCAAAGGTTACCTCCTGTAGCCACCAGTTGCAGCACCCAAATCTATGAACATACGAAAAATTGCCAGCAGAAACAGGTCTCATGGTTTATCAAATCTGCTCGTGTGCACAGCTAGCACCCTTATATTGCAGCTTGCCCCTCCCCTAGCCCTCCATTGTCCTCCTGAAACTGTTCAGAATCCTTTACCCAGTCCCCCCCTTCTTGCCCTGTCCCATGCCCTTTTGAAACTCCCCACTGTCCTACATGCCACCACCTCCTCTGGTAAAGCATTCCATTTTGACACCACCCTCTCAGTGAAATAATGCCTCCACATCTCCCTCCTCAACCTGCCCCCTCCAATCTTAGCCCATGCCCCCTCATGTCCCTTCCCTTTCTCAGCTTAAACAGCCCCTCTGTGTCTGATTTGTTGATACCCCTCAAGTATTTGAAAGTTTCAATCATGTCCCCCAACCCCGTCTTTCCTCTGGGGTGAACAGACTCAACTGACTCAGACTTTCCTCATAGGTTCTGCCCTCCAACTCCTGTAACATTTTCATCACCCTCCTCTGCAACCCATTGAGCAGCTTGATATCCTTCCTCAGATATGGATGCCAGTATTGCACACAGTGTACAACTGAGGCCTGACCAAGGACCTGTATAGGGGCATGATCACCTCCTTGTTCCTGGATGAGAATCTCTGTGCAATGCACCCCAGCATCCTCGTGGCCCTAACTGCAGCCATCCTGTGTTGAGCAGAGTTGTTCATGCTCCCCATTATTATGACCCCCCCAAATCCTTTTCCTCCTCAGTGATCCCCAACTGCACCCCACCCAACCTGTATTCCCTCCTCTGGTTTCTTGTACTGAAGTGCATAACCTTGCACTTCTTTGCATTAAATCCCAATTGCCATCTAGCTGACCACTCCTCAAGTCTGGTTAGATCCATCTGCAGCTTCAGCCATCCCTGTATGTCATCCACCACAGATCCCATTTTTGTGTCATCTGCAAACAAACTGATCCTGCTTTCAACCCCATGTGCTATATCCAAAATGAATAGTCCAAACACTGGCCCCAGCACAGAGCCCTATGACATACTGCTGGTCACTGGTTTGGGAGATGTCAGTCCCCCCCCCCACAACCACCTGCTGCAGTCTATCTACTAGCCAATTCCTGATCCAGTTCTCCATCTTGGCCCCTGCCCCTACCTGTTTCAGCTTTGCTCCCAGTCACCCATGAAGGTTCAAATCAAAGGTCTTGCTGAAATCGAAATACAGGACATCCACTGCATGGCCCTTGTCCAACTCCCTTGTGACCCAGTTGTAGTATTCTATTAGGTTAGTCTGGCATGATTTCCCTGAGCCAAACCCATGCTACTGCCCATTCTGGATGTCAATGATCTCTAGGAAGGTTGCCAGTCTCTCCTTCAGGAGTGCTTCCATGAGCTTAACCACTATAGAAGTGAGTCTGACAGGTCTGTAGTTACCCAGCTCGTCCTTTGGGCCGCTCTTGTGGATAGGCTCCACATGAGCCAATCTCCAGTCCAGTGGTACACATTCCATGTCCAGGGAGGTGTTAAACAGGTCTGTTAGCTGCCCGACCAATACCTTCGCCATCTTCCTCAACACCCTAAGGTGAATGCCATCAGGTCCCGGTGCACTATCCACCCTAAGTGCCTTGGTACCACCTAGTACCCTGCTTTCTAGAATCACTGCATCAGTTGTCTCCTCCCCCTTCATCCCCACCTTTTTAATCCACAAGCATAGCAGATCTCCTACCTCCCTTGTTGATACCGAGCAGAAGTAGTCATTCAGTACCTCTGCCTATTCTCCTTCCTTTGCACTCACCCGTCACCCTTTCTGATCCAGACTATTCGGTCTCTACAGTTTCTTTTTTCTCTCACATACTTATTGAATTCTTTTACCCCTCCCTTATGCCCCAAGCCAGCCTCAGCTCCTTTGTGGCCTTGGCATCTCTTACTAGCTTGGTTACTTCCTTGGACCTTTTGTCGTACAGCTGCCTGTCCTCATCCCTCCCTGTTCTTTTCATTCTCCTAAAAGCTGCTTTCTTGGCCCTCACTCCTCCAGCATACTCCTGGACATCCAGCATGGCACCTTGGCCTTGGACTTCTTGCTCAGAGTCCTGGTGCATGCTGCAGTAACTTCCCTCAGGCCGGCCTTTATGATTTTCCACTTCTGGATTTTCATCCATTTCTGACCTAATCCCCCCCTCCCCCCAAGTCGGCCTGTCAGTATTTCCTTCATCCTCCCAAAGTCCTCCCTTCTGAAGTCCACTACCTTTGTTGCTGATCCCACAGCCACCCTGCTCATGCTGAGCCTGAACCACAATGAAAGGTGGTCACTCCCAACTAGTGAGTCCTCCACCCACAGCTCCCTCACCATCTCCGCATTTGATAGTACCAGATCCAGTATGTTACCCAGCCTCGTTGGTTCACCAACCAACTGCACCAGATGGCTATCCTGGAGCACATCCAGAAGTACCTGTTCCCTGGTGCTAGAGGAGTTTTGGTTCCCCAGTCTACTCCAGGTAGGTTGAGGTCCCCCCAAGATCACCATGCTCCCATTGGTACATATCCATCTAATCTGATCCACCAGTGCCCTATCCATCTCCTTGCACTGTGTTGGTGGTCTACACACCACCCCAGCCTCAGTTTCCTACCTCTTGGGTCCAGAAACTGCATCCACAGTGCCTCCATCCTCCCCTTTTCCCCTTGTCCCTTGTGCATCTAATTCCATCCTTCATATAATTCGCCACCCCTCTTCCCTAACCCACTCACCTGTTCTTCCTATACACCCTTTATCCGGGAATCATCAGATCCCAATCCTAGTGTTGGCTGGCCCACATCTCCATGATGGCCACCAAGTCCACCCTCCCTATGCTTAAGAGAATCTCTAGCTCATTTACTTTGTTACCCAGGCTCCTCGCATTCAGAGAGACTACCCTCCATCCAGCTCCCTCTTTCTCCTTGCCTTGCACCCCCTTATTCTGACTTTCCCCTCCCTGCACAATCTCGCCATCTATTCTGTTTTGGGGGGTCAACTCATGCAGCTCCCCTATCTGGTGACTTTGCATACTCGCTGCATGCTCGCCTCCCCCCTTCCTAGTTTAAAACCCTTCTGGAAGCTATGTATTCCTCAAGCTTCTGCTTCAAGAACCCCTGCCCAGCCCACTCAAATGCAACCTGTCAGATGCATATATGTCACTGCTGACCCATGTGTTCCACCAGTCTCCCACCAGCCCATAGCCATTTGAGTGACACCAATCCACCAGCCAAGAATTAATCTCCACAATTTTGTCCTTCCATGTCCTGCTCACCCTGGGTACTAGAAGCACTTCTGAGAAAGCCACCTAGCACCCAACTTCCGTGCAAAACTTGCCTAGTTCTTCAAATCTCTCCCTATAACCAATTCCACCTGACCCTCTGCCAGGTTGTCATTGTATACGTGCACCACCATGTGAGGCTTCTCCTTCCCTTCCTGACACACCTTAGCAGAGCCTGCCCCACCCTCCTTGCTGTTAAGCCCGGTATAGATTCCACCCAAATCCGACTGTGTCACTCGCCACTCCCTCCCAACCTGATCCCCTTAAGCATAGAGTCCCCTAACACTAGTAATCCCCCTCTTCCCCCTTTCTCCTGAATCTGCCTGCAACCCCCTTCCCACTCCTGCACATTTGACCTTCCCTGTCCTTGATCACTCAGACATCCCCTTCCTACTGAGCCTCCTTAATCCTCTTGCCTGCCACCCCTCTCCCAGTGGCCAAAGCACCATCTGTGATCCCCCTGCCTCATCGAGTGCTGCTCCAATTCTCATTTGACTGCTCCCTCCCACTGCTCCCCCTCTGCTACCCCTGTCCTTTGAACCCACCCCCTCTCCCCATCAGGATCCCTATCCCCATCTAGGTTTGCTGTCCAAGGCACCTAGTTTCACCTGAACACTTTTCTTCTAGGTTGCTTGAAAGGACAGAGCAAAGAACCTTACCAGAGCAAGGATAAGGATTAAGGTTTATTTTGACTAGGCAGATTTACTGTGTGTTGTTTTTATTTTGTACTCTCAGGGATTGTTACTGTTTGTTGCTAACATTTTATTGCTTTATTTTCTCTGATTCAAATTGTTGTTGCTGGGTATACCTTCTGTTGCATTATTACAGGGTGTGCCTCCAAGCATCTGTTTACAGATTACTGCTGTAATCTTCTGATTCAAATTGTCTTTTGCAAGGTATATCTTCTGTTACTGCTTTTTCTCTGTAGCAAAGTGTTTCTTACAGGGTATATCTTCTTTGAAATTATTACAGGTGCAGCTTACATTTTTGTGACTTTTTATCAATAGGCTAAGCAAAATTACTGTTTGCTACTATTTTATTTTATTTTGTTTTTTGCTGAAAGTTTTTTTGTTTGTCTCACAGGTGTTGCAGTCTCCTTCTAACACTGACGGAGCTAATTGATTTCCTCCCACAGCTCTTCCAGGGGATTAGCTATGTATCTGGGGGGGGGGAGCTGGCAAACTGTCAGGAACTTCCAACAGAGGGAAGGGTTAAAAGGTCAGGTTAGTTGATATCTTGGAGGTGGAAGACTAGGTTTGCAGGCCAAGGCACCTAGCTTCACCTGAGCTCTTTGCCTCTAGGTTGCTTGAAAGGACAGAGCAAATAACCTTACCAGAGCAAGGATAAGGATTAAGGCTTATTTTGGCTTGGCAGATTTACTGTGTGTTGTTTTTATTTTGTACTCACAAGGATTGTTACTGTTTGTTGCTAACATTTTATTGCTTGATTTTCTCTGATTCAAATTGTTATTGCTGGGTATAACTTCTGCTGCATTATTACAGGGTGTGCCTACAAGCATGTGCTTACAGATTACAGATTGCAAGGTACATCTTCTGTTACTGCTTTATTTTCCTCTGTAGCAAAGTGTTTCTTAAAGGGCATATCTTCTGTGAAATTATTACAGGTGGTGCTTTACAGGTTTTACAGTTGTATCTATCATTAGGATAAGCTTTCAGGGCTACTGCATTTGTTGTTGGCTGATTGTTTCTGCTCTTACCTCCTTGTTTCTTTCATCCATGGTTCTTCTTTTTCGGCAGGGGAAGGGCCCAGCTATACACCCCATCCCCAACCACCCCACACTACACTCCTTTTATAGGGTAGCACAGTCATGACATTTCCTGTAGCAAAGCAGGAAGGTGCAGATCAGAGGGGTATCCACATAGTGACCTCATTTACAGGGGCACTAGTACTTTAACTTGTTATATCAAGTTATCCAAAAACAAATAAAACACAAAATCAAACTTTTGTTTTCATTTTCTACCTTCTAATTACTCTGAACAGGTTATAAACCCAGCAACTTATCTGGAATGGATATCATTAACTGCAGGTACTGTGGAGCACTTTTCAGAAGGGCAGTTTTACAGGATTTAGGACACTGTCCTACATGTTGGGCCATTGGAGATCTAAGAGCTCAGCTCCAGGCAGCATGGACAGAGATTGCACACCTCAAATTGCATATTCAAGAGGAAATATATTTTAAGAACTGCCCGCCATTTCCCCAACATCAAACAGAAGCACCTCGATCACAGAGAGTAGTTGGTTCAGGAGGTTGGCAGGTGGTTAGGAAGGGCAAATCAGGTGCCCCATCACTCGGTGCTCTCCAGCATATCACCTCCACAAACCATATAAAAACTGCAAATAGGTATCTGCTTTTATCTCCGAAATCAAACAAAGGGGCAGAGGACAATGCAGAGCAGGACACTGCAGCACAGGAGCTAGCACAATAAAACTTGTCCAAAACAGGAACCAAAACAAAAAAAGCAAAAAGGATATCCAAAAAACTTCTGATCATAGGAAACTCCATGATTCGTGGAGTTGATGCATATCTCCAGCCAGGAGTAATGGTCAGATGTCTCCCAGGTACATCAGCATGGAGAGACACTGACCACATTGCTAAAGTTGTTCAGGAAGCAGGAGAAAACACTGACGTCCTGGTATACATAGGGACAAAAGATCTCACCAGCTGGTCAGTTGTGGAGACCAAGGAACACCTGACCAGGCTGGGTGACAAACTATCATCCATTTCATCTGGCATCTACTTCTCTGAGATCCTGCTAGTATGGGAGAGGAGGGCAGGTAGACGGAAGGTCAGAGAAGGGGAGATAGGGGTGCTAAACATGTAGCTCAAGGGCTGGTGCCAGGAAAAAGAACACAAATTTGTAGGGAACTGGCAACAGGTTTGGGAGCGAAAGTTCTTTACATTTGATGGACTGCATCTCACTAAGGAGGGAATCAGTGCATTGGGGAAGAAGTTTGATGTCTTTGCATAATATCTAAACTAGCAAATGGGGAGAGGGGTGCAGTACTCCATACGTCGAATGGGAAGAACACCCTTCCCCCCTCAGCTAGTGGTCAAACAGGAGTTCAGCATGTTTGTAGTTCATTTGCATCACCAGGTAGAGAAAAAGGGGAAATGCCAGGCCTTGCCCAACATCTAACACACTGAAATCTGGCCAATGGAAAATCATGTACACAAATGCTTGCAGTCTGGGAAACAATATCCCAGACCTGGAGGCAATAATGGTAGAGGCTAAACTGGACATAGTAGCCATTAGCGAGACAAGGTTTACCAGTAAACACACCTGGGAGACTTCAGTACCTGGTCATGTACTGATTAGAAGAGACCGAGGTGCAAAAGGGGGGGTGGAGTCACCCTCTATGTCAATGAAAATATCAAAGCTACAGAAATTCAGAATACACATAAGGAGCCAGAAAACTGTGGTTCACCCTGGAAACATGAAATGGGACAGCCATATGAACTGGGGTTGTGTACAGGCCTCCAGACCAGGGGAGGACATAGACACGTTACTGTTAGAAGATATATAAAACATGACAGCTAAAGGTGAGGTTCTGATAATGGGAGACTTCAACATGCCAGCTACAGTCTGATCAATACCAGCAGGGACATCTGCCAGAACTAGACACATGGTGGATTCCCTGCAGGGGGAGGGCCTCAAACAACTGGTACAACAACCCACAAGAGACAGGGCTATCCTAGATCTAGTACTGACTAACAGGGAAAGGATCACAGATCTCCAGGTAGAAGGTCACCTGGGTGCCAGTGACCATCACATGGTATGGTTCAATTTGGCCACTAGAACAAAATCATCCAATTCTGAGGCAAAACTATGGAACTTCAGAGGAGCTGACTTTGATAAGATGGCCAACAGAGTTAAGCTAGCCCTGGCAAAAAGAAATACAGGTGAGGGGGGCACAGGCAAAGTGGGCAAGCATTAAAGATGCAATACTTGAAGCAACATCCCATTGTGTTAGTGAGAAGAGGAAGTGCAAAAGAAGAAGGAAACCACTTTGGTTCTCAAACACAGTAGCAGAAAAGGTCAGAGCCAAAAGGCTGGCCTTCAGGAAATATAAGGGAATGCAGCAGGATGAAGATAGGGAAGCATACCAAACTTCCCTAAGGAAAGCAGGGAAGGCAGTAAGGCAGACAAAGGCCCAAACCGAGGAAACACTAGCACAAACAGTAAAAGAAGGTGGCAAGACTTTCTATAGATATATTAGTGAAAGGAGAAAGTCCAGAGGGGGTATTGCTAAAATCAAAGGTGATAAGGGGGCGTGTGAGGCGGAGGACCATGTAAAAGCATCTATCTTAAATAGACAATTCTGCTCAGTATTTACTGAAGAGAAGGTAGGGCAGGGCCCACAGCTCAGCATCATGGACACAGGGGGGAGGGAGGTGAGCACTACTCCCTTCACAAAAGAAAGGGTCATACAAAAGCTCGATAAGCTCAGGGTGGACAAGGCAATGGGATCTGTTGGCATACATCCCAGGGTACTAAAGGAGCTAAGGGTGGAACTAACAGAGCCATTATGAGAACTGTTTAATGAGTCTCTGAGCACAGGAGAGGTCCCAGAAGACTGGAGAAGGGCTCATGTGATCCCGCTCCACAAGAGTGGTAGCAGGGAGGAGGCAGGGAACTACAGACCAGTCAGTCTTACCTCAGTAGTGGGCAAGATTATGGAGACATGCCTCAGGGAAAGGATAGTGCAACACCTGGAATCCATAGGAGCACAGGATCCAAGACAGCATGAGTTTACAAAAGGAAGGTCCTGTCAAACTAATCTCATAGATTTGTTTGACCTGGTAACCAGAGTGGTGGACCAAGGAGGAGCAGTTGATGTTGCATACCATGACTTCAGCAAAGCTTTCGATACTGTTCCACATAGAAGATTGATTAATAAGCTGGGTAGGCTCAGGGTGGGTCAGACATTGGACAACTGGGTGGCAAACTGGTTGATGGGCAGAAATCAGAGAATGGTGGTAAATGGTATATAGTCAGAAGAGATGCAAGTCACAAGTGGGGTACCTCAGGGATCAGTCCTGGGGCCAGTTCTCTTCAATATCTTCATCAGTGACATTGCAGATGGACTGGATGGTAAGGTTTGTCTGTTTGTAGATGACACCAAGATCTGCAACAGAGTAGATGATCCAGATGGGATGGGCAGAATGAGAAGAGATCTGGATAAACTAGCAAAATGGTCAGAAAAGTGGCAACTGGGGTTTAACACAAAGACGTGCAAGATCATGCACATAGGGAACAGAAATCCTGAAGCCACCTATAGACTGGGAGGGGAGTTGATGGCAGTCACAAGGGAAGAAAGAG
Source organism: Neoceratodus forsteri (assembly GCA_016271365.2). Taxonomy (NCBI): domain Eukaryota; kingdom Metazoa; phylum Chordata; order Ceratodontiformes; family Ceratodontidae; genus Neoceratodus; species Neoceratodus forsteri. The sequence goes on along the minus strand of CM057459.1, from coordinate 863,249,661 downwards.
ACTTGGGGGTCATCATCACTGATGACCTAAAATCATCCAAGCAGACCACTAAAGCAGTAGGTAATGATAGAGGGATGTTGGAGTGTATTAATAGGGCTACCACAAGTCAGAATAGGGAGGTAATAATCCCTCTTTACAAGACACTGGTTAGGGCCCATCTGGAGTTCTGCATGCAGTACTGGAGGCCACACCTTCACAAGGACATAACCAAATTGAGGCAGTCCAAAGAAGGGCAACCAAAATGGTGCAGGGACTGCATCAGAAAACATATGAGGACAGATTAACTGAGCTCAATATGTATACCCTAGAGCAAAGGAGTGAGAGAGGTGATATGATTGAAACTTTCAAACACTTTAAGGGCATTAACAAAGTGGAAGAGTCTAACATGTTTCAAAATAATAAAAATAGCAAGACAAGAGTACACAGCATGAGATTAGAGGGAGGCCAATTAAGGGGTAATGTGAAGAAGTTCTTTTTCACAGAAAGGGTGGTGGATGCATGGAATGGCATATCTCAGGAAGTGGTGGATATGAATACAATGCAGGGCTCCAAACAGGCATGGGATAGGAATAAGTGAGCAATACAGATGAGTATGAATAGATAGGTCATTGACAGAGCAAAGGCTGATGGCACATTCATAAGGTAGAAAAAGAAATGGGCAGACTGGATGAGCCTTGCGGTCCTTATCTGCCGTCAGCTTCTATGTTTCTATGTCCTCTCTTCCCTGACTGACCCCTTCCCCACTCTTGGGAGCACCATCATCCTCCTCAGTTCTCAACATCAGAACCTCATACCTATTATTGGACCCTATCCCTCTCCTGCCAGGCTTACCTCTGCTGCTTCCCCCCAAAGCTGGCCTTGGCTCCACATAACAGCCTGGTCCACGATCTCCCACCCCCCAGTTGCTCCACTATCTGGCTCTGTGTGCCCAAGGTGGTGCTCCCCCATCCTTGCTCTTCCATCACCTCCCTTAACCTTTTTATCTCTCCCGACAACCAGCTTACCTCTGCCTGTAGTGCTTTTAACCTGTGGCAAATAGGACATTCCCCCAGCCTCCACAGTGTACCCATTCAGATGGCTGCCTCACAGCCACTGCAGACCACCAGCCTGTCACTCATAAATCCCCTGCTGGTCTCCTGCCCCCTGCATCATCCCCCTTTCCCCTGGTACCACCCCCCCATGCCACCTCTTGTCCTGCCATCCCACATTCTCCAAACCCCTCGGTAGTTCCCTTGTCCAACACCACCACTCCATCTTGACCCAAGCCTTCCCTCCATACTCTGTGTGTCAGATTCTGTCACTCAGTCTTCCCCTGATGAGCTTGTCCTAGTACACAGATGAGTGGGTATAGGCAATGCCTATAATTAGGTAGAGAACACTCCCTTTCCAAAGTAAATGCTGTGATAAGCTTCCTGATTAAATGCCCACAAGATTGCAGACCCCAACCAGTAACCAGCATCAACACCCCTAGTTATCAAGTCCTCCAAAGAATGTGTCCTAGAGCAAACCCCCAGCCTCCCTGTGCATGTACACTTCACCCAAGAAAAGCTCACTGTATACCAACTTAAACTCAAAATGCTTACTCAAATAGACCCAGCACAGCACTTGCAAACAGTCCCCAAAGATTGTTAAACCCTACATATCATGTATAATCATGTCTCAGAGAAAACCCCCCTCTCTCATCAAGCATGCATAATTCACCTCCAGAACAGCCTACTGGCTTAGCAAATCACCCATCATAAGACAATCAACAATAGACAACAATTTTTTGCACCAAAATTTGTGTGTACAGTACCTTACATCTGCTCCTCTCTCCAACCCCTGGGCCCTTAATCTGGTTGAGATCGCAGGTTCTCCCATTAGGTTGAGCTGAAGATCCTCCTGGGGACACCGCCCGCTACTCCACACTTATTGACTCCTTGCTAGAATGGGCTGGCTAAGCGGCCCGTTTAATATTGGTGGTGGTGCGGGGAGGGTGGGTGGAAGAAAAAACCCTAAGCTTGAGCTCCACTCGAAAAGCCTGAGCCCTGCCTCCGGTTTCCTCCCTCAGCTGCACGTGCAGCTGCTCCCCTCCATGTGGTGGCAGCCAACAATGCAGCTGTTGCTGTGCTGCTGAGCTGAGAATTTTATAGCCCAGCAGCCATTTTGAAATTGGTGCCTTTCTTGCGCTTGAATGTGATTGGCTCCTGTGGGAGCCTGCCAACTACTGGCAGTGTATGTGGATCTTCCCCTCCTGCAGCTACGGTACCGAACCACTCAGCCCTCATTGTGGCAGAAAAAACAAAACCCTGAGCTTCCACCGACAGTTCAGCTCTTGATGATAAAAATACTTCTTGGATTAAATGGTAAAGATTTAACAGTAGCATCGATCTATATCCCTCCCAAGGACTAACCTAGTGGTTTCCAGGCTATCCATGACTACCTCACTGACCACCATAAGAAAGCAGAACTAATCATGTTGGGTGACTTCAACATTAACTGGTCATCACTGGAAGCCGCATCTTACAGGTGTCTTAGCTCTATCAACATGACGCAACTAGTGAATTGCCTCACCCGCATAAACTACCACTCGAGAACATCCTCACTAATTGACTAGCTTATGTTAAATCATCACGAATTTCCCCTGCACAAAAGTCCTCCCAGATTCCCTCAGTGACCATTCTCCTATCCTTTTCCCCTGGTTGAGTAGGTCCCCAAAGGTCCCACTTAAGACTGTCACAGACAGAATACTGAAAAAAAGAAAACTAGCTGCCTTTAAAGCTCACCTAGCACTCTTAGAATGGAGCTCCTCAGACACTGAAGCTGACATAGACTCTGCTCTCATAGAAACATAGAAACATAGAATTTGATGGCAGATAAGGACTGCTTGGCCCACCCAGTCTGCCCATTTCCCTACCTAATTGATAAGCTGCAGATCCTAGTTAACCAGCAGCCTACTTCTTCCTTACCCCACCCCCTAGAATTGCCTTATGACTGTCCCATGCATGCTTGAATTCCACCACTGTTTTTGACTCACAACCTCCTCCGGAAGGCGTTCCATGCATCCACAACCCTCTCTTGTAAAAAATGCTTCCTTAAATTACCTCTGAGCCACCCCCATCTTTCAAATTGTGCCCTTGTTCTTGCACACTCTCTTTTTTGAAAGATGCTACCCTCTTGGACTTTGTTGATTCCTTGTGGTACTTGAAAGTTTCTATCATGTCCTCCCTCTTCCTCCTTTCCTCGAGGCTATACATATTAAGCTCCTTAAGTCTCTCTTCATATGTCTTCTGGTGCAGATCCTGCACCATTTTAGTTGCCCTCCTCTGGACAGCTTCCATCCTGTCTATGTCTTTGCAGAGACTGGGTCTCCAGAACTGCATGCAGTACTCTAGATGGGGTCTTACCAGCTGTCTTTACAGAAGGATAATAACTTCCTGTTTTCTACTGGTGATGCCTCTCCCTATGCATCCCAGTATCCTCCCAGCCTTTCTTGCTGCCCTCTCACATTGCTTGCCCTCGAAGGATTCATCCACAAATTTAATAAGGCTTGTAATATCTATGCCCCTCTACAAAACAGAAAATATGGGACTCCCTTAACTCTTGGATCACCTTCCCCCCAGCTCTTAGAATTAATGAAACATACAGACAACCTGGATATAGCAGAAAGCACTGACTCTCCTGATGATACTCAGATCTATAAAGCAGCATGGAACAACTGCACCTGGGCAATTCATAAAGCTAATAGCCCACATTTCAAAACTGAACTCTCAAACTCCTGAGGTGATAGCCGTCATTTCTAAGACAATATCAAAACTCTGTCAGGAAAACCTAATAAGGCTCAACCCTCCATTTTAACTGGATGGTACTCTCACCCAGGACCCTGGCATTATTGCCAACACCTTTAATAAGTCATTTACCAACCTTAGCAGGATATTGCCTCCAAATTTCCTCCAGCCCTTGAGCTACAGCAACTTTCCCCATGACCCAACCTGCACATCGGGCTCCCCACCCCCCTTCTATCTCAGGATCAACTCCCCAGCTAAAGCCAAAAAGTACCTTCTAAAAGCACTTGAGAAATCAAGAGCCAGTAGCAATATGCTTGACCTCAAGCTTGTCAAGCTCACCCTCAAAATTGTTTTCGTTCTCCTAAACAAAATACTAAATTTATCACTTAGATCAGGTAAATTCGCCAGGCTGTGGAAATCAGCCATAGTTACCTCTGCCCACAAAAGTGTGGATAGAATCAACCATTCAAATTATTGTCCCACATCAATTCATCCTCCCTTCTCAAAAGCCCTAGAATGCATCGTATCTAATCCATTGACAGACTACCTAGACAAATACCAACTACAAAGATGACAGCAACACAGATTCTGGAAGCTATATAGCACTACTACCACTCTTGTTGAATTCACTGGGCATATTTACAGTGCTCTAGACCGGGGGATCTTGGGGGGGTTACTTATATAGACCTCACCAAGGCCTTCAACACCATAAACCATAAACTGCTTCTAAACCAAATTGCCACCACGGGTCTGTCCCATGAATCGTTCACCTGTTTCAAGAGCTACACCACTGTAAGGGACCAAAAAGTGAAAATCCATGATATCTTCTCTGATAATAGGCCAGTTACTACAGGGGTCTCCCAAGGCACCATTCTAGGACCACTTCTTTTTAGCCTGTTTCTTAACCAGGTCCCACAAGCCACACAGGATGCTTTATTGTTCACAGACAATGCAGTACTATAGCCATCTCAGTCCGACCCTTCTGCACTAGAAAGGCAGATTCAGGCTAATCTCTCAGCAGTTGAAAATTGGTTCCTCAAATCTAAATTACTATTAAACTTCAAGAAGGTGAAAACAATGTTATTTTCCACTGCCCATATTGTAACAGACACAGGTCCTACCAGCTTCAGATATGTTAATGGGCAGACTGGATGGGCCTTGCGGTCCTTATCTGCCGTCAACTTCTATGTTTCTATGTTTCTATATGTAACAACTTATATTCACCCCTTGAAATGGTGCACAACTTCAAATACTTAGGAGTTACCTTAGCATATGATCATATTCCCTTCATATTGACATGGTAGCTTGGACAACAAATGTTAAGTTGGGTCTGCTTTTTAGGAACAAACACTGTCTAACTAATGAAGCTTTAAGAGTTGCGGTTTCAAGCTTCATGTTGTCAGTCATTGACTACGGTCTAGCGTTTTACAGTGCAGCAACTCCCTCAGCTATCAAACGAATCAAGACTACACTCCAGAAGGCATACAGGCTTGTTCTGGTGCAGACCAGCTAACTCACACTTGTGAGCTGTATGCTCAGTCCGGCTGGCTCAATTTGGATTGTAGAATACAGTACCAAGTCTGCCTTCTCGCCAAGAAATCAACACTGGGCTCACCTCCCCTGGTGTCATAAACCTCCTCAGCCTACAAAACTCTTCCAGGTACACTAGGGCCACAATAAAAAATCATTATAAGTCCCATTCCATCGGATCTCTCAAGGTCAACGCTCCTACGAGTACCGTGTACCTCTCTGGCTCAATGCCCTCAGGGAAGAGGCAGAGAAGGAACTTAAGCTGGGGCCATTTAAATCAAAACTTTGTATGATTCTAGCATTTTCCAGTGGCTGCAACTGCGGGACCTAGTCTACTCCCTTTCTCCCACTCTTCTGTCTACAATCTCATTTAATTTTCATCTCCACCCTATCTTCTCCCCACTATTTCGCTACCAAACCTAGGACCCCCACCTAACACACCTTTCCTGCTGTAACCACCCAGTCCCTTGGGGTTACTAGAATCCCCTCAGCAACAGAGTTAGGCAGGGAGAGGCAGCTGGTAATTAACTAGTTAAATGGTTTTTCATCTGCTCACTGTTTTGTTTACTTGGCTTCAGCTGAGACTGAAGTGATGAGCTCATTTAGAACTCTGGCAGCAGCATAACCCTTGAGTCAGCTGTTGTAGTAAGAGATAGAATGTTGGGAACAGCATTTGGTTAGAGTGAGTGCTTGAGTGAGGAAGGCAGAAGAGCTGTTCTGCCTGTGGGCTCCAGTTTATGAGCCCTGGTAGTTTTCACCTCAGTTTTGGTAATCCCCAGCTTGTCAAGTGAAGTAGTGGAGACTATTATTCAGCAGGATTTCTTGATTTTCACTCCAGGAGAGGTGAATGGGACTGTGGTTCATGTGGTTCCATGGGGCAATCTCCTGCTATGGTCCTAGGATGCTAAAGCTGCCTGAAAGTATGACAGTGAGAGAAATCTGACTTTTACCAGAGGGAACAAGTACCCATTTTGTTGTGTTTCATGCCTTATTGGAAGGCACAACTTTCTATATGTACAGATGTGCAAGACTGTTTTAAAGTAAAATTGGCTGAGGTGTGTGATGTCCAGAACAATGACTAGATCACGCTATTCAGGACTTTTACCTGTACACTGCATATGTGGTGATTTGAATGCTGAATGCCAAGTTTAATGTTTTTATCAATTCAAGAGGTATTGCAGATGTTTAAAGTGTAACTCTGAAAGAATGTCTGAATTTGGATTTGGGTGCAAAGGGTGAGCAGAACCCTATCTGAAGTAACCACTTCAGGACTAACAGGTTCAGAAAGGGTGCCTAGTTACCTTAGACTAATGGTCATAGTCTGAGGGAGATTCAACCCCATAGTATGGGCTAAATGTTTTCTACAAACAGGTTGAGGGAAGAATAGTGCTACAGTTCAGCAAATGTGTTTACAGTTGTGGCTAGATGCCACTGAATGCAACTAGTAAATGAAGTGTCTTTATTTATTTATTTATTTATTTATTATCTAGGAAAGTTCCTGTGAGCCAAAGGCTCTTTTACAGAGGTTCCACATCATAGCAATCACATATGTACAAATTCAAAATACAGGGGTTTCATATACACAATCATCAGATGTTCAGTTTACAGTAGGGCAATGTTACAACCAGTAAAAGTATCAAACGAGGAGTACAAATTATGGAGCAGAAAATGCTAGAACAGGTTCAGTTGGTAAAGTTTGGCACTTTTGCAGATATAGGCAGTTGCTTTGGAGTGAGGGTATCTCACAGTACTATAACCAGGACAAGGTCACTTGGTCCAGTTAAGAAAATAAGTAAGGCACATGCGCGCGTATTCATTCATTCATTCATTCATTCATTCATTTATTCATTCATATTTCAGTGGGCTGCCAACCAAGGAGTAGAGTGGAGGGGTGTGCCTGTGGCCCGGTCCATTTTGGAATGGGGGAGCGGGGTGGGACACTACCTGTTGGGGTGGGAAGGGATGCGGGGGGGGCACTAGACCACCAGGAAATAAGGTTAACTTAAAAAAATAAAGAATTGAACTTTGGAGATAGGGAGCTAGAGGATATCACTATCTATATCTACCACGAGACCACCAGGGGAAAAAAATTAATATAATATGAGGATAAGGATGGTGGCGGGGGGTTGGTAACTAACTAAAACTACTGGGAGGGACACTGGAGAGTGGTCGGGTAGGGGTAGGGATCACTAGACACCAGGGTTTGGTGTTATTTGTTTTTAAATATATCGGGGCGGGAGGTGGGTGATTGGCAGGGGAATGGGAGGCACAGCTGGAGGGCAGAGGGCTACATTGGGTTGGGGAGGAAGTGGGACCCTTGGGGAGGTGGACACTGAGTAAATTGGGCTGGGTGGAATGGGTAAAAGTTTGCCCAAATCATGTGGGAGTTTTCTGATCCACCATTGGTGGAAGCTTGGAAACGTCCACACAAGTTGACTGACTTCCACGAAAGTTCCGCTCTAGCAGAAAAGGCAGCTTTTGCCCACATCTAGTTCTGCCCAAGCTCAAGTGCAAAGTTGTTGTAAACATTTGGAGGGCCACCCTTACTTTAAAGATCATCTGCCTGAAAAAAGTCCCACTCTAGAACCCCAGTTATGATCTGGACAGCTACGTTATTGCTTCATGTGTAGATTTACTGGGTACCCCTCTAGAAGATATGTTTATCATATGCCTAGTAAATCTCTCCAAGGGACCTGGTTTTAAACACCAAGGTTGTTCTGTAACCCCAACCACTTAATCTCTAGAAAATGAGACTGGTATACATTCCCAGAACTAGGGGTGGTACCATTTCTAAATTTGAGTGCATGCAAAGTACGGGTGCCAGTAATTAAATAAGGGATGCTGAGTAAAGTGGCAGGGGGGTGGTACACAACCTTAGTAAGTACCTTCTATCTCATCACTATTTACCCTTGATTCACCTTATAATCCCCACACCACCTCTCCATAAACCAGCTCCTCCCCCCCTTCATGGTCTACAACAATCCCCTCCCACCCTTCTCACTGGAACCACTTGCCCCTCTTCATATTTCCCTTTAATTGACCCTCTCTCCCCCCACCTTTTTCAATATTTGTCCCCTCCAATTACTCTTCCCTCTCTCTGGATTCTGGCTAAAATGTGTTTCACATCTCTCCTCATGGCACTTAGACAAAAGATCTTTTTTTTTTTATCATATCTGGCTTTTTTTGTTGTTGTTCCTTATTAAATCCTCATTGTAAATATCTGTCTTATGTTCCTCCCACATATGACTATAACCACATTTCCTCTCTATTTTGTCTATTTTACTGACTTGGAACCTCTGTTAACTTTGTTTTTATTGTTGACTGATGTGAAATCTCTGTAAATGAGCCCTTGGCTCAAAGGTAGTTCTTTTTTTTTTTAACTTTGATCTTTATTTAAGCTCTGCAGAATAATTAATTACATATTCGAGAATCATAAGAGCAGATGTGGCACATTGTACAGAAATACAGCTCATTTCATTGTTAAACCAGTTAGAGAAGGATCTCAGAGTCTGGAGCAAGCATAGAATATAAAGGAAGAAACCTTAAGTCTTAAATCTACAACAGGCCACCTCCAACTATATTAGGTTGCCAGGATTTAAATTCACAGCTACGGATCGCCCTAGCCCAGGGGGGAGAAGTATACTCTCTCTCTCTACGTTCTGCCACAGTTATCCCATCTAGCTGTTGCCAGACTACCCACCTAGACCATCTTTGGACAAAAAGGGTGGTCTTGTGGTTTATTTTAAAGGTGAGTTCCTCCAGATCAGCAGACCTTTAATGATCGAAGTCCAGTCTTGTTTCTGGGGCACGGTGGGACTAAGCCATGTCCTAGTTATCGCCTTGTGGACTGCTGTCATTAAGATTGCCCAGAGGTACATTGAATCTGGTCCCCTGACCTCTAGAGGAGGCACCCCCAAAATCATTTCTTCCCAGTTCAACTGCTGGGTAATAGCAAGAATTTCCTTTATCACTGATATAATATCAGCCCAAAATTCGTTCAGCCTGGGGCAGGCCCAGAAAATGTGTAGGTAGCCTGCCTTATCTTCCCCACATACCCTCCAGCAGCCAGCCAAGAGATTTGGATTTCTTTTATTTAGCACATCAGGAGTAAGGAAAAATGAATCCTTACCTTCCAGGCAAATTCTTGCCAAAGAGCTGATCTAGTTGCCATTTTGGCAGTGCCGAAAATGGAGTTCCAATTGAGGGGGGTAGAGCCAGGTCCAGATTCCTCCTGCCATTTGTTTTTAATTTTGATTAAGGGGTCAGGTCTTATAGTTCTTAGAGCCTTGTATAGGGCAAAGATCTGGCCCTTCTGGACCGTTGATGATTTTATCTGTTGGATGGCTGCTAGAAGGGGAGCTACCCCATCCGGGTTCACAAATCTTCTCTGGAGAGAAGTGATGTATGTTCTTACTTCGAGAAACCTGAAGTGGTCTGAGTTCTTAAGACCAAATCTGTTCTTGAGAGAATTAAAGTCTAAAAGTAGGGCCCCCTGAGAAAACTGCCCAAGAAATGTCAGGCCCATCCTAGTCCATTGTTTGTATGTGAGGTCTATTCGGTTAGGAGGAAAGTCCTCAGCCCAAGCCAATCTTTTAGGGGTCCATAATGAAGGTAGCAATTTATATTTTTGCCAGTCTATGAACCGAGCGAAGGGTCCCCCCCACTGAACTAAGCCTGGGCATCGGGTGATGTCGGGTTAGGAGAGGAGTTACTATTCGATCCTCAAGGGGCAACCTACCTCCCCCCTCCTCCTCCCCCCCTCCATTTCCCTCCAGCCAGAGGTGGAGCTGGGACCGGACCACTGGAGACACTGCTTCAGTTGTACCACAAGGAAATAATCCTCCAGATCTGGGAGGGATCAGCCACCTGCCTCGCAATGGGCCTGTAATGTTTTTAATCTTATTCTTGGTCTCTTATTGGCCCAGATAAATCTGGAAATCATTTTATGCCATGTCTGGAAGATGGATTTATGAATATAAAGGGGTATACACTGAAACAGGTACAGAAATTTGGGTAATACATTCATAGTTATGGCTTGAATTCTGGCTTGCATAGGGATATTAATCAAGGACCACTTTTCCAGGTCTTTCTTGAGGGAGGTCGTCCGGGGTGAATAGTTTTCTTTAAATAATTTAGATGAGTGTTTAGTACTATGGATCCCCAGGTATCTCATCCCCTCAGCTGACCAATTTAGAGGGAGGAGTTGACGGATGCGCTCAGGCGGGTTAAAAAAGAAACTTAGAGCCTCCGTTTTTGTCTTATTTAGGGAATAACCCGAGTGCATCCCTAAGTTCTCCAATGTAGGCCACACTTGCTCTATGGATTTATGTGGCTGGGAGAGGGACAGCAGAACATCATCTGCATATAGCAGGATCTTCTTCTGTATTCTGCCCACCTCAATCCCTGTTACGTCCTGCGCCCTTCTGACAGCCTCTGCCATGGGTTCGATATAGAGAGCGAACGAGAGGGGGGAGAAAGGACAGCCCTGACCGGTACCCCTGCCCAGGTGAAATCTGTTAGACAGTCACCCATTTACCTTGACATATGCCTGAGGGCCCATATACATGGGTCTCATGGTGTCTATGAAGGACTCAGGGAACCCCCTGTGTTCAAGCACCAAGAACAGAAAATCCCATCAGACCCTGTCAAAGGCCTTTTTGGCATCTAGACTTAGTAAGCATGCCAGGGTATGGATACGTTGGATCCTGTCTATCATGTCTAAGGCAGAGTGTAGTCTGTCAGGTGCTTGTCGGCCCATCACAAAACCAGATTGATCTGGCTGAATTAACTCTGGTAATATAAGATTAAGTCTCGAGGATATTATAGGGGTAAAACTCTTGTAATCTTGATTTAGCAGGGATATGGGGCGGTAAGATTCACACCTCGAGGGATCTTTTCCCTCTTTATGCAAGATTGTTATGGTTGCGTATTGCCAAGGTGGGGGGGGACCTCCTTCACACCAAATGTTCGAGAAGGCTTTATGGAGAAGGGGCACTATTTCAGGGACCAGGGTTTTATAAAATTTGGCTACAAACCCGTCAGGGACAGGACATTTAGCTGGCTTAAGTTTTTTAATTGAAGAGATGATTTCTTCCTGGGTAATAGGCCTGATCAGCATTTGGGCAATGTCTAAAGGAAGGGGAGGGAGCAGAATAGAGCTCAAGTAGTTTCGCTTGTCTTGTTGAGAAGTTTTCTCTTCTGACTTATATAGTTTGGAGTAATACTCCACGAACAATTCCGCTATCTGAGTGGTTTGCCTAACCATTTGGCCTGTTCGGGGTGAGACTATTTTAGTTATTGTACCTTTAGCTGCATAATGATGCAGCCTGCAAGCTAGGAGTTTAGTACCTCGAGGCCCGCCCTCATAGTATCTTTGTTTTAAATAAAACAAAGCTTTTTCTACCTCTATTTTTTGGATGTTATGTAACAGCTCCCTACACTTTTGCAGTTCCCTGCCCCGGGATTCCTACCACTTAATTTTTTGGGCATCCTCTAGTTCTTTAATCTGAGAGATTAATTTCTGTTGGCTTTGCTTTAATTCTCATTTTTTTATGGGAAGCTATTGATATAAGTTTACCTCTAAGAGAGGCTTTGATAGTGTCCCATAATATCTGTGGTGAGACCTCTTGCCTGGTGTTTTCTTCAAGGGTAACTTTCAGGAAATCTCTGAGTTCCTTCAGAACTCCTTTGTCCTGAAGGAGAGAAGTATTCAGTCTCCAATGTGTGGTTTGTTTAGGTAGTCCCAGCTCCACCTCTAAATAGATGGGGCTATGATCTGAGAGGATAGTCATGCCCACCCATATAGAGGGAAATCTGTTCAGGTCACCCTTAAATGTAAAAAGCATGTCCAGGTGGGAGAATACCTTAAACCTGGGGGAAAAGCAGGTATATTCCCGTGCTCTTGGATATTTCTCTCTCCAAATATCACACAAGCCTAGCTGCTCTAACTGAATTTTAATAGAGCGGACTTTAGCTCCGTCCAATTTCGGGATCTGAGAGGTTGAGTCAAGGGCCCTGTTTAAAACTATGTTCCAATCTCCTCCCATTATTAGTGTACCTCTAGCCTTTTCTACCACCAGCTGTAAAATATTTAAAAACACTCTAAGTGAGGACCCGGGAGGAATATAAATATTAGCCAGGGTTATTTGTGTGTCCTGAATAGTCCCGACTACAATAATGTACCTGGCTTTGGGGCCCTCTATCACCTCCTGCTGTTGAAACTGTATCTTTGCCAACAAAAGTATCACTACCCCCCTCTTTCTGCCCCCCCCAGAAGAGAGGAGTAATATATCACTGGGAAGGACTTAGATTTAAGTTTTTGGGCTTCCTGAGGGGAGGGGTGTGTCTCCTGCAGGAACACACCTCCACATCCCTGGGATGCAATAAACTGTTGAATCCTCTTCCTCTTCATTGGACTGGGTGATCAGTTCACATTTAAAGGCTGGGATGAAGTTGGAGGGAGGACGATTCAGAGGAAACGTGAGGAAGAATTTCTTCACAGAACGGGTGGTGGACAAATGGAACACCCTGCCAGAGGAAGTGGTGGGGGCTGAAACAATCACAGGATTTAAGAATGCATGGGATAGACATAAAGGAATTCTGGAGGTCGGGGTAAGGGGCAACAGACTTCTAGGAAAACATAAATTGAACTTACAAGTTCAAATAGGCAGACTGGGTGGGCCATAGGCCCTTATCTGCCAACACTGTCTATGTATCTATGTATCTATGTATCTATGTATCTATGTATCTATGTATTTAGAGACATAAACTTAGTGGTACAACTAACCATGTTCCTTCCAACTAAGATTGACATTCCTTTTCTGAAACAGATTCTCTGAGCGTTAACGATTTGAGTATATAACAAGTCTGCAAAGCTTTACATTTAATAAAATAAACCCTAACACAACTTGAAGAAAAACTTTTTGCAACTTTTTTACTACAAAACAATTGCTCTGGCCTCATCCATTTTCGAGCCATGAGCTGACTTATGTGTTGGGTAACCTCGGCTGGAAATCCTCTCAACCTGGTTGCCCAATATACAATGATAAGACTTCCAAGGGAAAGCTGACCGATGTTTGTCAGCGAGGGGGTGTCTGAAAGAACAGACCAAGACAGAGCACTCAGAAGTACAATGAGTGTTCTCTGCAGGGCCCTGGAATACCCAGGAATAAAGCCCCCCCCCCGTCAGTATTGAACTGCATAAAAACAGAGAAAGCAATACCTGACAATTGCCCGGTACCCACCCACTCAAACATACAAGAGAGAAAACCCTGAGGAGAGGAGGAGACCCCCCTCAGGGACTGGTTATGATTAGCCCTAGTTTCAATAATTGAGGAATTCTGTTTTTAACAGCCCCAGCCTTTTTGTTCTAGATATTCATCTCGTCCCCCTTACCCTCAGTCTATTTTCTCCCCAAGAGGGAGGGCACCTCAGTATCACCACAAGGTAATGTAGACCCTCTCGGAAAGGGTCCCCACCCCCAAGAACCTGGTTTCTATTAAATACGTGGACCCTCCAGGTGAAAGGAGTGAGCCTCGTCCAAAGCCAGATATACCATACAGGTGTGAGTGCCGCCCCTAAACCCTCCTGAAGTTTGAGCGCCCACTCATCAAATGGCTGGCTTTTACCAGCCGACCTGAGAAGGAAAATCTAGGGGGCTATATGCAGACCAGGCGAGCAGACCGGTCCGCCTGAGCCCATAACTCGGGGTGAGGCCAGATGATGACAAGGCCGGGGTCCCGGACCCCCGATCCGCCAGGTTTCCCCGTCTCAGTCCTTATTCTCCTGAGGGAAGAGCAGCCATATCTGTGAGGCAGGATTCACACACGAGGCCCGGGGCCGGGTCATGGGTTCGGAGAGGGGACACCAGAACTTTTAGGCTGTCCATAGGAAACCTCTCCGGGAGGTACAGCTTGTGTAGGGATCGATGTCTGGGCTGTTTGCCTTTAAAGGGAGTCAAGACTACAGCTGAGCCCTCTTCCCGGGAGGTTCTCCCCTAGAGAAGAGGTGTAATCAGTCTGACTGCACAATATGTTGCATTTAACCTCCCCCCATCCCCCCCCCGCTCCTCCGCCCACGTGGGTCACAGTAGGTCAAACCATTTGATAAGGGATAAAGAAGGGTGGTCCAGCTCTACACCAGTCCTCCTCAAGTATTATTCACAATGAATCAAGATTGAATTTCCAGATTGCCCCACCCCTCTTCCATCAGATGCCTCTGATAATGAAAATGTTCACACACACAGAATATGCGAGGGGGGGAAGAGGGAAGGGAAACCACGTCCGACCCAGAATATTGTTATGGGGAGGAGTTAACATTTGTCGCTTCCTGTTGTAAACAAGATTGGTACATCGTGTCTCCAGCCCCCCCCAATGGCCACAGTAACCTGCAGTTTCCATAACAGACAAATAAACAAATGAATAAACGGTCACTGCAACAAGATATAGCCCTTTAAATTGCCTAAATTACAGGTTTAAATCCATGGATCCCCCTCCCCAGGAACAACAAGCATCATTTAAACAAATGTAAGTAGAAAAAAGTCAATGGAGAGAGGAGTAGGGTCAGCATCAATGTCTCCGAGTGCACAAAAAAGTCATCGGGTGATTAGGTGGCCATGCCACAGTAACCGGTTAGAGTTACTCACTGTGGCCCTCAAACCAGAGAGTGAAGAGCGGGAGATGAGAAGGCAGTCTGCAGATGGGATCACTACGAGAATGCGGTAAGTTCATCTAGGCCCATCAGACCCGTGGTATAGAATGGGGGACGATTCGATGAAAAAGAGATGGTCAAGGCATGCACATCGCCTTAGGGTAGCCTCACGTAGTCAGGGATCATGGAGGGCCTGAATTCTCTGCCTCGTTCGACGACAACGCCAGTTTCAGATGAGGAGCGTTCTTGTTCATCAGGGTGAGATCACCGAGTCTCCCCAACACAGCCCCAATGTCAGCTCAAAGGGAGGTCTGTGGTTGTCGTCCCGAGAAGCCCATCTTAACGACTCCCTTCTGGGCCACAGAGTAAGCCGATGCCAAGAGGTCTCCCTCTAGCATTTCTTTTATTAAAGGGGGATGGTGATCCCCAACTCTTCCAGGTAGGGGGAGGTAGAAAGAAGGTCTTTGAATATTTTGATGCCTAGTTCTGTTATAATTTTTAGCCTTGCTGGGTGCAGAATTTGGGCCTTAATATTTTTGGCTCTCAGTGACTTCATGATCAGCCAAATCAGCTTCCGAGCCTCTTGAACTTCAGAGGTATAGTCATTGTCGATGTAGAGTTTATGGCCCTCAAATTCCAATGAACTCTGCTGCCAGGCTTTCCACAGCACCTCTTCCTTACTATTGTATTTGGTGAACCAGACTACAAAGGATCTGGGCCTAGCTTCCGGATTACTTGGTCTCGGTGCCAGGGAGTGGTGCACGCGGTCAAGACCCAAATCTAGGCCCTCAGGGAGGTCGGTCGCCGTTCTGAGAAGCCTTTGGATGAATTCTATAGTATTTGTAGCATCTCCCTCAAGACCTTTGGGCACCCCATGAATTCTGACATTCTGTCTTCAGCTTCTGCCCTCCAGATCATTCAGCTTGTGCGTTAGCTCCCAGTCCCGGGCCAGCAAATACAGCAGAAGTCTATTTTGCCTGTCGGATTGTTCAGATACCACTGTGAGGCAAAATTCCATCTGGTCTGTTTTGTGCTCGATTCTGCCAAGGTCAGACCAGAGATTGGAGAGAGTCCGGTCTATTTTGGTAACTGTGTGGGCTGTTTGTTTAATTGTTTCTAAGAGATCGTTGTCCTGAAGGCCTCCATGATGCCTGGGCTGCTGCGCTTCCCCGGAGGTCTCTATTTCATTGGGGTTATCAGCCTCTTCCTCTTGCAGCAGAACCTTAAGTTTTAGCGCAGAGATTAGAAATAACTTCCCTGCTTTATTTCTCTTCTGCTTGGCTGCGGATGCCATCTTCTTAAGGGCGATTAATCTTGATTGTATTCGGTGGGCAGCAGAGCGGGTGAATCAAACCACCATGTCGGTTCTTGACATCACCGGAAGTCTCCGGCTCAAAGGTAGTTCTGAATAACAAATAAATAAATAAAGTCCTACCATTCTATTCAGTCTGTATAAACCTACAATAATTTATTGAAGTAAAAAATTAATCATTGCAGTCTGCTAACTGTGATTGCTTTAATTAGTATGTGGGTGTCTACATGGGAGTGTGTCACCTGTCCTATCCTTCTGATCACTTTCACTAAAACTACAGTGATTTTCTAAATTAAATGAATATGTGTTTTGCAGTCTCCTGAACTGTGCTAGCTTTACTTGCGGTGTGGGTGTATAAACGGCTGTGTGATGGCTGCCCTACCCATCTGATCACTCTGAGTAAACCTACAGTGATTTACTGAAGTAAAAAAGAAAAAACGAATTACTTGCAGTCATCCAAACTATGCTTGCCATATTTTCAGTGGGAGCATGTTTCAGTGTGTCTGGGAGTCTACCTCGATGTATGAAACCCATCATACACTTCTGGACCCTGATTCTCAGAGCAGGCATAGACCGGCGGAAGTTGTGGCAAACAGCAGCCTGTACTGAAGCCCAGTATGCCAAGGACCCTGCACCAGATTCTGTAACAGGCAGGGTCCCAACAGTTAAGTCCCAGTGCTTGCTGGAAGCCAGAACATGCGCCGAATTCATGGCACAGCAGGAGAGCTTGCTGCAAGCTGTAAGGCGGCTGTGTGCCAGCACAGCGGTGCCCTCGGTGGCTTATGCCCCCCCCAGTTGCCCGATGGACCACTCACACCTCCCTACCTGTACCCCGAGCTGGGACCAGCACAACCCTCCACACAAAACCTCGGCCAGCCCAACTGATCTGTCACGGAGCACATAATACATTACAGTAGATGCTCAGTGAGCACCTACTGTAATGTTGAATGCGTTCAGTGACATTGCAGTCAGGGCTGGCTGAGGTGGTGTGCAATGGGTTGTGCTGGTCCCGGCTTGGGGTGCAGGTATGAGGGGAGGTGCAAGGTGGTGGGAACAGCTGGCCATGGTGGGGGGATGGAACACTATACCACCAGGCATAACATTTGCCAATGGGGGGACTGTCAGACCACCAGGCACAGGGGTTGGCATATGGTACTGGTATGGGGACATTGGGGAGGGACTGCTAGGGCACCAGGGCATTGTCACAATGCCGCACTTAGGGTAGGTCTCCCAGGGGAGACATTTCTAAGTACCATTACTCCAGCCCTGGCTGGTCTAAAGGTACTTAGGAATTCTCCCACTGGGAGAGTTTTGTGAATCCCTAGTGGGGGCTGTGCCAGCTTGTGTCTGCTGCATGCCCTCTTGCACCGTGTTGCAGCTGGGTGCACAAGTGGCACAAGCCCTATTCAGGACAGGCAGCCTGCAGTTGCCACAGGCTGCCTTTTAGAATGGCTCCAGGGGTAATATCTGTCGCAAGCTGCCACTTGCGCCATATTTGTTTGGGGCAGGCATCTTGTGCCACTCTTGGGGCTTTGAGAATCAGGCCCCAGGTCTGTCTGAATAAACATACAATGATTTACAGAACTAACAAAAAAAAAGTACTTGTAGTCAGCCAAACTGTGCTTGCCTTAGTTTGTGTTGGAGCCTCTCTCGGTGTGTTTGTGAAGTCTATCAGTCTGTGTGCACTTCCCGTCCTACCCTTCTGATCACTCTGATTAAACCTACAGTGATTTACTGAATAAAATATAGATGTATATTTCTTGCTGTCTGCCAAACTGCACTTGCTTTACTTGGTGTGTGGGTGTTTAAAGAGCAGGTTTTGCATATTCAACCCCCCCCCAACATAAATGATCGCTTACCCTCCAGTTAAGAAATTAGTCCAAAAACTGATTTTTCCCCGGCTGATTTTTCATAAATTCACTCCTAAAACAGCACCTGGCAGCTGGTATCCAAAATGGTCTCACTTCCTTACTTGGAGCCGCGCCCCCATGCTGTCATGTTTTGTGATGTCAGTACTAGAATGGTGCTGGGGGGGCGCTCCATAGACTTACAATGATTGTACTTCAGAGACGCTGTTTTTTTATATTTTTAAGTGCCAGATTAGAGAAAGGAAGGCCACTGCTCAACTACCAAAATTCTAATTTCTTGTTGTAAGTTTAGTTATTTATAACACTTTACCACTGCTTTATCCTGGTGCTCTGGTCTCTGGTAATGGAGACAATTAAAATGGTTTAGGCTGCCACTGGAAACCTAATAATCTCCTCTGCCTGGTGTGAAAAAGTCACCCCGGTTGCCCCTGTCGCTGATAAAAAAAAAAAAAATTTCTTTTGAGGTTTAACGAGTTACAAGGTGAGCTGTAATATTTTCTGGAATGCCAATATGAATTCATTTGCTTGTGCTACTATAGTTAGTCTGGATATAGGGAAGTTTATTTACCTGGTCAAAGTTAGCTATACCCCCCTGCTTGGATACACTAAACGCTCTGTAAAACTGCTTAAAGAAAAGTATCTCTGAAGTGGCAGCTGCCAAACAACATGTCCAAATTGGTCAGACAGACTTATGAACTACCAGAGTGGTTAGACACAGTAACCACAGAAAAAAAGGTAAGCATTTCAAAAGCAAAAAAAAAAAGAATTCCAAACAGCTAAATACTCTGTCCAGCGATAAGGCTCCACGGACATGGCTGCAACAACAAAAACTGAACTTTGGCATTTCACAGCTTAAACCCTTGCTTTAACCTGTTCTGGAATCTCCACAGGGACTGAAACGCTGAATAGAGCAGAATCTGAGCAAGAACAAGAAATCAAACTTGAACCAGACTCTAATGAAACTATTGATTCCATGGCCAGTCAAAAAATGGAGATAGAGAATTTGCACTACAGAACAGTGGACGAAGAGGAAGAACTGGATCTGGACATGGAATGCCTCAATGCAATTGAGGCAAGTGAATGAAGAGTTCTCTACTCTAGTATCAGAAACTGAACAGGTTAATATGGATTTTAATAGGAAAAAAGTGCAGGGACAGGGGCAAGAAAAGAGCACTTGAGAAAACTTAAGGTGCTTTTACACTGCTTAGTCTGTATTGCTTGTTCTGTTCAGCGTTTGTTCTGGTGCACAATCTTGCATTTCTGTGCTGCATTTACACATACAGTCTAATACCAAAATACCCTACCTTCTGGCTTTTCAGTAAATCTTCCGGTCCTTTTACCTGCCTGGTATTTCTAGTGAACTTCATACAGTTTCTGAAATGGTAGGAGTGAAAATTGCTATTTACACAGCTCGGTATAATGACTCACATCTCAGCGAACCATGCAAAAGGTGCTTCGCTGATCGGACAAATGCTCACTTATGTAGTGAAATGGACTACATTTACACACAAGAACAAGAATCATTACCATGGCTCGGTGATAGTCATTCCATTGCAGAGCCCGCAGTAAAAAAGCACCTTTAGATTTGCTTCTGCAGCAGAAAACTCAAACAAGTCTAACATTAAAGCCAACCAACAGAACTATAATGACTCTAATACCAGACTAGCAGTTAATTTAAAGATGTCTACCAAGTTATAAGAGGAAATTATAAAGGATATCAAAGAAAGGTTTGCTTCAGTTACAGCTGCCCTATCACAACTAACAAATTCTGTCTCTGAGCTTAAAGAAGAAATGAAACAGCTAAGCATTAGAAAAAACACCATGGAGAATAGAGTGAGTCAGTTAGAGGATAAGATGAATCCAGTAATGATAAAAGTTATATCACAAGCCAAAGTTATTCAAGAACTGAAGTTATTGATGGGCAAAAACAAGTGCATTGCCATCACTGTTATGGTTGTGAATGGTTGTAGCTGTAATAACTTGCTCATTATTGCCGATGCTCTCAACTCCAAATTCACTGACCTCTCCTCCTATAGGGCACCTCTCAGTCCTTTGCCTGAGACTCTGCAGGGTAACTTTAAACCTTCCAACCCACCTTTCAACCTTCAAACAGTCTCCAAGACTGAAATCCTAAGCTTACTTAAGTCCATCTCTCCTGTTGAGTCGGCCAGGGTGGATGGACTCCTACCAAAATTCCTAAAAACCATTGCCCATTCTATAGTCTCCCCGGTGACTTGACTCTTCAACCTGTCCCTACTCACAGGGCATGTCCCTTCCCTCTGGAAGACAGCTCAAGTAGTATCTGTCCACAAGAAGGGGACCCCACTAACCCAGATAACTACAGCCCTAATGCCATCCTTTCCACCCTCTCTAAAATCCTGGAGAAAATCATTGCTAACCAGGATTCGGATTACCTCCACTCTTACAACCTTCTCACCCCAGATCAACATGTTTTTTGACGAGGACACAGTACATTCACTGCCCTCATACAGTTCAGAAATGATGTCAGATTCATGAAGGACAATGGCTTTCTCACTGGGGAAACATTTATTGATCTAACAAAAGCTCTTGATTTAGTTGACCACCCGCTGCTCCTATCAAAGTCGTCATTTCTTGGCTTCTCTGTCTCTGCCACTGCCTGGTTCCAAAATTACATTTTGGAGTGTCTGCAATTTGTCCAGATCAGATGAACTAAGTCCTCCCTCACTCCTACTTGGATCGGAGTGCCTCAAGTTTCAATTCGTGTACCTCTCCTATTCACTGTCTTCATAAATGATCTCCCATGGATTACTGGTCTTTGCTCAGCCCTTTTATATTCTGATGATCTGGTTCTTTGCTCTTTCTCTCCAAACCTTTCAGACATCAACCAGAATCTCAATCTTAACTTCAACAACTTCCAGCTCTGGCTATTGCAGAACATGTTTGTCCTCAATAAAACTAAAACGGTGACTATGCACTTCGGCTCAGGTTCAGATATGCAGTCCTGCAACCAACCTTTATGTATAAGTGTGCTAGATGACTCTCCCATCAACACAGTTACATTCTTCAAATACCTAGGAGTCACCCTTGATCCCACTCTGTATTTTGACCTGCACCTAACTACAGTTATCAAATCTGTAACTATTCAACTGGTGCTGGCATATAAGGTCAGATGTAGCCTTCCATCCATGGCGAGGTTGGCCATTGCCCAAGGGATCCTGAGATCTAAACTGGCTTATGGGTTAATAGCCTTTCCAGCAACTACTGGAAGCCTCCTCCAAAAGTGGGATGTCTGCTACAGCAATATCTGCTGATTTGCCTTTGCACTACCTAGGCTTACTCACCATTGTTCGCTATACTCCAGCCTGGGATGGCTTACTCCCTCAGCTTTCTGTCAGTTTACTGCTTTGTGTTTTTATAAGGAATATAATCTCCACCCAGATACCTGACAAACTGACTGTACTGCACAAACCAGTGACCTCTACCTACCCTCTGAGATCTACTGACAAATCCCTTCTTGTCCAACCGAGATGGAAAACCAAGATGGGTGAACATGACTTCTTGGTCTACGCCCACTAAGCTATGGAATTCCCTTCCACTGAATTTGAGAAACTCCCCTACATCACATAACTTCAAACAAGACTTTTGTAAAGCTCTTGTAAGCTCTGAACCCAGCTCCTGTAGTATATCCATCCAGTCCTGTGCTGGTCCCTCCTAGTTCCTACCAGCACCTACCTATACTACTCTCTCAACCTCCTGGGAAATCTTGTCCCCCTCCCCCTCCCTAAACACTTTCCAATCAGATGTTGATTTTAGACTGTTAGTTAATTGCACTTGTTTCCTGTATCTGCTACTTCATATTGTCTCCTGCTAATGCACTGTTATTGCTTAAGATTTTGTATAGCTGCACTGTACCTAATCTCTAGCCTGTTACGTGCTGATGTCTTGTTCACCTGACTTTTCCTTGTGTTTACTGTTGTCTACATGCCCGCTTTTGTAACCTCCCAGGTTGTACCTGAAAATAGGCAGAAATGCTGTCTAGCATGCTCATCTTGTCAACAAAAATTAAATAAATGAAATGGAAGACTGATCATGAAGACAGAATATTAAATTAAGTGTGATCACAGAATGCCTTGATGGAACCACTGATGCAGTGACTTTTTTTTAAACTAATTACCTCAGCCATCAATAAAAAATATCCAGAAGAAATTATCGTTCTCGATCAAGTTAATTGGGGGGGGGGGATAATGGAGAACAAAATAGAAAACTGAGGTCAATGTATTTAAAACCACATTACTTCATGGATAGAGAGATAATTCTGAAACATGCAAGGATCAATTAAGGCTTAATTGCTGACGGGGTGAAGTTCTTGGCATATCCAGACTTCAGTGTCACAGCAATGCAGTCCCGCAAAGCGTTTGATGAAGTGCGGACCATTCTAAGACAAAAGGGGATTAGAGTTGCATTGTTACATCCAACTAAAATCGGATTCTTCTATCATGCCAGAGAACAAGTTTTTGATTATCCCAAAAAAAGCAGAAGCCCTGCTAAAAAAGCAGAAGATACAGACGGCTGAAATCTTATAGGCTGAAGCTACCCCCTCCCCATTTTTGGCTGCTATCATTAGAATGAAAATGCATTGCATATCAGCGCAGATGAAGAAGATGAAGAAGAAATAGAAGGAAGAAAGAAGAATTAACTAATCCTATTATATATAAGAAGGAATTTTATTATGAATTCCCCCATGCCTGTTTTCTTTCTTTTCTTTCTTCTCTCTCTTTGTCTTGACAGGTTATAAAGGACTTCCAAAACATTACAGCCAATGGAAGTTTATGGGGTAAACTTAATTTTTTCTTTCTTCTGTACTCCTTGGCCCAGATATTCAAAAGAGTTGCGTCATGCTCAATAGGGTTGCGCCAGTGCAAGTACGAAAATGCGCCATTCTGCGATATTCAGCGGGAGGTAGTTGCGCCCCCCAAATCACGCTGAGCAACAGCGCAATGATAATGAATGTATGCGCAACTGAAGGGGGAGGAACCATGCATAAATGGTGAAGTTTGATATTCAACAACATGCGCCATGTGCAATAGAGGAGCCAGCAGAAGTTGCGCCATAGTGGAAATGAGCCAAAATAAAAAGGAGCAAGGGAGAGGTGCAAGAACGCTACAGGGAAGCCACAAGTTGCTGAACTATAGCCAGCCACACAGGAAACACACACACACACACAGGGCAGGACAGTGAAAGGTTACCTGGAACCCACAGGCTCAGGGGAAGGTGTGGGAGCCACAGTGCAGAAGGGGGAGGTGCCACACAGCAGTAAGGCCAGCACAGACAGGTGTTCCCGGTGCAGGGGAAGTAGCAGCCAGGACAGCAGGGGGAACAAAGAAACAGCTGCTGGGAGGGGGGAACACAAACCAGGGATATGGCCAGTGCCACCATCCAGATGGAGGCAGTAATGAAGGGGGTGAGAAGGCAGACAGCAGGGGGGCACGGCCATGGAAGGACCCGTTGGTGGTATGCCCCCAACAGGCAGTACTGAGCCCACACCAGCTTCGAGCTGTATAGTGATATGGAGATCATGGGCCGGTACCACCTGAATCGGGCAATTCTGAGGCGGCTCTGTGAGCTGTGCAGTGATGTGATGCAGCACCCACACGACGGAGCCATGCTCTGTCAATGGAGACTAAAGTGACAACTTGCATGTGCTTGCTCACCATGGGTACCTTCCAGAGACCAACTGGGGACACCACAAGCATAACCCAGTCGGCCATGTCACACCACCTCACCCAATTCCTCAGCGCACTGCTGCCACATGCTGCAGAGTACATCCATTTCCCCAGCACACTGGAGGAGCGCACAGCAAACATACAGGAGTTCCACAGAGTATCACGTATGCCTGGCATGCTAGGGGCAATAGACTGCACCCATGTGGCCATCTGCACACCACCTGGCCCCGAGAGGACCACATACATGAATCGCAAGGGCTATGCTAGCATCAACTGCCAGGTGGTGTGCGATGCCAGGGGGTGCATAATCAATGTCTGTGCCATGCACCCTGGGGGAGCACACTATGCCTTCATCTGGCACCAGTCAGCACTGTGCCACAGATTTGAGAGTGGGAACATCCCCACTGGCCACCTAGTGGGTGAGTATGCAAACCACATGGACAAACATAGGGCTTGGGAGGGGCATGGTCAGAGGTGACATGGGTAGTGGCCTACATGGCCCAGGGCAGGGTGATGTTGATCACCAAACTAACCTCCACCCTCTACACACAGGTGACAGTGGATACCCACTCTGTGCCTGACTGCTCACACCATATCGGCGGCCCCCGACCCCATCGCAACAATGCTACAATGAGGCACACGCCACCACATGTAATGTCATCGAGCAGGTGTTCGGGATGCTGAAGGCACATTTCCATTGCCTGGACACCTCCGGCAGTGCCCTACAGTACAGCCCCTCAAAGGCCTGCAGGCTATTACTGGCCTGTTGCATCCTGCACAACATGGCCAATGAATCTGGGATAGCCGTACAGGTTGAAGAGGGGGACAGTATGGGGATGATGAGGACGCCAGTGACAATGGTGATGGGCAGCCCCCTCTTGGGTGACGGGACCCCTGAATGCTCCGGCTGGCACAGCTGCACTGGGACACCATCATGGAGGAGCACTTCAGCCAACCCAGGTAAGTCATGGGGCCATGTGCAACCACCAGTGGCTAAGGCACAACCCACAAACATGCATGGACACACACCAGGAGTGCATGCCATCAAGGGAAGTGGCCGGGCATGGAACCACACACACCACCAGGGATGGGTGAGGTCTAACATGGCACATGGACAGACACACACACACACACACACACACACACACACACACACACAATGCACCAGACATGCACAAAGGGTAGAGAC